>OX596233.1:62433494-63650161 GCA_951394345.1 Salicornia ramosissima | reverse complement strand
GGCATATTGGGACTTGATTTTTATATATCATGGTTTCATTTATTTGTCATTATTTTTATTGATCACTCATTGACATACCCAGCAAGGGTTGAAACTGATATTTTAAAATTCAATGACAAAAGTTAATCTTTATACTTTATATTTATTTTATGTAATAACTTAATATATAGTTTGTATGGTTGATTATTATTAATTGTATGTTTCATGTAAAATTTGATTTAAAACATTGCTACAAATTACTTAAAAACTACATATTTATTATTTAAAGCGTTACCAATCATTAAAGATATATTGTTAAAACTTACTTTTTATATCAAAGATTAATATTGTTTTTGAAAGAAGTAGAAGATAGTGGATATGGCTGGATTAGATGAGAACAATTTGACAATAATCATTCACTCAAACTCTCATGATTTGCTAATAAAAGGTAAGAAAATAATTTCTCCCACTGGAAATATTAGGACGATATTGAAGGATATTAATTACAACTGTAATATCCCAAATTACTATTCAAGAATAACAGTTATAAATATGGTTTAGAGAATAATTTAAGGATATTACTAAAAATTATTAAAAACTACAAATTAAGCAAAACTACCCAGCAAGAATAACCTGCCCAGAACATAGCAAAAGATTTTCAATATCAAATTTACAAAATAATATTAAAAACTACAATTATTTAAATCATACGTTTTATGCTAGATAAGTAAACCAAAACAAAAGAGAAATATGAATAAGAAAAAACTCTAAGTAAATATATATACTATATATCTAAAATCAATTTAATTAAGAAGACATATTTTCAAAGATTTATCCTATGCCAACTATAAATATTCAAATCTTCTACAAATAAAAATTTCACAATTGATAAATATACCAATAATTCTCAAAGATAGGTTTCAATTTGCAATTCGCTTTCAAAATTCATTTTCCCACCTAATTGTTCACACCCTCCAAACTAATTACACCTTTATATTAATCGTAAAAGTTTTATTACGATAAATGTAAAAATTAAAAAGTACTCATAATTTAGATTATCGTGATGTACAACATTGGGGTATATGCTTGAAACCAAATAAGGCAATATAGTTGGTTCTACATCATATCATTTGTCACTTATCATTATAGGCTATGGGTTCCACCCATCCAAGAGAGTACACATACAATTGATACTAGCCTTATGTGCACGCGATGCGTGCTTTAATATATGAGTATCCTATATAATGTGTTTAATTGAATAAAATTTAATTTGATCTACTACACTATCACTGATCAAATTTTCACTGTAATTAAAAGATAAAAATTTAATATAAAATAATATATAAATATGGGTGTCCATTTGTAAAAAAAATTCAAAAATATTAATTTTGTTGCTTTTATTTATTTTTGTAAATTATTAATTTTGTGATATTTTCATTTAAAAAAGAAGAAAAAAAAGTGTTATATTTTATGGGGAATAAATAATTATTTGCTCTTTGATTGATAATTCCTTATTTGTTATTGATTGATTAAATTTAATTTATATTTTAATCATCTTTATTTCATAAGTAAAGGAAGATCGGTATTTTGAGATTTTTATATAATAGAATTTATACTAATAAAAAAGAAAATATTTGTGTGAAAAATTATACCAATATGGGTATCTAATTGTAGAAAATTTAAAAATATGATTTTTGGTGTTTTTGTTTTATTTTTATGGAATTATATATTTTGTAATATTTTCATTTTAAAAAATATAAAACTTTCCTTTTTAGTTAATATTATATAATTTGAGTATTGAGAAATTTTTGAAGGGTAATTTAGACTTTTTAGAGGGGACACCATGGCTCCCCTGACTTATATAATAGAGATATATACACGCCACATAAAGTAGCAATCGGTTTTTTTTTTTTTTTAAAAAAATATTTATAATTTAAGGAAGGAGAATAATAGGGAGATTTGGTACCTATATAATAAACAAATAGGAAGTCAATATAAATGCAATTTTTATACAATTAATGTATGTATAATTTTATCCAACCAATTCACTCCAAACTTCTTTACATCTTTCCGGGAATGTTAATCCTCAAATATGGTATAATTGTATGCATCTTATTAACCTTTTCCTTCCTTGTTGTAGTTCCACTACACGAATGGGCTCTAAATGTAATAATTCACTTAAAATGCATGTATGCATATCACAAATTCACAATCTATGTGCTTCATAAATAGTTGTTAATCAGATAATTACAAGAATATATTTTATTTCTTGTTATATATATTGTATGCTAGTTTTTGTACAACTTGTTGTATAAACAATTTTGAATATTAATATCGTTAGTTGTACATAAAAAATTATATATTTTAAAACTATGTATCAAGACAGATCAAACGAGATTTAACACGAGTTTGTTTTTCTTTACAAATATAAAATAAAATAGAGACAGAATTACAAAATAAATAGTGCAAAAAAATAAAATAGAACACTTATTTTGAGACAAAAGAGTATTGCAATACCTACTTAGCTGGATTTGAGATTGATCTTGACTTTGTTATCATCCTAACAGGCACCATCATCATTTTGGTTAAGACTAATTTTTCTAAGTGTATTGTCTTTACAGTTGGGAAGAACCCTACATTGAAGGGACCCAATTTACCCAATTATCTCCACTGGGAATGGGATAATATCATGTTCATACATTTGGCAACATCCTACAATGATGAATGTCAAGGGGCAGATCGATATACTTTGCTCCAAAAGTAGTCTCTGGGTCAATTTACCCATCTGCACGTAAGTTTTTTTTTTGACAAAAATATTTACTTTTTTTTCCCAAAAGGTGCACATTATTGGTTTGCGCGTACTCGTTTGTGCTACTCTGATTTATATGATTCATAATGCGTAACTTCACAAGTCATGACTCTCTTTTTAACCTTCTTTTTCCATGACTTGACCTCTAATATAATTTAAAAATAATCTGCATAAAAAGGAATTAAGCATAAACAATTTTTAGAGCTATTGTTTTTCTAGAGCTATTGCTATTGATCTTAACATGGGAAGTACAAATTTCCTATGGAACTTGGCTTTCCTCAAAAGGGAGGAATTTAATTACCTAGAGAAACCTAGGTAAATTGCCATGAGAGTTTCCATTTCTCAAAGTGAGTTTGTTTTTTATGAGTACTTCCCATAGTTTACCAAACACAATTAACATTTCCTAAGAATTTTAGTTACATGAAAATATAACTTCCAAGAAATTTGGATTTTCTACGTTCATCCAAACATGGCATAATTCATGGGAATTTTTATTTTATAGAAAATATATTAAGGCTCTGTTCTTTAGGACTGATCTGGTCTGATCTGATTTATTTTGAGTGTGTCTGATCTGATCTGATCTAATCTGATTATTTATATTTATATTTATATTTATATTTATATTTATATTTATTATTTATTATTTTCTATTTTTATTAGGGACAAATATTTAATGAGCCCAAAGCCTCAAGTTCATTTCATTTCACCTCTTCAGTATTTTACTTTTCATTCTTTTCAAACCCTTCATTCAATTTGACTCCAAAACCGTCACCGAAAAAGTCGACCGAATAATCACCGTCGGAAAAGTCATTCCGAAAACCGTCGTCGAACAAGTCGTCCCGAAAAACTCGGCCTGCAAATCGTCGCCGGAAAAGTCGGCCAAATAATCACCGTCGAAAAAAGTCAGTTCGAAAACCGTCGTCGGAAAAGTCGTCCTGAAAATCATCGCCGAAAAACTCGGCTTGAAAATCGTAGCCGGAAAAGTCGATCGAATAATCACCGCCGGAAAAGTCGACCGAATAATCGTCGTCGGAAAAGTCGTCCCGAAAATCGTTGCCAAAAAACTCGATTTGAAAATCATCGCTGGAAAAGTCGGTCGAATAATCACCGCCGGAAAAGTCGATCGGATAATCATCGTAGGAAAAGTCATTCCGAAAACAATTGTCCCGAAAATTGTCGCCGGAAAAGTCGGCCGAATAATCAACGCTGAAAAAGTCAGTCCAAAAACCGTTGTCGAAAAATGTCGAACGGAATAACCGCCGAAAAAGTCGACCGGATAATCATCGCCGGAAAAATCATTCCGAAAACAGTTGTCCCGAAAATTGTCGCCGGAAAAGTCGGCCGAATAATCAACGCAGAAAAAGTCAGTCCGAAAACCGTCGTCGAAAAATGTCGAGCGAAAATTATTATTATTATTATTGTCTGATCTGATCTGACTAAGTCTAATCTGATCTGATCTGATTACTGTAGCTTTTAAGTCCAAAAGAACAGGGCCTAAGGCTATGTTTGATTCACCTAATATTTTATGTTTTAAATTGATCTGAACTTAATATCTGATTTTACTAAACTTTAACCGTGTAGATATGCTAATCCATTAGAAAATTTTCTATCAATCGAGATCTTATTTTATTGGTATTAATTAATGAGTAGTTTTCAAACATTTATTTTTAATAATATTTTTTTTGTTACAGAATTAAAGATATCTAAAGCTTAAAAACATCAAATCAAATTATCTGATCTGAACTTATCTAATCCAATCTAAAATAAGTAATAAGGTGTTGAAGTAATGGGAGTCAAACAAGACTTAACATGCTTGTATAATTGTGTTTGATTGACAATATTGTGGGAAATACAAATTCTCATGCAAATTAATTCCTACAAAATGGAAGAATATAATTAATTTAGCTAATCCCCCTATTCAAATGAAACTTTTCATGATAATTAAGAATTCTCATATGTAACCAAAAGGAAATGATTTACGCAGTCCCCAAACTAATTTTGCACCCCTCTCCCTCTCATATGAGTCTTGACAATGATCACTATTTATTTGGGAGAGGAAAGAGTGGAAATATTTTGGGGAGTGCAGATTCACACCCTTCCAACATGTACTCCGTAAATACTACATTCGTCTCTTTTTAGTTGCTACGTTTCTTTTTGCACGGTCTTCAAGACATGCCTTTAGCCGTTAATATATATAGTGTTATATATTCAAAAAAATTACTATTTTCGTCCAAAAAAAACTGCTTCACTTTCCTTTTTTCGTCCGTCCCAAAATACTTGTTCCATTTCCTTTTTAGTATCATGACCCACCACTTTTTTACACTTTAACTCTTACTTACATATCCCAACCCCACTAATTTTACCCAATTTATCCTAAACCACTAAAAACCATGAACATTAGCTCACTACAAAACAAACTGGGGAGGGGGCGGGGGGGTGAACAAAAAATAAGGGTAAAGAGAAATGAAGCAGTTTTTTTTTGGGATGGAGAGAGTATAAAAAGTGGATATTGATAAATTACACATTGAGACAAATCTAACGAAATCCCACAAAAGTATATTTTATCTTATAGATTAATTATAATAATTGGTCAAAATTGATCAAACTTACTCCCAAATAGAAATGTATCCACTAAAAACAGTAGAATGAAATACTCGGGAATTAATATTAGCACAACTTTTGTGAGAGGAGCATGAAAAGATGTTATCTCACAATAGATTGTGCCCAAAATCAATTTAGTTGTGGCTTTATTATTTTCTGAATTACTCTCTATCAAATTAAAGGTAATAAGTTGCTCTAATAACCATGGATCTTAGGCTATTTGGTGCATGCTCCCTATCCTTAGGTAACCTAGGGTTCATTAAAGAGTAAAGGCATGATGTGACCTTCACAGAATTCTCTGACTGTGTTAGTCACTCACTCCGATATGATGGCTACGGAGCAGTATATTCTCTGATGAAGTTATGCGGTCATAGACTCATAGGCTTGGTCAGTTAACCTGAAATGTATATAGTCCGTGCAAACACCAAACTCTCTTCAGTCTCTTACCCTAGTGGTTTCAGCTCTAAACTGAAATGTATGAAGTACCACGTACGTATTTGGGTTCGAACATTATTACCAACGTTTTACGCCTCCTTTTCACCTCTCACATTTTTTCCTCAGATATGAAACCTTGATAAATGAAAAAAAAATAAGGAGAATTTAAATGATTCAGAAGAAATAAACATTAACAATAATTGTTGTCTGAAATAAATATTTTAGATTTTTTTTAAAAGGGAAACTACGGATAAATAAGTTGACAAGTAGACAATTAGAGTGGTGATATTGACACTTTAAAATTGATATTGACACTTCACATTGTAAGAGTACATATTCAATGTCTATCACAATGTGTAATGTCAATTTAAGAAGTGTCAATATCATTTCCCCACTAATTAATACTATGTATATAACCCGACTATCCTACTATTTCTAAGGAAATGAAGACAAATCAATTTGAGTACTTGATTTCTTGTCAAACTGCCAGTTGCTCCCTAAAAGTTCCATAATACTAAGGGTTTGTTTGGTTCACTCGAAATTCCAATGAAATTAAAAAATTTAGAAAAATGTAATCCTGGATGAAACAGGCTTGTCTTTAAGCCCAAAGTGGGGTTGTTTTGTAGCACAAAATTGGATAGTCATGAGTAATTGAAATTGCAAGAGAAATATAATTTTTTTTTTTACAATAACACCTACAATTAATACAATCTTTTACTCCTGTAAAATGTTAATTTGGCTTCCACTATCCTTATTTATTATCACTTTGAATTAGTGATGATTAGTTTATCCATTGGGTCAACTAATTTTCCATAAATTGTAGGGAACAAGTAATCAGTTCTCCTTTGGAGATGAGTAATTTATGTGTAAATTACAAATTCTCATAACAGATCAAACAAAAAAGCTCATTTCCTGTGAAAATATAAAGGAAATTTTATTTCTCATAAAATGAAATTTAGGGCGAGAATTTGGTAAGTTGGTAAATAAACAACATCCACACATTTCATGTTAGAAAAGAAAGGTGAAACACAAGAATGAAAAATAGAAAATGTAAAACCTTCAAGACACAAAGAATGATTTCCTAAAGACAATTTCTGACCCTTATCAATGGAGCAAGGGATGCTCAGATTTGCTTTTGAGATACAATGAAGAATTATAAAACAACAAGGTTCTTGCTCAAAGAAACAATGCCACAATGTGTGTTGAGTTTTAAGGGAAAAGATGATGAAGTATGTAATTTGCTTAAGGATATGAGAAGTCAAAACTTTTCTCTCTCATAACCATCCTTATAATATCACTGAAGTGATATATCCGTTCAGGCATAACCGTCAAAGTTATCCAAACATTACGTTCGAAACAACACGCAGAAAACAAATGTCAGAGACAGAAGCATCTCGCGAGTCGCGAGCTTGGGTCGCGACTCGCGACCTTGGGTCGCGAGTCGCGATTTGCTTCTGCCTCGTTTTCCAACTTTTGTCTTATTTTCGCGAGTAGTGCCTAATAGTCACGAGTCGAGATTCCTTACTGTTTGTACCTTATATGGAAACATTATATGTATGTTCATTTCATCATTCCCTAACAAACACAACGTATAATCCTTATGCTTTAAATAAATTTCCAACATTTCACCCTCTTTCTTCTCCATATATAAAACCCAATTTTAGATACTCGTATTTGCTTTTGGGTGAGGAGTAGTAGGAATAGATTCAAATTGGCTGGCATGGCATGGCATGAGTGATGTTTCTTGCTTCAATGTTAATCCGGTATATAATATTGGTTGAAGATAGGTAGTCCCATACAATTGTGCTTGTCTTTTAAAGATTGATGGTGATTTTGCCATCTACTTCTTGTTAGATAACACCCGACAAAAGTATACTAACAAAACAAGCATAGATTAATACATATCTTGTAATATAATAGTATAAAGATTAATGGTTGCCATCTACAACATTTATTTGTCCCTTAATGGTGATCCCCTTGATTTCCTTAAGATATTTAGGACATGCCATATTTGCTACTCTATTTTCTCACATTCTCCTCTCTTCTCTTCATCTCTTTCACTCCATTTACACTTTTCCTTTCTCTCTACATTTTTTTTATACACAATAGTTTTCTAACACTTTTTTCAGATAAAATAATTTGTTGTTCAAATAAATAGTCTAAATGTAATTCCCAGCTTAACATACATCCAATTCAACCAAACTAGTAATAATATTTCTCCTTTGGTTAAGTTGCAACATTTACAAAATCTATATGCATAATTTTATACTAGCTTTTATAATTTACACAATAGAAAAGATAATCGTATTGATTATTATTTGATTTTTCTCAGCAAAATTTGACACAATAGTTAGATTCGACATAATAGTCATACAGTCATACTCCTTCCATTTATTTTTTACTTGCTACAATAAATAAAAATATTAATAAAATATATTTTTACTTGCAATAAATAATAGTACATTCTGTCTTCACAATTTTTTAGACATAATTTTAAAAAAAAAATATTAATAATGTAGAATAAAATATTATAAAAAATAAATATTTAAAAAGAACTTGTTGAGACACATCAAACTAGATTCTTCCTGGCTATATATTTTATGTACATTAACCTAGAAACCGTCAAAAATTTTAAATAAGAAGTACCAAAAGTCAAACTAGGACAATTTAAGGGTACGGTTATTTGTAGGGTTACATATAAGCATATAATATGCTTGCTAAAAGGATACAATAAAAAATTGAAAAATCATGTAAAAATTATCCATAAATCAGTATAATAAATATTTAATTTCTCTTAAAATTATCATTTTTAACTCCTAAAGTTATGTACTAATGCTAGACCTGGCAAAAATAAACCTGACTTATTGGTCACTCGAAAACCGGTGTGGAAAAAATAGATCATGAACAAAAATACCAACTCGAAGCCTGTTAAATAACCTAAAAGATTAACTAATGTCATTTTTGCATATCTTATTTCATCACTTTTTTTTTAAAGGAATTTCATCACATCTTAAAACTAGATGATTTGACGTTGGAAGTGGGGTCAGCAAGTCTTTTCCTTGTCCAGTTCGATCCCCCTGGCAGTCTGCTGCGATGGTGCTAATGTTTTATTTTCGCATCTTCACGTGATCTTTGACCATTAATCCACTATAGTAATAACAGATTTTCTATGTAATTGAACACAGAATTAATTGTGTGGTCGCATGCATGAAACTCAAAGCAGTATTACAAAAAAATTCATACCAAAGCTAAGCTAATCACAAATTATTTTAGTTGATGCGATTTGGGCTTTCCAGGCCACAACATCATTGCATATTGCATAATGCATACATTAGATACTTAGATGTAGTCAGCCGCACCATTAGTCTTATATGTGATCTTCTACATATAAGAATTTATACTACACCCTCCGTCCCAAAAAAAACCTACTATATCTACTTTTTCATATCTCCTAATAAACGACTTTAAAAATTAATATTTCTAATTATATATAACAAAAAATTATATATATATATATATTTGAAAAATATATTCCGAGATTAATCAAACGAGATCACATATGACTATAATTTTCATTGCCTACCTAAAATTAAAAAGAGTCAAAGTTACAAGACCAATAATGCTTATAGTCAAAACGGAGCAGTTTTTTGGGACGAGGGAGTATAATAATTGACTAATTAAATTTGAAGTATACATTCCTCATAGTGCTAGGCTAAGAAAAATTATAAGAAAATTCATAAATTTAATCATGATTCAATTTAAATCTTTAGGATATTTAATTCTAAAATCATTCCAAGTTAAAAGTTGAATCATAAAATATTTATTGAGATGAATCAAACAAAACTTCACACGGTTATGTTTTTTTTTTTTTTTTTTTGGTTTTTCTAAGCTATGCCCCTGAGTTTTTCGCCTTTCTAAGTTGTGCCCATGTTTTTTGAAACTTCTATGTTGTGCCCCTCAACTTAGGTATTTTAATTAATAGTGCCCACTCTATTATCTCAACGTTAATAGATCCATTAAAAGAAGTTGTATTTTATGGGAGGGTAATTCTCCCTCTAAAATTCTAAGGTTTTTAGATGAATTTCACCCTTTATTTTAGAGAAATGCATAATGCATAATTTATTTTAGGAAAATACATCAATTATAAAGGGTGAAAATCAGTTAAAAACCTTTGAATTTTAGAAGGGAAATTACCCTCCCACAAAATGCAACTCCTTTTATCGGATCTATTAACGTTGAGTTAACGGAGTGGGCACTGTTAATTAAAAAACTTAATTTGAGGGGCATAGCTTAGAAGTTTCAAAAAGCATGGACACAACTTAGAAAGTCGAAAAACTCAAGGGCATAGCTTAGAAAACCCTTTTTTTTTTCTTATGAATTGAGAATATTTTGAAAAATTCTCTTAAGTTTAAAATGTTGTAAGATTACTAACTGGAAAAAGAAAAGAAAAAAAAACACGCAGGGAGTATAATATGCTATGCAATATGCATGCATCTATCCTTTCTGCTCCTTGTATTTATATCATGTTTCCTGTAAACTAACTGGCTTATCATAAAAGGAAGGATTACATCTTTATGATACCTCTTTATATTATTCACCAATCTTTAAAGGAACTAAAGTAGATGGCCGACTTGATAGGGTGGAACTGTTATCCGTGTGTTTTTGTGTGTGTATTACTGTATTTGCTAACCAAATGACTGATGAGCACTATAGGTAAGTGTCTGAATTGATATGATCATTGATCACTCACCTAAAAAGTCTAGAGATCGTGGATTTGGTGCACATGACTACATGAGGGGTATACATGGCGCAATTACGTATTTACACGAGAGCAATTTGTTTTTTTTTTTTAAAACAAATCTATACCATAACTTAAGATATTCACTTTTCTATGTTGTATCCTTTCAAATATAAAATTTCAAATGACACTACTTGAATTTAATTATGTTCCACGCAAAAACCTCAAGGTTTAATTAATAATCACATAATATCCCTATTTTGGATGGCTTTTAAAGGTGTCATGTGAGTACAAATAAAACTAAGGAGTCCCGTATCAATACAAATACGGCGTATAAAAATGAATAGCTCAAAGATAATGTATAGAAAATTCCATTTCTTTTACAGAGCTAGGCACACAAATCCAACACACAACTCTTATTACAAGACTATCAAGCTAACATTGCTCGTGGGTAATGGGTCAGACTCATAATGGATTATGCACAATCCGACTCTACTCTACCATAGTCGGAGTTAGATTTTTTTTAGGCGAAGTCGGATGCGGATTTTTGTTTTCCAAATTTGAATTAGGTTTTTTTCTTACGGATCCAATCGGACAAGGATTGGATCCGAAATAATAAGTTATCAATCTTAAATGAAACAACTGTCTAATATTACATTAAATTTACTTTATATTTCATTATTAACATAAAATTAGGTATTATATTTACTACCAAATAATTTACTAGTATATAAAACTATATAAATTCAATTAAAACAACATAGAAAAATAAAAAATCTAACTAAATGTCGAAGTCGAACAAATTTGACAGATTTTTCTAACATCTGACCCCGACCTGGATTTTTTTAGACGGAGTTGGATACGGATTTTTATCTTTCGGATTTGAATCCGATTTTTTTCTTGCGGATCAGGACAGACTAAGATTGTATTGGAACCAAATTGCAATCCTTAATCATAAGTTGCTATTAGTAAAGGTAAAAATTATGAAGGAGTAATTTCAAACCCACTTCAAAAGCATATAGATTTGAGGTTTGAGAAGAAGACTTAAACATTTTGAAACACTGCCTAACCTAAATGGTGTTCAGATCCAGTAGATTTTTTAAATAACTCTACCTATGAGAGCGATAAGAAAGAACAAAGGATTTTTCTTTCGAAATGAAGCAAGTCTTTCAAAAAAGAATACAGTAACAAAATTAGAGTAAAAGAGAATTGCAAGAATCCTAGACTCAATACACAAATTAATCAAGAAAAATCTAATTGGTATATTCATTTTTCATAAATTGCTTCCTAAATATTATTTTATACCAATGAGATTTTCCTAAATATTATTTCTTAAACTTATGGTAATTTTTGCCAACCAAATACAAGGGTGGTGAATAATTTCTAAAACATTTATATTTTCGGGAGAAAACATAAGGGAAAAACATACCCTCCACCTATACAGCTCTTTACGGGATAATATTTATTTACTGTTTGGATATCATAAATGATTTAGTCCATATTTATTAAACAGACTGCCACTATCAAACGCATAATGAATTATACAAAGTCCAAATAGCCACAAAAGACTACAATCCATCCAAAAACCTACAACACCAAGTCAAACCCAAGACCACATGGTAAGGCATATTGGGAATAAGCCCACACATGATATATCGTAAGCCTTAGGACACATCTTGCTACTTATCTAAAGTATATTTGCTATAAATACAAGTCAATTTTCATTTATATAAATTCAATTTCAAAGCCTGAAGCTATTAATTGCCCTTATAATTATATTCATTTTATAAAACTTCTGACTTAGGCATCGGAGGGTTGTTATCTTGGACAAACTTCCGAGGTAGTTTACAACTTTACATGTATTCATTGTGCATATATTCTGGCCCAATCCATGAATGAACCAAAACACATTATGGTCTTTCCACAAAATACAAATGTCTACTTCGGATCATATTGCTTCTAACCGAAACATCTACATAATCTAGATTTTTTATAAGATATAAAACTATTTAAAATCTCAAGAAACTTGGGAAAGAACATGATGATGTCTGTATGTACTCATTTTTGGATGACGATGATGATACATAACTAAACACAACGCAAGATGTTCTTAGAAGCCAAAAACACTTGCTCCATGTTTTACCAAAACTAGGGGCCAGGGACGAAGGAAACCCAGAGAATTATAGTCATGAAGGAAGAACAATGTGCAATCACTTCATTACATTATTTTTTTTTTTGAAATGGAAGGGGGAAATTACATTTACAAAGCACCTTTGCAACTATATCCGACAATTCAATTCAAATCAATTAAAATATGCAACTATTAACTAGTCATGAAAAAAGAAAATGCAGCTGTTTAAGATAAAGCAGTACTCATTTACTCTTGGCTTTTAAGAGAGTGAAGAAAACTTTTCCCTTGATGGGAAACCTTGTCGCATGCTAAAACTGTTCGGCAATCAGGTCATACCGTTTTTTTAAACATGGTGCAATGACCAAAATACCAATACCAATACCGTCATTTCAGTATCTTATCAATTAAACCAAGGGGGAATTTGAAATGTTGACCCTGTTTCAAAATATTTGTTACGTTTGTAAATTCAAGTATTTAAATATTAATATTTTGTATAAATATATTTTTTTATGTTAATAGAGTTTTTCATAATTAAAACTTTTCTTTTCTTATATTTAAAATTTCAAATGTTACAAATATTATAAAACATGGGGCTTTTTTTAACAAGGTGAAACAATTTTATTCATAAGATTACTGGGCTTCAGGTGGAACATGAGTTGTATAAAAAGGATGCCTAAAGTTTGGAGCTCAAAAATAAAGATGCAATTGTTAAAAGGGAAATTTCCAGTGGTATACCCGAACTTTTTGGAAATCCCACTGGTATACCCGAGTTTTTTAATTCAGAAAGGTACCTAATGTTAAACATAATTCCAAAAGTAACTTTTTTGGTTAAAAATTATTAAAAACACTAACCATGGTTAATAAATTGAAAAAAAAAAGAAAAAAAAAAGAAGAAAAAACAACCACAAATTGGGGGCAATCGGATCATTTTTTGTAAAATCCGACCTCAAATCGGAACCCTTAAGGGTAAAAATGACCCGTAAAAACTTGAGTGGACTATTTTTATTCACATAAATCAATGCGCACAAAACGAGGCGAATCGGGAACGTAAATTGGGGCAATCGGATCATTTTTTGCAAAATCCGACCTCAAATCGGGCCCCTTAAGGGTAAAAATGACCCATAAAACCTTCAGCAAACTATTTTTTTCACGTACATCAATGCGCGCAAAACGAGGCGAATTGGAAATGCAAATTGGGGGCAATCGAATCATTTTTTGCAAAATCTGACCTCAAATCGGATTCCATAAGGACAAAAATGATCCGTAAAACCATGAGCGGACTATTTTTTTTCACCGTAGATCAATGCGCACAAATCGATGCGAATCAAAAACGCAAATTTGGGGCAATCGGATCATTTTTTGCAAAAAACCCATTAATTTAATATATTATTAGTTTTAAATTTAAATTTTTTTAAAGAAAATTAAAAAAATTGTTAACCAAAGTTAAATCTAACCTTAAAATAGGTATATTCCATTACATTTAACGGAATATACCTTCTAAATATAACAGATGAGAATTAGACATAATTTTAGGTATACCACTGGGATTAAAATAAACTCGGGTATACTAGTGAGATTTCGAAAAAGCTCAGGTATATCTATGAGAATTTCCATTGTTAAAAAAGGGATTGAAAGTTTGAAACTGAGCAGTCAGCACCATTCTTTAAAATCACAATTGATTTATTTTAATAATTTCTCCTATGAGAGGGTACTTTTCCAATGCTCTTCAGTCTTCCCACAAGAAGGTGCGCATATGATGAAATGATTCTAGGTGCACGAAAATTCTTAACCACTAAACATTCTAATTCAAATGCTCAATTTATCAACATATTAAATACAATTTTAAATTAAATGTTCTTTTATACTCTGGATTAAAGTAATCTCAAAAACGCAAAAATAAAAAATTATTGAGCACCTTAAGTCACAAGGCGCTAGATAAGGTAGCTAAAACTAAAAATACTCCGCAATTAATTATAGAAAAATTTAACATTATTAATCCCACCTTTGACTCTTTGAGTAGTCTTCAATTTTTAATCCCACCTTTGTGTTATTTAAAAATAATCTTACCTTCTACGGTCTCACACACCCCACCCAGCCAATTCTACACTTGACCCACCCCCAACCCAGCCAACCCTCTACCTCCTCAAAAACACCTTTCACTTTCAAGAACCACCCCAACCATTCTTCAAATTTCAATTCTTCTGTGAATTTGGCTGTTGTGAATTTCAAGTCTTCTAAAACCCCCACCCAAGCTCTTCACTAAATTGTTTTTTCTTCTTCACCTCTTCTTGATGGTAGTGGTGTTGCGAATTTAGATTGGTTGGTTGTGGTTAAATTAATTTATTAAATTTAAACAATGCAATTAAAAAAAATTAAAAAAATTGTATATAAAATTTTCCAGGAGGAAATACATAAAACCAATAAGAAATACAATTTCTAAGAAATCTTATCTACATATATGGTGAGAAAAAAAAAAACTTTTGAAAAATTGCTTTATTATTAGGTACGCTAATTGCATATATAACTAATGGGGTTAATTTATTCCATTTTAAGGTAAAGGAATATTACATTGGTTATTAGTTCCAATGGTGATTTGCTACTTTTGCCTGAATGGGAGGATAAATAAATTAAATAAAACGAGATTGTTGGCAAGATAGGGATATAGGATATTGTACCAGATAGGGATAGGGGTGCTTATGATACAACACTACTCTCAAACTACTTGGGCTTGACTTGTCCAATACTCCAACAACATTCGACTCAAGTCCAACTCAACTTGCGAAGTTAACAAGTCTTGTCAATCAAGTTCCTACTCGACAAGAAAAACTCGCGAAAAGCTTGATATTTTTAATTTTTTTTTAAGATATTTTAAATCTTATATGCTCAAATTTTAAACTTTAACCCTAATAAAGTAGTGACTTGACACTTACCTCACATCCTTGAGGTTTGAGGTTTGTTTCTCATACCACCAATCAAATAGTAGATTTCCTTACCTTATTAAAAAAATAATAACAAATATTCAAAAATGCTATCGTAAAAAGACATAAAGTTGTGTGTGATTAGATAATTTTAGGCTCTTAAATAATGAGACAATTATGTAATCTTTTTTTTTCTTTGGTTGGGCCTTTATTAAGCAAATACAAACCAATAAATTATATACTTTATTCTTTTGAGACATTTTCAAGATTCTAATTTTGAGCTCGATTCGATCTTAGTTACCCCTCCAATCGAGTTCGATTTATGTTTAGTGATGCTCAAGCTCTACCCACATTATAAGTACCCCTCCTAGTCCTATCCATGTAATATGGAATTATTAAATTTATGGCTCGTTTTTTTCATAAGAAATTTATGGCTCGTTTGTTACTTGATAAAGGAAACAACATTATCATATAGAAACATACTCTTAATTCCAAACTTGTATTTTTCTTCATATTTTTGTTGGAAATTAATTTAGAGCATAAGGATTATACGTTACGTTTGTTAGGGAATGGTGAAATGAGCTTACGTATAATGTTTCCATATACGGCATAAAACAGTAAGGAATCGCGACTCGTGACTATTGGGCACTGCTCGCGAAAAAGGACAAAAAGTGGAAAACGAGACAGAAGCAAATCGCGACTCGCGAGCCAAGCTCGCGACTCGCGAGATGCTTCTGTCTCTGACAGTTCATTTCTGCGTGTTGTTTTCGAATGTTATGTTTGGATAACTTCGACGAGTATGCCTAAACGGATACATCACTTCTGTGATATTAGAAGATTTATTATGAGAACAAGAGGTTAACTTCTCATATCCTTAAGCATTTTTCACATACTACATCAACTTTCTCTAAAACCAAACATACATTGTGACATCGTTTCTCTGAGCAAGAACCTTGTTGATAATTTTTCATTATCTCAAAGACAGATCTAAGTATCCCTTGCTCCGTTGATAAAGGTCAGAAATTGTCTTTAGGAAAGCATTCTTTAATTTGTGCCTTGAAGGTTTTACTTTTCTGTTTTTCCATTCTTGTGTTCAACCCTTAGTTACTAACAATCTAAAGACAATTCTCTAGTAACAAGAATGGCTTACATTAGGGAACTTACTGTAAATTTCCACAAATTAGAAAAGTTTGAGGGTGCTGATTTCCGTCAATGGCAAAGAAAAATGCATTTTCTACTTACAACTTTTGGAGTGGCTTATGTACTAACTACACCAAACCGGAGGAAGTAGAAGATGAAACCATTAAACAAACAAGGAGGCGCAACAAATGGGACAATGATGACTACGTTTGTAGGGGTCACATCTTAAATGGTATGTCCGATTCTCTTTTTGATATTTATCAATTCTACGGATCTGCTACTGAATTATGGAATGATCTTGAAAACAAATACATGCGGGAGGATGCTTCTAGCAAGAAGTTCCTTGTAAGTACTTTCAACAATTATCGCATGGTTGATTCTAAGAACGTAATGGACCAATTCCATGAAATTCAAAGAATCTTGACAAGTCTTAGGCAAAACAATATTAATATTGATGAAACCTTTGTTGTATCTTCCATAATTGATAAGTTACCCCCATCTTGGAAACAAGTTAGAAATGCTTTAAAACATAAGAAAGATGACATAAATTTAGAACAATTGAGTTCTCATCTTGTTATCGAGGAAGGAATTCGTAAACAAGATGAACTCAAGGATGAAGATTCTAAGTCTACCACCATAAATGTGGTAGAGGAAGAAAAGTTCAAAGGTAATTCAAACAAATCAAAGAAGGGCTCTAAGCCGAAAGTAAATGTGGAACAATCACAACGTGGTTGTTGCCTTGTTGGGTTTGCGGTAAACCCGGACATTTCAAAAAAGACTGCACCATATGGAAGAGAAGGATGGGCAAGAGCAAGGGTGATGGGGACACGAACCAAACCCTAGATAAGCAAGGTAAATTTGCTTGTGCACAAGTTTCACTTAATTTTTGTATGAATTATGTGTGCGTTATTGATGAAATCAATTTTGTGCAGGATGATTGTTCTTGGTATGTCGATTCAGGAGCATCGCGACATGTATGTAAAGGCAAGACGTTGTTCAAATTGTTTCGCGAGGTTCACAACGGAGAAAGTCTTTACATGGGAAATGATTCTACAAGTTTGTGTTGTATTCCCCGGAACTAAGACGGAATTTAGTGTCCGGTGCCATCTTGAATCGATTAGGTTTTAAATTAGTGTTTGAATCAGACAAGTTTGTGTTATCAAAAGGTGGTAACTTTGTAGGATCAGGTTATTTGTGTAGTGGTATGTTTAAACTAAGTATTTCAGTTTGTAAAGATAATGTGTGTGTGTTGAATGATGACTCTTCTCTTTGGCATGTCCGGTTAGGACATGTGAATTATAAAAAGTTATATTTTATGTCTTAGCATGATTTGATTCCTCCTTTTGATCAAAATATTGAGAAGTGTCATACATGCATGTTAACTAAGATCACACGAAAACCTTTTCACAGTTGTGTTGATAAAAATACTACTTTATTGTTTTTGGTGCATAGTGATTTGTGCGATTTTCATAGCACACCGTCTTTGGGAAATAAAAAATATATTGTAACTTTTATTGATGATTTTTCTCGTTATTGCTATGTATATTTATTATTTTCCAAAGATGAAGCCCTTGATAAGTTTAAAGTTTATAAAAACGGGGTTGAATTGAAAATGAATGAAAAGATTAAAAAGCTAAGGACCGATAGAGGTGGTGAATATTGTGATCCAACTTATTTTCAATCTTTAGGAATTATACATGAAACAACCGTCGGTTATACACCACAACAAAATGGTGTGGCGGAAAGGAAGAATAGGAGGTTGCAAGAAATGGTTAATTTCATGTTGTCCTATTCGGGGCTAAGTGATGGCTTTTGGGGTGAAGCCATTTTAACGGCTTGTTATATATTAAATCGTGTTCCAACGAAAAGGAACTCGGTAACTCCTTATGAGCAATGGTTCAAGAAAAAACCAAATTTGAGTTATCTCAAAGCTTGGGGTTGTAGGGCAGTCGTAAGAGTGCCGGAACCCAAACAAAAGAAGTTGGGTGAACGTGGAGTAGATTGTATCTTTATTGGATATGCTGAACATAGCAAGGCTTACAGGTTTTATATTATAGAACCTAATGACTTTTGGTCGGTTCATACCACCGTAGAGTCAAGAGATGCTATATTTGATGAAACTCGGTTTTCATCAATTCCTAGACCCAAGGATGTTACTCCAATAACCAGTGCTCATGAACTTGGCCAAAGTTCTTCTAGTCAAGTTGATAATCATCTTCAAAATGAAGAGGAAGGGTCTACATCACTTGAACCTAGAAGAAGTAAAAGAGCACGAAAAGAAAAAACTTTCGGATCAGATTTTCATGTATATTTACTCGAAGGGTCACGTGATTCAGTTTTGACACAATTTCCATATATTTTAAATGTGGAGGAAGACCCTTTAACGTATGGTGAGGCAATGAGATCTCATGATTCTTCCTTTTGGAAGGAAGCTATTGATGATGAAATGAGTTCGATCATGGGTAATAACACATGGGTGTTGGCAGATTTACCACCTAAATGTAAACCAATCGGATGCAAATGGATTTTCAAGAAGAAAATGAAAGTCGATGGTACAATTGACAAATTCAAAGCCCGGTTAGTGGCTCAAGGTTTCACTCAGAAACCGGGTATTGATTATTTCGATATGTATGCACCCGTTGCAAGAATCTCCACAATTAGGTTATTAATTGCTCTAGCAGCTATTCATAACTTAGTGATCCATCAAATGGATGTTAAGACAGCGTTCTTAAACGGAGATTTAGAGGAGGAGGTTTATATGCAACAACCTGAAGGGTTTGTTGTGGATGGTCAAGAGCATAAAGTTTGCAAACTTGTTAAGTCTTTATACGGGCTAAAGCAGGCACCAAAACAATGGCATCAAAAGTTTGATGAAGTGGTGTTGAGTAGCGGGTTTGTGTTGAGCAACTCAGACAAGTATTTGTATAGCAAGTTTGATAACACCGGTAAAGGCGTCATTATTTGTCTATATGTGGATGACATGTTGATTTTCGGGACTGACTTGGAACAAATCGAGTTGTGTAAATCATTTTTGTCATCACAATTCGCCATGAAGGATATGAGGGAGGCGGATGTCATTTTAGGCATAAGGATCAAGAGGAAAAATGAAAAGTTAATCTTAACACAATCTCACTACATTGAGAAAGTGCTTAAGAGGTTTAAAGTTGAGGAAATTTCTCTTGTGTCCACACCTATGGACCCTAGCATAACACTTCTTCCTAATAAGGGAAATCCAATTTCACAGCTTGATTATGCTAGAGTTATAGGTTGCTTGATGTATGTCATGACAAGCACAAGACCGAATATTGCCTTTGCGGTTGGCAAGTTGAGTAGGTAAACTAGTAATCCAAGTATACTACATTGGCCAGCAATCTGTCGAGTACTAAGGTACTTAAAGAAAACCATAGATTATGGTTTGTGTTACAGTGGGGATCCTTCGATTTTAGAAGGTCATTCTGATGCAAGCTGGATTACAAACAAGGAAGATCACTCATCCACGAGTGGTTGGGTATTTTTGCTTGGTGGAGGTGCTATTTCTTGGGCTTCCAAGAAACAGACTTGTATTGCCGATTCCTCCATGGCATCGGAATTCATAGCTTTACATCAGCAGGCAAGGAGGCCGAATGGTTGAGGAATCTTATGTTTGAGATTCCTCTGTTACAGAAGCCAATTTCTCCTATTGCTATTCATTATGATAGTAATTCAACTTTGGCAAAGGCATATAGTCAAGTTTACAATGGTAACTCAAGACACATTGGTCTTCGACACAGTTATATACAAAGCTTGATCAAGGATGGTGTAATCACCTTAGACTATGTGCGAACTAAGTTTAACTTAGCTGATTGCTTTACAAAAGCATTGGTTAAAGAGACAGTATTGAAAATGGCAATCGGTATAGGATTGGAGCCCACCAGTAATCACGAGTGAGAGAATCTCAACTTGCTACTCAAAAGGTCTTTGAGTACTAAGTTCAACGAGTTAAATCTCTTATTTGATGATTGGGAAATTAATTAATCATCCAAGGTATATTCCTAAAATGTGATGGATAAAAGAGGTTGGTTTATCCTTAATAGATCTTGACAATGTGCTTTATCACAAGAGCATGCTAAGAGATCTACCTAATCGAGTGCGAAGTGCAACCACTTCAAGAAGCTAGTGGGCTTAGTTTCGAAGCATTCGAGAATAGATACGGGACACATGGCTGTAATAGTGTCAAGTTTATTTTTGTGTGTGGGGTAAAGTATTTTGTGCGTGTAATAACGTCAGGTATTCATATGTATTGAAAATGGTTCAATTGTTTATCAACACTATTTGGATACGATTATTTTGTATGTTTATTACACTAGCTGGAAGTCCAAGTCATGTACACTTTCATTTATGCTCAAAATTGTTTTGGTGATGATGTTTTGTGATTTGTTGAGGTTATGCTCTAAATGGGGGAAGATTGTTGGAAATTAATTTAGAGCATAAGGATTATACGTTACGTTTGTTAGGGAATGGTGAAATGAACTTACGTATAATGTTTACATATAAGGCATAAAACAGTAAGGAATCATGACTCGTGACTATTGGGCACTGCTCGCGAAAAAAGACAAAAAGTGGAAAACGAGACAGAAGCAAATTGTGACTCGCGAGCCAAGCTCGCGACTCGCGAACAGGGAGTCGAGACTCGCGACCCAAACTCGCGAGATGCTTCTGTGTCTGACAGTTTATTTCTGCGTGTTGTTTTCGAACGTTATGTTTGGATAACTTCGACGGTTATGCCTGAACGGATACATCACTTCTATGATATTAGAAGGTTTATTATGAGAACAAGAGGTTAACTTCTCATATCCTTAAGCATTTTTCACATACTTCGTCAACTTTCTCTAAAACCAAACATATATTGTGACATTGTTTCTCTGAGCAAGAACCTTGTTGTTGATAATTCTTCATTGTATCTTAAAGACAGATCTGAGTATCCCTTGCTCCGTTGACAAGGGTCGAAAATTGTCTTTAGGAAAGCATTCTTTGTGCCTTGAAGGTTTTAGTTTTCTGTTTTTCCATTCTTGTGTTCAACCCTTAGTTACTAACAATTTGTTGTACGATATTGAATTGAAATTGAAATTTAAGAACAAAATTAGGTGAATTTGAGATGTTACCCTGAAAATAATTGTTGACTATCCTTTTAAATTTATATACAAATTTGTTTCAGATACCTTCGTTTATAATTGAGAACCAAACCGAGTGTTGTATCACATTCTTTTAGTATCCAAAAAAAAATCAATTGGAGTTAACAAGGTTGCTTGACCATCCCTACTTAATGTTTGCCTACACTTACAAATCTAACAAGACCAAGTGAAATGGGCGAAGGATGACTTACATTGCGACCCTACAGAAAACTTTGCACATTAAACATACCGACGAGAAATTATTACAAGAATAGAATTGCATTATCATCTAAGCAACCCCCACCCCCCGCACCCCCTTATACACCCAAAAAAATGCAGAGATAGTTGGTAAAAAATAATTTTGTTGAGACGTTATGGTCTTATGGATAATGTAACAAAGGTTTTTTTTTAAGGATCCCGTTAAGGGTGTTAAACAAACATTTAGAATATATATCTTAAAATGGTATAGTTAATTATTGTTTCAACAAGTCTCCTACGAGACCGTCGGCCTGACGGGGTAATTTTTCGCTAAAAAATTATAACTTATGTGTATAAAAGTATAAAACGATAACTTTTAATATAAACTGCTTTTGTAAAAAGTTAAGATTTAAAATAATATAAAACTACAATTTTTTAGTTCAAAGTTTATCAGACCATCTTAAAAGGGAAATGATATTATCAATTTTATCATTTTTATTTTACTTTTTCAATTTTAACCACTTTATCTATCACTATGTGAACATCGATTAGATTTTTCCTTTTTAAAAATCTTTGCATTTTACAATCTTGTTTATAAAATGTTGCTCATTCAAACAAAGATCAATACATTAAACCAAAAGCACAGGCCTCTCAAGGATGGAAACAGATCTAGTATTCAGTATTCACATAGCTTGGGCTTTTGGGTCACTTGTTTATTAGTTAGCACCTAGCAGTTACCACCAACTCGCAACAAATTAAAAGAGATGGTCACATGGTGTGACCAAACAGGATACTCAGTAACTAGTTAGCAACAGTGGTAAAATCCGCTATAGAATATATTCATCAGTAATTAGCAGAATATATTTAAGCGCTAAATGTCTGGCTGTCTGCTTACCAACAATATTAATAAAGTAGTGCATACCTTACAGAGTTGCACATATTAAGGCCTAAGGGCTTGTTTACTTCAGCTTAAATTCAGTTCACTTCAGTTCATCTAAGCTCAGTTCACTTCAGCTCTATTAAATTCAGTTCAACTCTCAGTTTCTTTCTCTTATAAAATATTACTTTTAGATGTATTCAGTTCAGTTTAGAGGTGATCATGGACCGGGCTATGCTGGGTTCGGGCCGGGCCAATGCAAAAAAAACCAAGCCCATAAAGCGGGCCGAACTTAGTTCGGGCCCAAATTTCTTAGCCAAAACCCGAAATTTTAGTGCGGGCTTTCCGGGCTTTTTCGGGTCGGGCCTAAAAAAGTAACCAAAAAGTCTAATTTTAAATGTCCAAAGCCCACGTGGAAAAATAAAAAATTCGGGCTAGGCCGAAGTTCGGGCCTAATTTTCATCTCCAAAGCCCGCAAAAAATCGGGCCCGGGCACTTTTGATCAGCTCTAGTTCAGTTCAACTCAACTATATTCAACTAAAGTAAACGAGCCCTAAGAACTAGCGTCTTAGGATCAAGGGAATTAGGGAAACACCCATACATGCGTTCCTACTGCACCACAAGTTTGCATAAAATAGCATGGAACAATAGTATTCTTACTAGTAGAGATCTACAAAGAGCAAAATTCTTCTCTATTGATGGTTTAGAATATGCACCTTTTAATAATTCTTTTCATTCTAGGATCAATGAGATTATAACCTTGCATACATATCCCACTAATGAAATGAGGTTAGCTACAATATATAGATGGACAGAGTAGCAAAATAGTAAAATACTAGAAAAATTATATTAGCTCTCATTGCATGTTTGTAAAAATTATAACTAGATATTATTTGCAACATTTCACTTTCCACGCAAGTCAAGAAAATTTTTAAAAATTATTACCTTTCATTACAGGATTGTAAAAATTATAATTAGATATTAAAAAAAAAAACTAAATGTTGAGATGAATCCAATAAAACTTACTCCCTCTGTTCCAATCTGTTCTTTACGTTTGCTTTTTGCACAGTTTTAAATGCATATGTTTAAACGTTAATATTTTATACCACTTTATAAAAATTTATATAAAAAAAAATACATTTAAAAAAACTATACATTTAAACGAATCTAACAAGATTCCATATGAATATAATTTTTCTTGTATATGATAAAGATTTTTTATTTTTTAACTTTCTCTCTCCTTATATCTTTATAAACAAATGTAAAGAACAAATTAAAGCGGACATACAGAGTATTAAACTTAAAACTTAGTATATAAAGTCAAGAAAATGCATCCTTAATTTAAACTAAAATTATAGCATGTCTTTTCAGTTGCATTTACAAATAATTAGACTCTATTCTTTTGAATTTATTTTCAATTCAATTTAGTTTGGTCCGAATGAACAATGCTTTAGATGATAATGTGACAAGTTCATACAAAACACTCTTAACATAAAATCTTAGGAAAATGTTTTTGGAAATACTTGTATACGCATTTCTCCTTTCCATAGTTATTGGTCACTAAAGGGGAAATTTCCAGGTAATCAAAATGATATGTTTAGTAAACATATCAAATGGTATTTTTATAATTTTATTAAAAATATATTATCCAAACATTCATATTTAGTTGGTGCTTCAATCCATGCACTTGAAATTATTCAAAATTACATTAAAATGTCATTATAAATCTTATATTGATTAACCTGATATCTCTCGTCACTAAAGTTCTACTCTTGTAAGCTTAATTTGTTCGGCCTAAAAAGAACAGATACAGACTAAACTCTATATTTTAAGCGATAGGTGAGAGAGGAAGGATGAGTAGTAATGGGAGTCCCTTCTCATCAGATCCGCTGCATGTTAACCTATCTTTTCTACCCCATTCTCTCTCTATTATTATATTTCCATTTGGGATCATACCAGAAAAAGGATAGGATGATATGACGCTTTTAAAATGAAAAACACTGCTGCTACTCCGCGAAATTATTCGCACTCGTCTAGTATCTTCCTGACTTCCCGAAGACTGTTACTTAACTCTGAAGCCAATAAGATTGCATTGGAACTTGCGCTCCAATCATAAGGTTACATATAATAAGTCCGCAACGATTATGAGGAGAGACACAGCATTCTACTTTGAATTTTCCAAATTCATCAATCAGATACGAGTTTGCTATTTGTATACTTTATACGTAGTATCAAAAAACTACTGGATTATATAAGCTGACACGTTTCTTTATATAATTCCAAAAATCGGCCCTACTTATTAATCTTACAATTGAATAGTACCTCCTCCATTTAATTTGTTTGTTATACTTTCACCATTTTTTTTTACCAAAAAAACCTCGAATGTAACAAAGTAAAGTGGGAAGAGCATGATTTATTGATTTTTCTCTCTTTTTTAATGGCATTGAACCTTTACACATATTGATATACTTTGTAGATCCTTATATATATCGATGCTAAAGTTTCTTTCTTTTCATATACTGATATAAGTCATGAATTTTTTTCGAGATCAAGGAAGAAATTCTGATTTCTTGTACACATTTCCTTCAAAAGGGGGAAAATCCTTATTTAAACCATACTGAATTATAGTATGGTATATTTAATAAAATAAAGAAAGGTTAAGACTTATGTCAATGTGAAATACATTTTAGAATATCAGTGGTGAGATTTTGGCTTTAGCCTTAGCACAACAATTGGGATGGTTCCTTATCCTGTTCTTAGTGTGTATTACTCCCTCAGTCCCAAAATAAATGCTACATTTACTTTTTCACATCACCCAAGACACATCTTTAAAAATTAATATCTTTAGTTGTTTATAATAAAAAATTATAAAAATTATATATTTAGAAAGTGTGTATCGAGACGAATCAAACGAAATCCCACATGACTATGTTTTATCTTATATTTATAAAATTCAAGGGAATCAAAATTACAAAGCGAACAGTGCCAAAAGTCAAAATGTATCATTTAATTTGGGACAGAGGGAGTAATAAAAAAAAAGGTTAGACTTGTGTCACTATGCAATACATTTTAAAATATTAATGATGAGATCTTGGGATTAGCCTTAGCACAACCGCTGAGATGGTTCCTTATCCTCCGGCTCTTAGTGTGTATTAATAAAATAAAGAAAGGTTAATACTATGTGTTATATCACTGTGAAATACATTTTAAAATATCAGTGGTGAGATCTTGGGTTTAGCCTTAACACAATAGTTGAGATGGTTCCTTATCCTCCTGCTCTTAGTATGTATGACGACTAAGTTGGGTCGAACAATCTCAACGCCTCGGCTCAAGGCCTAATAAATACCACCAACGTTAAAAATAATAATTAATAATAATAGATTCTCTAGTATTCATTGGTGAAATTTATGGGCCTTCAGAAGACCAACTTCAACAGAATCTCCATACTCCAATAAATTGACTTGACAACTCCATTATTTTTACCTTTTCCATTTGTTTGGAACTTTAGCAATGTACAACCAGCCCCTATACTACGTTTTCTATCCACTCCATTTTTTTTTAATGCAACGATTTAACATAAAGTAAGGAGAAAAAATGTCTAATCATATTATTTAAAAAGAAACAGAGATAGTATGTAGTTTATTTATACTTTCTTTTTTACTTGCATTATTTTGACTATGGCACTACAATCTTGTTTCTTACTGTCTTTATAAATTTATATATGTAAGAAAAGAAAAATGGAATCTTATTGCTTAATCAAAGTTTCTACTTTTTTTTGATGAAAAGTTTCTACTTTTTCAAATAGTAAATTTTAATAATATTTACACTTTTATGTTAAGAGATTATACTCCCTCTGTCCCAATTTACTTGCCACAGTTTGACTTTGAGCACTGTTCAGATGAGAACTTTTTACTTTATTTAATTTAATATATGTAAGAAAAAACATAATCATGATGGATTTAGTTTAATTCGTCTTAATATGTACTTTTCAAATATATAATTTTTATAATTTTTTATTATATATAATTAAAGATATTTTTATTTAAAATTGTGTCTCGGGAGGTGAAAAAAGAGAATGTAGCAAGTAAATTGGGACAGAGGGGGTAATAGTTATAAAAAAAAGGCAGTGAAAAAGCATTTATAATCAAATATGATGTCGAATCATACCTTTAACATAAGTATGTTATATCTTTTCGAATACAATTACGATCTTATTTACTATAGTAACTATTAAACCTGTCGAGTCAACTTCGTTCAGTGATAACCAAGTCACCCGGTTTCTTCGGGGACCAGAGATGAACACCCCCTCCTCCGGTATTGTCAGCTCAATTATCCTGAGATAGGAGTTGTGTGTTGGGGCCCAGTTCATCTTACTTGTTAAAAAAACTATTAAACGTGTATTTAATTTTATTTTCATAAAAAATCCTAAAAAGAAAATCATAAGACTAGAGTTCTTAATGGTTGTTTGATTGGAGTGTACGTATTTGCAAGATTAAGAATTAGCTAATTGCCTTTGTGTTTTGTTAGCAAGAAATAATACAAGCATAGTAAATAGAATGGTAGTGTAGGAAATAAATTACTTACCTCTCCTTTGGTGAATGCAAATTTTAATGTCAGTGAAAAATTTCTAAGCTCAACAAACACATTTAGCAATTTCTTATGAAATTGACAAAAAAAAAATATTTCCCATAAAATGAAACTTCCTATGAGAATTAACTTCCTATGTTCAACCAAACGAACTCTTACCATGTAATTTAGCCATTGCATTCACATCTAATAATCTAATTGCCTACAATGTTATGTCAAAAGTTCTTGCAAAATCATTGATTTGCATGTCAAAAGGTTAACTAGTAGCAAGCAAATATCATGATTGAATGTTACTAACTAGCTAAAACTGGGCAAGCATGAACGTCCACAAATAAATAAAAAGTTACTAATCCAGAAATGGAAGCGCTTGTAATTATTTTAAGTGTTGACAATAGGAAAAAAGAAGAAAAGAGGTAATCTTATTTTTGAGTTGATAAAACCCGTAGATATGACAATGATGGGAAGGAAACATGAGCAAGAGATCGAGGTTCGCAGGAGTATCTTTATATAATTATTATATTCTCGAATTAAGGTTCGCTATGAATGGCTAGAGAAGAGGGGGGGGGAGGATGAAGAGAGAGACTTACTAACAACAAAAGGTAAGAGGGAGATTGACACTCAAATAGGCAGGGCCCAGATGCGTTATAATGGAAGTTCCCTTCATCCTCACTGGACTTGCTCCCACCATGCATCCAATTTACCTACAATATGCCTCTTCCAATGGGTATCACTGTATCAGGGTGTTGTCCAAGGCATCATGTAAGCAAAAGCAACACTAAATTACACCATAATTCAGTGAATTTAATTTATTAGCATAATAATGCAAATAGTAAATATCAATTATATATACACAGTACCTAAAGACAAATAAGAGAATATACCACTAATGAACGAGACAAATGCAGGATTAGTTCGAGATTAGGGAGTAATAGTCTCTCCTAAGCACAGAAGAGAAATCACAGTATCCTGCAATTAACCATAACAAGCAAACGACAATCATATACACTGTTAAAAAAAGTAAAGGAACAATTTTATTAACCTTAGCTTTACTACAGGAAAAAAAAAAAAAAATTATTCCAATGAGTATTAATAAGTTTAAATAAGTAAAAATAAGTACAGATAAGCCTTGATATGTTCAAAAGTAAGTTAAGTTGAATAGAATGCACCGATGCCGTATACGAAACTTGTGCAGGTCTATAATAGGCAATTTTATCACTGATTTTCATGTATGACATGCAGAAACAGTAAGCATTTCAGTGGACCAACTAATTGAGACTTGGGTGCTCAATTCCAACAATAAACTTGTGAAAAGATCAAGACACAACCTTAATTTTTTGCTAATTAATTTAGTAGATATTTTCTGATGTTCCAATAAGTTGTTGAGCTTTATGCTTAAAGTATTGTCAAAATGGAAATAATTATGCTAATCCATCAATCTCTATCTAAGAAAGCCCATAAGGCAGACATAATTTGATTGATAAAATCTATGGATTAAGTACTTGAAGTAGACATCCTACCCTTCCAAAAAAAAAAAAAAAACACTAAAAAGCAAAAATTCTGCTTCATAAATTCCAAAGGCTAAACAAACCACAATCCTAACAAGAAAGTCGAAATCCGTCTAGGGATGTGCGTTATATTAAACTTATTAGACCTAAATTGAACTGAATTTGAAATTACCTAAAGTAGTGTTTGAATATGTGGAATTCATTTCAAATTGATGAATTCAATTTCTAAAATTAAAATGTTACAATTCAAATGACAATTATTTGTTTGCGTTGTTTTAGAATTTGAAATGACATGATTTTGATAAGTATTTGAAATATACAACATTTGCTTGTTAAGCATTTGGGTTGGAAATTGAGTCAAATCCAATTCCAAATTTTTGTACTTGCCAAACATGTAATTTGGCCCAAATTCATCATTTCAAATGAAATATTTGTATCCAAATATAGCATAAAATTATTCTTATTAAACCTAATTGAAATTTATTAAACTTATTGGACCTGGTTATAATAAACAATTGGACCTTATCACACCTGATTGAACCCTAATGAACTTATTACACCTGGTTAACTTTATCTGAACTTATTAGAATTGAACTCATTTTTTTAAGAGAAAAGAACGCACCCTAATTTTTCTTAAGCTATCCTAATAATTGAAGATCTAAGTATCATATTGGTCCTGTTGGAGAAATTCAGAATTTAGGGCAACTAGTATGGCAAAATCACTTGAAGCGCGCACGAGGTACTATCCTAAAAACGATATTTCCACCCAATTCGCACGCCAGGTTACAGGAAATTCGTCAACAAGATACAACAAGAAAATCGTAGAAATCAAGCCTAGATTCAATCTCTACAAATGAAATAAGGATTTATGTGTAAACTTCTTTGTAAGATTGGAGATAAAAGACTTTGTTTATGCAAGAGAGAAATGAAAGTATGAAAGTAACTTCAAGTATGTTTTCATTTCTGATGATAAGTTATAACTTATCTAATGTACAACAGTTACCCCGAAACGACACAACGCAACGGGAAAAAACCGAGCAAAACTGACACGAACCAATAGGCTCGCGAGTCGCGAGCTAAGGTCGCGAGTCGCGAGAAGTTTCTGTCTCTTTTGGCACTTTAGTCTGTTTTCGCGTGTCACGAGCATCCATCACGACTCGCGATTTGCCACTGTTTCTGCTATACTTTTCTCAACTTTTAACGACGTAAATCGCTAATTAAATTTTGTATAATTACGAACTTTAAACACATAATACTACGTCTAGTATTATTAATATTTATAACTATATACATTTATATTCTAAATCAATAAATCTCAACAGGTTCAAGTTTAATAAATTTCTTTTGCTTCATTATTGAGGACTGTTTATGCAGTAAACATTGAATATATAATTTTAAAATCAAAATTTTAAATTTTACCTAAACAAATCAATTAAAGTCGTATTTGTGAGACAATATAACCAATGAATGACAGGATGAAAGGTACTCAATCAACAAAACCCTTAATCTTTATTGTGATAAATGATTACCAATATGATTAGGTAATCTTCATCCCCTAATCATGAGTTACTTTAGCATTTAGTTACAAAACCTTTAATCTTTATTGTGATAAATGATTACCAATATGATTTGGTAATCTTTATCCCCTAATCATGAGTTACTTTAACATTTAGTAAGATGAATAAAATACTGATTAGCGAGAAAGTACAGATTAGTGGAGAATATTTTATATGAGATGCAAATTTTAGTTGATTACAAAATCCCATTCCCAAATACCTGCAGAAACTTCAGGCAAAAAGCAATTCAACGATATGAAACCTCTCGCTCCATCATTTTACCTCGTCAGCTTATACATCAACAAGCTGCTATGTCATATGGTTAAGCTTCTAATAAATTGCCACGTGTATCAAACCATGTGGGTATAACGTAATCAATGGCCCTGAATTCCCAGCAGGCATCATAGTGGGGGCACTGGGGCCATCAGCTTCCCCAACCAAAAAACCAAGATACATAAACTGCGAACAAACATGACTAAAAAACCTTTGACAAACACCTAAAAAAACACATGCAGTTAATTAATCACATATCATTAGCTTAAATGAAACCATACAGCCTACTCCTCTGAACCCCGTTCTTTCTAAGTATAAAACTCTAACCCCTCCATACCCCCCTCTCCCGTTTAGCCGTTGGCTGGACAAGCCCGCGTGGAAGTCATATGTCTGGAAGGTCCCACCGCCCACAGCCTCTAGTTATGGATACATTCGATGGCTCACTACCCCAGTTGTCCCTTTCTATCTCTCTCATCTATCTACATTTCTCTACTTGCTCCCTGAGGTCCCCAGGTTCACCATAAATACATTTGATAAAGATTGAATACTTTTTCCCCCACTTCTCTCTCATAATTATTTCCGGCTAATTACGTCAGATACTAGCCTCATAAGGGTCAGATATCTCAACATTAAAGCAACTTCCTTTTTTTCTCTTTTTATATATAATCTCAGTTCCTCCATATCTACTCTCACTTCATTTTCCAACCACAGGTTATTAAACAGCATCAAATAACAAAAGGAGAGAGAGAGAGAGAGAGGGATAGAGGAGAAAGAGTCAGAGTGTAGTACCTTACCCATGAGGAGCTTGTGTTAGGTACCAAATCATTACAAAAGCCTGCATAATCCTTACAACACACCAATTTCCCTTTACCCACCTTCATAAAAGCAAAACAACAACAAACTGTTTAGTAGTACATATTAAGACTTCAAAACAACACAAATTGCACTCATTTTTCCCTTACTATTTCTGGAAGTGATAGGAATAAGGAAAAATGAATAGAGCTTTGCCTGAGATGCTACACTGCCTGAACACACCTGGCAATGTTGTGGGAGTTAAAGGCATTGAGATGAGCGTTTGGGAAAGACAGAAAATGGTTCTTAAATGGCAACAAGAGCAACTCCTCCAACTCCAGCCTTCCCATCAACAACAAGAGGTGAGCTGCTTTAGTGACCTGGGCTTGCTCTCTTTCTTATCAGCTGAAGCACAAGATTTTCAGGGCCACAACATGAATTATGACCCAGCACCAAATGATCTTCTAAACCGACCCATAAAGACTGATTCAGGTACTGAAAATGGGTGGATGGATTTTGGGATGCCGAAATGTGAGGCTGCTGTTGGGAGCATGGGAATTGAGTCTGCTGGACAAGTCCATAACCTTGCTGGCTATGGGATGAATGATAGCTTGTCAAGAACAAACAGTTCACCATATGTCGCTGCAGCTGCAGCTGCAGCAGCAATGAAATCAGCCAATGATGCCAAAGGAAGAGAATCCCTCTTGTCAGATCAGAAGCTGAGTGGAGCAGCTGGGAGAGCCAGTTTCAAGAAGAGAAAGGCAGACAAAAACATTAGCGCGCCAAAGGTAATGATCTCTCTCTATAGTTTCAGATTTCAATCCCACTTTGGCCAGAAAAATCTGGGAAAAAAAAATTGGAGATTAGACCATTCAAATTATTATTTTTTTCCTGTAACAGATATTGGCTGCAGAAGAAGACAACAGAGCAAAGAAAAGCAAGGGATGTATTGAGGAGGAAGAATCAAAAAACACTGAACATAGCAATAGACACAGCAACAGCAGCCAAAGCAACCAAAAGGAAAGAAAGGGCAATAATGATGAAAAGAAAAACAAAGAAAATTCAGGATGTACATCTAAGGATAATTCAAAGGCCTCTGAAGTTCAAAAGACTGATTACATTCATGTTAGAGCAAGGCGTGGCCAGGCCACTGATAGCCACAGCTTAGCTGAAAGGGTAAGCACACAACTACATAAATCACCATTACCAATCTCCACATACATTGAATAATTAAAAAACAGAATAATATGAGATTAATGAATTATGTTTCCAGCAAGGCAGTAACTCATATTGCATTTATGTCTTATCATGCAGGTCAGGAGAGAAAAAATAAGTGAGAGAATGAAATATCTCCAGGATTTAGTTCCAGGGTGCAACAAGATCACAGGGAAAGCCGGAATGCTCGATGAAATAATTAACTATGTTCAATCTCTTCAAAGACAAGTAGAGGTAAACAGAGTTGATATACTAAGAATGAAATAAGATTTCTTTAGCTTTTAATATTTAACTAATTGCCCTTGTTACTTTGAAACAGTTTTTATCCATGAAACTGGCAGTTGTTAATCCCAGGGTTGATTTTAGCATTGATGACTTGATTGCCAAAGAGGTAAACACAGATGAAACTAGGCATGTAAAATTCTAAACCAGGGAAAGACAAGGGAGAAGCATGTTACTGATTTAAATCTCTCTTGTCTACAGATTTTTGCAGCATGCTCTAACAGTATGCCAATGATAGGGGCATCACCAGATTTAACTAATTCAAATTATCTACAATACAATACCATTGAACAAACAGGTCATGGTTGTGGATCCACAGTGGCAGCAAACCCAATTGATTCTTTGCTGAAGAGAAGCATTAGTGCTCCTGTATCAGTACCAGAGACTAGTGTTGACACATCCTGCTTCAATGTAATCTCCTTTTTAATTAGTGTAACCAATTATTTCTCTGCAATTCTTTTCTATCACTAACTTTGATTTGATTTGATTTGATATTGACAGCAAATTCAAAATTCCTTGCAATGGGATGCTGATGCCCAAAATGTCTACAACCTTGAATTTCAACAGGAAAGATCAGCATCATTTCCATTAAACACATTCACAGGTAGATAGTGCTGAATTAAAGATCTTTTTCAATTCTTCTTGTTATGTTTTCACTATTTTTAACTAAAAATATATACAGTCAGGGGGAAAAAAATGATTTTGGCATGAAAAGGACTGATGTTTAACAAAGCTAGCTTCAGAGAATATTTGTTTCTGATGAATCACATTTATCACTCAGAAGTCAGAAATTGTATTGAAGCAGGAAAATGGAATTTGGCCACCATTTGATTTTGACAATTCACAATTAACAAAAGCTACAAAAATGCAGTTTCAGATGTCAAATTATTTATAAAAAAAAAAAAAAAGAAAAAGAGGGCGACAGTTCAAGCAGCAATTAATCATAATGAAAAAACATTATCAAGCTAGTAGCTAGTTTTACTGCAGTCAGGTTTTGTATTTAATACTAATTACTGTAAAACACCTCATAAATCGTCTAAAGGCAGTAATTTCTTGTGCAGGCACCATTGAAGCAAGCGGTTTAAAGATGGAAATGTAAATCAGACGAACAATATTAAAAGTTACATCTTCATTGAGGAGCAAATCAGATTGCTTAACTAGGATTTTTTTTTCCTGATTCAGTTTAGTATATAGCTGTATATTTGTATGTATAAAGTCAAAGGCAGTGAAATGAGAGTAATAATTGTAGCAACTATTGGCACCCGCCTTCTGCAGAATTGCAACACTTAAAAGCCAATACTATAGCAGATTCTTTTTCTGATATCTGGCTACGAAGCCAGGAAGGGGACCACAGAGAACAACAATAAAGGGAGCAGATAAGGAATGTGGAAGTTGTTTTCAATCATCCACATCTAACCCATTTTGCATTATCTAATGATCCAGTGAAGAAAACAAGAGAAGGGACCAACACCAACCAAATCAATAGTAGTATGAAAAAACAATATGACTTTATGATAAAGAGGGCTTTTTATAGTAACTGTAGGACAAGTCATGAGAGACTGCCTCTTTGCCACATAAAAATCGTCTTAAAAACAATAATAATGCTTGTTGCCAAGCTATTTTTATTTTTATTTTTATTTTTTCTTGCAATTGATGGAAAGTTAATAGGAGTAGGACTATCATCATTCAACTCAAGGACAGCTGTAGAATATCATCCGATATCAACATATACTGAAACGTTTTTTATGCTTTGAATGAAGATGTTAGAGACTTAGAGTCAAATTGTGAGGCTCAGGTTTGCTGTTTTGCACTATATTCATAAGCAACTGAGAAGGGTAAAGAATAGAGCATATCTACTACATGATTAAGTGTCGAAAAATCTTTGACAAGCATTTGTAACAATAGATCGTGTGAGCCACAAACCTACTACTAGATACAAAAACATTAGCCTGACCTGCAATAAAAACAAGCTTAGACAAAATATAAGTTATTTAAGTGATTCACAGGAGCGCTTATCCTACTTGTCAATAACATAATACGGGCAAAGGCTTCTCAAATTTACTATTCCAAACACATCACAATATATAATTTACTGAACATCAAGGTTTTAAAGGAAATCAACATAAATTATGACTATCAAATAAGACATAGTAATAGGTATTACTACAAGGCATTATGTATTGATGCTATAGACATCTGGGCTAAATTTCACTTAAGGAAAAGGCTAGGGTGCCTAATTGCTACAACAATAAGTTAACGGGCTTAATTTCACCATTACTAAGAGTTAAGGGCTCAAATTGCTACTTTTGCCATTAATTACTATATAAGCTGACTTAATTTGTGAATTGACTGTCACACACTCTCATACCTCCCCTCACATCCATCCCCACCTTCTTCCTTCTAGCTTATTTCATGCAATACAGAAGATTCTTCTCACTCTCTCTTTTTCAGTAGGGTCTCCAATCCGTACAAGTTTTGCACATTTGAAACCATTACATGGAAAGAAATTGTTTCTCTGAAGCTGTAGACACCCCTAGTCCCAGAAGCAGAGGAGATTGCTTCAAATGGCATAAATTAGACCCGAAATCTATTATGAGATAGTTGGTACAAGCAGCTAATATTTCATAATCACATAACAAAATGATATTTAAATCATGCCAAGGCCCTGCACAATATCTGAAATGATGGTAAAAAAAAATTGTGGAATAACAATAATTAACAGCAACTTCAAACTCATTTCAGCATTTTCTGCATTAGAGTCTTGCACATATGAGAAATTGGGAATTTTATTGAACAAAAAAATCTACATCGACAAATCTACATAGTAAGTCTATTTATTATTTTAATCTTTTTTTTTTATGCAATTATTTTAATCTTTTTAATACTCTGTGTTATCATTCTCAAGCATGGAGATGTAAAAGGAAGGAAAAGTTTCAAACTCCAAATGAACTAAGGACAGCAAATTAGCAAAATTCATATAGTACAAAGATAATCTCACATTATCAAGCTTTCCTCATTATGAATCATTCAATAACACATCAATTTGAATAATACAGATATTTCAAATTGATTAACCATAAAAATTCCTTGCAGGATATCAAAACAGCTGCTTCTTGATACGTAACACATATAATCCAGAGAGCAAAATCACCATCGCCCAATTCACAGGTAGTTGTTTGGTAATGGGTACACAAAAAGAAGGGCTGGATCCACAAGCTTGGCGTTGGCAACCAAAAAATCATCCGTATATAGAAATGTAATCCTATAAAAAAAGTTAGAGCAAGCCAGACCTATACCACTCTGCTAAGAAACCAAATGCAAGAAATAAAATTCACACACTCCTTGACTTTCGAGAGGTCAAGATCTCTCCCAAGCAATCAATTCTTGCATTAATTTCTAGATACCTCCATTATACACACTCTATTGTTTATAGGCTTGTTACTAACAAGACCTTAAATCAGGATAACAACTATAAAACAAACTGAGCATAAAGACTAAAAATACCCAAGACCACAAAATAACAACAAAAATACAATTCATCATGTTTCCCCCCACCGGCCCACTGGCATAATGTTCTAGGGTTGGCCCATTCTTCTTGCACCTTCTCACATAGGTCAGTATCTCTTGGCTTGGGCTGGACCCTTAGCAACTCCTATAACGACGTTAAAGATAGAATGCCAGACTTTTACCATGCATCACACAAGCAATAAATAATAAGCTAGACCAATAACAGTCTTTTCACTTTGTAAATGCATAGGTTTATAGCAACAGCATGCTGTGAACTAAGCAATGGATTGATTTTCAAATGGTGGGGATCATATTGATATTACTAAACTGAGAAATGAGAAAAATGTAAATGATATATTGATATTCAAGCTTTCGAGAGGCTTGATACTCTCCCAAATAAAGGCTTTCAGGTGGCTTGTTCACTACCAAGAACTAACACAGGCACAAAACGAACTTCCCATCCCTTCCCCTCCCTAACCTTCCCAATTTATAGAAAAAAAAATCTCATAAACTAGCTAGTTTCTTCTCTAAGATACCAATGAGAAACTTATTTATCATGTATTACCTAAAATTCTCTTCCTAGCAACGTTCATAGCATAGTAGAAGGCTCCAAACCATCAACTGCACATTGTTAGCATCATCTCACATATTCTCCTGGTTGCAACGTACCAGAGATTCATTTCCATTTATTACAGTCTCCAAGTAACATTAACCCCTTCAACAGAAACACCTAGTTGACTAGTTGTCTCATTCATGAACCCGCTTCAACTGTAAAGTTCCTTTCTAAAACTTCCATTTACAGCTCTAGAGAACATACGATTTGGAATTTGAAAAATTCTTTACCCAGTATTGAAATAACAACAAAAATAAAGAGTATCTATTTTTAAAACAGCGCAAAATACTAAAAAAAAATTGATTGACTTAACAAAACACATGGAGAGCAAAGGAAAATGTGGAGCAAAAGTAAGTTCTTACCATCGTCCAATTACCACAACTAGCACGACAACCATATAAGGTACCACCACAAACATCTATAATCTATAACTAATTACTAAAACAAGACGTTGATGACATCATACTAGCCTATAAATGTATATGTGTCACTTTATCATGCAAACTTTTCCCTCAAAAAGCACTTATGACATCATCTTCACCTTTTTTCATTTTTCTCCCCTTGGCATTTACTCCGTAATATGCTGTGAAAGTTTGAATGTTATAAATTTCACTTCATTTTTTCCAAATGCCATTAATGACCATTTATACACCTTCTACGCTTCTATATTTTCAAATCTTTTTTTTTCTCTTCTCTTAATTATCAAAACATTATAAAATAATACCAAAATCTTATTCTTGACATCTAATAATTTTACAATTCTATACTACCTAAAGTCCTAAGTTGGATTATTCTCTGACAAAATTTTAAATTTATAAAATACTATTTGTTATAATTGTGCATCGCACAAGATTAATCTAGTGTAAAACTATCAGCTATCACTATCCAAGTTACTACCACAGCCATATATCACTACAGCAATATGAAACACCACCACAACCATCCTAAAAAAGGATCAGATCTGCACCCAGCTTGGGAACAACTCTGTACTCTATAGTTCCTAAATATAGCAATGACAATGTGCGCTCTAATCATCAGCATCGGCAAAATTGATACTCCTATTTGATAAGGTACACAAAGCCTGTAAGGCTGCAAAAGAGACGGTGTAATCTCAAAACCTAATGTCTTAAGCTTCATTCTATTCATGGTGATATGAAAACATGAGATGCAATAAAATATGTATATGACCAGAGGAATAAAATATCAGAAACATAGATTTAAAATTTAAAAAAAATAAAAATAAAAAAAGAGCAGCTGAGCCAAGCGATTAAGCTTCAGCAATATATTGATCTAAAATGCTACTCCGTATTTCAGCATTATTCAACAAGGAAACACCAAAGCATAGAAATATATTGATCTAAAATGTTATTTCAGCATTATTCAATAAGGAAACACCAAAGCATATTAGCATAGTTAGATAAGACTTGCAAAAAAACAAAAAAAAATATACTCCGTGGTACATCATTATGCAACCATTTACATTTTTACAAATTCACAAAATCGCAGCCATTATAGCAAATTAGCAATACAAGAAATTCACAGTGCAATTACCAATTAAGTAAGAAAGCAGATGCTACATTAAAGATAGTAAGATAAGGATAATTATAGTTGATTTAAATAACAAATTTTGATAGATAACTTGTGTTTAAAGCCCATCGAAGATGAACAATATCAAATGAAACAATCAAACGACTATGACGCTATCTATTGACATCTCCTCTAGTGTTTTTACAAATTGAATCAAAAAAAAAAAAAACCTATTCTGCGATCTTATTTACTCCAAACGTAAAGCAAAATTATCAAATGCTTAATCTACAGCATAATTCGGACGAGATTACGAAGTTTACTAAATTATCGCAAAATCAAACAAGCAAAATTAGAAAGGAGATAATTGAAGCTAGGGTTTGAAGAAATCGCACCTATTATTCTTGACATTGCGATCAATAATTAGCGTGAAAGATTGGAGATCCTACACTCATGACAATTTGGATTTAAACGCGGGAAAGAAAGCGAAAAAACGCGGGAAAGAGAGCGATTTAAACAGGAAAAATAGAAATATAGAATGCAAGTAAGCAACTCCACGGTCGACAAATGTTTTTATATATTAACTTTTTTGTTTAGAGAAATGATATTTATAGACATTTGTTTTTGTAATATATTTAATTATCTTTTTTTGGAAATTATAAATCAATGTGGGTAATTTTGTTCAAAAACTTTAAAAATTGCAAAACTCTAATGAAAAAAGCTCCTAGGAGGAGCTTTTTCAAAATTAGAGTTTTTGAATCAATACTCTAAAAACTCTCCCCACCAAACAAGAGTTTCGAGTTTCAATGGGTCAAAAACTCTAAAACATGGTCAAAACTCAAACCTCTGAGGAAAAAGCTCTTTGCCAAACACCTCCTCTATCAACAAAGTAGAGGGTGGCCTGGTGGGAGCCAAAAATTAATAAAACTATGTCGTATTGGATTCTTTGTGGCATATTTTTTTATTAGGATAAAAAGAAACGTCACAAAGATTAGGTAACCCTTCTAATCAGGATAGTATCTAATATATTCTCCTCGATAATAGTACATATTTAAGAATGTGGTTAACATTGAATGCATAAACTAAACTGAACTAGATGACCTATATTTGCAATCGAATCAGTTGTTCGATTGTCTTCTCGATATATTTGTCTAACAATGTAGGAGTCGAAATGAAGTAGAAGTTGTTGGATCTCGATGACTAGATAAGCAATCTTCCATGGGGGACGAGCTCGGTTATTCACAGCATTAATCACAAGGTGGTTATCCCCTTTGATTTCAACATTTGAAAATTCTGAGTGAAGTATGTAGGAAATGCATACCATTGTGCATTACAATTAACTCTGTGAGCATAGCCGAGGAGGTACCAAGGTTGAAGGTGTGAGCCACCAGGAAGTTACCGGCAAAGTCGCATATGATGAAACCTACCAAAGCCAAAGTTGGAGTTGAGCTGCCATCAAAATTTAGCATAACTACTAAAGGAGTTTGGGTTAACAAGAAACACGGGTTGGAGTGTGATGACTTGGTAGGGTAGGATTGGTGGAGGATGCGGGAACGGGGGAGAACACCATGTTAAGATGGGTACGGGCAATCCATTCGAAGAACACATAACGGTAAATAGTTTGAATGGCGTCGAACGGCGTTGCATCGAAGATAAGTTAGGGTGTTGCGACTTTTCTAGATTGACTAATAAGAGAAGGCAGTCCTTGGAAGAAGTTTGGGGTGGTGACCTTGATGAAATTCAAACATATCATGGACATTTAAAATTGGACATGATAAGTCAGGAATCCTTGTAGCTTCGATCTAGTGCTGCCAAAAGGGACGGATTGTGTTACAACGTAGAAAATTAAGAGTGGTCCACATTTTCATCACGAAGTTGACAGAGAAGACAAGTGCGCAAGGGTATTATGTGGCTTGTAAAGAGCGTAAATCTAACAGAAAGATTGTCGTGAAAAAAATTGCCAGAGAAAAAGTTATAATTTGGGGACTGGGTAATATCCAAAGCCCAAATCCATTTGTGTTCCCAGTCAGACGTAGGAGGAAAACAAAAGATGTCTTAGGGGCGCATGCACCAAATTTCAATAAAGTTTAATTAGGTCCAACGGATGTGATAAGTTCCAATTATTTACATAATTAGTTCTAATCAGTTCCAATAAGTTAAATGAATTTTGATTTGGTTTAATAAGTTTAAATAAGATAAATTTGGTCTAATAAATTGAATAAAATGCACTTTGACTAACGCTCGTGTTTTGACAATCATGTCCTTATTCTAAAATTATATTTTGTTCCTAACATCTCTCTAGTTAATCCCATACTGCCACTAAAAAGCAAGCAGTCGTAGTGGGACACTGGGACAATTAGTTTTTTTTTTAGTCGAGGCACTTGATAAGTCAGTCACCAACAAAGCAACGGAGCTCAAAACATTAACCCTTACCAAGAGGCCCCTTTCACTCACTACCAAGGTTGAGGTTCTTATTATAGGAACTCCTTCGTTGGCGCAGTGCTACCAAAGAAGTTGCACTTATAATAGGCATCCCAACTTTGATAAGAGTGTTGGAAATTACTTTAATCATAATTTTATTGTAATTTAATTTTTTGCAAATGTAAACAACCGAACTCAATTTGTTAGTGTTGCAGCTAACTCCTACTAAATAAGGGTAGGCTTGTTCAAAGTCTATCATCCCACTTTACATTAACCCACTAACTAATTATTGTTAAAAAATTTGACTTAGTCTTTTTGCTAATTGTGAAGTAATCAGCTAGCCGTTATTTGAAATAGTCAATCAGTTTTTGGCAGTAATCCACCACTTCTCTAACACTATTGCATTTCCTTTACTTATTATTAATTCATTTATATATATATAGTGGAGCACCCAACGAAGGCAACCAACTATTATTCATACTTCTTCCACTACTATACGATAACTGTGAACAATCAAGTTGTTCTCTCATTCTTTTATTTTTTCCAAAAAGTTAGAACACAAGTTACTGTTATTATTTTGGAGCTTTTGTGTTCATCAGTTCGGGGATCCTTCGCTGCACACGATTGATCTTTCGGGTTGTTGTATCTTGGGAGAGGAGCGTATCATTATTTTATTCACCAGTGCAGTGGGGCGTTTTCTCTCTAAGGATAACGCCTAGCGTGCTACAACCCAGGCTATTCTAAATCATTCTCCTAATTTTATTTATTCCTTTTGCAGATTGTTTATTATTTAAGTGTTAATTTTATTCTTGATTGCTTGAAATATTTTTGATCATAATATTATTTTCTAACAGTCTTAGAGAGAAAAATTTCTATTTTATTGTTTTATTATTTCAAGTAATATTCCTGTCAATATGTCTACAATGGAAATGATTAGGTCTTTGTCTAGTAAGCCAGAAAAATTTAATGGTGACAATTTTTTTGTTTGGACCTAAAATTGTTGGTTGTGTTTTTGTCCATAGGGACTATGAAATTGTAATGTATAGTAGAAGGTGTAATTGTTCTGACGAACCACCAAGGCAAGTACTTTTCATATAGCAATTATCTTAATAGACTTTGTTTTGTACAAAAAAATAATATTGGTTATTCTTTGCATAACACTATCTATAGATTTATGTTTATTAACTTTGCAGTCTTACATTTCTAATAATGTCATTATCCATTCTAAAGATGCTTTTTTATTTGAGGGTTTTTTTTTTCCTTAAAAAATAAGGTTCCTAAACTAATCACTAATTTTTTTTTGTCTAGTTTCTAAACGGTGATTTTAGAGGAAAAAATTTATATTGACAAACTATAAAGTTTTATTGAACCCGGAAAAAGAACATGGTGTAATTTTCGAAACAATCAAAGATTTTGCGAGCCTCCTGTTTCAACTGCAGTGTGTTAAAATATATTATGCATAATTATATTATATATTGGAATACCTTTAAATTAGCCTGCGTTTTCTATTTGCATTAATATTTTAAACAATTACGAAGTAGTTGGTACTAATCCTAATTCATAGATACTTTGATTCCTTACTTTTAGTTTCGTTACTTTTAGTCAACTAATGCCTATCTTGTAGGCCACAATAAATCTTGTATCTTTGTATTTTTTTTTAACTCCAAGATCAATAACACACATGGAAACTGATTCCTTCAAAGTTTAATTTGCAAACTTGTTAATTCTATGTATGTTTAAAGCAAGCGCCAAAACAATGGCATGATAAATTTGACCAAGTTGTTATTTCTTATGGTTTTCAAATAAATACTAGTGATAAATGTGTTTATGTAAAACAATTTGACAATGACTCTTATGTAATTCTTTGTCTGTATGTGGATGATATTTTATTACTTGGTAGTAATGTAAATGTTATAAACAATGTAAAGTCTTTCTTATCTCGCAATTTTGATATGAAGGACCTCGGTCCGGTCGATGTAATTTTGGGCATTAAATTGACAAGAACCAATGATGGTATTACTTTAACTCAATCTCATTATATTGATAAATTATTAAAAAGGTTTAATTATTATAATGTTAAACCTGTTTCTAGTCCTTATGATCCCTCTATTAAATTAAAGAAAAATACTGGTGAGGGTATTTCTCCTCTTAAATATGCCCAAATCATTGGCTCTTTGTTACATTTGACAAATTATTCTCGACCCGATATTGCATATGCAGTTGGTAGGTTGGGTAGATATACTCATAATCCTGATCTTTCTCATTGGAATGATTTGGAAAGAGTACTTAAGTATCTTAAAGGAACTATTAATTATGGTATTCATTATACTAATTTTCCTGGTGTAATTGAAGGTTTTAGTGATGCAAATTGGATATCTAATTCAGATGAAACTAAATCTACTACAGGTTATATTTTTACTTTAGCAGGAGGTGCAGTATCATGGAAATCTGTTAAACAGACAATTATATCTTGTTCCACTATGGAAGCTGAGATTATAGCTTTAGATACTGCTAGTAGTGAGGCTGATTTTCTTAAAAATCTTTTATGTGATTTACCAATGCTTAATAAGCCAATTCCTGCTATTTCAATGCATTGTGATAGTAAAGTTGCAATAGCAAAAGTTACTAGTAAAAATTTTAACGAGAAAAGAAGACACCTTAGAGTATGACATAAATCTATTAGAAATTTGATATCTCATGGTGTTATTTCTCTTGACTTTGTCAGGTCAGAAAATAATATTGTGGATCCGCTTACAAAAGGCTTGACGCATCAACAAGTTATTGAGTCGTCGAGGGGAATGGGACTAAAGCCTATAAAGTAGTCGCTACAATGGACACCCAACTCTGAAAGATTGGCGATCCCATGAAAGGAGTTCAATGGGTAACTACGAAGTTGATTAGTTGACTACGGTACACCATATTTTGTTTGCAGTATATTCCAAGTCCTTTCCTATGGCGAGGTGTATTTTAAATTGTGACAACTATAAGGTTGAGGTATATAATTAATTTGTAAAATACCTCTTAATAAACCCAACGACTGTAATAAGTTATAAATTGTGGGGGGGAAAGTCACAGATCACCCTTGGAGGGTTTACCTAGTGCGGGTGGTAGTGGGGCCGCTACTGCGAGACTTAGGCTGGTCTCAAAGTGACATTCACGAAACAAGATACCTGCACATGGCCGTAACGTGCACCACTGATAGAACCTATGTGAACCCATATATTGTATGTATTGTGAGATGAAGCTCGATTAAAGGAGATATGGCTCAAGACACTCATGTTTCTATATCTTCTCGAGTAGACGTTTATATATATAGGTATAAGGCTCAAACCCGAAAGGTTCCTTGTACTGAAAATACAATATTACAAGCTCCATAATAATAATATTTACAAAACTTTTTCAAAACTATTACGTTTATAAAAAATAAATAAATAAATTATGTGGGGGATTGTTGGAAATTACTTTAATCATAATTTTATTGTAATTTAATTTTTTGCAAATGTAAACAACCGAACTCAATTTGTTAGTGTTGCAGCTAACTCCTACTAAATAGGGGTAGGCTTGTTCAAAGTCCATCATCCCACTTTACATTAACCCACTAACTAATTGTTGTTAAAAAATCTAACTTAGTCTTTTTGCTAATTGTGAAGTAATCAGCTAGCCGTTATTGGAAATAGTCAATCAGTTTGTTTTGGCAGTAATCCACCACTTCTCTAACACTATTGCATTTCCTTTACTTATTATTAATTCATGTATATATATATAGTGGAGCACCCAACGAAGGCAACCAACTATTATTCAGACTTCTTCCACTACTATACGATAACTGTGAACAATCAAGTTGTTCTCTCATTCTTTTATTTTTTCCAAAAAGCTAGAACACAAGTTACTGTTATTATTTTGGAGCTTTTGTGTTCATCGGTTCGGGGATCCTTCGCTGCACACGGTTGATCTTTTGAGTTGTTGTATCTTGGGAGAGGAGCGTATCATTATTTTATTCACCAGTGCAGTGGGGCGTTTTCTCTCTAAGGATAGCGCCTAGTACAACCCAAGGTATTCTAAACCATTCTCCTAATTTTATTTATTCCTTGTGCAGATTGTTTATTATTTAAGTGTTAATTTTATTCTTGATTGCTTGAAATATTTCTGATCATAATATTATTTTCTAACAAAGAGCACATGTTTCAAGCTCCCAATCTTAGTGGAGGGCTGATTCATCAAGTGTCGTGTCTCGATATAGTTTAATTGCCCCATCACAGTTGCTTTGAATGCTGCTCCGACATTTTATGGTGGTGTTGGATGCTCGTTGGTAGTGGTTTAATACGTATCACTTAGAGATAGTGAGTAATTTTAGAACAAGGACAAAAATGTTAAAACGTGAAGTATATTTTGCATTCACTTTCTTTTGCCCTGTATGGAAATAATGTTACTATTCTTCACATTAATCACATGTTAATTTTTACTCTCTCAAACTTTATATATAGAAATAAAAAAAATTAATGTAATGATGATATTGTTGAACCATGTTTGATTTGAATGATGACAAACCAGTCCTCCATACTTGATGTCTATAAATTATTGTATATGAACAGGTAGAATCAAGTGAGGATCCATCAAGGCAATCATGAAGGCCGTGAGATACTTGAAGATCAGAAACCAAGAGCTTGGAGCTTTTTATTTTTATATTTCTAGAATCTTCATGTAAAATAGACTTAAGAAAGTATTCTTATTGTTTTTAAGTAAAGAGCAAAAAGACCTTAAGTTTACATCCAGTAAAGAGAACAACTCAAGAACAAGCTAAGAACAGTTCCCTTTACCAGACGTAAACTTAGTAGTACTGAGACCACTGTGGGAACAGACCTCAGTATTACACACGTGATCCGTACAGATTTTCGAGCTCAAAAATCATTTTAAAAATTATTTGAAAAAATCTGGATCACTTGTACTTTGGAAATCTGCCAAATTGATTTGCAAAATCAGCCCATTAAATGCAATGTCCTTTGCTTGGACTTTAGTGTACATCTCTCTTCCCATAGTGGAAAGTGACAAAGTCTGAAGCAAGAACACTGCACTTGTGTCAGCTGAAGTGGTTTGCACAATTTAGGCAAGTCTCCAAACACACTTCTAGGGCACGGTTTTCCTTGTCTATATAAGCAATATTTGCAAGAAACCCTAGATGACTTTTGCTCTCCAAAGAAAACCGAGTAATACTTTCTGAGAGTCTATCCTTAGTCCAAAACCATCTCCATATCCATCTTCAAGAGAAAAACTTACGGAGATTTAAGTTTGTAATATCTGAACCACTTAGAGGGAAGTGGTTGGGGAGTGTTCTGTGAACACTGAGTGAACTGTTAGAGTTAACAGTTGGGGAATTAAGTGTTACATAGTTGTAGCACTTGATTGAATGTGTAACCTTGTTATTATTCTGAGTTGATTAATAATATTGGTGAGAGAGTGGAGGACGTAGGCTTGTTTAGAAGCCGAACCTCGTTAAATCTTTGTGTTCTTACTCTTTGCTTACTGTTCTCTCGCTGTTCTCACAAAAGCACAAACAAAACTTGAAAACGATTGAAAAAACACACATACTCAATTCAACCCCCCCTTCTTGAGTATACATTGAACTAACAGATATCTTATTTGATTCAACTCAATGTACAAATTTAAAATATATAATTTTTATTACATGTGTCTAAAAATATTAATATTTAAAGTTGTGTCTTAAAATTTGTGAAAAAAAAAATGGGACAAATAAAGGATAAAGAGTGGGTATTTTTTTATTTAAAAAAGGATACTAATCTTCATTAATAAAAGCCACATCTGCGTACAATAAGTTTTTAATTAATAACATTGAAAACAAATCTAATAAAATCAAACAATATTTTTTTAACAGAACTACAAATCCAAGAATCTAGATTTAACAATTAGATGCATTCTCGAATTGTTGTCTCAATACAACTTTCTAGGAGTGATCTATCGCTCCATTAATAATATGAGAAAGAGTCTCTCATGTTCACTGCAGATGAATACTTAATAACTATTGTAGATATATGCATAACAATCGATCAGTATATCTTAATACTCATCATTATCTAAACAATCAAAGATCTAAAAACTCATATAAAAGAAGATAAAATCTCATAACATATGGGAGAGAAAACTCTTATAACGACAATCTTTATTTAAAAAATAAACATTAAAAAGAAATTGAGACTTACCAACACCTAATATGGTGTAGTAAAAAAAAAACAAACAAAACAAATATGGTGAATTGTAGTCCCTAAATGAGAATTAAGGTTAGAATTTTTTGGGAGACGAGATGAGAGGAAGGGGATGGATGGCGTCCATTTTAAAATATTATTATTTTCTTGCTACTATTTTGTTTATTTTGACAAAGTGCAAGGGTGGGAATTAAACATGAATATCCGCCAAGTGACCTACACTTGTAGTGACACAATAAAAAACTTTTAGCATAGTCCAAATTTGGTTAATTTCAACTATTGAGTCTATAATCAATTAATCAAAGATATTTTAGTATTGTTTTATATCGGTAACAATGGTCGATAACATGCATATACGCTAATATTTCATGTGCGAAAGAAGTATTTTTTTAATCGATAAAAAAATTGATTTTTGCTATTAATTTACAAAGAACATTATCATTTTATTAGCTGTTAATGAGTTATTAACTCACACAATGAGAGGCCTTCGCAATAGAGAAATAGCTGAAATTCTCATGTAAGGGATGATCGACTTTCAAACTCTAACCTCGACAATCCAAGGAGTCAAAGATTGGACCCAAAGATGCCACCATTGGACCAACCTTAGATTCTCAATCAAAGAAGGAAGCTTGATAAGTAGTCTTACATTCTCAAAGAGATGCACCAAATGGTTGCAACCAATCATTGGAAGTTATAAATTCTAAATCCCCCCCCCCCACAAGCTTCAAATCGTGTTGTTGAACAACTTTTCGTGCCGAAAGGGAAAAATCTGATAGATATATTGATAATTTGATATATAGTCTTAAATTATGTACTCCCTCCGTCCCATTTTACATGTTATATTACATTTTGGAACAAATTTTTATGCAAACCAATTTTCATGTGGGTCCACCATTGGTAAAGTTAAGTGGAAGAAATTGATTGACTTAAAGAGGATAAAAATGACAAAAAAAGGGTAAAAATGTAAAATATATGTGGGGCCCATAGACTATAAAAGGAAATGTAGCAAATATTTTGGGACATCCAAATAAGAAAATTATAGCAAGTAATTTGGGACAGAGGGAGTAATACAAAACGTCACAGTCACACTCAACAATCGATACAATCCGTAAACATGATATGAACATATACAATCAATACAATCGATGGACTAAAAAGCACCTTCCCTCAACTAAATTGCTGATTGCTCTCCAGCTTCTGCAAATAGCAAAAAAAACAAACTACATTTCACAAATCATAACATAACCAAGTACAACACTAAAAAGAAAACTTCGGATCCTAAATTTCACAAATGTTCAAACCATATTTTAGACTTGGAATAAATGGGATCCAAACCCATTGAAATCAATTCCGAATCCAAGGCAAATCAGTTCCAAATGCTCACTTTCTTTGGTTATCCTTACTAAAGCTCGTTTACTTTAGCTGAATATAGCTGAGCTGAACTGAACTGAACTAAACTGAATACAGCTGAATGTAATATTTTATAAGAGAAGGAAATTGAGAGCTGAGCTGAACTGAACTAAATTTAAGCTGAAGTAAACAAACCCTAAGTATTCATATCCAAATCTTCTATTCTAAAACTTATGTATCACTTGTGTGTCAGATCCCTTATACTATACACCAAGATGCACGTATGTAGAGCTACATACATTCAAATTTATATATTGCACATTTAAAATATAATTTGTTGGTGAAGTATGGTGTTGATGTAAACCCTCCGAGGCGTGGAAATTACACTTTCCTTCTAATCGAATTCGCCCCTTAGATCACCGGGTTACCACGAACGATTAGTGAGATACAATGGAGAAAATAACCCTATACTCTATGTGATCTCAAGAGTATAGAAACAAAAGGACTTGCGTTTATTTGTGTTTAAACACACTTAGTAAAATTAGCTATATATTACCAAGTGCTAACAAGTTGTAGTAGTATAAGAAATTCAGATTTTTCTTTATTATTCTAGTATCTCTTATATCTTTTGCAATGAACAAATATATGCCTATTTATAGGCACATAAGCATGTGAAGAATTCAGAAAAATTCTGAGTTCAATTCACACATTAAACCAATTAAAATCAGAAATTAAGTTTAGCATGGAATAAGGAATGAGATAAAAATTATTCCATCAACAAGGCTAACTCTTAATCTTTTCATTTAATCTGATTTAATCCCCTTTACATCAGCATAGAAGCTCAAAAGACAAGCTTAAACACGTAAAGGAATCCTAGGAAAAGAATCCAAGAATTCGAACAATCATTCAAATTTTCCAGAGACACTGTCGCGGGGTGCGACGACCCAATCATGGGGTGCGACGACCCCGTCGCGGGGTGCGACCACTGAACAAACTTTTGTCCAGATTTTCCAGTAGCTTTTTCGCGGGGTGCGAAAAACTTCTCGCGAGGTGCGAGATCCTCTCTGTCTCGTGAGTCCTTTTGCCTAGCCTACTTTGTCCAATGCCTTAGCCAATTTATTCATAAATGTTCCAACATAATTTTGCTTATGAATATATTTCACATTGCTTATTTAGTTTCTGTTTTTCTAAAAGTGCATATTAAATAAGACAAATACAAACATGAGTGTGCATACATTCTAGCGTGGGATATAAATTCTATCTGTATGCCACTAACTTTTATTGGTTGATTTTGTCTTTATTTTACAAAAGTTTTGAATCACATTGTTAAAATCAACCAATGAAAATCAACGGTACACCGTTTTTGGGTTATAAGATTTGTACCTTTCCCAGGGACAATTATGATTGGCGCGGTTTTACAATGATGGAGGCAATGCTCGCCAACACTCCCTTGCAACACACTGGTGATCAAAAGGATTGGGAAAAGAATCAAAGGAAGGTTAGTCGTTAGCACTAGAAATCTTTATTATGATGCAAAAATATTGAAAGGTGAGAACCTTTGGACGAGTCCTCTGCCTCTAGAACCCATGATCACAGCAGCAGGCCTTAACCTCTCTGCTTCCTTGCAAATGACTTGCCCTGCATCACCTTCCACTATTCTCGCCACAGTCTTAACCTGAATGTGGTGTATTGTAATATAATAATCAAGCATTAGTTCTCAAAAATAACCCTTGGATGCATAAGCATTGAACGAAGAATCGTGAGTTAAACTAACGTGCAAAACCAACAAAGCTAACACAATTTCAATAATCCTAATTACTATTGTAAAGTATATATTCATTTTTAAATTTTCCAGGTTCATAATATATAACTGGACATGAAAATTAGGCCCGAACTTGGGCCGGCCCGGCCCGTTTTATCTATTTTTTCGCGCAGGCCTTGGACATTTAAATTTAGACTTTTTGGTTACTTTTTTAGGCCTAGCCTGAAAAAGCCCGAAAAGCCCTCACTAAATTTTCAGGCTTTGGCTAAAAAATTTGGGCCAAATTAAACCCGCCCCCCTTTGCGGGCATTTTCTTCTAGAAAACGTCAATACACTATAACAAATTAAAGTTCCAAAACACATGACATGCATCCATCAATGATTTTGGCATGTAAAAAAATTGAAATACCATAACTGTCTTGGGTATCAAGAGTTTTTGCCAAAAGTTAGAGGATTAGACCATAAATAGACGATGTTAATACTTAATACTCCATTATATTCCACATCTAATTTTATGAAGTGAATGCTCCACATCTAAAATATTAATTCTCAAATACATAATATAAATATATTTCAGAGTACTAAGTGCATACTAATCAATAATCACGCACATAAAAATTTTCAAGATGCCATTTCAATGCGAAATTTAAATTTCAAAGCTATATAATTTTCTTTTTAAATCATAAATTATTTCCATTTTAAGGAGTGAATTTAACATTTTCCTTAAGTTAGTACTACTTTCAATTCATATGCTTGGATGCTTACAAATCAGCTTCCTACCTAAATATAACGACTAAATAAAATAGGAAGCCACTATTTTACTACCTCTATCCTCATTTATTTTTCCTGTTTTGACTTTGCACCTATATTATGTTTTTATATGTTTAGAGTAATTTAGAACATTCTCTCATCTTATGAATAGTGTCAAAATTCTAAATAGTACAAATAAATGAGAACGGAGTAATTTACCGCACGCATTTGCGAGGATTCCTTATTATCCCTTACAGATGCGTGTGTTGGCTAAAATTAGGCTGGGTGACCAGTAGGACCGATTCCAAGGCCTAGTATCCTACACATTATTCTATAAAAAAAAAAATATCCCTACTCCTAAGCAAAAGCAGAAAATCAACAAACTTAAGCTTACCATGACCGTTTGGAAAGCCTCAACAGCTAATTTCTCCATCAAAACTTGAGTCGCTTGGTAAACTTCTTCATTCTTCACATCTTATTAAAAAAAAAAAAAGAAGAAGACATTATTGTAAGATTAAAATTTATAATAATAATAAAGAGAAGGAAAATTTTACAAAAATAAGCCAAACTTAGACCGGTCTTCCATAAAAAAGCCAAAACTTTTGAAATTTCATAGATAAGTCAACCTTTGTACGGGAAATGGCTAGTAAATCAAATTGATTTTTTTAACAAACATATCAAAAGACATTTTTGTAATTTTGTTGAAAATAAATTATCAAAACAACCTTATAGAGTTGGTGCTCGGATCCCTGCCCCTAAAGTTTGTCAAAATTACCTTAAACTGTCACTTGAGATACAAACTTTGTATCTCAAATTGATTTATTGGTCATCCCTCCCTTTGTACCATGTCAGCCAAATTTAGGTTAGAAAATTTTATTTACCAACACCTTGACCCATCGAAATCGACCTTTACTTTCTTCTTTATCATCTCTTTTCTTGGATTTCACGGTAATCAAAATTTTCTGACCTAAATTTGGCTGATATGATACAAAGATTAGTTTATCCTTGGAATCTTAATAATTTGGCTTATTTTTGTTAAATTTTCCTAAAAAGAAATGCAAAGAGGTTAGAAAGGAACGAACTAGAAACAGCATGAACAAGATGAAGAGTGTCGGCGAGGCGGCAAAAGTGAGCAAGAGCCCAATCAAAGGCGTGCTTAGAATTAGGACCATGATCCACTCCTATTAACACATCACGACCTCTCCTTCTCTCTCCTGTTTCTCTCTCTAATTCTGCTTCCCCTGTTTCTTCTATCATTGACTTCGTCGCCATTTTCACTTCTCTCCATTTGTACTCTTCTTCTTCTCCTATTGTCATCATTTTTTTTGCCCTCTTTCTCAAAATCTAATCTAATCTTAAAAAAAGAAGAGAGTTTTTAGTTGATTTTGATCTTTAGGGAAGTTTAGTTTTGATTGGGATAAAAACTTAAAAAAGCAGCCGCCAATGTTGAACTTTGGATATAATTGTACTCCACTACTCTGCATTATAAGTTAGATTCTTTGAATTTATTAATGATTTTTGAGTTGGATTTAAGCTAAGATTAGTAGTTAACCAACAGCTGACGTGTTGCAGCCTTCAACCCACACGTCGTTTATTTGATGGTTTCAGACTTTCAGCTTCTTGTTCACGGACGAACTACGTCACACCAGGAAGACAAAATTCTTATGAATTTGATTTTGAGACTTTTGTTTAGTTGAATTAAAAAAAAATAAAAAATTAAGAATGGAGGAATTGAAAATTTATGGTATTTTAACTTATCCCAAAATATGGGAAATTATTTATCCACCCCATACTTGGTTATTCACAATTTATGTGAATTGTAAATTTTCATATGACAACCAACCAAGTTTTTGAAATTCTTAAGAATTTCATGTGGGAAGTAAATTCATATGAAATTGTAATTCCAGATAGAAAATTTCATTTCCTTTGCATTGGAAATATTGTAATGAGACCAAAATTACCTTAACAAAAAAAATCACCTATTTAAAGTAGGGCAAAACATGTTGATCGGATTGGGTTGGACTAAAATAGTTGCAGCTTCGGTTTGTAATAGGTTGGGTGACAACGGATTTGGCCGAACAAGTTTTTATAACCCAAATTTTTGGTTTTCAGATTGACCCAACGGATTGAAAAGTTTTCTAACACCCTTTATTTTTTCATATTTTAATGCAATATACTTACTCCGTTTTTTTTAGTTTTTACACTTTGAACAAAAAACTCTCACATTATTTTAAGTCAAAGTGTAACAACTAAAAAATTGAGGTAGCATGTACAAAATGACATATGTACTAAGACACATAAACAATACTTTGTTTACAAATTCTTGTATGTGGTTGGTTGCATGGTTTACAAACCATGCGGTCAGCTGTATTGTTTCAAATGATGCGTTCGTTTTTAAGGGTTGTAAAGCCTTTAGTGGGGTTGCAAAATGTTTTTTGGGGTTACAAAGTGATTAAATGGGGTGACAATATTTTTTAGGGTTACAGAGTTTTTTTTAGAGTTACAATGAGTTACAAAGTGTTTTTGGGGTTATAAAGTATTTTTTTGGTTACAAATGTTATTTTAACGTTACAAAGTGTTTTTTTTAGTTACAATAGAGTTACAAACTTTTTTGGGGGTTACGAATTATTTTTTGAGTTTCAAAGTGTTTTTTTGGGGTTACACGTGTTTAAGTGGGTTACAAAGTTTTTTTGTTTTTTTTGTTTTTGTGTTACAAAGTGTTTTTATAATAAAATGTTTAAGTGGGGTTATATAATTTTTTGGAAAATTTGTCAGAAAAGACCTTATAAAACATTCTTTTTGTAAGAAAAGACCTTATGAAAAATTTGTTGTGAACAGAGACCTAAAACAAAAAAAAAGTTGCAAGGAGGGACCTTACCTCTATTTTCCGACGTTGACTGTGAATTTCCGGCGTTAACTCGCTATTTCCCTCCAATTTTCGATGAATTCTTTCTTCTCTATTTAACCTTTCCTTTTCTTTTCACTATAAATTCATTTTTCCTCTACTCCCCCTCCATTTTCCGTCCTAAATTCATCTACATAAACCATACATTAACACTTCCTTCTAATATCTAAAATTCTCTTCTTCTGAATTTGAGTTTCCTCATCTCTTACCCCCTTAAATACGATAGGATTTGTGCAAAATTGGAGGGAAATAGTGAGTTAACGCCGGAGATTCACAATCAACGTCGGAAAATAGAGGTAAGGTCCCTCTTTGCAACTTTTTTTTTTATTTTAGGTCCCTGCTCACAATAAATTTTTTATAAGGTTTTTTCTCACAAAATGAATGTTTTAAAAGGTCTTTTCTGACAAAATTTCCTATTTTTTTTGGGTTTAGAAAGGGTTTAAATGGTGTTTAGTGTTAACCACTTGAATATTACAAAACGATCTAAAGAGGGTCACCTCAACTTTAAAACCTCATTTAAACACTTTGTAACCCCACTATAAATATTAACTTTGTAACCCCAATGGTTGGTTTTACACAGCACATTGCACCATTTATTAATGTTGCAACCTGCTAGACAAAAAACGCATTGTTGGTACTTTGTTTTAACATATACCTCTGTTTTTATTAGTTTAATCAGTTTGACTTTGTCACTATTCACGAGTATTAAACATAGTCATGTAGGATCTTGTTGGATTCGTTTCAACATATAATTTTTTAAAGATTTTTCTCACTAGTACCCATGTGTTTTTGCATTTTCTCAAGTGTACCCACTTTTACCCAGCTTCCTCAGAGGTACCCACCAGCTGATCCACCATTAGTCAACCATAACCTGCTTTGCATCATCACTAACGACGTTAGGTGAGAGTAATTATTATTTACGTTTGTTAAGTTCAAATGCAATTAAAAAATGAAAAATAAAAGGGTTATGCTATATGCAGCCCTTAGGGCTACATATAAAAAGCTAAAAAAGAAAATAAACCACATTTATTTTGCATTTATTACATTAATCAATGAGTAATTTTCACATAAATTCACAACTTATTTCCATATTTGGTAATTTAATTAATGTTTATATGTAGCCCTAAGGGTTGCATATAGCAAAGAGGGAATTGGGAATTGTTTTTTTGGACTTAATTTTGCTGAATTGAAATTTTATTTTTATTTTTTTATATTTCCATTTTTTAATTTTTTTTATAATTTTTTTAATTTGAATATTTTTATTTAAATTATAAATTATTTCAAAAACAATTCGATTAGTCCCGATTTGCGTTTCCGATTCGCCTCAAATTGTACTTATTTATATATATATGTCAGAAAAGTGATTTCTCAAGGTTTTACAAGTCATTTTAACCCTAAAATTCAAATTTGATGTCGAAATTTGAAAAAAAAAGAGTCTATATTAGCCCCGATTTACGTTCCTAATAAATTCAACTCGATTTTTGCCATATATGTGTCAAAAAATTGCTCTCTCAAGATTTTATGCGGGCCATTTTAACACTAGCCAGATTTGATATCGAAATTTGAAAAAAATGACCTGATTAGCCTCAATTTGCTCGCATTAATTATGAGTAAAAAAAATTCTTTCTCAAGGTTTTACGAGTCATTTTAACTCTTATGGATCAGATTTGAGTTTGGAATTTGCAAAAAACGACCTGATTAGCATAATGACGTTCTGGCCAAAAAAGTCGGACGAAAATCATCGCCGAAAAATCGACTGGAGAAAGTCACCAGAAAAGTCACTCGAAAACCGTCTTGGAAAAGTTGATCGGAAAAACGTCGCTGGAAAAGTCAGAGAGAAAAACGATGATGAAAAATTATTAACAACAACAACAACAACAACAACAACAATAATAATAATATAAATAATAATAACAAGTTAAGTTAACGTCGTTCACAGACACATTAAACTGGGTATATATCATTATCGATGATAAATTGATGGATATCTTTGAAAAAGTTGGATAAAAACAGGTACATCTGAGAAAATGCAAAAACACATAAATATTAGTGAGAAAAACCCATTTTTTAATATATAGTTTTTATAATTTTTACAAACACGTTAAAGTTATTAATATACAAAGTTTCACCTAGACAAGTGTGAGAAGTAAATTGAGTAGATTAAAAAAAAATGTAGGGAGTAGTATAGATTCGGATTCCCATTTTCACTACTTTTTTGCTTATATTTTTCAACTTTCTTTTATTTTGTTCTCTACTAACTAATCCTTAAATAAGATCATTTATGTTCCAGGCCTTTTTTTTTTTTTTTTCTTTCAAATTTAACAAAGTGCACCGTTATACCGACGAACCTCAAAAGCAATTAAATGCAAGTTTGCATACTCTTTTCTGTGAACTGCGTTAATAATACTTAAAATAGGTACCCAAATTAGTATTTTGCACAGCTTTTGAATCACCAATTTCACTTCATGAACAAACTGGATTACAAACTCGTCCTACATTTCTACAGACTATTCAAGTTCACATGATTATTTTAATTTTCGATAAAAAAATTTTACGGAAATGACGAATAATACACCAAATCATTCAAATACGTCAAGAAATTTTTAAAAAAATGAACAAATAAGGTGAAGGTGCTCAGTAAATAAAGAATGGAATTGAAGTTATCCTCAGCTTAATCACTCGGATTAACGAGATTTATTTCAATCATCATCGCACCTTCTACCTTCATAAATTATTCGAGTAATTTAAAGTGAGCAAAACATAAACTGATCGAAGAAAACAGAAGTACTCAATCTTCGATTGAACAGAAGGAAAAAAACAAAAAAAAAAAACAGCCGCAAATGAAGTTAGAGAAGTTAGGGTTTGTATTGTAAACTGGAAGATGAATTTTTTAAAGGCTGGTGAATTGAATTTATATCAATTTAGTGATCCACCTTAGTTTTATGGGCTTTATATGTTTAACGCTTAGCTGGGAAGCTCTCTTGGGCCTTTAGCGACTTGGGTAGAATGATTAATTTGCAACTCTTCCTCCTCAAAATGATGATGTTGAGTTGTTAGTAGCTGATAATGGGCCTTGACCGAGTCATAATGTAAGATAATGTGTGTGTTCTATTTACAAATTACAATTGAGAGAATTAGATCTATAAGTAGCTACAGAAAGTTACTCTTGTACAAATGCAACTCATAATAAATTAATGTTCATTCAAATTGAACTAATATAAATAATGTGAGTAACATTCTATTTGTATACATGTGTGTATCTTCTGATTTGTATTTTATCTCTACGTAGTATTTTATAAGCTGAAAGGGTATGTGCTATAGACTTGTGAATTGTGACGGTGTTCAACTTGATTTTATTTGGAAATTTGTATATTTTATTCAAAATTTTAATTTTTGGATTGGATATTCTAGAAACAATTGGATCGAATACGGAATGGGAAATTTGAAAGTTTGGATATCCGAAATTTCCGATTTTTTTGGATCGGATATCCAAATTATACTGGTATTTGGATTTTTTTTTATTTTTACTGATTGGATATCATTTAAAAAAAACTAAAAAAGGGTAAAGATAAAAAAAAAGGGTTAAGATATTACAAATATTTGAAAATCCGGGTATCCAAATTTTCGAGATAAATTCAGACATGAAGTTCGGTGCTACTATAGTACTGTTTGGGCACTCTAAATGGTCAATTCCATATTAATCAAATGGGTTGCTACTTTTAAAAGGCCCAATGACTTACTCAAGTCCAATTTAACCACAAAAAGCTATACTCTATCCAAAATCGTACAACATCAAGTCGGTCCAAAGCCCACTTGGCAAGGAATATTGAAACAATCCACACGTGATAGACCAAAGGCTCAAGATCACCGTTTTCCACATTTATCAAGTGTGTTTGGCTGTTTGCTATAAATATAAGCCAACCACCTTCATTTGCATGTATTCACTTTTAAAGCCCGAAACAATTAATACTCTTAATTATAATCATATTCATATTATAAGACTTCTTAATTAGGCATCAAATGAGCGTTTTCTCAAACAAGCCACGAGTCAGTTTACGTATACTTATTGTGCAAGTATTCAAACTCAACCCGAAATTGGACCAAAACACATAAAATCTTTCCACAAATTAGGTCTTAATTTAGACTACATAATTTGTAACCAAAACAACCGTAAATATCTGAAACATACACTTGTTAAGTTTTACATAGAAAAAACATAATGATTTTATGTTACAAAGTTTTTTTATCCCATTATCGGTGCCAATCCCCCATGCGTTGAAAATTCTAGTGTAGTTTTATGACTACCGACTACTGTAGCGGATGGCTAGAATTGCACGATTTTTGATTTATTTTTAAAAACTAAATCTAATTGAAAATCTTTTTTAAAATACTTTAATTATATATTTTATTTTAGGCTGATTTTTACTAAAATCAGTTTTTATTCTTGAAAAATCAGATTTTTTTTCCTAAAATAAAAAATCTAAGTAAAGTATTTTTAGAAGGGTTTTAAATTAGATTCACAAATTAAAAATAAATCAATAAAATCGTACAATACTAGCCATTCATTACGATAGTCGGTAGTCATAAGACTACACTAGAATTATCCCATACGTACACCAAAGCCCAAATTTGCACATCTGTACAATGGTGACAAACTGATAAACACGCAAATTTCCCAAAAAGACTGCGCCATATATATCTCATGAACCAGTTTGGGTGTTAAAAGTCGGCTATCTGATATTCTGATAATTAAGTATCTAATGAGTTGAAAACTTGAAAATAATAATAAGTATTGTTGACTATATACTGTAGCAGACATTTCACACGCATTAATCTGAGGATCACATCCTGTAATTAATGCTTAAAGTCCGTCATTTATCAGATAAATTAGGATCAGATCAGATAATACTAAATAGAATTATATATATATCATGGAAAGGATGCAATTATTAATTTATTATAATAATACGATGAGTACTCCTTAAACTAAGAGGCTTATGCTTTAATTTGCATATATATAACATTCAACCATGGTATGTAGCAGATTCTTTGGCTTGCAGCAATATATTATTCTACCCTTTCTTACTTCTACGACATCATATTCATGTATGTGTGGGATATGTGATATGTCTAAGTTAAGCGTGTAACAGTATTAACGAACTAATAATCATTATTGGACTTTTATATAAACTCCATACATATCAACTTAATTACTTTGAAATTCAGCAAAAATCACTTGGTAATTGATGATAATCCCTTCAAAATTTCATTTGAGTAATAATTCGAGTTAAGATAAATTAATCAAAGATCCGATAATTGACCATACTTGTAAGTATAGTTATACTTCTTCCGTTTTTTTAGTTGTTACACTTTTGGAATATATGTGAGAGATAAAATATTAAAGTGTAACAACTAAAAAAACGGAGGTGGTAATTAATTTGAACTTTGAACTTATTTAGTATGCCTACTTACTATTTGTACAAGATTGATTATAGTATATATCCAAACCAAACATTCTGCAAGATTTAATATTTTATTGATGGTCAATGGCTTACTATTTTGACACAAGGATGCACGCCGGGCTTCACCTTTAATTGGGGTAGTTGGTTTCCCTTTCCGGATAAATAAAAGGGCTTATTTTGTATATATTATTCAAAGATTAAATAGGATATATTGATATATATTTACTGTTGAGAGCATATATCAATCTCAGCAGATTGTACTTAATTAGCTCAGTGCGATGTATAAGAGCCATATATAGTACATGTCTTTTTAGTACTTTGCATGCCAAAATCACCAATAGGTGTGTCTCGTGTTTTTGAGTTTTGATTATATTTTTTAAAATGTTGCTAAGCTATATTTATTCTTATGCATCACAGTGAGTCGAATTCAGACAAAAAAATTCTAATGGTCCATTTAGTTAGTTGTTGATATATATTATAGTACTAATATACGTATCTAAGCCCTTATTTTATTTCTCAAAATTTTTTCAGGGTCGACTAAACATAAATCAAATATATATAACGAAAATCACATCGACATACATATATCATAATCCTCCTCCAATCTTCCCTATACTATGACCCTAGCTAGATTTTGCTCCAGTTGGTTTCAACAACTAAGTAACCCTCATGTCATTTTTAACTACCCTTCTTTTTTATCCATGTCCATGATATGTGCGTGTCCAAGTTTTTACAGCTGGCTACCACACACAAGTTTGATCTATTGCAAACCCTCCTTTGTTATCCGGGCATGGGACACATCGTAGTTGGTAATATATGTAGGTAAATTTATTCTTACTACCGTTATTTATGATCGGTTATCATACAAGTCCTAAATGTACGTAAAGCTTATGTAGCTTGTAACAAAAATTGATATAATTCAAGCAGCCATGATAGCACATTGCCAACAATAGATGCCATCCTCTTAGAAGAAGTCTTGATGACACGAAAACGTACGTAAATAACCAAAAATCAGAGTTGCCATACTTGGACTATTATGGTAAGAAATCGGCTACTTACATAAAAATATCACATAATATCCACTACATAAAAGGGCAACAATCATCACAACATGCATATTATTCTTATTCAAAACTACTTTGTGTTTTAAAAAATATAATAACCACTTTACCTGATTAAAAGAGCTAAAAAAAAGAAAGAAATTAAAGAAGAAACTTTGTAATATATAGTAAGGAGTACTTTTAATTTGCACGTCCATCTAGTAAGGAGAATAAAGTAAGTTTCAATCACATGCAAGAAACCAATCACATGCGCACATGCATAGGAGGCGGAGCTAATACCTTTGTTGGTCCTTATATTAGGCATCACCTTCGTCATAATAATAATTTCATTGTTGTTATATTCTTTCATAATATTATTGTTCTCTCCTTGATATTTTCCACACTTATTATTATGGCTTCTTCGAGTAATGTGGTTGCGGCCGCTCCCAAGGACCCTTCCACGGCGGTCCTAATTCGAGTCGACCAATCAGGTCGAGGTAACTATAAGAAGATACAAGATGCCATTGATGCTGTTCCTTCTAATAATTCTGAGTTTGTTTTTATTTGGGTTAAGCCTGGGACTTACAGGTGAGTTTTAACTTGCAAGCTTGAATAGTGATTAATATATATTTTTTTAGGATAATCTGTCGCATGTGGGATATTTAGGCATTGGAACCGGCCCTATTCCAGGTCATCCGGCCCAATTTATAGCCAACACACGCATTTGTAAGAGGGATAGTAAGGAATCCTCGCAAATGTGTGCGGTGAGAATCAAACCAGGACCTCGTGCCTGAAATTCTTAAGCCCTAACCACTGAGCTATGACTTCCTTCTCGAATAGTGATTAATATGCATATATATATATATATATAAATGGCTTTTATTTGCACATTTATGGGGGTGTTTATTTCGTATAGAAATTTTAAGAGTTTGAAACGGATTCAACCAAAGTGTTTACTTTTCAACTTGTTTGTTTAGTGAAACTAGCTAGGTCACAAGTAGAGGTGCTTATTGAGCTGAGCACCTCGCGAGCTACTCGAGTTCGACTCGGTCAAAGCTCGTCTCGATAAGGCTCGTGCTCGCTCGAATTAGCTCGAAACTCGATAAATTTACATATTAATCAATAATTTTCTATGTGAAATTATTGAAAATAATTTAATATAATAAATATATTAAGAAAAAATAATTAATCTAAAGAAAAAACAACATAATCATTAATTTTTCTTTAAAAAAAATTGAAATTCAATAGGACCAAAACATTAAACGAGCAACTCGTTATCGACTCGAGCTCGACTCGAAACCTAACGAGCACGAGTCGAGCAACCCCCAGCTCGAGATCGACTCGCTCGATAAACACCCCTAGTCACAAGTAGTAGCAGTGACCATTTTCAAAAGGTAACATAATCTACCAATTTGTTTCAATTCGATCCCTTGTGAAACTTACCTTTGTTTCAAAAGGTAGCATATTAATATACAAGTTTATTGGAAAAATATGCTCATTTAGATACTATTTATGCTGCATAAAAATGGATATATATAAAATGAAAATGAAATGTGATACGGAGTAATAAACTTAATAATATGGAGGTCCATTATTTCCCTTTGAAATTTTATTGAAAATTTTATTTTATATGATTTTGATTTATATATCATAAAATCTATGATAACAATTTCAACGATATTGTATACAAACACATGAACTCAATTAAATTCACCAAAGCCTTAGCTAGGCTTGGGGCCTAAATTTTGATTTGGTCGTTGTTTGATGATGTTGTTCTTATATATAGGGAAAAGATAGTTGTGCCAGCTGACAAACCCTACATAACATTAAGTGGAAGTGGAGCAAGGGACACCATTATAACATGGAATGAGGGTGATCATATATATGATTCTCCTACTGCCTCTATATTGGCTTCTCATTTTGTGGGGCGTTATCTTACATTTGAGGCAAGTTTTATTAACATATTTATTATAACTAGCCAATCAATAATTACTAAATTAATCGCTAGGTCATCATACTTTTGAGAGGGGTTAGTCGGTTTTCTTTCCTTATCAAAAAAATAAAATTATTAAATAAATTATGCACGTACATACTGATTTTACATATTAAAGTATATTTTTAAATTGAGACCTACCCATGTACTCCCTCCGTAACATAATAAGTGCAACGATTTGACATAAAGTAGAGAGAAAAAAAATGTCAAATCGTTGCAGTTAATATATTAGAGATGAAATATATATATATATATATTATATATACAAACACATTTTTTTTTAACTTATTATATCAGGATGCAATTGAACAAATATATAAATAGGAATTCATTAAATTAACAAAAGAAGTGATAGAGGGAAAAATTTAGTAATGTGGTTGCAAGTAATTTGAAGTACTCCATCCGTAACATAATTCTGGCAACAAGTTTTTTTCCACGCATTTCAAGGAAGCGATTTTAGGGTGTAAACGAATAAATTGATCAATTTTTTTTAAGATTAGTAATTTATGATCTCAATCTTACTTGTATTAAAGTCATTTTGATTAATTTGTTCGTTTACAGCCTTAAATTGCTTCCTTGAAATGCGTGAAAAATAACTTGTTGCCAGAATTATGTTAGGGAGGGAGTAATATAATTAAGATAAATGTTGCAAATAGCTAAAATTAAAGATAATTGTGTAATGTAAACACCATATTAATTTTAATTATCCGTTGTAATTTATTTGTACAGAATACATATGGAACAAGAGGGAAAGGAGTTGCTTTAAGAGTGGCAGGGGATAAAGCTGCATTCTATGCTTGTAGGATGCTCTCTTACCAGGATACACTCCTGGATGATACTGGAAGACATTATTATAACAATTGCTACATTGAAGGAGCAATTGATTTCATATTTGGGAATGCTGCTTCTCTCTTCGAGGTGACTTTAATTTCTTACCATGCCTACAATAAAAATGGACTTATACATTGATTATATATCACTCACGACCAGTTTGATTTCTGGTAATAAATTGTGTTAATGGTAATGGATTTAAAGTGTAATTTTGTTAAGGAAGAACTTTGTAATCCTCATGAACCGAAAACATATACTTTCATTCCCAACCTTGAGTTTTCTTTTCATTTTTTCGATTACATTCATTACGATGGTGGTATTCCATGAGAATATATATTTGTGAAGAAAATTAGAAAAATGAGAGTTAAACTAACACCACCATAGGAATGAATTTTATTTTATTTCTTTTTCAAATTTAGTTATAAATGCATTCTCATTTTATTATTACCACTATTTATGATTGGCTGCCAAACGTGTCATCATCTCTATGTATGAAAATTTTCTAATTATTTATGTTTATATTTGTGTTTCATTAGAGATGTCATGTACATTCAGTGGTCGAGGATGGAACTGGAGTCATTACTGCCCAAAAGAGGGAGTCAGCACGCGAGAGTACCGGTTTTGTTTTCTTGGGATGCAAAATCACAGGTAAAGGAGTTGGAACAACAGACCTTGGAAGACCATGGGGTGCTTATTCGAGAGTCATATTTGAATTAAGCTCCTTATCTAGCGCGGTTTCGCCTAAGGGATGGAATAATTGGGGTAATTCGAAAAAAGAAAGGTATAAATCACAACATTCTATCTATATGCTTACATGATTTTTGGCCATAGTAATATACTAATATTAATGATGAGTTGAATAATGTTGGTGTTTATATATTGTTGTGTTTGTAGTACCGTAGTATATGGAGAGTACAAATGCTATGGACCAGGGGCTAATAGAGGAAAGAGGGTTGGTTGGTCCAAAGGCCTCACAAGTGAAGAAGCTGCACCATTCTTGACCACAGACTTCATTGGTGGGAGAGGGTGGTTTAGACCCCCACCTACCAATTTTACCAAAGCCTTCACTGCTAAACTATAATACAAGTAAAGTTTATAAGTTGAAGTTCTATGCAAATAAATGATGATTGATTCGACCTTTACTATACAACACAATAAATACTTGTCTAGTTGTCTCTATATGTATATACATTTTTTATGTCTAAATATTTATTTATTATTTGTACATATGATGCAATGTGTTTGTTTATCTCATTCAGCTATGTATTTAGTCATTGAAAAAAAAACAACTATGTATTTAGTCAATTGAAACAAATTAATGCAAGTTATAGTTGATTTTTTCTTGTGTCTATAAATCTTTAATTTTAATTAAAAGACGTCTACAAGAAATATGTCGTCACATGTCATTATCATAAGCATTGCATATATGAGTAGTTAATGTATGCTTAATAATATAATACAAAATAAAGTTTTACTAGTAATTGAATTTGAAGCCTCCAAATTCTAACACTACAAGCACTATCACTTTTGTATGTTATATATAATTCACGTGTAGTTTTGAGTATAAAAGAAAATAAATTATATTACTTGTATAATATTTGACAAGTAATAAATTTACAAGTAATCAAATTTCTAACACTACATGCACCACTGCACCCCTATGTTATAATTAGACCTATCAAAAGGGTAGGGTCGGGTTGGGTTGTGTGAAATAGTTGCGCGTTTGGGTAATGAATGGGTCGGGTGTCAACGGGTTCATTCGGGTCATGTTAGCTTTTTTATATCCCAAGGTCTTTAGATTCGGGCCGACCCTATAGGTTGAGAAATTTTACAACACCCTTTAATTTTTCATGTTTTAATGCAATATATATATATACTAAAATGTAATTTAAATGTTCTAAAAGTACAAATTATAAGAAATATCTTCATTAATAAACAATTTGTAGTAAATAATTGATGTTGTGGTCCAATAGAAATAATGTTAACTCAGTTTTAATGGTAGGAGACTAACGGGGTAGTTTTGCCTAAAATTTCTCATAATATCACAAGTTTAATACACTAATAATGTTTTTTGGGCCGAGTTGAAAGCAGCAGGTCGGATCAGATTAAGAGCGGGTTATATTTAATGGGTTTAAAACGAGTTCAGTTGTTATTATTATTATTATTATTTTTGTCAAAACCCACTAGGGTTGCAACTCGGGTCAACTTTTGATAGGTCTAATTATAATATATGTTTAGTTTTGAATATAAAAGAAGATAAATTATATTATAATTTTTTTTATCTAAAGGCAAATTACATTATAATTTTTGATAAATAATAAATGATAATGTGGATGCAATAGAAAAAACTATATTAAAATTAGATTCAATTATAAAATCAATAAAAATGACATATTCATTAATTGTCGTCGACCAGTGACATTATTTAACATGTATTATAAGATGAGAATACCACAAATTTTACTAGCGATTTATGAAATTTGAAAATAAATTTAATTAAATACTGATGAGGTAATTTATTAAAATTTTATGTAGTCAAAACTTTTATTTATAAACAATAAACCTACGTTTTATTCTAAACGTAATAAAACTACGGAGTAATAACATTTTTTTTGGGCAAGAAACGTAACAGCATTCGAAACGACGAAACGGAGGGTTTAGGGTTTTGTAATCCCTTTCCTGTCACAGTATCACACATTCACACCCCAAAAGAGAGAAAAATCCCAATCTTTTCCCCTTTACAGTACACCTCTCTGGCTCTTTCCTCCATTGAAGCCTAGGCGAAGTCCTCCATTGAAGCCTAGGCGAAGTCATCTCCTTTGAAGCCTAGGCGAAGTCCTCTCCTTTGAAGACTAGGCGAACTCATCTCCTTCATTGAAGCAGATATTGAGGTAAGGTTTTTTCACCATTATTCAGTCGTCGAATATCAAATTCACGATCCAGGGTTCAACCTTGGTATTGTAGTAGAAGAATGCGGGATTATTGAGCGATTAGTTACCATTACTGGAGATTATTAGCAGCGACTTTGTTGCTAGAATATAATAATTTCATGTAATCTTTCAAGTCTAGTTTAATAATTGAGTTAAGTTGGGTCGATAGTTCCCTTCAATTTTAGGGTCAAATCTGTAAAAAAATGGACCTTTTTCACTCTGGGCCAGAGTGGTTACCCTTCATGTTTTTAAAAATAATGCTGGCTTGATATTCGATAGAATGGGGAAGCGTCAGAAGAACCAGAAGAAAGGTCCTCAGTATTCAAAGAAGATTAAGCTGCATAAAGAAGATGCGAGCTTCATCAATATGGAGGACGAAGTTGATGCATGTAATTTTCTTTTTTCATCTGATTGCTTTAGTATTCTTCAATACTATAGATAAAGCCTTTTTAGAGAATTATACTGTTAAGAGAGAGAGAGATGGTACGTCGTATGTTGATGAATTGTATGTTAAATTTGCAGTTCATAAGAAAAGGGATGTTATTCCTTTGGATATAGATGCTGATGATGTTGCTTCGGATGAAGATGATGATGAGCAACCTATTTTTGATTATGAGGTCTTTTTTTAATTTATATTTTTGTCTATTGTTGATTTAGACATCTAATGTATTTCATTTTCCAAATTTTTGGTATTACCTAAAATTGGTGAACTTTACAATTTATTGTTAGTTGTTAACTTCTTTTTATTTGTTTATTTATTTATTTTATGAACGAGGAACAACGTGAATTTCAGTTTAGTTTGCATTCAGCTCAAGTCTTGTTTAGTATATAGTTTAGTTTAATTCAGTCCATACAAATTCATTTAGTTCAGATTAATTCAAGCCAAAAGAACAGGCCTAGTTATTAACTTATTCTGTTGTTATTGTTTTAATTGATTTGGTGATGCTCTTTAACTTTATTGTTGAAGGAGGGGAGAGTTAATATGCTGTCAGTTATTCGGGCTCTATTTTCTTGATTCTTACTTGGAATTGTTTCCTCAATGCTTTTTCTAGGGTATTGATGGGGATGACGATGACGATGACGATGATGAGGAGGATGGTGATGATGATAGCAACCTCAAAGGATATGCTGCAAAACGTAAGATATAATTCAACATTTTTGTATGTGTTAGTTCACTTAGTTCAGTTAGTTGGCATGCATATTTTATGTTTAAGGCAATTCCCCCACCCTGAACATGAGAAACAAAACGTAAGATATAATTCAACATTGTTGAGTGTGTTAATTCACTTAGTTGGCATGCATGTTTAGGAAATTCCCCCCCTTTGAACATGAGAAACAGAAATTTAGGCAGCTTCTTTTTTTTTCCTTTTGGGTTTTATTTATTTATTTATTCATTTTTTTATATGAGTAGTCACAGTTATTTTTAATTGTATGGATATATGATTCAAGAATGAGCTTCTGTTCGTGCTGACATTGCAAACCATAACGTTCTTTTAATTTGTGGAATGGATGGTTTTATTGTGTCTTCCAATGATACTGAGTGAGACTGTGAGAGGACCTCATCTAAAAAAAAACACTATGTACTAAGTTTCATATAATGTGCAACGATAAGACATCTTTACTCTCTACCTTATGTCAAATCGTTGCAAATAATGTGCTCATGGACACACTTACTATGAATGAGTAAAAGACCCCCACCCTTAAAAAAAAAAAAAATACTAGAGGGATTTTTGTCTTTTACCACCTTTTGTTTCTCAATTTTTATTTTTATTTTATTCTATTTTACCACCTATTGTTTTAAAAAATTTAGTTTTTACCACAACTTACACTTTCCATCCAAATTTCCATTAAGTGGGACCTATATCAACTTCAATGCTAGTCCTTTCCTATTAAACCCATAATACCCACCCTTTCCCACTTAACCTCTTTACTTGTTTTCTCTCCATTATTCAAAGGCAAAGGATGGAAGTCAATAGAGGAGAGAAGAGGTGTAAATGAGAGGTTTGAACTTTGAACTCAAGGGGAAAGGAAATTTGGAGGGAAATCGTTAAGTGGTGGTAACTTATAAAATTTGAAAACAAAGGGTGTTAAAATTAAAAATATAAAACGAAAGGGGTTAATGGACAAAACTGAGAAACTAAAGGTGGTAATTGGCAAGTGGCAAAAAATCCTATACAATATGTACATATTATGTGTTTATCTGCGTTTATTTGATTCCAAGAATGATTCCCCAAGCATGAGATTTGCTTCCTTTTGTCTGCCTGATTCTTTATCTGTTACCTTAGTAAGCCATGTCTAGTGTCATATTGACTAATTGATATGTCGTGGATCATGCTCACTTGCTCAGTTGCAAGGCAGCATAAATATATAAGAGAAAAGATCGGTGGTGTTGAGGAAGAAGAGAATGATTATGCTGAGGAGGACGAGAAGCAGCCTAAGGTGTGGTCTCGGGGAAAGAGTGCCTACTATGGTAGTGAGAACAAGGATTTTGAGGTAACATCTTATTTAGCTATTGGGATTGGGATTTTAAATCATGTGCATTGTTTTAATCGGAGAGAAACTGTGGATACATACCAAATGATTATGATTGCATGTCATATTTTGAGGATAAATTTCATACTATGATGGGAGGCAAGACATTTAAGAAACTCTTTGATGATGTGTTTGGTCACTTCTCACAGTTACAATCAGATGATGAGGATACTCCTGCAGAGGAAGAGGAAGAGGTGATAAAATTGCAGAAGGAAAGAGCAGAGTCTTTGAGGGCTGAGGATTTTGGCATCGAAAGTGACGAGCAAGAAGATAGTGATCAAGAGCCGACTCTGGAGGTGGGATTGCCAGCTATAGGCTCTTAGATTTCACATCTTTTGTCTTTTAATTGTCATTCTATACCTGCCCCAATCTCTAAATTTTTATTTGTATGTTGTAGTGTTAAACTGTCAACCCTTTGTCGCTGCCATTGGTGAAAACCTGAAACTGTAGTTTTGGTGTTTCTTGTTTTAAAGATAATGTTAATGGTATCAGGAAATGAAGATCAAAGGAAAAGCTAAATCAAAATCTTCTACTGATAAAGAAACTGAAGCTGATGCTGTTCCAATGTATGAAGAGGTGAAGAAGGATTTGAACGCATTATCTAAGGAGGAGCAAATGGATGTTGTATACAGGTAAGCATATTATTCTTACGGTTTGAATTTTTGACCTTGTATATCCTGCTAATCTGCTATCCTAATGTCATCATTAGAAACTAGTGAAATGCTGTGTAATGAAGATTTTTTAAATTTTTTATTGAATTTAGTTTTTGTTACATTTCTTTGATTTTTAATGCATTGTTTAGCTTTGGCATGAGGTACATACTTTGACGTAGGCACACAGCATAAGCCAGAATATTAAACCTAAGCAGAACATGATTGGAATGTGGGCTATGTCTTGGCATGGGCCAGCCCTTTGCAGCATTGCATGTCACAGGGCAATGTATGAAAAGGCACGCCTAGGTGCAAAGTGATCAGGGGTATGGGCCTTTTAGGGTTAGGCGAGGCGATTTCGATGAGGCGCACAAAAGGCGCAGCTTGAGGCGCACCCCTATCTTTTCCAAACTCCTAAGATTTTCCTCTTTTTAGCAAGTGTGCCTCACTTCAATGAGGCGCACTAGGCGAGTGCGCATTGAGCCTTTTTAATTGGCATAGGGTCACAGACCTTGTTGTGCCTTGAGCCATGCGTGGCCAATTTACTAGCACACAGCACATTCTTGAACAACTATTGCCATCTTTATTGCTGAGTACTTAACTGCTCATAGCATGTTTGATGGGACGGGGCTATATATCTGGAGATGTTACAAATAATAAGGGATATATCTTTTTTGCTTGAGGTTGACCTGATTAACTTGATTAATCTTGATGGAAAAAATCACAATAAGCTAAATGCATAAGCCAAGGGTTTGAAAGGCAAAAAGGCTGTGTGGTTAAATATTCTGTGCAGATATTGGTTGAGTTTAAGAGATTAGGAAATAATAGTTCCTGAGATCTTCAGATCCGTTGTCTTATTTTGCATCGAGAATATCAAATATGATTGTTACTGATACCATGAGAGGGCTACTGCTCTGATTAATTACTGGTAGCTTCTCCACTTTGTGGAAACTAGAAAGAAATTAAGTCTGTTGCAAAGGTTTGTTTTTACCAAGGCATTATATGATTTTAACTGATTTATGCTATGTTGATGTTTATGCCTTTTGCTGCAGTTCTGCCCCTGAATTAGTTGGATTGCTAGCTGAGTTGAATGATGCCACCATGCAACTTGAAACTCTTGTTAATCCCTTTCTTTCTAAGGTATATGTATGAAGATATTTGTGCAAATCTCAAAATTTAGCAGTGTTGAGTTTGTTCAAGCAAGCTCTCTTTTATTCATTTTTTGTATTTATTTCAAAAAATGAAAAGCTTACAGCTTTAAATAGTGGTAGCACACACAGCCTTTTGTGCCCTTACCAAATAACCTTGTACACTTGTCTCATCCTAAGATCATCTTAGGGATGCTAAAAAAAAAAAAACTGCTGAATTTGACAGCTGGCTAGAGACCATTCCTACAGAGTTTTGCTTGCATTCATGATCTTCTGCTTGCTTTCCATCTTGTTGTGGGCTGGATTACTTCATAGACATTGAAAAATGATATTGTGATCTTTTTTATTTATGGCAATCTTTATTATTATTTTTTTGTCAACGAGGAAAACGCATTTTATTACATATCCATGATCTCCCTAAGCCTGATCCTGTTTTAATTAATTTAATGCATTCTAGCATGTAATGGTTCTGTACTTGATCTTTCTTTAACTTTGGAATTGCATGTAGTGCACTTTGTGGCTAAGCAAAATTCTTGTTTCTATTTTACATATGTTATCCAGCTTGCCTTAAGCTTTCTTTGTTTCCTTTTGAAGGTTAGGAAGGGGGAGAGTGCCAAGAAAGAAAGTTTGCATTATCTGGAGGTGAAACAGCTCTTGCTGCTTTCTTATTGCCAAGCTATTACCTTTTATCTACTCTTGAAATCTGAAGGACAGCCGGTTCGTGACCATCCAGTTATAGCCCGCCTTGTGGAGATCAAGAGCTTGTTGGACAAGGTTGCCATCTTTAGTATAAGATTTTTGCATTACTCCAGAATTTAAAAAAGTGCATGATGAGCTGTTGAGTTAGCTGGCTTAGGTTTTTTTTTTTTGTTTTTATGTTTTTTTTTTTTGTGAAGTTTTTCCTTTTCTTTCATTTTACATGTGCTTCACAGGCTTGTGCAATATGTTTGGCCTTGGTAAAAACATTCACCAATATTTTAATCTAAAAGCATTGAGTGCTTGGTTGATGTTTATGCCTTTTCCTTTTACAAGTGCTTCACAGGCACTTAGGACTGGAGGGGGATTTATTTGAGCTTTTTATTGTAGGTTTATAGCCTTTGTTCGTGTTACGTTAACCAATGGCATGCTTTTATGAAGATGTCTACTTGTATTCATTGTCCCGTCAGTGAGAATCTGTGAGCCCTTTATGATTTTTTCCCAATCCTTTTACAGTCACCGACTCACCGTTCTTTTATCTTTCACCTCACAAGTCTAGACCACATTATCCTTCTTTTTACAGTTGTGCAATTTCTATTCTTTTTTTTTTGTTTTATAATTTTGTGTTATGTCTGTATTTGCTTGCTCATATTATTGGCTTTGGTAGTCTTATGTTTATTTCTCACTCTTGCTAGCTTCCTATATAAATATATAATCAATTAATCATAGCTTCCATATTTTTCATTTGTGAAATTTTAGGCCAACATTGATTCTTGCACTTCTTTGTATTATGCTTAGGTGCTCAATGATTGAATGCTTCAAATTTTGCTCTTTTTGGCCATCTTTGTTTGTGACCTTGCATTTTTGTTGCCTAGAGTCACTATTCACTTAGCGTTTTTTCTGTTTGTGACTGGACATTTTGGCTATCTTTTGAAGTCTACCATTTATCTTCGTTTCTGTTTATGTTCTAATTTCTATATTTTTTTAATATTTTAAAAAATTGCTTTTTTTAGTGTTCCATGTATAAAAAATCTCACTGTTGTATCATTTTCTTGTTCTTTTCTAGATGAAAGAACTTGATAAGCATATCCCAGAGGGATTTGAGGATGTCTTGGTGGAAAAAAGTGTTATTACAACTGCTAAGAAGCCAACTGAGAAAGGCAGTTTGTTATCATCTGATCTATGTGTTCAACCTAATGAGCTCACTGGATCATTGACTGAAAAACAAGAATCAGGCAAGGTAATCACTGTCTTGAACTTGGTTCCGCAGCTTGATTGGTCTCTTCTCTCTTGTTTCTTGAGCTCGAGCTCTGAAGATTTATATCGTACTTGCTGATATGATTCTGCTAGGTTAAACAGACTTGACATAATCCAGGTTTTAATCTAGAGCCAAATGGGCCTAAACTAAAGTTTTTGAACAAATGGCTCAAACAAAACCAATTAGAATCACTAGAATGGACGAACATGTGTCTCATCTGCTCTCATAAATTTTATACACTACTATACTGCACTATGATTCCACGTGAAATTACTCTTTTTATTCCCCATGTGAAACCTTAATCCTTGAGGAATTAGTAAAATCATGTAGGACTTATACTACAACAGTACAACACTTAAATATAAAACTTAACCTAGCAATAGCCTTGCATTGCACTCCAATTCAATCTATTAAATGTGAGTAGTGTACAATATTTCTCCCCTGAGCTTTTGCAATGTAATTTTAATGTCTATTATGCATCATCTACACATCACCTGCAGTTAAGGGATGTGGCTGAGCCAGTTCAAATGCAACCTGTGGAGTTGAATGAGAAAAACCGGAAGAAAGAGAAACGCAAGGTATACTGCCTCTTGCCTCTAGTTTTTCTATCTGGCTTCTTCTCATGTCCGCATCTCTCTTTCACAAGCGAAAGGTTATGACATGAAACTGAATTACTGATATTATGGCAGCAGGATCAGCAAGTGAGCTCAGAGAGTGTGAAGATGTTGCAATATAGAGCTGCACTTGAGGAAAAATTGAAGCAAAAAGCTGGTGCTGCTGCTCCAAAAACCGACAACAAAATGAAACAGAAACTTAAAAAGCTTACTGGGTATTTTATGTTTTTTGCTAGTTATATACTTTCTGTTTCAAAAAGTTCACCCTATCTCATTTTGGGATGTTTGCAAATGTATGTTTTTGCCATTAATGTCTTTAATTATAATTTATAAAAACTGTTATTTCTTGAAGTATGAGATGAATCAAACATGATCCCACATGCCTGTTTTTTTTTTTTTTTTTTTCTCTAATATTGTGAAGCATTGAGTGCTTATTAGATTAAAATCATTCAGTGTGATTTAAAAAGTGCCTAGATTAAGTTTTTTTTGCATGGTTTTTCTTTGACTGCTGCATTTGAAACAGAATGCTTGAAACATCTGATGATTTTGATGATGATATCATGAGTTTGGAGGGGACCACTCGTCATACTAAGCGTGCCTCCACTCTTTCTAATAAACTGTCCCAGATTATCCCTAGGAAGAGCAACATGCTGAAGGTACATCAGTTCCCTTTCTACTACTGGATTTGTTTTCTCCTTGTTTCATTATTTTAATTTCATATATCATTTTGGGGGAGGGGGTGTGATTTAGCTGTAGGGCTGAGTAGAGTGCGGTCTGAACCGCACCAAACCGCAATTGTGCGGTTTGGTTTGGTTTGCGGTTTGAGGAGTGCGGTTTGGTTTGCAATTTTGCCAAACCGTAATTTTGTGGTGCGGTGCGGTTTCTGAAAATTTTGAAACCGCACCAAACCGCAAACCGCAATTTTTTTAATTGTTCTAAAATATTTAATTTCATACTTTTTATTTGGCTTACTACCCTATTGAAATTCTGCCTTTTGTTTTTTCTTGGGCCTTATTTAGTTGTTTAAACCCGCAACGCTCTAAGGCTTCTCTAACTCTTTAAGGCTCTAACAAAAAATAAATCTAGGTTTTTTTTGTCCTTATTAATTACTAATTATAAAATAGAAAATTTAAAAAGTGGGTTAAACTGCACTGCACCAAACCGTATTTTGCGGTTCGGTTTGGTGCGGTTTGATATAAATTGCGGTGCGGTGCGGTTTCAAAAAACGGCAAACCGTATTTTTGCGGTTTGGTGCGGTTTGACGTCCAAACCACACCAAACCGCACCGCGCTCAGCGCTATTTAGCTGTATCTATGTACTTCAAAAAATAAAATTTAGATACAAATGTCTCAAACCTCGTTGAATTCTGTTTTGGATGTCTTTGTGACATTGGTTCCTGGGCTTGTTAAGTTCCCCGAAATGATTCTTGATTGAAGTTGAGCTATAGAATTGCACCATTTGCTCTTCTAACTTTGTCTGCTTCCTATAAGGAAAAATATAGTCATATTGGATCTCATTTGATTTGTCTCGATGTGTGGTTTATTAATATCTAATTTTTAAAATTTTTACAAACACACAATTAAAATTATAATTGGATAAAAAAGTGTCTTGGCAAATGTAAACAGTGAATTTGCAATGAATCAAATAATCAGGAATTAATTAAAATTAATTCCTGATTATTTGATTCATTGCACTAAATAATAAGGGCAAATATTAATGCAAATAAAACTAAATAAACATGACTAATTATGAAATTAATAAATATTCAGAAAATTAATTTTAATTAATTCCTGATTATTTGATTCATTGCAAAATTGTTGTATTATAAAGAAACGTAGGAATTATGTTTTGATCACAGCCACTTCCTTATGGTATTGACTATTGAGGCACTGGTGTGATTTATTAATATCTAATTTTAATTTTTTTTACAAACGCACAAATACAGTTATAATTGGATAAAAAAGTGTCTTGGCAAATGTAAAAAGTGAATTGTTGTATACTTGTATTATAAAGAAACGTAGGAAGTATGTTTTGATCACAGCTGCTTCCCTATGCTATTGAGGGCCTGAGGCACTGAAGCAAAAATGCCTAGGAGGTGTGATATAAAGTGAACAATATTGTGAAATATGTAAGCAATGACCAATGAGATAGGAAATCATGATTCTCATTCTTTGATCTATAGCTGCATTTCAACTACAGTACAAGAAATCCTTGATCATTTTAGTTTCCTCGGGCCATGTGATAAGAAGCATCTCTTACTTAGGGTGAGTGATTTATAATGGCTGTCATCAATGATTTCATGAAATTTGAACTAAATCAAGCTATTTTTTAGGGTTTTGAATGAAAACTAAACAATAAAAGATATGAACGTGATTCAAATTTGATCAGTAAGCCCTCTTTTGTATCAAAAACTGTTCTCAACATTCAATACTGAATGTAAAAAACAAAGAGATCAATCTGGTCTGCACCTTCTGAAATTCAGTTTTGATTATTTAGTCAGAACTTTCAGTTTGACTTCAAATGTTCAGAGTTTTTTTTTTTTTTTTTTTTTTGTTTCTTGAAAAAATTGGGCATGACCTGTTGTTTCAAAGATTCTAGTGAAACTTTCATCTCCAAGGGTGTGTTCTCTTCACTTTAGAATATAGAGTTAACAATAAACAATCACTAGCTCGGAAGATATTCAAGTTTGAAGCTGACCCGATCTAAATCATGAGGTTCCAAGCTTGATTCAGTATCAATTTAATCGAACTATCTCATACCTCTTCAATGTAATGCAGGGGTATAAAATATTAGAAATGACTTTATTATTATCCTGATGAATTGCCACCCAAAAGTGGCCATAGGATCAGCCCACCATACCAAGAATGTGATGAAAAATTCAAAATGTCAAGAATGATGACTTCGATGCTTCTGTATCAGTGCGGGAGTCCTCTGGCTGTAAAAGAATTGTATTTGTATCTCTTTATCTATATATGTATATTTTGTTTTGATATCAATCCACTAATGTACCGAGTAATTTGCTTTCATTGTCTGACATTGTTATATTCTTCCAATCTTTAAAGGGTGTTTCTGGTGACGACGACTTACCGAAAAGAGATGATTTAGGAGAAAGGAGATGGAAACATGAGCTTCGGGTTTTGTCTGGAGCCGGGATCATGTCAAAAGATGATGATTATGATGCTCAACCTGAGAATGAGCCGGAGAGTATGTCTGATGCTGGAGCCAGTGATGAAGATGGCGGATCCGAAGATGATTATTACAACATAGTTAAACTTCAACATGAAGCTAAGCTTAAATTGAAGGCAGAGAAGTATTCAAGGTGGTTTACATACTAAAGATTTTGCTTCACTTGATGGTCTTTTCTTAAGTAGCGTGTTTCTCATGTTGATTGGTATTTTGATGTGCAGAAACCCACAAGGTCTATATGAACCAGAAGAGATCACTGCTGATGGTAAACGTCACATCTCCACTCAGGTAACTACAAGCTCATTGTCCCCTAAAGTTTGCTATATTCGACTGCTCTAGTGTTTTTCTCATGTATGCTCCACTTTTTTAGATGGAGAAAAACAAAGGGCTCACTCGTCCACGTGACAAGAAGAAAAAAAATCCAAGGTCAAATTACAAGGTATTTTATTAGAATTTTCCAGAAGTGTATCATCTTGTTCATTTTCTTTAGCCTTTTTTGTAAGTTATTAACTTATTATCATTTGCCTGTTCTCTGATACACTGGTTCAAAACTATGCAGTCGAAGCATAATAAGGCAGTCAATCGCCGGAAAGGTCAGGTGCGGGAAGTTAAGCCATCAAAGCATAGTTATGGTGGGGAAACTACTGGTATCAATCCCAGAATTAGTCGAAGTAGGAAACTGTGATTGGGAGGATGCACTCTTCTCAGATTGAGTTGGTCATAGAGCAGGTTCTTTGAATGATTTACTTTATATGTATACAAGTTCCTTTTCTGATTGAATCAATGTAGTTACTACTCCATACTTTTAAAAAAGTAATTTAATGAATTTCTTGGCTCTTACAGGTGAAATATTTGTTTTACATTTATTTATTTTATAAGATATAAGATGGTTAAAATTAAATATCTTGGCTCTATACTAAATCAATTTTCAAGGGAATAAAAAAGAGTTTTTATTTATTATTATTATTATTTATTTATTTTTAATTAATTTATTTATTTTTTTATCAAAAAAACGCTGATTCAATTTAAAATCATTTTTGAGCTTGATTGGACTGTGAACGAGGCAAATTTGTGCAATTTATTAGCTAGATCGGATTTCATCGCCTCTAATTGAAGCTCATCTCCTATGAACATGCAACCGTAATAGATATACAATACAGTCCATTTTGTGCACAATTGATCAAATTCGAAACAACAATCCATTTTTTGCACATTGCTTCATGCTTCGGTTAGATATGGAGGAGTGTTATAAAGAAACTATCAATGCTCCAACTGTGAGAATACATTTTTCAACTCTACTCATTTTGAGGAGTGTCACAATGAATTTTTGAAATGCAAAAATCTATACTGATCCAACTCAAAGTTTAGTAACGTCTGATTTCTTAGGCAAGTGTAGGACAATCTAAAGGAGTGATTAGGGTACTTTAAGAATTGGCAACACCAGGAGGGCTATTTATTTATTTAAATATACTTTCACTTATTTATTAAACTTTAAATTTAATATTTCCTCTGTCCCAAAATAAATTCTCAATCTACTTACATAATTCGAGATAGAATTTTAAATATTAATATCTCTATGGGTATTTATGAAAAAATTGTAAATATTATATTTGACGAATCAAGCGAGATTTCATATGAATATATTTTCCCTTATATATATAAAATTAAACAGAGTTAAATTTAATAAATGAATAATGGTACAAAAAGTTAAAATGAAACGTTTATTTTGGAACAGATGAAGGGCCTGTTTACCTCAACTTAAATTCAGTTCATTTTAGCTATCAATTTCCTTCTCTTATACAATATTACTTTCAGCTGTATTCAGTTTAGTTAAGTTCAGGATAATTCAGTTCAGTCTAGTTCAGTTCAGTTCAGCTGTATTCTGATAAAGTAAACATGTCCGAAGTATATTTTTTCGCTTCAATTTATTACAAATATATATAAATATCTATACTTTACTTTAATCTCTACTAGGAGGAGTGTGAGTCGTAGTCTAGTGGTTAAGTTTTATCAACGTAGAGTCGTATGTCTTGAGTTTAAATCTCACTGCCTAGGTTGCATGAATACGGGTACGAGTTCGAGAACTGGTATGTGATACATCACTTTTAAAATTAAAGATACAGGTACAAATAAGAAAATAATATAAAATATATTAACAAAAAATAAAATTTTATAAAAATCTTCGATGTAACCTAAAATTATATTTGTAAAAACAGAATAATCAATTAAAATGATAAAGCCCTTTCAAAGAATAATGTGAAGACGAAAAAATGACTAAATTAAGATTAAATAATTCTTAAAAATATAATAATAAATTAAAATAAAGTATAGGTATCCGTAAAGTATCAATATTGTATCGGTATCCGACACGAGACTACCTAATTGGAGTATCCCCATTTCCATGTCGAGTCCATGAGGAGGGTTGCAACTTTGCAAATTAAAACATTTTCAGACAGTTGTTTATCCATCCCCAAAGTTGAACGGAATTAATTTACTATTCATCAGTAATTCAGTATTTCTAAGAGTAGGATATCTCCGGTACTGAAAAATGGAGAAAAGCCGAGTGTTAATTATCGGCGCTACCGGAAATTTGGGTTATCACCTCGCAAAAGTCAGCATTAATGATTCCCATCCTACGTTTGCTCTCATCAGAGAAGCTGCATTTTCTGATCCTATCAAGTCTCAGAAGCTCAATTCTCTCTCTGATGCTGGCGTTTTCCTCCTCAAGGTTTGTCCCTTTATTTTTCTTTTTTCCTTAATTTATATGTTTTTTGTTGGTGCGGAAATTTCTGGGTAATTCCCAGAATTTTGTGATTTTTTTAAATTTATTTTTAATGAATTAGTTTTGTGTGAAAGGGTTCTTTGGAAGATGAAAAGAGCTTACTTGAAGCAGTGAAGCAAGTGGATGTTGTGATCTGTGCTATACCATCGACGCAGGTTCTTGCACAGAAGAGTTTAATCCGTGCTATCAAGCTTGCTGGTTGCATCAAGGTCTGTTTTCCAATAACATTTTCCTCTTTTTAATAATGATAGTTGAATTCGAGAAATGTTTTGTTTCTTATGCTTTGATTGTTGGTGCCATTATTTATTTAATTATTTTTATGCTGGAATTTTGGAATTCAAAGCAGTTTTGTTTTCAGTCATTGCTGTAGCTTGCATTTGCCTTTCATCTTCGATTAGCAATCTAGACGTTTAGTCATCAGTAACTCAGTAAGTATCACCATTGAATTTTTTCAGAACACTAGGTCTCTAGTGAGATTATCTCATAACGGTGAGACCACGTAATCTCGGGAAGTGTTATGAAGAAATTATAAAATTTATTGAAAATATATAAAAAGTTATCAAGTTGTTATTGTTTATGCGTATATAATTATTTATGTCTTCTGAAACATTTGCATGTTTTTTTTTAATAACTTTTCCCGGTAAGACTTTGTACTTTGTCTTATGGTGAGACCGTCCCAGTAAAGAATTTGAATTTTCCGAAACTAATTGCCATGTGGAAAATAGCAATTGAAACATGAATACAGCATTGAATTTTTTTCAGAACAAATCTCTGGTTAGACCATGTATATTAGTAAAAGTTATGAAAAACTCAGTAAATGTTATTAAAAATATATAAAGAGTTATCAAGTTGTTTTATACATATACCTATATATATGTTTTCGGTAACTTTTGCAAGTTTTTCTTTTAACTTTTCGTCGTAAGAGACTTTGTATTTTCCGAAACTAATTGCCATGTGGAAAATAGCAATCGAAACATGAATACAGTGTGTAAAGCCTTCGCTTCTCCCAATTATGAGCTTAGGTATTAACAACCAATGAAGCATATAAAACTCACCTAGGTGACTTTCACCCGAAAACGGAATAGTGAAAAATTGGAAAATTGAAGGAAACTCGGTCAATACATTTTCGAAACACTTTTGAAGAAATGAGATATTTTTCCAGCTAACTGTTGCCACAAAACTCCAAATTTTGATGTTCAGACCATTTCATTGAGAAAAGAAAATGAGGTATAGTTTTGTTCAATCCTAGTACGGAGTACATCAATAAATTCTACAAGTCCTTTGTAAGTTGTGACGTACTAAGTAATAAAGATACCATATATCAATGCCATCACACCACTTCTTCATTTTGACACTTTCATTAACCTATGACATTTCCATGCCATCACACCTCCATTGATGAATATCAGAGCTTATTCAGAGAGTGTTTTTGTGTTGATTACTATCTAAATTAGAAACATTCGAAGGCTTTTAGCTATTTCTACTATTGCTGTATACAGTATATATATCTAAACCAGAAGAAGAAAATATATACTACATATATTAAAAACCTTAGGTGGCAAAGTTTGTTATAGTAAAATATTTGCGACAGTTGCAACTTCAGAGACTTGTGTTGAAGCAGCTGAATTGGGTTCACAGTTGGCCTGACTTGCACCTTTTTGATCCTCAGCACCCCCTCAAACTTAAATGTGGTAAAATTCCAAATTTTGTTATTAGGGAGTCAAAACTTTGCTGAAGGGAGTTGGGAAATTGTATGTAGGTAAGCGAGCTAAATCAGACCTTGTAGGACCTTCTTGCTGAGTCCCTGGTGAGTTGGCAATTGCTAGCTATATGCTTGGTTCGTCATGAAAAAATGGTTTCTTTGTGATACATAGTTAATCGGTTTTCATAATGTGATGTAAATCTGTAATTTTGCAAGATCACTTAATTATCTTATCACCCAAGTGACTAAAGCTGCTGCTCTAGGCATGATTATGTACTCTGCCTTAAAAGAGAACCTAGAGACAATAGTTTTTATTTTATTTTATTTTAAATAACAGGTGAGTTGCTAAACTTAAGTAGGTAACCTAAAATTGATCTCATAGATTCTTGTCAGGTTGCCCAATCAGATTCAGTGAAAGCTGGTAATGTGAAAGGAGTAGTAACACCCTAAAGAATACCTTGACAAGGCAACATAGTGAAAATGAAAAGCAGCTAGGTGAGTATGATGAAGAGCCTCTTATCATTTAGCATATAATAAAGTAGATATTTACGGGTCTTAATTTGGAAACAATGTAGTCTGGCTTTGATTTTTATTTTTTTATTTTCAAGACATTAAACCGTGTTTTTGAAAATTCCAATTGATATGTTATAAAAAAACCTTTGAGTTGGATGAATTCTTAGCACAATTAATGCTAGAAACATATTTCTTCCTTTAAGTTTTTTTTCCCCAAATTGTAAAATTATGGACTATAATAAAGTTGTAGGTTGCAAACAACTTACTATATTACATCGATTTGGATCTTATATGTTTCTGTTGTCTGGCTCATAAGAGAGGAAAACAGGTGAAATTATATAGGTAAATTAAACTTGTTTTCTATATTAGATGTCCATATTTTTAACAGTTTTGAGTTTTCCATTGCATAGTTTAGCAAAATATAGTTCGAGTGATAGATTTTTTGTCCGTGTTTCCATTATTTATTTTGAAATCAATTGTTTCTATACTATTGCTTAGTTTTCTTCATCAAACACATGTTCCGAAAGACACGACTAATGGTTTGATACTTTTCCCATCCGTGCTCAAAGGATCGCCTAGAATAATATTTTAATAGACAAAGCATCTTACATTCTTACCTTCTCTCTATCCCTGTTCCTTGAATTTTTTTTTCTTGTTTGCAGTTGCATGTCCTCTATTTCAAATACTTGACTGCAAAAAAGTTGATATTTAATTTGTATCCGTTGAGACAAGTTTAACTAAAGCGCATGATAGTTGGGGAAAAATAATGGTCAAAGTCTCCTAATTTTCAGTTTTGACAACATGGAATAGGAAATTGGAAGTATTTGTTAATGGAATGGAGGGGATGTTATTGTCTTATGAGTCATATCTTAAAATTGATGCTTGAATGTAGACGGTTTGTAGCCGTGATGCCATGCCAAGTAGTTGACTACTTTGTATAATTACCTGTTGTTAGTACGTGAATGTAGACGCTTGACTCATTGTAAATGGAATAGAAATTCGGATGCATTTTTTCAGACACACTTTTGAAGAAAGTCATTGTATCGTATAATCATCGAGCCATTTTATCAAGGGAATCATGCTCCGATCCGGCAGAGGGACGAGTGTTTTAGTTTGCCTGAGAAAGCTAAAGTTATATGTTTGCATTCTGAATGCTGGATCATGCTTCTATACATATGTGATACTTGTGACTTAGAAAGTGATTGTGTAATTTTACACAGAGATTCATCCCTTCGGAATTTGGAGCAGATCCAGACAAGGTGCAAATATCTGATATGGATAACAACTTTTACTCAAGAAAAGCTGAAATAAGGCGTCTAGTGGAAGCTGAAGAAATTCCATACACATACATCTGTTGCAACTTCTTCATGAGTTATTTACTCCCTTCTCTAGTGCAACCTGGGCTAAAATCTCCTCCGAGGGATAAAGTTACAATATTTGGGGATGGAAATGTCAAAGGTCCATTGAATTGCACACTTAAGTTACAATATTTACAGTATATGATGCATTAGAGATCTCTTAGTTGTTATTGTTTTTTTTTTTCAAAAATAAAAAAATTATGTTTATTAATACAATTTTTTTGCTACCAAGGAAGATGAGAAGTGTTAAATTGTCTTGTTGTTCTCATTTATAGGTGTGTTTGTGAAAGAAGTTGATGTTGCTGCTTTCACAATAAGTGCAGTGGATGATCCACGTACCTTGAATAAAGCAATGTATCTGAGACCAGCTGGGAATGTTTACTCCATGAACGAGCTAGTTGAAATTTGGGAAAGTAAAATTGGAAAAGAATTGGAGAGAGAGTATGTTTCAGAAGAAGAGCTCCTTGTCAGAATCAAAGGTCACTAGCTTATAACTCTCTTAACCTAATGCTTTATAATTCTTAATCATGCTTAATAATTTACTGTCTGCATCTTTATATTATAGCCTGCACTTGACTAAGGCCTCGTTCTTTTGGACGGCACGGAACGGGTTGGGCCGAGCTATATGCCAGACTCATCAGGAGTTGAGCTGAACTAAGCTGAATCTGTGTGGATTTAAGTCCAAAAGAACAAGGTCTAAGAGTTGCTGTAAGAGTTGCTCTTAAAATTTGATATAAAATACAACAACTATTGCTCTATTTTAGATTTCACATTTTGACCATTCTAAGGTAATCAATCTTCGATACTTGTAGATAGTTAATGCCTTAATGGTATCAACAAGGGGGTAATACGGGAAAGTTAAAAGTTCGACGTACCATAATAAGTTTTAGACTGATGCCTTAAAAATTAAGATAGAGATGAGATCAATTATGGTCTTCCCAATTCCCAATCCTTTGATTACAAGTTTACAACACAAGCTAAATTGTAAGATGATTATAGGATCTCTATTACTTATTTGCTTGCTCTCTGTTATGAAGTATATTCTGTCCATCTCACTAAGGTTCAACGTCGATGTCACTCTGTCTTTTGAGTGACAAACATGGTCTTAAATATAATTTGGAATTTTTTCCACCCAAAATGAGGATCCCACATTAAGCTCTATAGCAGTTCATAACTGGTACAATTATACCGGGAGACTAATATGTTGGAAGATATGTGTGCAAATATTAATGGGAGTGGTATATAAATATCATACTATTGAATATCAACCTCGTGAAATTAAAATTAATCTACCTATATGACATTCAACATTAAACTTTAATATTCAATTTCATAGCATATTTATTCAACATCTCCATCATTTTTATTTTTGTTTTTATATAAAAAAGCCCTTGTATCAAGCATCAAGCATGTATGTATCATAAATTTCATGTGTTGTGTGATGGAGATTGGCACTGAGACTATTTATTCTGTGTTGCAGAAACCCAATATCCAAACAACATGGCATATGTATTCATATACTCGGCTTTCGTAAAGGGGGATCAGACATGCTTTGACATTGAGTCGTCTGGCGGTGTAGATGGGACTAAGCTATATCCTGACCTTAAGTACACCACAATAAGCCAACATTTAGACACCCTTGTGTGATACTTATTATTTGTAATGTAGTATTGATCAATTCTAATGTATAGGTTACCAGTCTCAATCGATAATGAATGATAATCTGTCATGTACATAGCGGATTATCGGATTGTTGTTTATCACTACAATTGGTTCCAAGATTTATCTAAAGTCTTTTACACAATAGTTTTCAATTTGAAAGTTAGCCTAATAAGGTTTTGTTCTTTTGGACCTAATTTCTGAAATTTCAGTTCAGTTCAGACAAGTTTAGTTCAGCTCAGCTCCTGATGACTCTATGATTTAGTTTAATCTAGTTCAATTCAAATAAATTCAGTTCGGTTTAGATTAATTTATTCTAAAAGAACAATGCCTAATAGTATTAAAAATAATTACATGTAAATATATTTTATTTTTTTTATTTTTATTTTGCAAGATGGTCCAACACTTAGTTGTTCGATATGACGAGTGAGGATTCGCCCCGTGCACCTGATGTGCAATAGGTGAGGAACCCTATAGTGAGCTCCCACTTGATTCTCAAATATACGATTACTTGCTTGTAGAGTAGATGTCAGTTTGTCAGACATGTACTAATAGAAAATATGTCCAACTAATAAATCTTTGATCATAAAAAGCTTATATGGCATATCAAAAGGGATTTTTTTATTTTTATATTTATTTAGTAAGATTATATGGTTGGCTCTCGGTCAGAGGCTAACAAAGTGTTCTTTTTGACATGCAAACCAAATCTTCAAAAATAAGACGAAGTCTTAACCATATCTGATTCCCAAAATTATATTTTAAGTAACTCGATGCTATGACATGGAATATACCAAAAGTACAACGGTGCCAAGTGGAATATCCCAAAAGGCCAAAATCTTATTTTTCTACTATAAAATAATAATCTAAGATCATGAACCAATTCTATAAAGCAAAGCACAAAGGAGTGCATGTATAGTTTAAGCTAATAATTCATAGTACCCTCCCTAAGTATGATTTCGCTTGTGTTAGAAGAATCGTAGACTTTAATTAAAGCTTGAGATCACCACCAACTGCCAGTTACGAGTCGTGGTCTCATACTCTCCTGGAATGCTTGTTGGTAATAGCGACAGCTCGACAACTCGACAAGTACTCCCCCGTTTCATAAAAATGGCAACAATGCCATTTTCACGCATTTTGAGAAAACGATTTAAGGGTGTAAACGTATAAATTAATCAAAATGGTTTTAACACAAGTAAGAATATGAATATAAGTTACTAATATAAAAAATATTCTAATTAATTTAATCGTTTACACATTCAAATCGCTTTCTTAAAATGCGTGCAAAAACAATTGTTGCCATTTTTATAAAACGGAGGGAGTATGTAACATCAAGAGTCAAAACTGGTCTATTACTCCCTTCGTCCAATATTAATTGCTCCATTTTAACCAAAACTGTGAGAGCTTTTTGGTCAAAATGGAGCAATTAATAGTAGACGGAGGGAGTACATTTTTTTTAATACTCCTTATGATAATGTGATGAAATACAAGAGTTAAGTAGTCCTTTTAACCAGAGTAGTACTTAGTCGATCCTCTTCAGCAATATTGAATAGTTGAGAAGGGGGGTACAAGAAACAATTACAGTTGACAACATTAAATGACCAACATTGGCAATCCAATCGTCGGTCCGATTACCTTCGCGATATACATGTGAAACAGTATAAGACGAAAAATAAGCTAAGTAGAATCTGTATCTCAGTGACAAACTGGCAATGAGACTAATCTTCTAGGAAGTCATTTGTAACAATAATTTCGACTTAAAGCATAAAATTTGTTGCAAATAGTGTCTTTCGTTTTATTATTGTTTTCTGTTTTTTTAAAACAAAAACCAAAAACAAGAAATTAAAAAAAGCGATTTGTATTATTCAGTTGTCAATTTTCGAAATTATAATGAATTTGATAAGTTTGACTATTTTTTTTATCCTTTATGCGACATATATAACATACTTTTAAAATTAAAAAAAAAAAAATAAAACGAAAAACTACAATGATGCTGAAGAGACCACAAATTTGTATTTTTCTTCATTGCTATTTTAAAAAAAATATGGAGTTGGTTATCATTAAAAAAACTCCATATTAATAAATCTAGATTATTGCTTCAAATATCATTGATCTAAGAACATACCGCTAAATTTGATATCTTTGACGTTGAATTGTCAAATGGAGAACAATAATCTGGGAGCAACATAGAACACTAGTGCAAATTGTTTCCTTTACAAAACCTAATATATATATATATGATGCATTATAATTTATAAATATTCATGCATTAACTTGTTGGATTGAATCAAATCATCTTTTTTTCCCCTGGTAGAATTAAATCGTGTTTAATTATTAAGGGCTCATTTACATTAGTTGAATAGAGATGAACTGAACTGAACTAAAACTTGATAGAGATGAACTGAATTGAACTGAACTGAATTGAACTGAACTGAACTGAATTAACTGAACTGAACTGAACTGAACAGAACTAAACTGAATTTAATCTGAAGTAAACAAGCCCTAAGTCTATAAGATATTACCTTATACGGAGTATTGTTTTTGGCAACTTGTAAAGCACTGGTCATTATTTTGGCCTTTGAGACAATGAAATAGAAAAACTAAAGGTAATTAATGGAGAAAGGCATAAAGATCAGAGTTGATTAATGAAATACTTGAGCTAGCTTAGTTTATACTCCATATTTGAGCAAGTGTGTGATCATTATGTTTTTTACATTATTAATATGGAAAAAACTAACCATTGTCTTTGGACGATGGATAAAATAACTAAAAGTAGAAATATTAAATCAAAATGAATATTAATTATTACTCCGATCGTCACATAATTTTAAGAATTCATACCATATTCGGTAATATGATATTAGATCCGTTATTTATGTACAAGACTTGATATTTTCCCTCTCTACTTTATGTCATAGCATTGTACATAAAAATTAACGGACTTGGGGCACCAATCAACAATAAACTATAATATCACATTATGTGATAACTGCAACAATCACGCTTGAATTCTATACCAAACAGTGCAGTTATAGCTGTACCTAAACAGTTTAATTCATACCAATTCAATTCAAAATAGTTTAATTTCGAAAACAATTTAGTTCAATTAATTTGTTATATTTTTAGTTCACTTAGCGTAGTTCCAATTTATTTCGAATTATATATACCCAATCAGATCAATGCAAAATAGTTGTGTATCGTAACATTTTTTCTATTCAGTCACTTTCAGTTAATCTATATTTCAAATTCCAATTTATTTCAGATTCTTTGCGATTAGTTGAATATTAATTTCAACAATCTAACCTAAAATAGTTATGCACTACGGGTTCATTTACTAGAGCGAAAAATATTTTCCCTGAAAAATGTTTTCTTATTTTACATCGTTTACTTTGGGTGAAAAAATAAAATGTAAAATTTTGGGTGAAAACTCATTTTACATCCTATTGGAAACATTTTCCTCTAAATTTTGGAGTAAAACTTATTTTCCGTGCAAGTAAACATTGGAAAACTTCTATGAAAATGAGTTTTCCAACGTAAAATGTTTTTCATGGAAATCATTTATCGAAAATATTTTACACCAAAGTAAACGGACCCTACAAGTCTACAATAGTTATTTTGAGTTTTGACATTTTTTACACTATTCACAACTACATAGAATTTTCTAAATTCCTTCTACTCCATCTGTCCACAAATAAGTGCTCCAATTTGACCAAAAAACTCTCACAATTTTGGTCAAAGTGGAGCACTTATTTGTGGACGGAAGGAGTAATACATAAGAGCAAAAAATTGTCATACGGGATTTTAGTCAATTCATATTAAAAAGTGATTTATTGATCCATATCGGGTCTTAGTTAATTTTGGTTAAAAATGATTTCGATTCAACCCATTTAAAGTTTCGGTTTTTAGTTATTAACCAAAATGATATCAGTTTTATTTTAGTTTGTTACCTCCAATTCATTTCAGTTTTCAATTCACGTTATTAGTTCACTTTCAGTTCTCAATTTAACCTTTACAGTTCATATATAGTCCAATTGCAGCTACCCAAACAGTATTGAATCAAACTAACAGTGCCAAACATGGAGTTAATCTAGCACCACCTATGCTTATTAGATCACGCAAAATTCACCCCATTTGCTTTGACAACAAAACCAAGTACTCCCTTCGTGACATATTAATGACAACGATTTAACATAAAGTAAAGAAGAAAGATGTCAAATTGTTGCAATTAATATATTACCGAGTGAGTTAGTAAAAGGTCCTACATAATTAGTGGAAGGTAGACTTGTAATTTTCAGCTGCCCTTACTCCTTAGTGCGCTTTTAAAAGCGTGACATGAAGTGAAGCATATATTCCTAATTTACACTCTTTCCTTCAAAGAAAAAAAAAATCATAATTTACACTCACACCTAAAATTTTCATTTTATTATTGGAAAAAAAAATGGCAGAAAAGAGCAAGATATTGGTGATCGGAGGAACAGGATACATTGGCAAATTCGTGGTGGAAGCAAGCGCTAAGTCCGGCCACCCAACGTTTGCCCTCGTTCGTGGCGAGACCCTCTCTAACCCTACTAAGGCTCCCACCATTGACAACTTCAAGTCCTTGGGTGTCACTTTAGTCTCCGTACGTAAATTATAATGTTATTCGCAATTACTATTTTTGTCACCATGTTTTTTTTTTTTTTTTATATATAGTTACAGTTTATTATGTAAAATGCTAAATACATTTACATCGGTATATAAAAAGTCAAAATTGGAAATATTAACTAAAATCAAAACATTGTTATAACATTTTTCCCTTTAAAAAATATTAAATGCTTATTTACAGCGTTGTAGTTGTATTAGATAAGATTTCGTTTTTTATATGTTTGTTGGATCACAAAATATGGTTGTTTATATAATTAAATTTGGTATTGTTTGTAGGGAGATGTGTATGATCATGAAAGTTTGGTGAAGGCAATTAAGCAAGTAGACGTGGTGATCTCCACCGTTGGATTCCTTTTGTTGGCAGATCAAGTGAAGATCATTGATGCAATCAAGGAAGCTGGCAATGTTAAGGTACAGTTTTTTTTTTTTTTTTTTTTTCATGTATATATCAACATTTATTTTGCTATTCCCCTAGCTAATTGAATAATTGCCTCGCCTACTAGTAGCAAATTTCATGTTTTTTCAGTAACAAAAGTTTACCATATAAGGAAAAAAAAATAATTTATTGCATTTATTTTGAAACACCCTAAAATGAAAACTGTTGCGTTTTTTTTTTTTTTTTTAAACGGAGGAATTATATTGATTTAGCAAATACTACATTATTTGTTGGTGATGTATTAGAGGTTCTTCCCGTCTGAGTTTGGTGTGGACGTGGACCGTACGAGTGCGGTGGAGCCAGCAAAGTCTACGTTCGCCGTCAAAGCTCAAATCCGGCGAGCCGTGGAGGCTGCCGGAATTCCCTACACGTTTGTGTCATCCAACAACTTTGCTGGGTATTTTCTTCCAACTTTCTCTCAGCCTGGAGCTACTTCCCCTCCTAGAGATAAAGTTGTCATCATGGGTGATGGAAATGCAAAAGGTAAAAACATTGAATTTTCTCAGTTATGGTTTACTCGCAACATTATCTTGTACTCCATTTGATTAGATTTTGTGATCTATAAATAATGTGATCATGTGGAATTTTATTAGATTCATCAGTATATTAAAACTTAAAAGTTTAAACCTCACTTATTCAATAATTTTAAAAAAAAATTAAACAAAATTAATGAGGTTGATAGTTTAAATCGAACGTTTTCTATTTGATTAGATTTTGTGATTTATATATTAGAAATAATGTGGTCATGTAGGATTTTATTGAATTCATCGATATATTAAAAGTTTGAAACTCACTTTTTTATATATAATTTTTATACATAAAAACAAAATTATTGAGGATAATAGTTTAAACTGAACATTAACAAACATATATATAATCTCTCAATGCTGCTAGTAACATAGAAAGAACGAAGTATTTTTTATTCCATTTTATTTGATAATGGATCTGGACTAGAGTCCTATTGCTAGGATAATCCCAACCCAATTTGTTCAAGCCCTCACCTCACTTGTGAGGAAAAGTTTAAGGAGTTTCTCACAACATGAGCACAATGAGGTTTGAATCAATGGCTTTTAAGAGTAACTATATATGCAAACACTTAATATAATTCAATTTTCATGCCACATATACGATCCCTTACCTACAGCCCATTTAGTAGCCGTCCAAATGATGGTAATGTAAATGAATTTATAGCTAAATTTGAAATGAAAATCACTATTTATTCTCATGGTGACGCTAGTTTACCTCTAATGTATCAAATTTTTTCATAAATATTTATTCTCATCCAATACTGACATATTGCCCTTCTCAATAGTAATCGATATATAGTGATAGAAAATATGAAGAAAATTAAAATTTGGGAGTGAAAAATATGTTTTCAATGAGGATCATTAATTTCTTTCTTAACAAAATTATACTTTTTGCTACTAAAAACAAATTATACGTTAAATCGATTCCATTCCCACAATTTATTTTCAATAACGTAACCAAACGAGCCGTTCATTTAATGTAATATATATCACCACATATCATGCATGAAAACAATTGATAAGTACATACAGTACATGATTTGCGTTCTTAATGATTTTATTGATTTTGGTCCAAATGATGTATTGTTACATACGTTACAGCGGTCTATAATAAGGAAGAAGACATTGGAACCTACACAATTAGAGCAGCAGATGATCCAAGGACCCTAAACAAAATCCTCTACATTAAACCTCCTGGCAACATATTTTCCTTCAATGAGCTTGTTTCTTTGTGGGAGAAAAAGATTGGTAAATCCCTTGAGAAAGAGTATGTTCCTGAAGAACAAGTCTTGAAGAACATTCAAGGTATCTCATTAAAATCCTTATTATTGTGTAATTTATTTATTTTTTCTTTTTTAAAGCAAAGGTATACAAGGGAAATTTAGGATTTCTTCGTCTGGAAGAAATATACAGAATGAACTATCAATAGAAAGGGGAAAAAAAATTAAAATTTAGCATGAAAAAATGGACTTATATCAACGTGCGTAGGGGTCCAGTGCTCAAGAAACGCAATGTATTCAGTCGTACGATTAAATTAGCTTCACGACAAATATGAGCAAAGCTGGTAGTTGCAGAGTCAAGGAGGATGCATATATCTTCCATAAGGAAGTGAATTTTCCAAAAGCAGCGAAATTTACCATGTAAAACATTAATGACTATCAAGGGAAATTTAGGATTTCTTGGTCTCGAAGAAATATACTGAACTATCAATAGAAAGGGAAAAAAAGAAATTTTAGCATTAAAAAAGGACCTATATCAACGTGCGTACTGCGTAGGGGTCCAGTGCCCAAGAAACACAATGTATTTAGCCGTACGATTAAATTAGCTTCACGACAAATATGAGCAGATCGAGCTGGTAGTTGCAAAGTCAAGGAGGATGCATATATCTTCCATAAGGAAGTGAATTTTCCAAAAGTAGCGAAATTTACCATGTAAAACATTAATGACTGACGTGACTGTCAGGTTATCTCCTTCAATATAAATTAAAGAAAATTTGATTTTCTAGTTAAGTTTTTTTTTTTTTTTTGCATCATTGATATATAGATTGTTTGACAAGAGATGGCTCTATTTTTTAATTTTTATTGCTAAACTTATGTTGAACCTAAATTAAACAATGTGTTGCAGATTCTCCACCTCCTATCAATGTGGTTTTGGCAATCGGACATGCTGTTTTTGTTAAGGGTGATCAAACTAACTTTGAAATCAAGCCATCGTTCGGGGTCGAGGCTTTTGAACTTTATCCTGATGTCAAATACACCACTGTCGATGAGTACCTCAACCAGTTTGTTTAAGATCAAATATGATGAGTCATTTTCTTGCTTAATTTGAAAGAAAAGCAAGGATTTATATATATATATATATATATGCAATATTAAGGGATCATTATTTCTCATTTGAAAGTGATCGAGAATGTAAGAGTTTTGCTTTTAATTTGTGATACGATCTTGTATAATAATGTCAGCTCAATAATATTTTGCAATGTAATGAACTCCATACCAGTGGTTGGATCGGATCAAGCCTAAATCATGAGTATATTATATTTGAAATGGAATTGTAGGTATTTTTGGAACCAAATTCAATTACCAAAACTACCTTACTTACACCATTTTTTGCAAAAAACTACCTTACTTACACCATTTTTTGCAAAAAAACTACCTTACTTACACCATTTTTTGCAAAAAACTACCTTACTTATAAAAGTTTGTCCAAAACTACCTTACTTAGCAAATTTCTAGTTGACCACTACCTTATTCACTATTTCGGCGTTGACTTTGCCTTTGCTGGCCAATCTGGTCGTTTTTGGCAATTCCGACCTCAAATTTGACCCTTTAGGGCAAAAATTAAAAAATTGTAACTACATTTAATTTTAAAATTTTATTATTTAAATTCTTTTAACACTTAAAATTTATTCATAAATTTATTAAAAAATAATTTATTCAATTTGCAATATACTATTGTTAACGAATATTTTAAAATTATCGCAAGCATTGCATGCACAAAAAACTACTTTAATCAGGCTCAATGAGCTCCAATAAGTTATAATCAAGTCAGATCAGGTCTAATAAATTATAATCAAGTTAGATCAGGTCAAATTAATTTATAATCAAATCAGGTCAGGTCGAATAAGTTGAAGAGAAGTAGAGAACGCACCCCAAATTGAAGACTTGCTACAAGAATAATCTTGACAATCTATCACCTTACTAGTTTTGTTAATCCAGGCTCTCAAATGACCAAACTTTTCATAGATTCTCTAAACACCTTCACGAAATGTTGCCTCATAATTGCCATGATACCACCCAACAAAAAAAAAAAAAAAAAACAACAACAATTGCCATGATTTCATTCAATTTTTTTTACCCGACGCACAATTTTCAGTAAGCACCATACTATCTATCTATGTACCACCTTCACTGCCAACAAAACTAAGATTTAGATCGCGAAAACAACATAGAATACACAATGTGTTGAACAGCAAAGAATCGACTGCGCTTCGAAACACGAATAATGCTAATATAAGTACAAGTGTATTCAACATCTAGAGTAATACGATAGGAAAAGAGAAACAGAAGAAGAAAATGAATAGGGATGAGCCTTGCTAATATGCTTGGGAGTTTTTAATACATCCATGAAATTAATAAGTGTGAATGAAAAACAGGGGCAGGTTCACACTAAGCAACAACATATCTCCTGCCAACTCAAAAAAATAAAAGCTGCGGGTTAATCAAATTCAACAAGATACTGTATGTACTTTGAAAATACGCAGATAAAAAGATATAGTTGTTGGCTTCGGCTTCAAGATAGTGCGCCTTCACTCTTTCCCTACACTAAAATTTGGAGGAAGGTTCGATCTTTCACTTCTTCGAATGCTTGACTCAGTCAGCACGAGAACCACTACTACCAGCAGCGGGTTTCTTGCCTCCGTATTTCTACATCGAAACGATTTCAAAAAAAGCCAGCAAATTAGTAGATGACATCAAGGGATAGTAATTATGTAAATTATTTACATTGTAAATCATTTCATGTCATTATCTTTGACTTATTAGGCCCTATTCTTTTGGACTGATTTAATCTGAACTAAATTAAACTAAATTCTAGACTCATAAGTCCAAGGAGCTAAGTTGAACAAAATTTTGACCAAACTAAACTAAAATTTCATAAATTAAGTCCAAAAGAGCATGGACTTAGTATATTCTAGTAAGCAAGAATATGGTTAGAGAATATTAACCGTTCCTCTATTCTAGCCTAATTATGTCCCTATAAGTTTGCAGCATTTGGAGAATTGTTAATGTTCACAGTGTAACTTTGACTCTCCATAATTTTATACATATAAAGAAAAATATAGTCAAATGGGATCTCGTTTGATTCTACTTGATATATTCTTTTTAAATATATAATTTTTACGATTTTTTATTACACGTATGTGAAGATATATTCATTTAAAGTTGTATTTTGAGAAATGTGAAAAGGCAAATGTAGCAAACTTAAAGGAACGGAGGGAGTACACTGTATCTTGTATATATATGGCACTTGATATCAATATATGATTAACACAGGCATTATCATCTTATATCAAGGAACAGGGAGGATAAAGAAAATACTAGTACAAAGGAAGACCTACCTGCTTTCCAATGTTGAAAGGAACATATCTGTACTTGATCATGTGTGCTATTTGACGTTTCATGGTGAGAACAAACAGCACAACCCAGTAGCACAGCAAAATAGGCCAAAACACTGGAACGTCGAATACGGAGAAGAAAGTCATTACAAAAGCTATACAAAACGCCTTAGTAATGGAGTGCCTGCAAGGGAAAACAGGGTTTTACTTAACACAGGCCTCTGTATAATGTGCATTACCAAAGCTATTTTGACTTAAAAGAACTACTAGTATTACAGTCAACGTCTAAGTGCTTTCATGTAGTTGGATACCTTATCCTAGAATTTCACCACATAGTGTTGTCTCAATCACAGAACATATTATGAGGTACCCAATTACATCAGTTTCAAACACAGATGAAAATAATGTCATCTTCAGGAATATTTTTGTGACTGATATAACACAAGGTACCATAATTTGAATGGCCATAGGCCAAGAAAAAACAGCTATGAGACACCAACGCGTGAAAATCAACTGTAAAACAAGGATCAAATGCAATTAATTAGGAAGCCCAGTCGACTAAGTAAACCCTAAATCTAGCCCCTATTTCACAGCTGTAATAAAAAATGTCTAGCCAACATCAAATATCATCTTCAACCAATTCAAGCAAAAATCTCTGGCAGATAATCAAAGGGATCTCATTGGTTGAGATTGCCAGTTCTAGGAAATGTATTTTATTAATGTAAAGATTACAACTGTGAAAGTGAAACTTACAGAAAACAAGACTATTACTGGGAAAAAAACAGGAAAAATTGATAATATCCAAATTCCTTCACTGAAAATATCCATCTTGAGAAAACAAATAGCTGTTATCAAATGAAAAGTAGCCTTCCATAGCCCATGATCCAAACTAAAGAATCAAGAACGGATTTCACAAGTAAGCTAAATGTAGTATGCCAAATATATCTCCGTCCAGTACTCCACTACTCCCTATACCCGGGAGTGTGTGTGTGTGTGTGTGTGGAGTCTGGGGACCCTTACATCTACATGATGCCCTTGTTAATGCTTGGCAAAATTCCTTCACTGAAAATATCCATCTTGAGAAAACAAATAGCTGTTATCAAATGAAAAGTAGCCTTCCATAGCCCATGATCCAAACTCAAGAATCAAGAACGGATTTCACAAGAAAGCTAAATGTAGTATGCCAAATATATCTCCGTCCAGTACTCCACTAGACCACTACTCCCTATACCCGGGAGTGTGTGTGTGTGTGTGGAGTCTGGGGACCCTTACATCTACATGATGCCCTTGTTAATGCTTGGCAAAATTTGAAATCAACTTCCCTTTTCACTAATTAGTACAGTTTAATATAAGGCATGCATTCGCTTAAAGTCACATTCTTTCCATATCTGTCTAACAGGAGTAGGTGATCCATCAAATCATGCGACATTTGAGCAAACCACATGGATAGACCATTCAACTTCTTAGCCTTTTTCCTAACTTTTAAAAGTCTTTTAGGCTATAATTGTAGCTTCTGAAATTTTCTGCATAGTTTTATCATACACCGTTGGAAGATTAATTTCTCACCTTTTTCATTAACTTTTGTTTCCTTTCACAACTAGGTTGCACTGAATTGGGGACGGGGACAAAATCAAATACGGGGATGGAGACTGAAAACAGCAAATTTTAAAATTAGATAACATTAAAACAATGGGTAGAACGCGAACATTAACAACAATATCGGTATTGTCCCCGTATAGAATAGGTACAAGGACAGCGGTCAAGTGAAATACCCGTTCTACATAGTTTCAGAGTTTTGCATTTTGTAGCTTTCACTTCCAAGCTTCTATTTTGGAGGAAGGAGAAGACGCTACAATGATATATACAACACCCAACTATTCTTGACAAGAGAGAAGACCACATCATTATATTGAGTTTTTGCGAAGGACATAAACCTATGGTCCAACAAGGTAGATATAATCATATAAAAAACAATTGTAGCACAAGGCTAAGCTTTGTATTGCACTGGAAAACATGTGTGGCCCGTATCACACAAGATTGCCCATGTGTAAATTAAAAACATATACATGAAAAAGAGAACTGTTGGCAATGATGTGAGTGCATAACTTGCAGGAAACAAGGTTAAAAATCAATGGCACAGCAGAATATTCAACTTAGCCACATTCCTTCACAAGAAACATCAATCTTATCTTTATCCACGGATTTCCCTTGCAGTCCATATTAATGAAACAGTTTCACAGGAAAGCATATTCTATTCCTCAAAGTCCGGCTCGTACAGCATGCCCCATGTTATCTATTAATGCAGCCATCTATATTCTTAAGATAACAATCCACACAAAAAAAAAAACACACACACACATTAATTCGCCTTGTTCATCCAAAAGCACCGGAGCAGTTTTTAATTTCTATTCCTCGACTTCCAGCTGATTTTGTATGCTCAATGCTATATATTTATTCAGCTATCTATCTTCTAAAATAACATTCCACAAATACCATTTATTTACCTATTCATCCCAAGCATCAGATGACCATGGTTCAAAGCAATAAACCAATTCGTTGATTTTAAAAAGTAAAAATCTACTCCGTACTTCGTATGCTTTGCAAATTGCAATATATCTAAATCTTCATTGGAGTTTGATAAAAAGCTTATTATCTTAGATAAAGCCAGCAACATCCCCTTTATTACAAGACACAAACTGCTCTACTTCAATGGTTTCACATCATCCAAGTATCTAAAGGGTGAAAAATCTTCAAACATCTCTTTCTAGATTTAAAGATGTGGTTTTACCATCTGTCATTCTCAACCATATATCATGTCTGTCACCATAGATTGAAGCATCTGCATCGTAGTTGAGTGTAACGAATCAACTACTATTTGAGGTATGGGACTTTTAACACATGTATCCCAGGTTCCCAACTACACAAGGTCATAATTTATCAATGCCTGTCAATCTCCTTGGTAACAGTACTAGAGATTAGGAATTGAAGTACCAATGCCAATTGAAGTTGACATAGCTCTTAAATATGACATTGGACAAGATTGCACAGTAACTAGTACAGTAATTAGCAGACTAGATCTTCCCATCCCTACAATGAAAATCATTTTTCTTAGACATCCTCCACAAATATCAAAACAGTGCAACCTGCCTTCCAAATCCCATGCAAATATGCAATTATGCATAGTTGCATACCAGCTCAGAACAATAAACCTAAGAGCATACTTTTAACTCCCAGATAAAAGGGGAATAAAAGAGGCTATACAAATTCTGCAATCAGCTTGACATGATTGCTGTGAAAGAAAGGGTAATCCAACAAGGCAACAAGTACATCGTGAAATCATGAATCCACGATGAGGATATCAACAAAGCATATAACCTCCAAGAATTGATTCTCAGATAAATTTCTCAAATCTCGCACAACATACCTCTCTTTCACAAACAATTACTAAAATACAATCGCAACAATCTTCTAATGCCTAGTGATACTACTAAGATTTCCAAAGCTAAAACTACAAATTTCATTTGCAAAACCCTTCGGTCAGAACAACTACAAACAAACAACTCCGCATAGTTTGAAAACGATTCAGCATTACTGTTCCCCAAACTACATCCTCCACTGACAAACATTATTAACAAGTGTTTTCACTATCATAGTTCCAGCAACATCTTCAGGCCCAAGAAACCATAATTACTACGTTATTAGAGCAAACAGTTCCACTGCTGACCATCTACCTAAATCATCAACAACAATCTATAACTATATACTAAAACAGAATATGCTGATGTCATCAAATACCACGTGTCAAATTCTCATGAAAAATTTTCCTTCCAAAACTAATCATGACATCACTTTCCTTCTAATTTTAATTCTCTCAAGTTTCAAGACTAATTAATGAATGTTTCCTAACCAATTTAATGAGAATACAACTACACTTTTTCCATAAAATCTATAACTATATACTAAAACAGAATATGCTGATGTCATCAAATACCACGTGTCAAATTCTCATGAAAAATTTTCCTTCCAAAACTAATCATGACATCACTTTCCTTCTAATTTTAATTCTCTCAAGTTTTAATTCTCTCAAGTTTCAAGACTAATTAATGAATGTTTCCTAACCAATTTAATGAGAATACAACTACACTTTTTTCATAAAAGTAATGAATAACACTTTCTTATAAGAACAAACTAAATAAATCATACATCGCACGGGGCTAATCTAGTAAGGCAATATAACAAAGGTTTAAACAGTAACTACATGAACTAATTTAGCCAGGACTGACAACTCCTAAAGACCCAACACCCAAACCAATCCACAGGAAGAAGAAGAAGAAGAAGGAAAAAAAACTAATTAAAAAGGAACAATCACCATCATCAACAAGGGGATTACAGCTGAAATGAGAATAAATCTGCCAAAACAAACTCAGATAACATAATAGGTTGACAAAATGAGAAGGCATACAAGAGTGAATTACCAGAATTTAAATTCGGGAAGCCTGCGAATGAAGGGCTTGAATTCATCAGAACCCTTGGTGGGCAATGTTGGGCCATCAGAAGACTCAAGCTCAGGGTCAACCAAAGGAGATAAAAATCCAATTAGCAGATTCAAGAGGTAGATCCCAAGAGCATAAGTGATGACATAAAATCCTTCAACAAAGAAAACTCTCAACCCATAAATTATAGCAAGAACTAGGGTTCCAGCCCACCTAGGAACTGCGTGTGGGGTTGTTTTATCCAAGTAATACTGATAAATTCTTGCAAATTCATGAAGTTTCTTGCTAACTGGAGTTTCTGTAGACGACCCACTTAATCCCTCCATTAATAAACCTTAGATTGAATTGTTTTCGCAGCACTACTAGATCTGCCAACCAAAAAAAAAAAAAAAAATTACACAAAATCAGGGAAATTCAAGGGTGAATTAGATAAACAAAAGAACATTGCGATGCAGGGTTTTGCTCCAATTTAAAGTCAATATTCAAATTATTAATGGGATAAATGAGGAAAGTGTGATCTGGGAATTGTTCACGAAAGAAAGATGAATCCTTGTTAAATTTTCAATTAAAAGAATGAGGGAGGAAATAAAGAAAGTGCCGAGTTCAATTTGATTTACCTTCGAGAAGAAGAATACAAGTAGAAGCTTTTGTAAATGGCGTGTGAAACCCCAGTTAGACCGAGAGTGGTGACGAGACGATGATGAAAAACGATCAAGGTTGAAAGGTTGTGCTTGTACACTGTAGAATATAGAATGATAAAAAAACAAAAAAGAGAGATTTTGGGAGGCTTTTTTTTCTTCCAAAATGTAATCCTTTATCCCTCTTTCTTCTCTAAATCTCTGTGTGTTATGCTATTTATTTCTCTGTACTTGCTTTAAAATTGGTAAAGGGAGTATATAATTTCTTGATTTTCAACTTAAACCTACTACGGAGCAATAATCTTCACTAAAAGAGTTTTTTTTTTTTTTTAAGTTCTAAAATTTTATGCTACCTCCGTTCCAAAAAAAACGCAACAATTGTCATAGCACGGACTTTTAGGCATTTTTTTATTGTGGGTAATTTAAAAAAAGTGAGGGGTAGTTTATTAAAATAAATAGAGAGAAAAGTGGAACAATTAAAGGAGTTGTGAGAGAGGGGAGACAATTAAAAAATTCAAGAGAGAAAAGGTGGGGACAAATAAAAAATTAGTAAGGGTATTTATGTCTTTTAAGTAGCAATAGTTTACTATATAATAAAAATAAAAATTTGTTGCATTTATTTTGAAACATCCAAAAATGAAAACTGTTGTGCTTTTTTTTAATGGAGGAAGTAAAAGAATTAGGAAAAAATATTCGTAAAAAAAAAAAAAAAAATCACTCTTTATTTGATCTTTCCAATTTATGTCAATCGTCTGATTAACTCAAAATAAATCAACCACGGTGTGTTCTTCAACTTATTTTAGAACTTATCGGGTCAGGTCCAATAAGTTATAATCAGGTCAGGTTCAATAAGTTATAATCAGGTCAGGTTTAATAAGTCAGGTCGAATAAATTATAATCAGGTCAGGTCAGGTTCAATAAGTTATAATCAGGTCAGGTTTAATAAGTCAGGTTGAATAAGGGCAAATCATGTCAGGTCCAATAAGGGCAAACCGTGTTAGGTCAAGTCAGGTCGAATAAGGTTGGATCAGGTCCAATAAGTTATAATCAGATTAGATCAAGTCTAATAAGTTACAATCAAGTCAGGTCAGGTTAAATAAGTTGAAGTGAACACACCCTAGTCTTCATGTTTTCTCAAATTAAGTTTTTTTACTATTTACTTTTTAATTAAATTGACATTTTCAATGAAAACTATATAACAACAACATACCAATGCACCACTTTGATTATTTATTGAAATGGTTAACTTTTTGTCTTTTTCCAACGATAAATTGCAAAAAAAAAATAATAATAATAAAAAAAAAATTTGAGTGGACATATATAATAAGTTGACTTATTTTTAAAAGACTAACTAAAGTTTGACTTATATTTTACAATTTTTTCAAATAATTAATGACAAATATACCCTTAACATAGTTCCTTCCACCGCTCTAAACCATCTCTATTATATAAGCCAAGGGGAGTCATGGTGTCCCTATCAAAAAGACCATGTTACCCCTCAAACCTTTCTAAAACCTCACCCATAATTATTAAGGACAAATCTTACAATTTTTGAACTTTTTAAAATGAAAATAGTACAAAATATAAAAGTCTAAAAAAAAAATGCCAAAAATCATATTTTTAAATTTTCTATAAATAGATATTCATATTGATATAGTTCATAAAAAAAAAATTACATTTTTTTTATTATCGTAATAAGTTGGTAGCCAATAGAATATGATAAATAAACCTTTTCTTTTGTTCATTGTTGTGGGATGATCGAATAAAAGGTGAAAATCTTGTTTGTGATTATATGACTGAGTGTGAATTTGACAGATTTTTCATTTTTTCGAAAAAATAACCTTTATTTTTTTAGACAGATTAATAGATATATTTAAAATACCATCGCACGCAAAGCATGCATAAAAGACTAGTGTTATATTATAAAAGGAATGCACTATATATCTCTGCAAACAAGCACTATAGTCCCACTATTCATTCATTCATAAATAATTTCGAAGGAGGAGGCGGTGATGGTGGAGTTATTGGAGGAGGATATGGTGGAGTTAGCGGTGGAGGATAGTGTTAGTGGAGGGCTATCCGAAAAGAATCGTGCAATATCCACTAGTGAATGATGTAAAATAATCAATCAAGGTTGCTCATGTCAAGAAACGAAGGTGGTGACTCTATTTCTAACTGAATAAGAAGTGCTTTACAAGGTGGTGACTCTATTTCTGACTCTATGTCTAGGGTTTGATAATTTTTTGGCGACAAAGTACATGGTTTGATCATCTTACAATTAATATATTATCTAATAGTATGATATGTTAATGAGTGTATGAAGTTGTTTTAATTTATACTCCCCCGTAACGAATTACTAGCAACAATTTTCATTTTTAGGTGTAACAAAATACTTGCAACAATTTTTTCCAATTTCATTTTATTCCTTTTTTGGCAAAAAAAAAACAACACAATACCCCATTTACTTTTCTCTTTGTTACTTTTTTATCTCTTACTTTATTATCATACCACATAATACCCCAATTACTTTTCCTTCTCTTACTTTTCTTTCTCTTACTTTTATCATTATACCACATAATACCACAATTAACCTATTTCATCTAGGAGTCCGTGCTAATCCAAATGTTACTACTAATTCGTTACGGAGGGAGTACTTGTTTATTTGGAAATGAATTTAAAAAATTTAATATATTTGTTTATTTGGAAATGAATAAAAAAATCATCAATTCATCTCTCTCATTTTCTAACTCTCTTTCTCAAATCGAAATTAATAACATCCTATCAGAACCATCACCGTCACCACCACCGCTAGAATCAATTGTCACCGCCATTGCGGTCATCACAACTAACATCTTCGACCGTACGTCAATCAAACAACCTATCAATGAAGATAACTTCAACCATCAGCATTAACTTTTTTTACGTTGGAAAACACGTGGGGCGCATTGAAAATTCACCTCATACCCTAGGTAGGGGGTTGCTTGGAAAATTTGAAAATGTGCTTCGCCAATTTTCTAGAATAAAAAAATGATCGATGACAAGCGCGACAATTTTAGTTGACATGGTGGCGATATGTGATATTGACAATGGCTTCAGGTAATGGTGATAGTTGTAGTTGACGATGGTTTCAAATAATGGTGGTTGTTGCGGTGGCCATAACGACATTGAAGAAGATGATGGTCGGGTGGTGGTGGTGGCTACATCAGTGGTGGGTGACGGTGGCATTGATTTAAAATAATGGTATTTGTGAAAATCACTAAAATTTTAAAACAATTGTCAAAATTTCCGTAAAATTTTTAGGATTATGAAACAATCAAGATTCAAAAGATAAAACCAAAATTCAAAATAAGCCATCACTAATGTTGTTGTTGCAATTTTTGCCAAAGTATTGTTGTTGTGGCGGTTGTACTTTACTACTTTAGTACTTATTGTTTTTGTGGTTGTTGTTGTTGCTGAAGTTATCGTTAATGTTGTTATTCTTTATGCTATTATTAGTGTAGTCGTAAGTAATGGATAGAAGTATGAGAATAAGAGAAGAGACGAGGATATAGGAGGGGAAGAAGAGAACATCGGAAGAATGAGCCCCACTTAACATTTCCGTTAATGGAAATGTTAAATGGTAGTGTTTTCCATGGAAAAATTGGTGTCTTAATAGATATTTATTTTAAAGAATATTTTTATTAGGTAGTTCTCTTTAAATATGTATTTATTAGGTAGTTGTCGTAGTTCGTAGTATTTGTGACCACTTTTTGTTTTTTTAACCCAGCTCAAACCCCTCAAAATTACTTATTGTCTTTAACTTGCCATAGTACATCCCGTTTTAACTTTTGAACTAAATCCGATCTTGACTTGCATGTAAGTGATCTAAGTCCAAGTTGAATTGTTTTAGGCTTAACCCTATATGACTAGAACCCAATCAAAATTGCTTGATAAATTGAATTGATTTGGGTTAATCCAAATCTAAATTGATATGCTGGTTTATTAATAGTATTAGTAATAGGTTTGTCTTCAGTTGTTTCGTACACTTTTTGTTGGTAGCCAAAATTTAAAAACTTTGATTGTAAATTCTCATCGATATAAGTATAAAAATATTTGAAAATTTTGATAAAATTGGTCCTAACTATGGCCGATCTTTTAAAAATGGTCCAAACTATTGATTATCTCATACTTGGCCCAACATTAAGGTTTATTTTGTAAAAACAATTCAAACCATGAATGATTTTATATAAATAGTCTCATTTTGGGACTAATTTTAGAAAATAATCAATAGTTGAGACAATTTTTATAAAATACATTTTTAAAAGTTGAGATTGTTGTGAATTGGAAAAATTTAAAAACTTTGATTGTAAATTAGAAAAATTCACATGATTAATTTGACCTTTGCGATGTTTTCTAAAAATAGTCCGACCTTTTAATTAACTCGGAATAAATATACCTTTTGGGTGTGTTCCTAAAATGGTACACCTTCTGAAAACTGTCCGTGTAAAGACCTCACAAAATGTGATTATTTCGAGTTAATCAAAAGATTGGTGCAAAGATTGAATTAATGTCATTTTTTGCTTTAAAATTAGCAACTTTTTTTTAAAGAAATAAAAATGTAGAATCATATGCGGTATGCCCACAAAGAACCCCGAAGGCTAGACAATTGGCAATTGACACTTGACAAATCACACTAACACTTTATTTTGCCCTTTTTCCATCGGTCTCGTCCACAAGTTCGTATGAACCTCTCACAAACACATATGGATGGGTCCCCTTCTAGATTCGCCGATTTGGATAACAACTTGTTCTCTTGTACAGTTGTACTGACTAGTAATTACTTGTACTATTATAATGGAAAATCGCTTCTTCAATCAATCCAAACATTATTTATAATTGCAACGATTTTCATCTTCATCTTCTTCTTCAGGTAAAGTGATATTTTTCATTCTTTTCTGCTGCTTCATAGAATTGTTTGCTGTTGTTGTTGGAGTATAATTTTGAAGCTCAATTAAGTTCTTATGGTCTGAATTTATGCAGCTTATGTTTCTTTACTTCCTCTGTTTCATACTAATTGCTGGATTTGGACTTTTACACAATTGATCCTCTTTTGTAATTTATTTATCTAAGAAAAAATATGGTGGATCTTGTTAGCTGCGTGTCAATTTTTGTTCTATTGTTTTTTTTTTTTTTAAAAGGTATTCTATTGTTAATTACTGCGTTAGTTGTTAGGAAACTTCTTTTATTATATTTTTATGCTAAAAAAAAAAAAAACTCAATTACTACCTTTGTAATTTTGTTATTGATTGCTATATTAATGCGGTTTGTATTTGAATTCATTAATCTTATTAATCAACTAAACTGCAAAAGCAAAAGCTCAAACAAAATTGATAAATCAATTCACCGACAGCAAAAGTAATTGATAATAATGTTTTAATTGGGGTATGGTTAAACAAATGATCAAGAAGTGAGGTCCTCCCTCCATTTCATAATGTTTGTTATGCACGAGAAGAGGGAACCTTTAAATATGAAGAATCGTTAAGAAAAAACATATTTATATGGAATCTTGTTAAATTTATCTAAATTCATAGCTTTTAAAATATCTAACTTTTATAATTTTTATTTATTTTTATAACAAAATATTGATGTTTAAACATGTGCATTGAAAGTTATGCAAAGCAAATGTAATAACATTATTAATCAACCTGTCTCTTTTTGTTGTTTTGACTATGTAAGTTTACCAGTACTTTTCTTTGATTACTAATAACTCTAGTTATGTTTGAATAAATCTACAGTTTGAGACAAATCAAATACGATCCACGACTTTTCTTTTACACTTATATATTGAGAATAATTAAAAAATTCCCTCCATTTCTAAAAAGCTGCAAGATTCCAAACGAGAACAACACATAGGATAGAGGGAGTAATAGTCTAATGTGTGCATCACTGCATTGTCAAGGGTGAAACTCTTAATGTAGAAATTATTATTATGAAAATAAGAAGTATATTAAAAAAATTGCTCTAGAATTTTTGTGTTAAGTTGTTGGAGCTTGTCATGACTTGTAAGACGCACGACGCAAATGTTTGTATGTTGTGTTGTTTGTAATCGAGCTGTAGTACATGACTTGTAGGGTGTTGGTCTCAGAAGAGTGCATATGCAAAATTTTATGCTTTCTTTAATTTCGGGTTACTTCCAGTTTCTGTTATATTTTAATTTGTAGCTAGAGCCTAGAGGTGTGGCTTAGAGAGGTTCAAATGTACGCGGACGTACCCCTTACAATCATGAATAATAGTCGAGAGCTGAATTTAGAGTCAGAATTCTGCTTCAGGCATCGGATTAGGTGCCTATCTAAATATGCTGAATGGTCTGAACCTGAAAAAGTACTCGATGTTGACATTTGATTTTAGATCATATAAAGTTAGTTATGTTCTTGGTTGATGATTCGATCTCTAAGACTCTGAAATAATAATCATCAATGCCAATACTATTGAGGGATATGTATCAATCATCAATGCCAATACTTCTTTCACCTTGCTGAATCTATGCTTTTCATTTTCATGGATATTCATGGTAAGAAGTTAGATGATACTTGATTCCGAGAAAAAAGGATGAATGCTAATTTTAATTTACCAGTATTGGTTTCTTCAGTTTATGCGTATGACTTTTTTTTGATGGCCTTTATGCTTATGATGTTGGTTGGGCTTGTCCGTTGTATTCAAGAAAGTTGATGAGAAACTCGCTAGCTGTGTATGTGATGCCTTTCAAACCACTTAACCTTCTCATATTTTGCTCTCTAGCATGAGTGGGTTTCAATAATTATAAATGAAATTTAGATTTTGTTGTCCTTTTTTTTCAAAAAAAGGAATTTGGAATCTTATAAGTTGTTTTATTTACATATTTCAGGGAGCAACTACATCTTTGAGTAATTAAACTGCTTCGAGTAAGGATACGAAAAGAATAGTCATAATTATTAACATGTCTGATCATGTTGCAAAGCCTTCTAATGATGAGGATGCAACGTCTATGACGTCCTCACAAGTCCATCTTCCCAGTTGGATGTCTCGCTGGATTAATGGAAGTTGTAAGCCAGGATCTACAGCTGACAATTCTTCATTGATAAATTTCAAAGAAGGACCCAAGGATTTAAAAGGTTGCTTGACACAAGGTGAGCTTGGTCTTCCATCAGGGAATGGAGGTGGTGGAGAAATGAAGGCTACAACTATTAATGACAATTTGAATAAGAAACAGGAAGATTTCAAGAGTAAAGTCGGTAAATTAAATTTTCCACCTCTCAGACTTTTCCAAAACAAAGATAAAGCTTCCACAATCGGGAAAGAATTTGATCATGAGATTGGCCATAATTCCATGGCTCTAGCGTTACCGACAGGTAAAGAGGATACTTCAACCTTTAACTCGAGGAATAGCAAGCAACAAGTCATGTCCCATATGTACCATGAACAGAAAGGCATAGCTATGTCAAGAGCTTGTACATATAACAATTCTGATGCTTCAAAGCCCGTTGTGGTATTTGAAAGACATTTTTCAAATGATAATTTCACATGCTTTAGTCAGGACAATTGCAAGTATCAAAAGTCCTCTTCGGTCTTGTTTCATGGGGAGAATATGGAAAATGGTCATGATTCTGGACCAAGTAATGGACTACATTTGCAACAAGCTCCTCCCCCTAAGAATAATAATTTTCAGTCCCTTTTCTTCAAGAAGCAGCCTCAAAGTGTTCCAGGCCAACCCCTCGATAGAGTTCCATGTTCCTTCCACAATGTAGAGACTATGAGGATATGTACAATGGTTGATTCTGTGGAGAATTCACCTGGAGATCCTCCCAAATTTTCTCAGAGAGCCCACCACATTCTATTCACCAAAGAAACTTGTGTAAATCTGTCAAAAGGACATCAGGTGATTGAAGAGCCAACTTTAGGTCATCGAGAAGAGAGGACATTCGGTGGGACTTTTAGTACACCTCCTAATGTTGCTTCTCATTCAAAAGGAGTAAAGATCCAACCTCTGTGGACCTCCACAGATAGTGAAGGAAAGGAGACTACAGGTAATCCTTCCACCTGTAAAGCAGATTCAAGGAATGAAGCATCTGCTGAAACTGATGGAATGCAAGTAGAAGCTCCTAAAAACCGTCATATTTTTTCAGGTACTTCGCATCTTTTCTGCTGAACAATGCCTTGCGTTCTTTTCTTTACATTTTCCAACTGAGGAGCTAGGTTGTTCTAGAGCATTCCTTTTAACTAATCTGACTTTTTTCTTTTTAATTGTAGGCATGGAATCCTCCCCATTGACTAAGGTATCCTTTTCTGGTTTATTGTTATTCATGGGTTGCCTGGTCAGTTATGCTTGATTACTAGTTGATGCATGTAAAATCCTAATTCTAGTAGATCAAACCAGTATCTTCTTGATTTTTGTAAGCTTGTATTGGGGATTTTAAACTTTTTTTTTCCTTAATCCTAAAAAGATGGGGTGGACTGTATCATTGCATGCATTAAAAATTTATCTCATGTGGTTATCCACAAAAATCCTCTACTTCGATTTACTTCTACCTGGTTTTATCACTTGGATTAGTTATTGGCTGGCATGAAAAAAAATGTGATACATGGAAGTTTATAAAGTTGCCTGATGCGTTATGTGCAGGATGACACGATGGATGAAAATAGCCCACCAGCTGCCTGTGATTCAAGCACAGAGAAAGTTAGAAGCAAAAGGCCCATCACAGAGATACCAGATATAAATATAGAGCTTCCTGGGCTGCAACCTGCAGTAAGTTCTACAGATATAAAGGAGCCAAGTACCTCCAGAGTCCATAGTTTGAATGCCAAACAACTCTTCTCGTGTCAGGATCAGACCTCAAGGTCTGAGTGCAATGGCCGCAAAGGACGTTCTCTTGGCCCAGATACTAGTAACAGATGGATTAAGCGTTTAAAGCTTAGTTCTTCTGATTCACTTGGGGCTGGTACCAAGAGTACAGATATGGGGGAAGGCTCATCACATGAGAAATTTAATACGTTCTTCAACAGAATAATGAAAAGCGGTAAAGAAACCTTTGACGCCAACTTACAAAAACATCATGGTAAAGAACAAATGGCAGTAGATCAAACTGAGGATTCACTAGGAAATGGTGAATCTTCATCCTTGGGTTCTAAGAAAAGAAAGCAAAGCACGATGCTTGGTTGCTCTTGGATTCAAAGATGGTGTCAACAAGGCACTGCTACCACACCAAGTAATCCCGAACCTCTTGTGATTTGTGAACCTCATAGCTTGAAGCTTGGGCAGGACGAGCTTGCAAAGAAGCAATTCCCAAGTATTGCTGCCATGGCGCTGATGGGGAAAGCTATGCATGGAATTCGCTCATGCGAATTCAAGAAAAGAGGGCCTGTTGTAGTTTGGAACACCAAGGAGTAGTAAGATACATCTGCCATGAACTAATAAAATGCATCTCATACTCATGAGATGTGTCATGATATGTGGGAGCTCTGATCTATCCTTAATTATTTCTTCTTAGTCTCACAAGATCATTGGGTTTGTTTATGTTCAGAGGCTACTAGCATTCTATATTTCCCGCAATGGGATTTTTCAATGGGTGGATTGTCCCTCCCTTCTGGTTGCACCCAGCCACCCAGTTGATGGCTGGACTCCTCTCTCCGATAATTCATCTCTCCCCAATGGCAGGCATGCATGCATGTTATTTGCATTTAAATTGATACTTGGCTGCTGAGTGGAGCATTTACTTCTTAATTCTACGCATCCAAACATGTTATGGAGAATGTCCAGATAAGCCTCAGTGCTTCTGCTGTAGTTTGATATGGTCAGTTATCAATCAATTGCTTTTCTTTATTTATTAGATTCTAGCTTGACATTTTGATTTTATAGTGCTTTCACTCTCTTGTTTGGTACCTATCTGAAATTTCAAACCAATTTCATGAAGATCCCCTGGGACTGTTAAGTCGTTCCATTACATTAGAAACATCTGAAAGATTTGGCCCAGAGGAACCTGGTACAGGTGTCTTGCTGCTCCAAGAGGCAAACTTCCAGCCATCTCCTTCAACTGACACCAGAGAAAACCAAAGGGATGATAAGAGGAGAATCTAAATAGTCCTACAACCTGGTACCTAAATTTTCCTACAATAAAACTAATTGATTTTTGTCAACATTTGGTAAAAAAATGAGGCATTGCAGTAGCTATAACTCCTGTCATGATGTCTAATTTGATCCAACCAACTAGAATAAACCTTTAACTTTACCAGACCAATAAACTTTTGAGCATAGCCAAGCCAAGCCAAGCACTACTATCAATCTGCCTGGACAAATTCTTACATAGGACCCATTAGATTCATAAAGTCAGTTTTCCTTGATCTTATGCAACAAAAAATACCGAGAATATCCAAACAAGAGATGCAGAAAACTATCATTGCCCAAGTTGATAATTTTATCAATAACAGAAAAATCTCATCAAGTTTCGGCAGTTAGCAAGCATTCACCATATTCTTAGAAATTCTGACTTGTTATAAAAAAGCAGTCATGTTCCTTGGACATATTTATCTCATAATCATAAGGTACAGTAGACATTGAGTAAAAGATGGGTATAATCTTACTTGTGCAGTTAGTGACTTGATCACTTCCTTGGCAGCTTTGCACTTTGCAGTCTCTTCTGCTGCTATTGCTATAGCTTCCTTCAGCTGTTTCGAAGTTTTCTCCAGCTCAACTTCTTGAAGCCAAGCCTCTTTAAAAATTGTTGGTGTATGATACAAAGACAAGCCTCTCTTGCTTCATTGCTTCAAAAAACACAAAGACCCAACATATAGCCTTTCTTTGATCTACCAATCTAAATCAGGATAAGAATTATATGAGCCATCATGCATCCAAAAGCTCTCACCTCCTCAAGAAATAGATGCAGAGCACTAGGGCCTTTTGCAAATGTTCATATGAGGAACATAAAACTAGAATCTACAGTCTTTTGTCTATATATAGGTTAATCACAAAATTAAGAAGTTTGTGTTTGTGAGATCAATCCTTACATGAGGAAATTCCAAGAAAAAGTTTTTCCATCACTAGAAAAGCAAGATTCATGCAGTGTAAAGATGAGTGCTGGCTGACTCCTTTCCCCAAGACAACTTCCAATATATTCCATCTATTTTAGGGGCTTGTCTCAAGAAATACATGTGCTCCCTAGCACCGAATTATTTTTCCTTGCAGGTTCTACTTTCTATCAGCTCAACTGCTCAAGGGAATAGGCTCTAGAGCCATTATCAAAGCAACCCATAAACACAATGTTACCTAATTTTCCTACACCTTGCTGCATCAACTAATAGAGGAATAGAATTGCGCTGGTAATGATCATTTTCATCGAATAGTTATTTGATCATTTTCGCTAGTTTTTTTTTTCCTCCCAGAGTGTAAACTTGAGATTTCGAGGCTCTATGGACCTTGGGTCCTCGATTGGGGTTGTCTAAGTCCCTAGTTTCCATTGAACCATTTAATATAGGATCCTAGGGTTGTAAAAGCAAATTTGAGATGAGGTTTGAGGATCAGCTTGGTTCTTTTTCTTATTCTCTGGCCCTTAATGGTAGTATGGCGCTTGAGCTGTAGTGTAGCAGTATAACTTGATAAGCTATTCCTAGCAAGTATCACTACCTAAGATAACACCATCTATCAAGCTTCAACATTTCTAAAAGGGTTCAATTCTCAGTATCACACTGTAACCAAACTTTGTTGTCAAGTGCAGGTTCTGTAGATTACAAGTAGGTCCTTACATTAGGCAGTCTTAATCTGTATTAGGATTTAATTTAACAGTTAAACCTCTAGATCAACAGGGGAAAGAATAGTTTTGTTCTGTTAAAATGATATAAACCTTAGGTAGATCTGCGAACAATCATCTCTACAAGACTACAACAACCTTTTTACAACCCTCTCCCTCCTTTTCGCCATGCAATAAAGGTTTTAATTTTTCTTTTAAAAGTAAAGAGCTTACTGGTCAGAAGCCATGGTTCCATTTCCTCTATGGCATCTAGTTTGTTGTAAAACTGATTCGATTTGAAAAACTGTCGTCCATTCTTGAATCTATACAGGGTGGAGCAAGTTCCATGATCATATCTTTCAAGGTAAGTGTATCCATCTCACTCTATTCCAGTTATCAACTAGGAAGCTGGATTTATTGTTTGTTGCTGTCATATTTACCGTGGCCTGTTTAAGGATGTTGGTTACTCTGGATAGCTGGTGAATCGAATTGCTGATTTTCCATTTTGAGTTTGTAGCTATTTTGATGAAATATGCCAAAGTTGTATTCCTATAACAAAAGCATGGGAAAGCTGCATCAGTAAATTTTACGTGTATAGGAGCAGAGTTTCTGGTTTTTTATGACAGTTGAATATTCGAAGGAATCGGAGGTGAATTAGTGCGTAGTTCTGTAACTTGCTTGCATCTAAAACCATTTAGCAATTTTGAAGAAGGGATATGTCGCCTTTCCTTACTGTCCCAACTAGCTTTTCTGTTTTACTGTCTACCACAGCTACTGTAGCAACTCTGTTTTCTGACAGAACTTATGCCTCCCACTGAAATACTTTGGTCTTCATATATACTTGGAAAGCATGCTTTTTCCTATGAAATTTTTCATAGAGAAACATTCTACTTGTTTCTTTCTTTTTGTTTCTTTTTCAATTATCTTTTACGGGATCTTTACACTTTGTTTAGTACCGATACTCTGAGAAGGAAACTCTAGCAATGCTATCAAACCACTCCAAGCCGAATGATTGAAGAATGAACTTGACTACTGCTTTCTGATAATACAGGAGAATACAAGTTTCCTACAGTTATGTCAAACGATTCGATACTTTTTTTCCCCTGCATATTACTTGTGTGATTAAACCAAACACTCGATCTGTGGCTCGTTCTATGACTGACAGAACAAGGAGCCGGTGCTTAGTAGAAGCTGTAGGACATGAAATAGAGTGTCTGTCTTCCAAATGCACAGGAAAGAAATTCTAAAGGAAGAATATTTCCAGCTCTCCAACCTTTTGAATACTTCATAGTCTTCCCTAGAGGCTGCTGTTGCATTAACAGCGAGCCGTAGTATGTCAAATAGTCGTACCTTAGTTTGCCTCGTCTGGATTCTCATTGCCTTTACAATAAGTAATCCCTCTGTCCCATATTTTTTGTCCTATTGGGAATTTGCACACAAACTCAGGAAAGAAAAAAGTACAGAGAAAATTGTAAAGAGAGTTGATGTAGGCCCCAACGTATGTTAAAAAAGTAGAGATTTTGAGACAATTAAAAGGAAAATGGTGCAAAGATTATGGGACGGAAAGAGTATTGACCAGCTTCCTTTTGTGTTGGTTTGTTTCATCCTTTTATAATCCTCTACATTATTTCGTGATCACCGGCGAATGGTTAGCATTCGTGCAGAGATGCATTTTTCTGAGATCAATAAATCTAGGTGCCTATTTTACCTAACAAACTAATCTACTTCCATTGTTAGGGTAGTAGTTTGCTTGCATGACGAGTCGTGTTACTTCAATGCACCATAGGACCTTGAAAGCATAGATCCATGGAAGCATAAATAATGACACCAATGTAGCCATCCTGATCCAAGAGCTGTGTAGAGGAAGCCTTATTAGTATTGAAGTTGCCTGATGATGAGCCTGTGATTAGTGCCACTGATAAATTCTTCTCCTAAAAGTAGTACATTGCATTTTAAGAAAATCCTCAGCCTTGACCTCCAGTACACGAGTTTAATATTTGATATGTTTCAAAGAATGAGCAAATGTAAGAAGTAAAAGGAAAATGGAAAATTTGTTAGAAACCATCTTATAAAATATATTTTTTTGTCAAAAATCACCTTAATTTTTTTTTTTTTTTTTTATTTTTTGTAAGAAGTCACTTTTTTTTTTTTTTTGCTAGGAACCACCTTTGGCTGAATTTCGGGTTTCGATTTTGGGTTTTTTTCGGGGTGGTGGTTCAGGGGAGGAAAAGGGACGTAAATGGCTTGGGGAAGTACGAAGTGGCTTCGCCAGAATGGTGGAAGGGGGTTCGATTTTAACACCGAAATTCGGCCAAAGGTGATTCTTTACAAAAAAAAATAAATTAAAATAAGGTGGCTTCTTACAAAAAAAAAAAAGAAAGAGATTGAAGGTAGTTTTTGACAAAAAAATTGTTTTATAAGGTGGTTTTTAACAAACTTTCTAAGAAAAGTAGGAGTTAGGTGTATAAATATGATATGTGAACAAGATAGAAGATACCAGACATGGTAACAAACAGTGTTTTGAACCGTTATTTTGTCTTTGTTCCTCAGTAAGGCTCCGTTTGGTAGTGCATAAAACATTTTCCTTGAAATTTTCCTCTATTTTCGGTTTGACATTGTTTGATTTCTAAAGTAGTTAAAATCCATTTTCCCTATGAGTAAAATATCTCTTACAATGATGGGAAATTATTTCCACTCCAAAATGAAGGAGGTACTTTTCTCATTTCTTTTTCTAACATCCTTTAATTTGTACACTCCTCCCACTACATCCTTACTTCCCCTATTATTTTCCATCATTTTTCTTACATGGTACCGAACAATAGAAAATTTGTTTGCAATTGTGTTTTTCATTATAAATTGTTTTCCTTAAAAATCATTTTTTTTATTGAAAATGTTTTACAACCAAACAAACTGAGCTTGAGAGTGGAAATGATAGAATCATTGCTACAAATTTGGTACTTAAATAAGCAATGTTCCACAAATTAGGTTTATATTCCTTGGATTCTTCAGTTTGTGCCACATAGCAGTGAAATCATCACATCAATATGTTAGCAGAAATCAATTGTAGGCCATAAAAAATTATGCATATAACAACCAATTGTGGTGAGTAGTGTTATCCCACTTGTTATAGCAGAATCTTTGTTTGCTTCATGTTTCTTAAACACTATCTCAATTGGTCCCTATGCTGCACTGTTGCATACTGCAGTCTCACCCCTAGGTGGCTAGGTCCATCAACCAAAAGATTGGAAAGAAAAAATAATATGAGAATTAAGGTTTTTTAAGTGGTCTCGCTTGAAATCTTGACACTATTTAGAACATGTGGATCTTCTACTTTGTTTTCAGCATATATAGGAAAAAAAATTGTAGGATTTTGTTTGATTTAGCTCAATCTTATGGTTATTTTTAATACTAACTTTGTTTCTTTTTTAAATGTAACATTTCACTTTTTATGCTTCTGAAACCAATTTTTAATCCTTTTATAACTTTAACTATGTAATTGTAAAAATTATAAAAATAAGATTTAATAAACTACACAATCGAATCAAATGGGATCCAACATGACTAATTTTCGTCATGTATAGATCATAAGAGGTGGTCAAAGTATGACGAATGAATACTGACAACGTCAACATGGTGTACTTCATTAAAAAAAAAAAAAAAAAGATGAAGTATAAAATACAAAGTATGAGGGGTCCATACAACTATCGCTGTTGAGGGATGGGGCAGTAACTCCACCTCCTACAACTCTAACCTATGCGAGTAGATCTTCGCATCTTTTTATTAGCAAATCTGCTGGCCTAAGAGTTTTCTTACCAAATCCCAAAACTCGACCTTCAAGCAGCATCCAGACATTTGCTATACTACAGACGAGTAAAATGACTTTATAAGCACAATAAGTACCTTTGCTTCCGCGCACTTTGGATCCCAAGCACCCGATAGTTGTGTATATCCCTACTCCCTAGATAACATCACACGTCGAATCCATAGCTCCGTATGAATGGTTGACACATTAACATATACAGATTAATAAAAACCATGAATAAAAACATTCAGTTGTTGATCAAAGTTTTCTATTTTTTTTATTGATGTATAAACAAAAGTATGGTACAACCTTAATGTGATTGATCAACATAATTATTCATTACTCCCTAGCCTCTAGTCTCTCTGATCTACACAAGAATAGAGTGAGTGCTGGTGTATAATAGTAGTGGTAATAGTATGTATCAGCTTATTCTTAATCCCAATTTATTCTTTTTTGCTTTCATCTCATTGTAATTTGTACACAGAATAGCTCAGCAGGTCTCTCTAGTTGTACATATAACATTAGATGATCCTTGGCAGCCTCATTCTTGGTAGCCCAACTCCCCTTTTAATAGCCACCTTTGAATCTCTTCATTGAAAAGCTTCTCCATTCCAATCTCGTTTAGAAGCCTTATGCTTTAGATGTTTGACAATGAATTCGGAAAGATGATTATATGACGGTACCATGCTCGATGGTTGCCTTCTCCACTATGACCGTGATCCCTGATCGAATATAGAACCCTTGCTCGGGTCTATCGGCTTCCATGACACCCTACAATTCGTTTCGGATATTAAAAAAATTCAGTTTCGAGCTTTACTTCACACGATATGAGGAAAACATAACAATAAAGGGCAGCCAAAAAAAGTCCAAATCTTCTATTCCACTATGTGTACCATTAATGCACCACTTATTCTCATTGGTCGAGAATAATTTTTTAGTGGGCCCTTGTTTCAAAACCAACCAATAGAAATAAGTGGTACAACACAAATGGTCGAAATGGGACAGAAGATTTGGATTCGCCAAAAAAAGTGGGAATAGTTCAAGTTTGCTCACATCTTTGTTGGTGATGACCACATCTTTACCTATCTTAGCGTTCTTGTCGATGATACAGTTCCTGATACAAAACAAAAGAATCACCTGTTTTAAAATGCGTCTCCTGATATTCCGATGAACAATTCCGATATTGTTTCTCCAAATGCCAAAGCAATTTGAAATATGTTTAATTTAGATGATGTTTTGCTTAACCAGCTTAGTAGGGTATACCATACCTGATTCTTGTGTTTTCCCCAATCCCAATTGGTACTTTACCCTCTGCTAGAAGAGATGCAATTTCAGACTCAGTTTGATAGTAGTCTGCACCCATCATCAAGGTATCCTGGAAATACCCAAGAAATAATAAGTTAGTCAAGATTTGCTGATAAAACCAGACAAGAAAAGGAAGAATACTACAGTATATGCTACTTCACAAATTGATGCTATAAAACCAGACAAGAAAAGAAAGAATCATCATAAGAGGCGGTAAAAGTATGACAAATGAATATTGCCAAAGTCAAACTGTCGCACATAAAAAAGAAACAGATGAAGTATTAGATAGGAAGAGAAGCTTCTAGATTACCTTAAGCTCTACACCAGAGTCCAAGCGTGACCTCTCGCCTACAATAGAGTGTTCAACTGTACATTCTCGCAGGAAACATCCATGTGAAATGATAGCATCCTTGATCTGCATAACCCAGATGAGGAAATTAGTTTGAATGTTCGATAGCTATTAACTACTGCATTGTTATGAATCACAAGTTTGATATGAGGTAGTAGAGCATACCTTGCACTTGTCCATTTTCGTTGGAGGCAGGAACCGCGGTGATGTGTAGAAAGGTGTCTTTGGGTCATAAAATTCAAATCTTGGCAACTGTATCAAGAAAAATAAGATTACAAGCATTGTTCACCAAATTCATCTCAAAATAAAAATTGACGCTTACAGCCAAATAAATATGTGAGTTTGTTTGGGAGCCACTTAGTTTATTTTCATTATGTAATTAAATTACAGCTCAAAGTCGCTTTTCCGACCAATTCAAACAAACTTAAACGAGGCGTAACATCATTACAAACATGAATCAGATTCGGTTGTAATTTAATTGCATAATGGAATTAAGTGACTGCAAATTGCCAAAACAAACTTAAGAACCTATAATTAGCAAAATAACACATTTATTTGGCCGTAAGTGACAATTTTTCCCTAAATGAAAGATCTAATAGTAGGTTAAGAAGCCCAACCTCTTCGGTGAGGGCCAAATTAGCATCGAAGAACGTCTTCAGTGTTCCAATATCTTCCCAGTAGTCTCTGAACAAATATGCCTGTAACAGACATGTAAAAAAAAAAAAACCCACTTAACAAAATGATGCCTAAAGAAAAAGAAAAGTCATGTATGTAGATGCTGTATGTATATACAAAAGAAACTTTACTCTTTTTTTTTTTTTTGAAGCAGAAAAGAAACTTCACTGAATTATGTGCTCTTTTTTTAAAAGGAAATTAACTTTTCCATTGCAAACCAAATAAAGAAAGCTGGGCACCTTTAAAAACATAATTATGCAGCTCTAACTCTTGGTTTCTTCATATATAGAAAACTAAAAAGGAGTAAACTAATTTTCATGGAGAATGATGCAACTCTCAATAAAAACAAAGCTTCAATCTAAAAGGCAGCATAACTGATCAACTTTCACAAATCATGACAGTGTAGAATGTATGATGAGTAATTCATAAATTAAAAAAATCTTCGGATGGTTTGAGAGAACTTTTAACAACAAAACCGTAACTTTTTGCTATAAATGTATACCTGTATATTTTGCTCCTTCACAGCAGCAGGAAGAATTTCAAACCCAAAGTCATTGGATCTTGGATATGTCTTTGTCAAGAGCTTCAGTAGGACATCTGTCTTAAACACATAAACTCCCATTGATGCAATGTAAGGATTGCTCAATGCATCTTCTTGAGATAATCCCAGGATTTGAGTGTCCACTTGCTGCACCATACCAGACATTAAAAAGGTTTATTATTCATCCATTTTAGTAGTGATGAAGCCAAAGGAGTAAAATCACCATGGGATGATTATGATTTTATTTTAATTTTTTGCACCAAAATTTCATTGATTCATAAGGAGCCACAAAGGGCAATATGGAATGTCTAATCAGTCAACACTTTCTAGATCGGTAATGTCTTACTCCCTCCATTCCAATTTGTTCTTCTTTTGGCCGTGCACGTTTGTCAATACATTTTTTTACCATAGTTTTTTTTAAATTTAATATTATTATAGCGACTGAATCTCTAATTAAATAAAACTCATTGAGATGAATCAAATAAGACTTACTTTATCGTGTTTTTTATTTATTATTGATAAAAAATTAGAAAATTATATCTAATTGTAAAGAACAATTGGGAACCGACGGAGTATGTACATGTTAATCTTCAAGTAACTATTCTACTTCCAAGAGTTGGTTTGCTTAATTAACTGGATAGTTGGGTCATTATGTATATAACACACAAGAAAGGTCACAGCTTGTAAAGCATTCTTACCCTTCCATCATAACACAACTCCTTTAAGCTTTTCCTTATTTAGTGCCTAACATTAAGCCTATATAAAACAAGTCTAGGCATTATACATTATCTTTATCCAATGAGAGATGACATAGGATTAGAGATATTAAGCAGAAAAGGTTGTTCATTGTTTTAGTTTTTAGCTCTCTATCTAACAATATTGACACAGAAAACTGAAGAATATCAAAAGCATGACTAAGCACATCATAAAAGATCATCTCACCATTGCTTCCAAGTCAGGCCCACTAGGTTTCTCCCAAAACTGTACTACTCTGCCTCTACTGTCTATCTTCATCAATCCATAATCAGATGCGCGACTACAAAACGACACAGATTAAAATTGAAGACAAATAGAAACAGAAATTTCAGATAAATATATGAACAAATGAAAGATTAGTACTGTGATTAATAAGGATGAATGAAATTTTCAAAAATGGGAATTCAACAAAATAGCAAGTTTCTTTAACTTTGTAGGTTTTATATAAAGTTTAACTAGTTATGCTAAAAGTTATAGATTTACAGTAAAAAGTTACAAATTTTAAGCTAAAAGTTTTGTCAAACAGAGGAGATTTTGTATCAACAAATTAGCGTACCTTTCACCCACAGGAACACAAGATACTGTAATATCAGAGTTTCTATCAATATGATTCTGCAAATGAATAAGAAAAGGTAGTAAAGCTATTGTTATAGTGATCAAAATCTTCTGAATTCAATATAATAAAAACCAATTTATTACCTGCACAAGATCCATATAGTCCATTCTATATAGTTGATCACCAGATAATATCAGAATATTTTCAATTTCCTTGTTCCTTGCATCCTAGGTAAATATTCCAAAGACATAAATCACATGCTAATTTTAAGCAATTAATATATATATATATGAAATCAACGAATTTACCTCAAACAACCATATAAATTGCCTGACAGCATCAGCTGTTCCTTGGAACCAATTTTTTCCAGCTTCTCCTTGTGTCTGAGTGGCTGCCAAAACCTGTGAACCAAATTTTGAAGAACTTAATTGTCATAATCATGAGTTAAATTTTATTGTTCTACTATAATACAAGTAATCAAATCATTCAAATTTGCATCTCATTCTCATATATGCTATGGAACAATTAATTTATATATTGCACCAAGAGTTTACCTCCACAAATCCATCCCCAAAGTTGATACCGTTTCCATGATAAGTTCGGTAAATGTGGCGATTAAGGGAAGCTGAATTGAATTGAGTTAATATGAAAATCTTGTTTATACCACTGTTGATACAATTGCTCATTGGAATATCAATAAGCCTGTAGCATCCTCCAACAGGAACCTGCATCATACTTGATTAAATACATACATAACAGAACTAATTCATTCACATAATCTTGTTATTATTATTATTACTACTACTACTCCACCCCAAATTAATTGCAACAAATGGGTGCGGAGTCCAGAAAACATTTGTTGCAATTAATTTGAAATTTTCATTTAAGTAAATTGTTGCAGTTAAATTGAGGCGGGAAAGAAAAAATTGGTTGCAATTAATATGAAATTTCCATTTCAGGAAATTGTTGCAGTTAAATTGATGCAGAAAAGAAAACATTGGTTGCAATTAATTTGAAATTTCCATTTTCGGAAATTGTTGCAGTTAAATTGTGGCGGAAAAGTTTTTATTTCAGGAAATTGTTGCAATGAAACTCGAACGGATGAAGTATTCATAATAATAAATTAGGAAACATTATTTTGAAGCAAGTTCATCATGCTCCAACTGTTCATAGTTATATGAAGACAAACTCATCCAAAATCTATGTTTGGTATGAATTTAAAAAGGTTTTACATACAGCAGGTGTTGCTGTTCTGCTAGTAAGAGGGTATAGTTGAGCTCCTGCTCCTCCTCCCAATATGATTGATGCCACATTTTTTGGATCAGCTCTTTGCCTTTCCATTATTGTTCTCTCTTTAACCTGTAATACATATACACAATCTTTGATTTATCTCTTTGGAACCCAAAATACTTCCTCCGTCTCTTTTTAAATGCAACAATCAGACATTTTTCCTCTCCATTTTATGTCAAATCGTTGCAGTTAAAAAGAAAAGGAGTTGGTATATATATTTACCCAACAAAAAAAAATCTGCATTGGAATTTTTTTTTTTTTTGGGTAAGGCAGAAAATGTGAGCAAAAAGAAGAAATGCAATGTAAATTGAACTTACAAAGGTGTCAGTGACATTGTTTGATGTCAAAACAGAGAAAGCAACTCCAGGTTTAATCTTTCTTCTTGTTTGATTAGTCTTCAAGTTGTTTGGCAACGGATTAACTAACACATTATTGCTGTTTAAACTCCCTCTAATTCTCTCCCCCAAAAATCCACTTTCTCCTTCTCTTTTCCCAGTTAATTTCAGATGAGTGTTTGCTCCAAGTGTTGCACAATAACTCTCCATCTCTAACAAAAAAAACCCAACTCTTTTTTCTTTGTTTTATGAGAGAAGAAATTCAAACCTGAGAAGATAAGCTAAGTTGATGAAGATTGAAGAATTCCAAGTAATCAGGAAATTATACATAATAAACAAAAGAAAAGCATTAGTATTACAGTACAATTAGTGCATAAATAAACTCCATTAAAAAAAGAAAGTAAACCCACTAAAACAAGCAACATTATAAACAAGAAAATCTTACTGTACTACTTGAAAAGAAGAGTTTTAGAGGGAAAGTTTGAACCTTTGAAATGAGAGAAAGTGCCCAGAAGCAGAAAAATGAATGAATGGGGAAAAAAAAGTAGCAACTTTGTTAGTTTGAGGTTATGAAAGTGATTAATAATGGAGCTGGAAGTAAATAAATAGGCAAACAATCAAGCAGGAATCAAGAAGAAGAAAGAATGATGGGAAAGTCCTAGTGAGATGTCAGAGTGTATCTCACAGTGGGGATTATTATGATTTTGTTAAAAATATATCTCCAAAACTCCCAAAGATATATGGGTTATTCAAATTGAAATAAAAATTTGTATCTCAAAAATGACATTTTTATGTAATTTTGACAAATTTTAGAAGCAGAGATCAACCACCAACTAAATAGAATATGTTTTGGTAATATATTTTCAACAAAATTACAAAAATAACATTTGATATATTTTAAGATACTTAACTTTTGAAAAACTGAAAATTTCCCTATTTAGTAGTGATTTGAACCTCTGCTCCTAATTTTGTTCAAAATTACGTTAAAATATGTTAGTGCAGAGAACCTCAAAATCCCTCAAGAATGATGGTGAAATGCTGAGAAGAAAAAAAAAGGGGTTTATTGGCTTGTGAGTTGTTACTTTGTGAGCCCCCTTTTTCACGAGAATCCCCTCTTATGATGATAACTTAACTGGGAAACGTGAAAAGAATGCCTTGAAAGACTAAAAATATATTGATAGGGAAATCATCTTCAGTTTTTATCTCTTAAATGGGTTACACACTCACATAATGTGATGTACTAATAAAATAACTACTCTAATGTTTTCATATATATTTGGCCATTTTGACCCACAAAATTTAGAGAAAGTAAACAAGTAATTTTTGCTTTGCAATTTGTGATTTTCTGCCTCTCAAGATGAAGATGATTTCATTGATTCATTGCTATCCGTAATTACATGTATTCTAGGAAGCTCAAGATCCTATTCACTAATCACTTCTCATTAATATTGAGGTAAAAGTCTTGTTTTACTGATCTTGAGAACATGGTTCGATTTTCACCACACGTATTTGCAATGATTAGAAAAAGTAGGGTAATTTTTTTACAAGTTTTCTTTAATGTACTTCTTCCTCTCTCAACAATATTTTAAAATAATTAAAAAATAATCCAATTATTTCAAGAATGCACTAACAGCCCGTTTAGTTGTTGGTAATGAAATGTACTAATAGTAATGGATTTAAAGTGTAATTTGTTAAGAAAAAACTTTAAAATTCTCATAGAAAACAAATTTTTCATTCCCAAACTTGAAATTTCTTTTTATTTTTCATTATCATCCATTAACATGTGGAAGGGTGGTATTAGATGGGAATGAATATTTGTGAAAAGATAAATTGGAGTTGAGGTAGCACCACCATGGGAATGAATTTTGATTTTACTTCCAAATCTAGTTATAAATTCATTCTCATTACTCCATTTATGACCGGCAACCAAACGGGCCGTAAATATTCCTAAGATGTTAAACAAATGTATGTGATGCTCTTTTATCACTAAAAAATTTTGATGTTATTTTAGTGTTTTCTTATAAAGATTAGGCATTGAGATAGGGGTATAAAAGAGAAACTGTTGAACTTGATTATAATTGTTTTCGAAAAAAATAAGTTCATTAGTTATAGAAGGGTAAATTGTGCAAATTCTTTGAACCTAGGAATAGTACATGGTGTGTTGGTGTATTCTAAAATAACAAGGTTCCTTGTGAATTTTATGAAACCTTATGGCTACTTTGTTAAAATCTGTAAAACCCTTTATTTAAGGAAAAATTATTCGAAAAGTTCAAGATTGAGACATTAACCATTAATTATTTCTATTTATGAATGATTTTGTAATAAAATTCAAAACAATGCTCCCTCTGTCCACAAATAAATGTTTTATTTTAACCAAAAAGCTCTTATTTATGGACAGAGGGAGTATCATTTTAGAAAATGTATTTATTTTTTATATATAGCTCTAAAGTTTACATATAGCATTACCCTTCATTTAGTACTTAAAAAAAATAAAATTTAGAACAACTTGAATCTTTGAACAAAGACCTTTCAACGTATTCATTAAACTCTTCTAAATCGACCATAGTCCATGAAAGTGATGAAACCAATGAGCATCATTGGATAGTTTTTGTGCTAAGTCAAACATAATAAATAATGACGTAAAAAACAATGATAATAATCTCTAGCTTTGTAGGACCTTTGCATTATGTTAATATTGGTTGTTTCTTGATCATCTTTTGGTCACTATAACCAATCTCATAATTAAGAGAAATAACATGGAAACTAGAGGTAATTATAGGCCAGATTAGACCAACTTATCAAGCCATGGACAAAATTTTATGTACAAAGTCCACTTTTTTGGGCTTAATTATAAGATTTTTTTAGATCAGGTGTAATTTTAATGTATCTTTTTAAAGGTGTATAAAGCTTGTCCAATTTTTTTAAAAAAAAGAAAAAAGAAAATAAAAATCAAATCATGAACTTATTGTCAAAACACCGCAGTTTTTCAAACCAAATCAAGCTAAGACTGATCACCTCTAAATGAAAACATTTTATTCAGCAATGAAAACATTGGAAGTATCACAATCTTAGGGTGTATCCTCTTCAATATTTTTTATCAGGTCTCAAAACTTATCAAGTTTAATAAGTTATATCAGGTCAAATAAGTTATAATTAAGTCAACTTTAATAGTTTTAAGCAGGTCAGATCAAGTCGAATAAATTGAAGAAAACGCACCCTTAATATGTATTTTTTTTTCCGAAAGGAATGTGTACTAATGTTTACATACCAACAAATTGGATTATATTCACCACCAATTTAATAATTACATTTATTTCTAAAAACAAACACAGTTCTAAATTTCTAACACTTTTAGAAAACGAGTCATAGTTTGAATTGTTTTTGTTAAATACCCTACAGTTGATAGTTGTATACTTGTATCACATAATCAATAGTTGGGATTATATTTTAAAGACTAACAACAGTTGAGATTTTTTTTTTTTTTCCTTTTGCCAAAATCTCAATAAAAAAAATTGAAAACAAACTTGGCCTAAATTGAGGCAAATCAAATTCATATTGCCAAAGCAGTATAAAAAAAACAAGGTAAACTACAAAGGTTGGAGTTTTCCAGTTTGTAGTTTAACATAGAGGGGGCCAATGATTTTCTGCAATGACAGCCAAATGTCATTTTAACCGCACACGTGTCAAACGCTCAACGGTTTTTCGGTGCAACTCACAATAGTCATCATACATACGTACTACTTGGGGCCCATCTGGCCAGTTCAGAAAAGTGGGCCCAATCCTTCAAAAAAAAAAAGTGGGCCCAAGATAAGATCAAAGCCCATCGGTTAAGGATGGAGAAAAATAAGTAAGAGAGGCCCACATCTTCCCAAATTTGGTGGAAGTCCATTTTCCCAAAATACATAAACAAAATGGTCAGATAGGAAGGAACAAACCAAATCCTTACAAAATTGCCATGGTAGCCCTCACGTGTTATGTCTACCGTTTCTTGTAACACCTCTGATAGATCACATGACTATGGAGTTGGCATTGTTTGTGAGACGCATAGTCTGGATGCAAGCGGAGTTAAGGAGTGCTTATGATGTGAGTCGAGTTCGAGTGGTGGTTTGTTTGATTCAACTAGTTTATATTTCGAGTCGAGCTCGACTTGAATTGAAATCAAACAAGTCGAGTTTTGGCCAAGCACTGAATAAATTGAATTTTGACCGACTTACTCTCAGTAGTTCGCAAGCATCTCAAAGATAAGATATCATATTACTTTTAAACATTCTTTATATAAAAAGTCTTGATAATCAACTTTTTGCGAGTTTTTGAGTCGAGAATTGACTTAGTCGGCTGAACTTGTTAACCTTTCGAGTCGAGTTCAAACTCGAGTCGTGCTAAACCGAGTCTATGGCTTATTTATATATATAACTATATAAGCTTGTGAAGATTAAGATAAGAGAAATTTTTACGAGATGAGCATGATAAAATTTGTATAGTGTACTACCTTTATTGGCTTTATAATCCATTTTTACAATAGATAAATATTTTATATCTATTTCATAATTAATAATAATACCTTTTATTACAGCTAATAAAAATAGCTCTTCACAATCTTTCGATTATAGAGCTCATTAAAAAAATGAAAGGGCCTTTTCATTTGGATCTCTCCAGTCTCCAATCTCCAAGTTGCATACAAACACGGTCGTTGAATCACAAAACAAGTGGGCTTAGAAAGGTAATTTGGATGAAAACCAAGTTTTTTTTTTTCATTTTGGGTACGTCATCTTCACCTCAGTTAAGAAAAATTCGATAAAATCAATTCATTTTTAACAAGTTCATTATGTGTATCCAGGTCTAATTAGTTCAAAAACTTTCATTTTATAACTCAAACTCAAATAAGTTCAGGTCCACTATTTTATTTTTTAGATAAATAAATAGCCTTATCTATCTTGTTACAAAGAAAAGCCTCCCAAATTCATTACACTAATAAGGTAAATGGCACTAATAAGAATGAATACAGAAAATTTTAATTTCCATTACCACAATTTTACACAAACAAGCCTTAACATTCTTGTAATCAAATGCCCAGAAAGATCAATTACTACCTTTCCAAGCGGCTTGGCTCATGCACTATTAAGATTGCAGTCAATTGAATCACAGAACTAAACGAAGCACTTAAAATCTGTAACAACCAAATAACTACATTGACCACTTTGCTCCCTAGTAAACATCTTCAGTCTTGAACATTAAATATAAAAAGGTTTCCACAATTAAAAAGTAAAGGAATTTTGCCTTACAGAAGTATATAATATCGAGTCAAAATTAACCTACAAAATTAACAATACTTAAAAGAACATCCCTAAACAACACATAAGAGAAGAATAAAAAAGAGACTTAGGCAGCAGCAGTAGCAGGGTTCACTTTTTCATTGGTAGATCTTGTGTAAATCTGCAAGCTGGAGTGATGGGCTACCATCTTAATAGAGCCCCTGGACACAAGCTCTCTGATGGCCTTCCTTGCGAGAGACCCGTTAATCTGGAAGAACAGCACCAACAAGGTATCAATGATCAGTTAAATATGAAATCATTCATGGAAGTCCAACTATGAAAATTTCGGATATAAAACATAAACAACGGTCCATAATAACACATCCACAAAAATTATGTGAATATTTTATACTCTGTTACTATATGCCAGCACTGTTCACAGCATAAAAAAAAAGCATAGAACCCTCATAAAAGCCTACACTAGCAGGTGCAGGTGATGTATTATTCCCATTGATTCAACATTAATGTTTCATTTACCAAAGAAAATATATACAAAGTTACAAACCATTGTCTTCTAAGATCACATGCTTCACACAAAACTAATAACCAAAATAGAACCCTCTTTGAAAGCAGAAAGACAATCACAGAAAACCAAACTGCCCACTCCCACATTAGTTGCGATCAAAAGTAACCACAATGTAAACAAATCTAATCTAATATTGTCAAAAATGCTCAAATTACATAATATGACAGTAACAAATTTTGCAGATTTTACAATAGATTTCAGCATAGCCAGCAACCTAATTTCAAAAACAAAGTCAGTCCATAACTAGGAAAAATACTATGTAGTGAAAACATGGTTTACAGAAAATTCCGTCCTCCCTAATCACAAAACTCACTTAAACTTCAAAATACTTTCAAAGATTTGCTAAAAGCACAAGAGATTAAAAAAAAATACATTCTATGAGTTTTAGTTCAGGCAAGGTTTAAACAGGTGTGATAAGTTTAATAAGGTATGATCAAATCCAATCGGATGTGACAAGGTTCAAATGTTTCTTATAATTAGCGCTAATAAAATCCAATCCAATCAAATCAATAAGTTTCAATTAGGTTCAATAAGTTTAGTAAATTTAGACAAGTTCAGGTAAATTAAGTGCATACTAAAGATAAATTCAAATCTAATCTAATAAGTTGAAGAGAATGCACCCTTAAACTTCTTCAAGACATTGATGCATGTTTATATTTACAATGTCATAAAAAGTGCTCACTACAAAAATGGACAACTAATAAGAGCAACTCCAACGGTTGTAACTTGTAAATATGGACTTGCTTAGAATTCCAAGTTTCCAACCATTTGAGTGAAAAAGTGAAATTAGCTTGACAAAGCAAATTAGCTTGGACCGACAAAATCTTAGCAAAAGAAGAACAATAGCCAATAATTTCTTGATAAATAGGACCCATTTAAATAGCAAGCTACCAGCTAGCCATTTTGGTGCAAATTAACTTGAAAGAAAATTAGCTTGAAATCTTACATGGCATGGCATTCTAGTTTGAGAATTGGCTAACCATTGGAGATGCTCTAGGCATCTACTCCACATTTAAACATAATCCCATAAATATGAAAACAAGGTCTAGGGAAAAAATGGTGTACACTTCATAACATTGTATTCACCTATGTTACTCACAGATAGAATGTTTGCTCAGATCTAGCCTCTAGGTATCCAAGTGTCCGACTTGGCTAATTTGACAAAAAGTCACTAAGTTTTCAGTTAAAAATAACGTATACAATTATCTTGTCATCATTCACGAGTTATTAAAAAAAAGGGGGTCGAGGTAACATAGGTATTCACAACGTTTTCACTAGGACTAATAAAAACAGGGTACCCCAACAAATTAGCCACCCGACTCAATAAAAGTAAACACTTCACAGTTGAATTCTCCTGTAATAGCTTCACAGAGTAGGTAACATCCGATCAATCAAAAGTAAATGTGTAATGGTCAAGTGGAGAGGACAAGCTTGGCATTTGTTCCAAAATAAAAAATAAAACACCTACCAAAAACCCAATTGCTACGCATTCATTCAAAAACGAATAAGCATAAACAAAGAGAATCATTCGCAAACACTGTCAACTTATCACCATACAAGAATTATGAACTAACAAATCGGCACTTTTAAACTTGCATTACATTTACTCTAGAACTCATAACCGAAACCACCAAACATAAAAATATAATCTCAAACGCAATGAAGAATGGAATTCGAATACAAACAAATTAAGGAAAAAAATAGTTAAAAGACAAAGGAATAAGCCATACCCTAAACCGCTCAGATAGGGTTGCAGCAGTAACAACCTTCTGTTTAGCAGCATCAGAAAGAAGCTTGTCAAAAGTGGCATTATCAAACAACACCATGTTATTCACCTTCTCCTTTTGCTTTCCCTTGCTCCACTTCTGCAAATTTGTCCAACAAACAAGCCGGAAAAAATATATATATTAAACAAAAAATCAAATCCAATTCAATATAAGCTTCGATTATAGTTCGTACATGGAACTATGGAAGACATCATCACACGAATAAAAAAATAAAAAAATCAGAGTAAGAAATTGACCTTCTTCTTCTGTTTTCCACCAGATTTAGCCGGCTTCGATGAAGCAGCAGGTGCTGCTTTTTTTGGTGCCTATAAAAACAAATCCAAATCAGAAATCGTAAATCAGATATATACAAAGATAATTTTGCGACATGATTAGAGTGAAATAGAAACGAAACAGAAATGATATAAGCACCATTGTTGGTAAAGAAAGATGGAGGCAGAACTCGAGTGGTTGAACGGAAGAGAAACTGAGATGGATGAAGAAAAACTGATATTAGGGTTTTAGGTCAATAAATATGCTCTTTTATTTATTTATTTTTTATTTTTTATTAAGACTCTTTTATCTTTAGCTTTTGATAATGGGCCTTGTAGTCCAAGAGATTGAGAGGACATATGTAGGCCTTTTGGGGCATAACCTAATATGACTTATAACTCACGGCCCAACCAAATTCACGGCTTTTTTGTATTTTTTTATTTAATATTTTTTTTTTCACTTTTTAGATAACATCGTACTATGTCTTCAGTCGAATGCTACTACAAGTCACTCAGTCTGATAATAATATAGTCAACACATGTATCTGAAATTGAATAAATAACGAATTCTCACAAATGAATGCTATAGTATTATAATATTATATATATGTGTATTGTACTTTTTTTGGCAAAGATATGTATTTTACTTCCTCATTCCTTCCATATTTACCTACTTTTTTTAGCATATGTAGTTCATTACGCAATACAATGCACGTTTTTTTATAGCTAATAGTCTATTGCCTAAACTTTGTCTCGGATTACACAATTTCACTACTTTTGCCAATAAGTAATAACGGTCATTCAACGTCGGGGAATGCTTGTCAACGTTGGAAAGTTGGGACAACGTGTGACTTCGCAAAGTTTTTTTTGGGTTTTGGTCGTTAAAAGCCATTTTTTTAAGGTCATTTCTCGAAATGGTGACCAATTTTAAAGGTCTTTTCTGACAATTTTTCATATCAAAAATTATATATCCATTAAAATAGCTTTTACATTTACCATAATTTTATTTCCTTTTTCTAATTATTATTTTTATTGTTTTCAACAACTTAGATAGTTACTATGAATTGGGTAGTTTTTAATGTTAGTTATTTGTGGGTAGTTTTTTTTTTTTAATAAAAAAGTAGGCTCATATATTATTGATCAAACTCATCAAAGTAACAGAGTCCGATACAATAAAGTCCAAAATCCACTTCGGTCCAAAATCCAAACCGCCCATCTAGCTAAATTTCTGAAACAAAAGAAAAATAAAACTTGCCATCATGCCATCATCCACTAAAATTTGCACATAGCACGTGCTATCACCTTTGACCATCCACAATCACGTGCCATCACCAAGGCTTCACGTGCTGCAAGAGTCTCCACTCTCCAATCTGCCATCACTCTCCCACTCGTGGCCTTTAAGACTTGTCCTGACTCATCTCTAGCCACCACGCCAACTCCCACACGCCCCCAGTTCAGATTTGTGGTTGCATCAAAGTTCAACTTCACTCGGCCTTGTTTAGGTGGAACCTATGAAACTATGGTCACCCTAAACTCAATTAGCAATTTAGCATGTCAAATTGTCAATTACATAATACATCATCGATTTTATTATAAACACAACATAAAAGATTGATAAAAAAAAATTGTATTGCCAACAATATAATATGCCCTCGAGCTGATATGCTACGCATCGAATGTACGTATGCACCTAGATTTATATTTTGCTCATTAAATATTTATTTGGCTCATTTAATATATAGTTTTGCTTATTAAATCATTTCAAATTGCTTATTTTATAAAACTTCATATTAAATACATGGGTGTGTGATATAGATGAGCAAATAAATTTGGAAGGAAATCAAATTTGTTCCAATGTTCTAGTTCACAAATCTTCATTCTTTGTTCCTATTAAAGTTTGTTTTGTATACAAATAAATTAATTAGCATATAGAATTTCTATGAAATTGAATAAAGTGGCTTGTCCTACAGTGAAATTATACTACTCCCTCCGTAACGAATTAATTTCACCATTTGTTTTTTCACGCATTTTGAGGAAGCGATTTAAAAGTGTAAACGACCAAATTAATCAAATTAATTTTGATAATAGTAAACTTATAATCACATTCTTGCTTGTACCAAAACCATTTTGATTAATTCCTTCGTTTACGCCCTTAAATCGTTTCCTCAAAATGCGTGAAATTAATTCGTTACGGAGGGAGTATTATATTTTCTACAAAATAGAAAAAATAAATTACTCGAGAGGCTACCCGAGTCATGGGTACAAAAGGAAAGAAACTCTTTGTACAATTGTACCTAATCATAAATTAATTTTCCATTGTTAACGATGAATGTTCATTTGATTTAATTTTATAATTCAAATTATATTCATTAAACCTTGTAGCAATCCTTGTAGTAATGTTCATTCAAAATTGAACTAATGTACTACCTTTCTTTTCTTGTTATTTGCAATTGCAACAATTAAACAAGAAACAAAGGCAATATATAGCATTAGTATCATTTTATTAGTACACGTGTACTTTTGAATTTGTATTAGATGGTAGTGGAAAATAGAATAACAATAAACAAAACACTTTAAAGTTTAAACCGGAACCAATAAGTCAATAACTACAGAACCACTACGGAAATGCTCCAAAGGCTAACAAAATTAGTTGAATAAGAATATTTTGCCTCAGAAATATGAAACGAGTCAAAATTAACCTACAAAATAACAGTCAAAATTTGCAGGAACATCCTAGACAAAACATAGGAGATAATACACAATATGTTTGGATAGCAATGTATAGGAAAAAAGAAGGGGAGGGAAAGAAAGGGAGAGAGAAAGTGAAGCTCCATCTTCCTTCCCTTCCTTTCCCCAACCTGTTTCCCAAATAAGGAGATTATTTCTCCATACTTTCCTTTCCTTTCCCTTCCTTTCTCTTCTTTTTCTTCTTCCCAAACAAATGCATAAAAGATATAGACTTAGGCAGCAGCGGTGGCAGGGTTCACTTTTTCATTGGTTGATCTAGTGTAGATTTGCAAGCTCGAATGATGGGCTACCATCTTGATAGAGCCCCTAGACACAAGCTCTCTGATGGCCTTCCTTGCAAGAGATCCACTTATCTAAAAGAAAACCAACAAGGTAAATCACTGATCAGTTAAAATGAAATGATACATTAGAGAAACTATGAAAAATTTAGATATAGAACATAAACAACAGTCCAGCCCCTACAAAAATTATATAAACGTTTTTTATCCGTTACTATATGCTAGCAATATTCACATCATGGAAAAGGCATAGAGCTTGAATCAAGAGGCTTGAGAACACACCAGATAAGATAGCAACATACAATTTCAATCACTCACAATGTGATTTCTACTGTCAGTTGCAATAGCGTCTCATGGTATTATACTAAACAAACAAAACCATCCCCTCAAATTAATTACACAGCAATTAACCTGATTAATTACTAAATTACTTTATATCTCAAACTGTTTAATACTGAAAGGTAAGCTATTTCCTCCCCGAATACTATATAGAAATAGGAAACAAAGGCAGAATCTTTATTTTTTGGTGTTCAGTTCAGATTAAGCATCAAAATTTGAACTTTCAAGCATTGAAGCAAACCAAACTCATCAGTCTACTACTCGTTCATTAAAGTTGATAACAAATCGATACATGTAATCATGTATAAAGATTTCATTCCATGATCGACACAAAGCTTACTGCCCGGCTGCCACATCAAGGCCTAAACTAGCAGGTGCCAGGAGATGCATTAATCCCACTGATTCAACAGCATTGCAAACCATTTGTGGCAAATACAAACCATTGTATTCAACTATTCACACACCATATACAGTTTGAAACAAAACTAAGAACCAAAAATAAAAAAACCTCTTTGACAGCAGAAAGATAATGACAGAAAAGTAAGTTGCATATTCCCACATTAGTTGCTATCAAAAGTACCCACAACGTAAACAAATCTAATATTGCCAAAAAAACACAATTTACATAATTTGACTGCAGCGTTTTTACTGGATTTATAAAAATTCAGTATTGCCGGCAACCTACTTTCTAAAACCAAGTTTGTCCATAACTAGGATATATGGGTGCGTTCTTTTCAGCTAATAAAACCTGGTTCGATAAAGGTTTATTAAGTGATAACCTCTAACAAGAACTAATTAGATCTCATTAGCCCTGATTAACTCTTATAAGACCTAATTGGAACTTATTAGAGCTAATTGAAATTTATTAACCATGACCTAAATAAGGTCTGATAACTTATAAGTTGGAGAGAATACAGATATAGGTTGTGTTTGGTATGATTAACATAAAGATAATAGAAAGAAATTTAATGAGAAGAAAGGATAATAAAAGTTTTTACATTTGATATATGTTTGGTATCCTAGTGGAATAGAAGAAAAAAAGTGAGTAGTCCTGATTGAGAAAGGAAACGTAATAGCTCATACCAAATACTCCCATAGTATGTAATGGAAACATTGTTTACACAAATTCCCATCCTCACTTAGCAGTTATCACTATACTAGTATACTCACTTCTCAAACGTCATAGTACTTTCACAAATTCACTCATCATTCGAAATCTCCTATAATTACTTCAATGCAATGTGTAGTAATTGTCAAAAGACTGGTATTTGTTCCCAAAAAGGAAAAATAAAAACCCAATTACATCTAAAACATCCAAAATACTACATCTCGCATCCACAACAAAATCCTAAAATATCATTAATTTTAGGGGCGGAGCCAGGGGGCTGGCGGGAGCCCTAGCCTCCCCTTGTCCCAAAATTGTTAGTATATATAAATTTTAAATGAAGTTAAATAATAAAAATATAGTAGCTCAATTGGTTTGATTGCTTGTTTATATCAGAAGAAAAAGATGGCTTAAAGAGGATAACAATGACAAAAAAGAGAGTAAAAACGTAAAATATGTGTGGAGCCTATAGACTATAAAAGGAAATGTAGCAAGTATTTAGGGACATCCAAAAAGAAAATTGTAGCAAATAATTTGGGACAGAGGGAGTAATTAGGTTCAATAAGTTTAATAAATTTAGACAAGTTCCAATAAATTAAGTGCATACTAAAGAAGGTTCAAATCTAGTCTAATAAGTTAAAGAGAATGCACACTTACACTTCTTCAAGACATTGGAGTAAAAATGGGAAATTAGCTTGGACTAACCTAAATCTTAGCAAAAGAAGAACAGTAACCAATAATTTCTAGATAAATAGGACTCATTTAAATAACAAGCTAGTAGCTAACCATTTTGGTGCAAATTAACTTGAAAGAAAATTAGCTTGAAATCTTACATGGCATGGCATTCTAGACTGAGAATTGGCTAACCATTGGAGATGCTTTTAGGATCTACTCCGCATTTAAACATAATCCCATAAATATGAAAACAAGGTCTAGGGATAAAAAATCGTGTACACATCATAACATTGTATTCACCTAAGTTAGACATAGATAGAATATATGCTCAGATCTAGGTATTCAAGTGTCCGACTCAGCTAATTTGAGAAAAAGTCATAAGTTTTTCATTAAAAATAACTTATACAATTATCTCGTCTTCATTCACAAGTTATTAAAAAAAAGGTGTTGGAGTAACATAGGTATTCACTAGGACTAATAAAAACAGGGTACCCCAACATAGGTATCTCGTCTTCATTCACGAGTTATTAAAAAAAAGGTGTTGAAGTAACATAGGTATTCACATAAAAACAGTGTTTAGGGTATTCACAAGTACATACTTCACAGTTGAATTCTGATCCGAAATCTCTTGTAATAGCTTCACAAAGTAGGTAACATCCGATGAATCAAAAGTAAATGTGTAATGGTCAAGTGGATGAGAACAAGCTTGGCATTTGTTCCAAAATAAAAAATAAAACACCTACCAAAATCCCAATTGCTACGGATTCATTCAAAAACGAATAAGCATAAACAAAGAGAATCAATCGCAAACACTGCCAACTTATCACCATACACGAATTATGAACTAACAAATCGGCACTTTTAAATTTACATTACATTTACCCTAGATCTTATAACCGAAACCATCAAACATAAAAATATAATCTCAAACGCAATGAAAATGGAATTCGAATACAACCAAATTAAGGGAAAAAAATAGTTAAAAGACAAAGAAAGAATCCATACCCTAAACCGCTCAGATAGGGTTGCAGCAGTAACAACCTTCTGTTTAGCAGCATCAGAAAGAAGCTTGTCAAAAGTGGCATTATCAAATAACACCATGTTGTTCACCTTCTCCTTTTGCTTTCCCTTGCTCCACTTCTGCAAATTTGTCCAACAAACAAGCCGGAAAAAATATATATTAAATAAAAAATCAAATCCAATTCAATATAAGCTTCGATTATACTTCTTACATGGAAGATATTATAACAAAAATAAAATAAAAAATCAGAGTAAGAAATTGACCTTCTTCTTCTGTTTTCCACCAGACTTAGCCGGCTTCGATGAAGCAGCAGGTGCTGCTTTTTTTGGTGCCTATATAAACAAATCCAAATCAGAAATCGTAAATCAGATTTATAAAAAGAAAATTATACGTCGTAATTAGAGTGAAATAGAAACGAAACAGAAATGATATAAGCACCATTGTTGGTAAAGAAAGATGGAGGCAGAACTCGAGTGGTTGAACGGAAGAGAAACTGAGATGGATGAAGAGAAACTGATATTAGGGTTTTAGGTCAATAAATATGCTCTTTTATTTTATTAATTATTAAGGCTCTTTTATCTTTAGCTTTTGATATTGGGCTTTGTAGTCCATGAGATCGAGAGGGCAATGTAGGCCTATTGGGGCATAAACTAATACGAAGTATGACTTATAACTCACGGCCCAACCAAATTCACGGTTTTTTTATTGGAAAAATGGATATAAATAATCCCACCTTTTGGGTGTCCGCTCAAAATCATCCCACATTTGCTTTATTTCAAAATAATCCCACATTTCCACCTAGTCTGCTTAAAATGGACCCAATTAATTTTTGACCGGTTGTAGGAGGTATTATTCAAATTTTTATAGGTAAACCTCTTCAATTATACCGTTGGCAATTAATATCCTAACTTCCCTCTTTAAAAACACCATTCATCCTCATTCATCTTCAACCTAACTTCCATACTTCATCTCTTTGTTTTTTTTTTCTTTGAAATTTTTTAGGGCTTGCTTCTTTAAAGCTATGGCTTCCTCCAACTCAAGGTCATCCTCAAGATCTGTTTCCTATGGAAATTCGTTGCCTATGTTGATGTGCTATCATGGTCAAGTTTCTCCAGTCAGGGTCGTTGGCGTGGATGGGCCAACTCGTGGTAGGCGTTTCTATAGCTGCTCTCACTGGCCTGTAAGTAAGGGTTAGGTTATGTTTCTTTAATTTACACTTAAATTGCCCAAATTTGCTTCTTTTACTGATTTCAATTTTCGAATTGAAGTTAATTTTTTTTTTTGGTTGAAATTACAGAGAACTTGTGGCTTCTTCAAATGGGCGGATGTTCCTGATGAAGTTAGGGAATTGCAGGAAAGAGTAATTGAGTTGGAGGAAGAAGTGAAGTACTTGAAGGATGTGAAAAGGAAGTTGCAGGATGATCTTGAGGAAGCTACTCTTGAGAATGTCACTACCAGGGAGCAGTTGTACACTGCTGCTGCTGATAAGAAGTTCATGTTTTATCTAGTTCTGTCTTGGTTTTTTTTTTGCATTCATGTTCTTTATTAAGAATTAGGTTTTATGGTTTAGGGGATGTTGAAGTTAGAGGGGGGCTAGCTGATGAAGTTAATCTATGTAATTGACTAATTATGATGTATGTATGGTATTAGTATAGTGAATGATGATTGTAATAGGTTCTTTAGAACCTTATTTTGTATATGTATGATTACAATCATTTTAATATATATTGTGATGGGATTAGTTGGAAGCTATCATTTGATGCTTATGTAATTTACAATCATTTAAGTTCATAGTGAACTTAAGTTCAATACACTAATAAGATAGTAGGTTGAAAAATATAAAAGTCATAGTTGCACACAAGTGCAATACATTAATAAGATACTAGGTTGAAAAATACAAAAGTCATAGTTGCACCCAAGTGCAATACATTAATAGCAAGTTCAATACAGAAGCCATATAGGCACTTAACTTCAATACATTAATAGCAAGTTCAGTACAAAAGCCATATAGGCACTTAAGTTCAAACATTAATATCAAGTTCAATACAAAAGCCATAGAGGCACTTAAGTTCAATACATAAAAAACAAGCCATGCTCAGGAGCTTGAATGTTGTGTGAAATTGTTTGCAGCAACTGATCTTGTAATAGGGGAGGGGCCACTTCTTCCAGGCATCTGTATAATAACAAACCAAAAGCAACATTCTTATTAAGTTTGAAAAAGTACATAATAATTGTTGAAGTTAGGGATGCATTCGAGTACTTACATTAGTGTATGCAGATCCATCACCTCCTATAAGCACCCCAAAGCCTTGGGGTGGTTGCATTTGTCTACCCCTTCCTCTTCCACTGCCTCCTCTGCCACTTCCAATGCTTCCTCTGCCTCCTCTACCACCAGTACCTCTTCCTCCAGTATTTCCATCACCTCTGCCACCACCTCTGCCACCTCCAATGCCTCCTGTATTACCACTAGCTCTGCCACCTCTGCTTCCCTTACCTCCCCTTATGACCCTGCCACCTCTTCCCAGTCTACTGGGCTCTGCTGTGGCACTATGATGTGCAGTGGAAGGCCTTGGATCATATTGTTGTGAAGTTGAGGAGCTTGGATCAGTTGGTGGTGCACCTCCACCACCTTTCCTTGGTCTGCCCCTTGGTCGTTTTTGAGGTGGTTCTGGCTGAACTGGAGGATCTTCCCTCAATGGGCATTTTCTTTTGTTATGGCCCTTTGACTTGCATAATGTGCATGTCATTTCCATGCCATGTTTGGTAAGCTTCCCTTTCTTCTTTGGCTCCTCCCATGGAGTTTTCCTTCTATTCTTTTTTGGCCTTCCTGGTCCAATTTTAATAGGAGGAGGGTCCACTGGAAAGTATTTCTTTGGCCAATGCCTTTCTCCATCCAATGGTGGGATGGAAAAAGAATAAGACTTCAAATGAGTCTCTCTAGTGAAGTGTGGATCAACAAATTCTTCTGCTGTTTTGTGACAGAAGAATGCAGCTGCAATAGCATGACAACATGGGATGCCACTTAGGTCCCACTTTCTACAAGCACAAGTTCTTGCTTCCAGGTTGACAGTCAAAGTGTCCAAATTGTGATTCACTTGGAACAGATTGTTACTTGATGGTAGTACAAGACATTTGCTAGCCTTGTCCTTTTCCTTTTCAAGCTTGACCTGAATTCTTGGGCATATTTGAGCTGTTGATTTTTCCATGTCTTGCCTCTTTTCCACAAGCCTTTGCATTAGTGCACCTCTGATGTCCTCAAGCATATAAATGAGGTGCTTGCTTCTGTAGTTTATGATGTAACTGTTGAAGGTCTCTGCCATGTTATTAGTTATCACATCAACCTTGCTTTCAGTAGAGAGGAAAGCTCTACAGAAGCACTTGGGGTTGTATGATTTAAGTGACTCTGCTGCTGCATAATCTATCTCAGCCGGCTCATTCAGTGCATCATCATAGTCTGCTTCATTATATGCCCATGCTATATTCCAAAACAACAGCTTCATATTGTCCCCTTTGAAGTCCTTGTGCCACAAGGCAAATATGTGCCTAGCACAGTGCCTATGCTCAGCCTTGGGGAACACAACACTCACACCAGCAAGTATACTCTAATTAATCACTAAAAAAAAAACAAATTAATAACATTATCAAGTGAACAATAAGTGAACAATAAGACTAAGATTAATGAATAATAAGTGGTAGTACTTACTGCATGTTCATCTGATATCACCACTGTTCCACTGCCATCACCTAAATCTAGGGTCTTCTGCAAGTTCTCAAAGAACCATTGCCATGAGTCATTATTTTCCCCCTCAAACACAGCCCATGCTATGGGGTACATCTGATCATTACCATCTCTACCCACAACTGATAATAATTGGCCACCCAAAAAGGTCTTCAAAAAGCATACATTTGTGCATATAACCTTTCTACATCCCTGCTTCCAACCTTCACTTAAACCCTCAAAGCATATAAATAGTCTTTGAAAAACAGGTGGTGGTGTTTCATTCTCCACCATAGTAACTAGTTCCACTGAACTCCTAGGACTTGCCAACTTTAGTGCCTGTAAGTACCTACCCAACTTTTTGTAATGGTCCTTCATTGACCCGTGTAACATTCTATGTGCATAGTGCTTGACCTTGTATGCAAAATCCTTGGACACAGTCACCTTGTATGCTACCCTAATTGTCTCAATAATGTCATTAGCAGGCCAATGAGGTTTGGCCTTAAAAACATCAAGAAGTTGCCTAGCATACCATGGGGACTTCAATTGCCTATTTTTTTCCATTGTCCTGACACAAGTATGTTCACCTTCCACACTTTTCACAACAAAAGTAGCCCTTCCTGACTCCCAGGATGACCAAAGCCTGAAAGGACAATCACCAAGGCATTTGACAGCTATCCTCTGTTGCCTTGATTTGTTGCTTACAAAAATCCTCAAGTTCCTACCTTGGTGAATTGCAAACTTAGCTACTGCAGTCTTAAAAACCTCCCTTGTAGGAAACCTTTGTCCAACTTTCCATTTAAAATTTGCCCAATTAGTGTCCTCCCCAACTATCAAATGCCTTTGTGCCCTTCTCTCTTCTCTGCCCTCTTCATCATCACTAGGGTCAGGTGTATGAATGTCATCCTCAGACACTTCATAATCTACTGAGGTGCCCTCTGCATTGTGTAAATCTAACCCAACTAGTTTCTCATATCTTTGTGAACCCAACCTCCCTTCACCAGCCTCTTGAATCAACTTCTTGTTTAGTTCATGCAGTTTATGATTATGCCCCCTAACTCTTTCTCTTGCAACAGTAGCTTCATTATCAGTAGTGTCTATATCCTCAACATTGGCAACATTTGCAAGAAACTCATCATCATCTTCACTATCACTTAGCCTAAAATCTTCCTCTTCTAAAGAAACCTCTGAACCACTATCCTCAACATCATCATGTTCATCTTCATATGCTGGATCTACCTCTGAACCACTATCTTCACTTTCATATTCAGGCAGTAGGTCATTCCGAGGCACTGGGCTATGCTCCCTGTTTTCTTCCCAATCATAATCATGTGGAACCTCTGTCCTGTGAAAATCACACTCAGGTTGTGGCTGTGGCTGTTGTATGTGGACAGTGGATGAATCTTGGCTTTGATTTTTTGGTGCTTCTTGTAAAGGAACAGTAGAGGAGCATTGGGTTGGATTTGGGGTTGGATTTGGTTCTGTTTCAGTCAAAGGAGGTTCTTTGGTTAATGGAGTAGGTTCTTTGGTTTGTGTGGGTGAAGTACTTTGATGATGCTGCTGATTATTTAAAGTGCTAGGGTCCACATGTGAAGCATCAAAAGATTCTTTTGTTGACTGCATATGCTTTGGGCTTTTTCTGATTTGGCTTGGATGGGTTGGGCCTCTTTTTGGGGTCAACTTAGGTGGCCTACTGTTATCTTTTTGTTGAGTGGAGGGAATTGAATGTGGTTGACATGACATGCTTTTCCTTAACTCAGCCACATGCATCATCAACATCTAATGTCTCAGGTTTGTCCACTGCATGGACCACATACAAGTCAATGGTTCTATACTTGAACACAATCTCACCCATCTCCCTAACCTCAGTGTCATTATAAACATGCTTTAGTCCATCTTTCAAACCACACCCAGGAATCAAGTAATATATCTTATCTATGTGCCTATAATCACCACACTTTTTAACCAAATCCTCAAAAAAACACCAACACAACTCATCAGGATCCACAGAAAAAGTCCTAATCTGCCCACCCAATTATATTAAACCATGACTTGATTCTTTGAACAACCAACCATGATAGAACTTCGATGTCACAGTCTCTTCCATGACTTTAATTAATCTACAATAAACAATAATTACAACGTATCATCACACATTCAACACCAAAAAACCCTAAATCTAGCAACATTAAATTTGATACAAAATGGAACAAAAACCGTACAAATTCACAATTACAATTCAAAACATCAATTAACATACGAACGAACTACATTTCAAATATACAGGAAAAAAAAAGCAAGAAATCATCTCAATACCTCGAAGCTTGGTGGAATCGATTGTACACAGTTGTGGGAAAATGGTGGGAATCACAGTTCAGCTTGAGAAAATCTTCTTAACAAACCCTAGCAACAGTTTTTTGCAGCAAACCCTAGAAATTGAGCGAAAATGGTAGAATTTTGTGAGCTTGAGAAATATTTTTGCAACAATGGCGGATTTTTAGCTTGAGTAAGAAGAAGTCAGTGAGTGATTTGTTTTGGGAGAATGGTGACTGAAGTTTTGGAGGGTAAAGGGTAGTTATGATGTAATTAATGAAAATGATTTGAACAGATTTACCTACACAGCAGGTTACAAGTCATTGGGTCCATTTTAAGCAAACTAGGTGGAAAGGTGGGATTATTTTGAAATAAAGCAAAGATGGGATTATTTTGAGCGGACACCCAAAAGGTGAGATTATTTATTTCCATTTTTCCTTTTTTATTTAATTAATTGTTTTATTTTTTGGATAAAGTTGTACTATGTCTTCAGTCGAATGCTAGTATGCTACTACACTACTAGAGGTCACTCGGCTTAATAATATACTCCGTAATCAACACATGCAACTAAAAGAAAAAAAATAAAGAATTCTCGCAATGTTATATTGTTATATATGTATTTTATTTATTTTTTTGGCAAGGATATATATATATGTATATTTTACTTACTCATCCCCTCCATAATATCTTGTGCATGAGTTGAGATCCTCTAGATTTTAGGATTGGTAGAGTTGTGAGAGTGGGAGTTTTTAAATATTTTTTGTTTGACTTTTGCAGAAATTATCTTAGCCATTGATTTTTTTCAAGGGTCCAGATTTTAGAAATCTACCAAAATTGAAATCTAGAGGATCTGAACGCCTCGGTAATACTTTTTCAAGGGTCCATAATACTTCTTTTCGCTTGATATGTATTTATATCTTATCCTTGTGATTTTTTTTTTAAAAAAATCTAACATCTAATTCACGTAATAAATGAAAAGAATATATAATGTTATGTGGACATTTAAAGCACTAATAAAAGTCGGTTGAGATAGTAACTGCATAAAACTTGAATCCTAAGAGGTAATAAGTTCGAATATAATTCTAAGCATGTAAGATGCTTATGTGATGCATATGCTTTGGAGTGAGTCACGTGGATAATCTTATGTGGAACGACATGCTGTCATGAGCGCATTTTTGGATGCACATTTTAGAATTGCATGTTTCTCAAATTTATAAGATTAAATATTAAATATTAAATACTTGTATTAATGACTTACTTATCAAGGTGAATCAAGCAATATTTTTTGTGCGCCCAACCGAAAGGTGGTGCTGATATGGTCAATTTTTCCACATATAAATGACATTCCTTTCGCTCGTCAATTTTTAATCCAATTTTTTCCCTATATTCTCCGTTTTCCTACTTTACACTCTTTCTAATTTGTCTTTATTTTTTAACCTTAATAAATTTTAGACATATGTGTCAAAATATTAATGAATTTTTATTCTCTTTGTCAAATATTAATGAATTTTTAGTTTTAGATCGATCCATTTTTCTTACTATTACATGTACAAGTAGTGGACAAATTGAAAAAAAAATTGAACAAATGGAACTTCTTGGATTCTAGCTTATGTACCAAGCCAACACATCAATAGCATATCCATCACCACTTTGCCCAACATCCCTTCAAGGGCGGTAGCTATTAACAGCACTAGCCCCTTTCTTTTATAAATATCCTTATAATCTGGAGGTTCTATCCTACTCCTCTACCCTCAAAATCACAAAAGTAAGCTTTAGCCATGGGATCCAAGAGCTTGCGAGGTTGAGAGAGACCTTCCTTAGGTTAATAGCGGAGATTCATGAATAAGTATTGCGCTATTTACCAGTGAGTGGGGTGATATTATTGGACTGATCTTTTGGTGGAAATTTGGGGAAAAAAAAAAAAACCAATTAAGCTGAAAAACATAAACTAAATAAATTAAAGGCTAATAACAATTGACTTAATCAACATCAACAACTTGTTAAATAAACCACAACTAATTGATGAGAAATGACCAAAACGAAATGAAAGACAGGCATGGGCTTTGTCGGTGGTGTTGGTGTCGTTAGTGGTGGCGACAAGAGCAGCCCAGCCCCGATTTCAAATTTGAATGTCAACCCAACGAGGAATCAGAGCCCAAAAACAGCATAGTCGTTTCATCGAAGCCCGAGAAATGTTGGATAGAAGATGAAAATCATCGTTCTCGGTGTTGCTGGTGGCGGCGAAATTCCCTTCATTTTTCAATTGAAGATGAAGAGAAGAAGAGGCTGAAAAAATAGACTACTAAATCTGACCATTGAAATGGCTAAATCTTTAAATAAAAAAAAATTTAAATAGGGTGGCGGCTGAAGATGAAGGGACTAGTTTTTTTTAGAGATTAATTTTTATTGATCATAAATTTACCTTAACTATATATATATAGATAGTTAAGCTTTTTCGACTATTTTTTTTTTTAAAAGAACGATTTGATAAAACTTTTCTTTTATAAAAAAAAACGGGTAATTATCAGTATTTTAAAGATAACTTTAAATCATTCGATTTGCAGTTTTGCACAAGATTTTTTCCAACGAACTAAAGGTGCGATTGATTCGTCTGAACTTTTTTGATATAATATGATTAGAACTATTATGATTTTTTTCGACTGTAGTTATTTTTTATAGTTATAACTTTTCATATCTAATTTAAACTTTTTTTATCTTAACTGAATTTTTCTGAACTGATCTGATAGAATCTAAACTTTTCTGATTTGAAATTTACTGAAATAAACATTAGACTACATAAATAAGTTGAATCAAACAACTCTAATGTCAAGTGAACTACATGAGCTTAGATATGCTCAATCTCAATGCAACAAATTGATTAGTGCAATTGGAGCACAATCTTCCATTCTCATGAGACCTTATTAAAAAAAATTAAAAGAAAAAGTTTGATTTGATGTCTCCACTATTATAAATTGATTGTTGGACTCTCTAACTCTATCATAGTCTCAAAGGGAAAGATTAACAGAAAACGGTAAAACAATCTTTTATATGTATATCTTAAATAAAAAAAGGAATAAAGATAGCAGTCTTGAATTGAAAGAATCCTAATAAAATGAAGTACCATTGCTAGTTGGAGCAGGTGGTAAAGACTAAAGACTTCAACTCGTAATCTTGACTCTTAAGCTCACGAGTCCGAATCTTACCCTACCTATAAACTAGGTAGCATACTAGCATGGATACTTCATTTAGGTTACTGTATCTGTATCGGATATCGATGTGATACTGATATTTTAATAAGGATACTCGATACCATACATACTCCATTTTAACATTATTTATTTTGACATGTTTTACTATGGGTTTACCCATTTTTTAAAAATATATTTTCATATGAATTTGACAAAAAAAAAAATCTTATCTTATGTAATGATTAAAAAAAAAATCCCAAATTATATTGGAAATTTAATATATATATATATATTTTTAATTTTTAAAGTATTTAATATTATTTATTATTTCTCATGCCCGTATCTTATATTTTTCAAACAAATGTATTCCGTACCCGTTTCATACTCTTCTCTGTTTCCGTATTCATGCAACTAAATTAGCCTATAAGTACTTAAAATTCTCGAGATTTATTTATTGTACCCTTAATTCTAAGTATATACGAGCCAAAGTGAGCCGGATAATCAATAGTAGGGCTTGATTCAAGACATAATTATCAAAATTCAAAAGTTATCGTAAGATCATTTGATGGTCTAATATATTATATATATATAATATTTAACTATGAAATTAAACCTATAACCCTTTAGATATCTGGTTAAATTTTATAAAAAAAACCTGTTATAATATAATGCTAAAAAGTTGCAGTCTTTAGCAAAAAATTGACGACGATCTGATAGAAGACTTGTTGCATGCGCTGTTACATATTTACATACCACCAAACAAAACAAAACAAAATAAATAAGATAAAGCAACAAAGAATAAAATCATTAAAAAAAGACCAAGACATTGGCATGATTTATTAAAGGGCTTAGCTAGCTAAAGTAGTTCTTGATTGCAATATGTTTTTCCAGTGGGGCTAAGAAGTAATAGAGATGATTAAAGTGATTTTTGTCAAAGAGGAGTGGGACTTTGGTTTTAAAATTCATGGCTTCTAATTTCCTTGATATTTTCTTAGTAAGGAAGAAAGTAAAGGATGGCCAATGATATTATTGTCTTCTGCCACGTTTAATTTCATAATGCCAAAACGCCTAACTAACGAACTAATTAGCTAGGATGTGACAATCTAATATATATCATATGATTATTATTGAATATTGATGCAAGACTCAAATTAAGTACCTCATGATCTTATTATATTCTTTTGGAGCAAAAATTACTCGTAAAATAAAAGTTCATGGAATTGGCTTAATTGCACAAATATATATAAAGAGGTGGGAAACCTTGACACGACCCGCTAACTCGACACGAAATCGAACCGTTATTAACGGGTTTGGATCGACGATGTCAATCCGTTTAAATTAAATGGGTTGACACGACACGACATGTTTAATAAACGGGTCGGGTTAGGGTTAAGGGAGTTCAACCCGTTTAATTAAATGGGTCAACCCGACCCGGCACAATTTTACTTGATTTCCAACTTTAGTGTGAAAAAACTACATAACCCGCCAACACGACCCAAACTCGACACGAAATAAACGGGTTTGGGTCAATGATTTCGACACGTTTAATATAAACGAGTTGACACGACATGACCCGTTTATTAAACGGATCGGGTTAGGGTTGAGGGGTGTAAACCCGTTTAATTAAATGACACGACATGACACGAATTCGACACGACACAACACTTTTCCCACCTCTAATCTATACAGAACACATATGGTGATTTATGAGTGAAAATTATAAATTTAAAGTGTAAAACATTCAGACCAAAAAACAATAACAAAAATCAACTAACATTTGTAATGTTTGGCACTCAATCTTTGTACTAACAATGATCAACATTTACAATCTTTTTTGTGATAACTTTCAGAAAGAATATAAGTACCTTCAAACATATTTTTAATAAGTTTAAACTCACTTCACAATGATGTGTTTTGTGTCACCTTATTTAGAAATTTATGTCTTTCATTAAGTAATGGAGTTTTTTACACTAACATTACAAGCATTAACTAAAGAGACTATGGCCCTGTTCTTTAGGACTGAACTGAACTGATCTGAACTGATCAGATCAGGTGGGGGTATTATTTTGTGAGAGTATAAAATTAAAACAAAGCTAAACTGATCTGATCTAATCTAATATGATTATTGTAGCTTTTAAGTCCAAAAGAACAAGGCCTACGTCATTTTTATCAAATACGGAGTAATACTTTTCATCCATGAGTACCATGAAAAATACCGCGAAGTATTATTTCTTTTGAAAATAAAAACCATATTTAATTTTCTCCCTAATCTAAGGTACTGCTTACATGCATAATTAAGGACTTCTAATACCATGTGAGAATAATGCACAACTCACCAATTAAACTAGCCCTGGCAAGTGACAATACATTTATAATAGTTTCAGTGTTATAACTAATAAGTATAATTACCAAAATAACATTATGGTATCTTTCCATGATCCTTTAATTTGAGGGTTTTTTTTTTTTTTTTTTTTTTGTGAAAAGAGGGAAAAAAATACTCCTAATTTACAGTAATTTAGAAGGTTCTATTGCAAAAAAATAAAGAAATAAAAAAGGAACTATAGTGGTCTAGTGGAGGTTGCATTAAAATTTTAAAAAAGCAAATAATCCATTATTTAATAAATGAGAGATTTTATGAAACACCTAAAAGAGAAAGAATTTTCCCTATATTCTATATAAGCACACCAAACTCACACTCAAAAACACTTCAATTTTAAATTACACTAAAACTACGGAGTAGTAGTGTACTTACTTTATAACCTTTGCCTTTATATAGTGCCTCACTCACTCATTGAGTTGCCATACTCAAACTACCTTCTCTTTTCTTCCTCAATTTTCTCCTTCAACATCCAAAACAATTTTACTCAACTCAAAACCCTAATTTATCAATTACCTAGCAAAACCCAAAATTCTCCCCCAATTCAACCTTTGCTAGATTGATCATCAAATGAATCCCTTAAACATCAACCAAATTAAATTCGAAAAAGCAAATGTCATCAAACTTAGGTACCAAAATCTAAGAAACACCACAAATTTCTTTCGAATTTTCGAAATTTTCCTCGTATTTGCAGTAATTTCGAGGCTCTCGTTTCAGTTACCTTTAGCGTTATTCAATTTCTCCAATGAATGCATTCGCAGCTTATCGATCTTCCTAATTAGCCCAAAGTTTGTGTTCATTTTAGGAAATGCAATCGTAATCACACTTTTTGTGAATTCAGGGAAGTTTAAAAACGACGAATGTAAATCCAAAACCCTAAAACTTACCTCGAATAATAATCGTAAAATGGATCAAAAGAATGGTAAGAAACAAGGAATTAAAGACGAAAATGCGATGATGGCGATGATATTTTCAACACCGGAGCATCAAGTGATTAAAATATATCATAGGAGTAAGTCTGAGAAGATGATAAAAAGAGGAAAAACAGAGAAAAAGTGTTGTGGATTGCGAAGGTCGAATACAGAGGTTAGAAGCTTGAGAAGTTGTGGGTGTTGTAAAGATTCAAATCAAGATCATCATTACCCTGAAGATCATATGAGTAATGAAGAATTTCAGAAAACTATTGAAGACTTTATTGCTAAACAACAAAGATTTTTGAGAGAAGAAGAGTTTTTAGCACTTGAAGAGTGATTAACTCTATAAACTACATCCGGTTCAAATTACGTGCAACAATGGGACGTTACGTATAAAATATTAATTGGTTACCTATAATTTGTGCCGGATATTGTATATATATATATATATATACTACCTTTGTATTATATTTGTTGCAGCAATTTGCCATATAATATTATTAGAACTAATCTGATACGAAGGTAGTATAATTAATAGAATTACGGGCTAGGTTTGGTTGGATTAGTTTGTCACATTATTTGTTCAAATTATATAATCAATGTGACAATTAATTCGGAAAAAGGAAGGATTTTGCTCGAGTAGAAGAATTAAAGGAGTGGGGTTTGGTGGTTTTTGGAAGGTTTTGTAAAATTAAGTCAATTAGTCAAAGTTCACTTGTTGTGTGCTATAGAGTATAGTATGCTTTACTTAGAAGCTTTAACTTTAGTATAGTACACAAGTTTTTTTTTCCTTGTATTATTTGTGAAAAGTGAGGTTTATGACTATGTACATTAATTAGGTAGATGTTAAGTTGGGATACCTCATCTCTATGTGTTGTAATCATACTCAATGTGCCTCCTTTTGAAGGGAAAGAACAAAAGGCTACTGTTTTTTTTTCTTTTCCCATATTCTTTCGTATCTTTGAATTGTTGAATTGCCTTATTAAGATTCTGTTTTACTCAAAATTTAAATTACCAAACTAGCTGAATTTAGGTCTTAACCTTTAGAATCTATGAAATCTAAAGTTTAAACATAAAACTCTTCAACTCTAGGTACATGACTGGTTTGATATGGTATTAGCGGCCCATTTGATTGTTGGTAATAAATTGTGGTAATGGTAATGAATTTATAGTGTAATTTTGTTAAGGAGAAACCTTATAATTTCCATAGAAAACAAATTTTTATTCCCAAACTTCAATTTTCTTCTCATTTTTCATTCCCATCCATTACCATTTGGGAGGGTGGTATTTGATGGGAATGAATATTTGTGAAGTAAATTATATAAATTGGAGCTAAGGTAGCACCACCATGGGAATGGATTTTGATTTCTCTTCTGAATTTAGTTATAAATTCATTCTCATTACAATGATTTATAACCGGCTACCAAAAAGGCCGTAGATGTCACATTGTCTCAAGTACTCAATCCCTCATAATCAAAGATATGACAATTAAAAAAAATATTTTGGGGAATATAAAACGGAATTAGCGTTGTTTTCTCATAAGACTAAACTCCAATTTATTTGAACTAAAAAATAAGAAAATTTTGCATCTACAAAAGTTTCTATGAGATGGGGTATAATGATATGAGAAAACGAGATAATTTGTTATCTGATTAGCCTCAAAATAGACGTGACATGAGGTTTCAGGGTCATGTTTTCCGATAAGTTGGTTCACATCCTTATGAGATTTTAGATTTTTCTGAGGGCACACACAACACACATTTTTTCTGCAAAAATGTGAATAAATAGATATGACATGTTTTTTCATTGGGTATCAGTAGTTCGGTACTATGTATGACTGCATAGCTTTTTTAGGACATTAGACCCCCTACTCATACATACATATATGTTTAGAGAGCCACAAGCCCACAAAGACAGGATAAATATCGATCCATAATCTCCTAATATCATAAAGCAATGATATTTTTCAAAATGAATAAATTTTGATTGTACTCGTTTATCTTTCCTTAAAAAAATTGTGTATATGAAGTAGAGTACATATATAACAATTGATAAATATTCATTTAGAAACAATAATGGTAGTCTTTTCAGAGTGAATTACTAACCAAATGTCTTTACATGCTAAACACGTTGCTTTACAGAATCATAAAGATCTTAGATATGGCTGTTATAATATATCCATCAAAAAATTCCAAGCTTATGATGTAACTTGGCTCCATAAAGCTGGCTATGGTCTTTCACTTTTTAACTAAATTAAAGCATGCATTATCTTCTTTTGTCTCTTGTACAGTAATATTACACCCTTTGTCTCAATTTACTTGCCCCATTTTGACTTTGGGCACTATTTATATGTGAATTTTGACTTTATTTAATTTAATATACGTAAGAAAAAACATAAGCATGATGGATCTAGTTTAATTCGTCTTAACATGTACTTTTCAAATATATAATTTTTATAATTTTTTATTATATATAGTTAAAGATATTTTTATTTAAAGTTGTGTCTCGAGAGATGTGAAAAAGAGAATGTAGCAAGTAAATTGGGACGGAGGGAGTATTTATTACTCCATATAAAATTGTGGAAAGGTCGGAGGACATGCATGAGAGCATCAGATCCGAGTAAAAAGTCTTCTAAACTAGGTTCTTCTCAATTAGAAATGATTATCGAGCGAGTCGATCTTGAGCTGGGGCTTGCTCGACTCATACTTGTTAGGTTTCGAGTTGAGCCGAGTCGACCACGAGCTGCTCCTTTAATGTTTTGGCCCTATTGAATTTCATTTTTTTAAAAAAAAATTATTAATTATATTCTCTCTTTTTTATGCAAATTATTTATTCTTAAAGTGTATTAATTTATTATATTAAGTGTCAAAGTTAATTTTTATTTGATAGATTTAACATAGAAAATTATTGATTAATCTGTAAAATTATCAAGTTTCGAGCTGATGATTTGAGCGAGCACGAGCCAACTCGAGTCGAGCTTTGACCGAGTCAAACTCAACCTGCTCGCGAGCTGATCAACTAAATTAGCACCCCTACTTTCAATCGTTTGAATAGGCTGTAAAATCCATTTAGCAAGTTTCCCTGAAATAAACTTTACCATCAAGTTAAATTAAAGAATCCATATAATATCAATAATAATTTAACCCCATTGTGATACAATAGTTTATTTAATACCTTGTTTTCGCCTCATTATTAATTAGAAAGAGCTTGTAACACACACACACATATATATATACTTCCTCCGTTTCGAAAAAAACGCAACAATTTCTATTTTAGGAAGTTTTAAAATAAATGCAACAATTTTAATCTTTCCATTTTTGTAAGTTTTTTCTTCCTATCTCTCACATCATCACATACCCCACTTTATCTCTCTATCCCTTTTACTCTCACAACAAAAAATGAACTAGGAGTCCGTGTCATCCAATTTGTTGCGTTTTTTTCGAAACGAAGGAAGTATATATATATATATTGTCATTTGTAATTTATAAGAGAGGAAAAAAATCAAGTGACATCTTGCCATATTCATCATATTATAAAGTATAATAAAACAAAAAGGAGGGAGTATAATATAATTTTTTGTATATATTTACTTACTGTTAGTATTTAACATTGGCAAATATGTGAATCTCAAATAACGTAGACTAGTAATAATCTCAAAGGAGCCTAATTAAGGAGGTAGTAAGTTTTACTCATATCTCTATCCCTTTATCAATATTTGATGTACAAAAGCACAAAAAAGTAAGCTAGTGGATGGGTGAAACTGAAAGAACTTCAATTCCATTAACAAGAGGCAATAGTTCCAAAACTTAGGTCTATGTCCTGAATTCAATCTTCGTGCCAACCCAATGTTTAAATTTTGTGGACTAGTAATTAGTAAACCATATCTTGAACCAACAAGTGGTGTGCTCTTCATGCTAATTACGATAGGAATTCCTGTCGCAAAAATGTGACCCCGTTGTAGAGAAGAACTGTCGCAAATGATATTTTCCGTCGTAAGAATATGACCCGTCCTAGAAAAAGGTGGTCGCAAATGATTTTTCCCATCATGATCCCGTTGTGAATAAGTCAATGTTAACAGAGTTTGAGTTAGATATTAGGTGGATTTTTGCGACAGGCTCAAAAACTGTCATAAAAGATCTAAATTTGCGACGCAATTTATGCCCGTCATTAATTTGTAACTCTACAGACTAGTAGTTTAGTAGGGATTAGCCTTTGAACTAGTTACCTTACCAATTTATTTATTCATTAAAAAACAAAATTCTAATAAGAAATCTATTCTTTTTTTTAGATGGAGAGATAAATATCAAATGTTTGTTTGGTTGCTAAATCTTAAATCTTTAGTAGATAGTGGAATCTATGCTATATATATTTTGTTCTATTATACATTGCATAAGCTGGAATGCTTATTCTATTTTGAAAAAATTGTTCGGATTTGGTAATGCTAAAATATACCAGGCAATGAGAACTTAAATATATACCAAAGAATATGTCTTCCTCAACTGTTTTGGTCTCGATACATTTTAACCTCATGTGTACACTAGTGAGTGTTTCATATTGTGAGAAAAGAAATTTTTGAAGAAACTTCTTCGACTTATTAGTGTACCAAACTCTTCTTTTCTCGTATTGAATTGTCTAGGGCCGTTTGTCATATTATATCAAAATTCAACATGTTGATGGTGGATTGATGGATAACGATTGTATGCGTACTCCTCTCTATTTTTTTTTATGCTACGGGTTATTATGAAGAAATTTTATGAAGGTTTTTCAATTGTTGAAGTTTCTTATCAATAAATATTTTTTTTAATTAGGAAATGAAAACCTGTTATCAATAAATAATTTATTGAAGTTCTTTGTACAGCTATCATTGAATGATCCAATTGGTATTATTGGGTCCAATTGGTAATACTGGTTAGGGACAATGTTTGTTTGGAAGCTTTTTGTTGTTATGTTTGAGAGTAGAACATAGGGGTGCTTATCGAGCGAGTCGATCGCGAGCTGAGGGTTGCTCGAATCATGCTCATTAAGTTTCGAGCCGAGCCGAGCCGAGCACGAGCTGCTCGTTTAATGTTTTAGTCCTCTTGAATCTTAATTTTTTCAAAAGAAAATCGTTGATTATATTTTCTTTTCTTTATGAAAATTATATATTGTTAAAGTTTATTAATTTATTATATTAAATATCAAGGTTAATTTTGTTTTTCAAATATTTAACGTAAAAAATTGTTAATTTTTTGTAAAATTATCGAGTCACGAGCTGTTTCGAGCGAGCTCGAGCCAACGCGAGTCAAGCTTTGACCGAATCGAACTCGAGCTGCTCGCGAGCTACCCAGCTCAATAAGCACCCCTAGTAGGACATGTGGATTTTTCTAAACTCCTAATTTTGTAAAAGTTCACTTTATTTTATAGTACTTGTAATACTTTTTTCACTTTACACTAGATACACTTACCAAGGAAAAGAATTTTTATATTAGAGGTATTTAAAGTAGAAGCCGGAGTATGACTGTGAGTCCATGAGAGAGTATGAAATTAATTAGAGGTACATATTCTCTATGGAGTAGAGCACAAATATAGTTGACAATTAAAATTTAAGCTTAAAATGTACAAAGTTTTATGAAATGCTATACTTTATAATAAGCTTAGGTGTATCGAATAAATAAGTGAATTCTATTTCTGTGGGGTTAAAGGGAAAATAGAGATGAATTATATAGCTACCCTTTTAATGATACCATAGATCCTTATAAAAAAAAACATATATCCTTATAAAAAAACACGGTAATTTTTTTAAAAAAATGTAGACAAGAGATAATTTCATCTATTAAAAACCTCATATTTGTAGAGTATAACAATTTTATATTTAGTCAATACAAGTGTACAACCATCGCTACCATTGCAATTCAATAATAGTGTACGACTTAAGTGAAAAATATATATTAACAATTTAACATAGATAGTCAAATTGATAGTCAAATTATGTTAGATTTGAGACTTTTTTTTAGTATGCTCAAAGTACGCCCATGTCCATTTAGACTTGCCATGGGTTGGGCATGAGTTAGACACGCCCAAGCTCGTGAGTTAGTATCATTAGAGCACTCGATTTAAATATACCCAAAAAAATCATATAAAATTCAACTACTAGCATTTGGTGACGAGTTGGTGTGATCAAGAGTGGATTAGGTGAAAGTGGTGGCAGGAGAAACAAAAAAGGAACCAAAAAATAATTTTGAGAATTTAAATTATTTTGAGCAAAGCTTGAGAAAGAGAAAAAAAGATGATAGTAATTGGTAAATGGTAAGTAGAAGCATGAATCTCGCAACACGACCTTTGCTCTCATTGAGTAATTGTACCTTCTTTTATGTTAAAAAGTAAACACTCCAAAATTCATGAGTAACATTCATTTGGTAGGTATGTATTTACACCTTTTAATAGAAGAATATAAAAAAAGGATCAAACAAATTGCTACAAAAATACAAGTGGTGAAATGGAAGTAGAGAAAATTCTCCACATGAAGGAAGGAGTTGGACAAAGCAGTTATGCAAAGAACTCCTTACTTCAGGTTTTTCTTCTTCCTATAAATTTTTTGTTCACCCAAATCAAGTAAATTTGCTCTTGCATAAATTGTTTTTAAAAAAATACTTACATTTTATGTAGTCTACTAATCTCTACAAAAATCATCTTAGAAGTATGGTTTGCTAAGGTGGCTGGTAGCATATGTTGCCTTGCATAATAACTTTATCATGAATGATTCTCTTGAGATTGCTCGAATAGGGACGAGTGCTGTAACAATATAAACAAAAATTTCTGCAAAATCACCAACAATATTGAGTTAAAAGAATATTATGTTCCCAATGCCTAAACAATACAATAAGCACCTACCAGGCTAACACAGCACATAAAAGGGCAAAAAAATGAGCAATTCTCATTTCCTAACAATTAGGTATCTAACAAGGATATAACATGACATTTTAACGTAACCCTGAGCAACTTCACGGGCAGAAATTCAGGGCACCAACTAAATAGGGGTGTTTTGGAATAAAATGCCATGTTATAGAGTACTTGTTAGATACATAATTGTTAGGAACTAGAAATTTCCCCTACATGCACCAAACTACCAAACCCCTGAATACTCTATTTAAAAGGCTTTGAACATTTATTTCCCATATAATCCTTTCACACGGGAGAAAAGAAAAGGTACATAAGAAGATTGGTTTCCAAAAATACCATGCTTAAGATGGATTTTTCCCCAATATCCCTACCACATTTAAACTATTATTAAAAGCCATTTTTGAAAAATCACATCTTTAACTATGTTTGCATGGTGATGATATAACAAATAGTTAAAAGAAAAGGGTAATTAATTTGTTAAAAAAATAAAAAAGACAACATGAAATTATGAAATCAATACTTTTGTTCAATTTACTCCCCATCATCCCTAACTTTTAACGCCTTTTATTGTTAATATTTTTGGGAACAGAGAGCTGTGATAACAAAAGTAAGGCCAATACTTCAAGATAGCATAAGAGACCTGTTCCATTCCTTACTACCAGAATGCCTTATGATGGCAGACTTTGGCTGTTCTTCTGGACCTAATTCTTTGCTGGTAGTCTCAGAAATCATTGATATAATTGATCAAGAACGACAAAGTTCAAGTCAGAAAATCCCTAAGTTTGGGGTGTTCCTCAATGATCTTCCAGGGAATGATTTCAATGCCATTTTCAACCTGCTCCCAAGTTTTTACCAAACTCTAGAAGAAGGGAAAGAAAGTGAATTTGGACCGTGTTTTGTATCAGGAACACCAAAATCATTCTATGGAAGAGTATTTCCTGACCAGTTCCTTCACTTTGTCCACTCTTCTTACAGTGTTCATTGGCTTTCTCAGGTAAGAACCTATGGTATAAAAGCATATTTACAATGACCCAATTTGGCCATTAAGACATTACTCCTTAGCTTCCATCCATATTTATTGGTAACATTTAATGTTTTAGGCTTGCTGAAAAAATCGTATAAGCATTCTGTAAAAAATAATGGCTTTATAAATAGATTTCACAACACGCAACACATTACATGGTAAGGTGCTCAAAGAAATAACAATAGTAAATAAGATCATTTTGAATATCAAGTTAAATTCTTAATTACAAGGGCATGGAACCATAGTGCGACTATAATGTTGAAGAGGATACTCTTGTTTAAGGATCTAGGTTTGCTATTCCTAATTTCTGCAAGTTGGTCAATATCTGACCCTCAAAGCCCATTTGGTAGTTGATAATAAATTTTGGTAATAAGAATGAAAATTAAATTACTCCCTCTGTAACATATTAACTGCAACGATTTGACATTTTTTCTCACTACTTTATGTCAAATCGTTACAATTATTTGTTACAGAGGGAGTATAATGTAGCAAGGAAAACTACTTTATCATCTCCATGGAAAAATAATCTCATTTTCAAACTGCTATTTTCTCTTTTTTTTTTATTACCATCCATTACCACTTGAAACAATGGTATTGTATGAGAATGGATATTTGTGAAGAAAATTAAGGGAGACTTGGGTAAAGTAGCACCACTATGGGAATGAATTTTGGTTTTCCTTGTAAATTTATATATAAAATCATTCCCATTAATTTCGTTTATGACCGGGTAACAAAGGGCCATTATTGCAATTGTTTGTGTTGTATCGTTGTGGTCTGGTCTATTAGAGTATTGATATCTGTAACTACTGTAAGGAACTTGTTAGTTGTCAGTGATATACCTCAGGAGAATTCGCACAGAAGCAAAATTTGCTAGTTTGTTGATGTTAGGAAGATGGATTAATTTCTGTCATAAGATATATTTCTTACTTCTTAGTTTTACTGGAAATGGTTATATGTTTTTCCTAAAGATCCAGGATCAAGATGGCAGGTACCAAAAGGATTAGAAAGTAGGAATGGAGAAGCATTGAACAGGGAGAATATATACATAGCAAAGACAAGCCTCCCAGAAATATTACAGGCATATTATGCACAGTTTAAGAGGGACTTCATGCTCTTCTTGAGGTCACGAGCGAAAGAGATGGTGCCTGGTGGCCATATGGTTTTGACATTTCAGGGTAGCATCCAGAGAGATGATCCTAACTCAATGTGGGAGTTGCTCGGCTCTATCCTGCACAATATGGTTTTAGAGGTGACTATAATATCTTCATTTTCACCTCAATGTTAAGTTTTGAAGAAAAAACTTCAGATACAGATTGAAATTTTAGATGGGGGGGGGGGGGGGGAGTGTGGGGTGTGGGTCAAATTAGGTTTAGTAACTCCTAAATAGGGGTGACCAGGTTTAATTCACAACTAAAACAAAGAAAGATGACAAGGGGAAAAAAGGAACAATATTAAATCAAAGAAGGTTAATAAGGGGGAAGAAATGAAGCCTACAAATGTTTGAAATATAATCCCCAACTCTAGATTAGAGATGAAAAGGAGAAATGTTGACTATTACTTTTTGAACCAAAATAACTCCTCTAGTGGTTTTCAGGGTGTGATTGAACAGGAAAAACTGGACAGATTCAACATGCCGTTTTATGCTCCCACGGTCGAGGAGGTGAAAAATTTGATAAAAACTGAAGGATCATTTTCTATCAACAAAATCGAAACTTTCACAGTTGACTGGAGTGTTGAAACCAACCAAGACCTCAATAATCGAGTCAAGTTTGTTGCCAAGACCATAAGAGCTGTTACAGAATCTCTCCTTGCAACTGCATTCAGTGAGGCAGAAATAGATGATTTGTTTTTCAGGTTCAGTGCAAGGGTAAAGGAATGCATGGCTCAAGGACAGAGTGAATACCTAAATATTGTGGTCTCAGTGACTAAGAGAGACTAAAATCAGTACTTCCTCAACCTCAATATCAATGAGGTATAGCTAGATGGCAGAAAATGTTAAGGAAAAGAACTCTGGTGAGAGGCTATTAATTCTGCAAAGCAAGAAAATGCAACAAATGCTTTTTTTAAGATTTTGGAATAAGTCAGTTTAATCACTGTTTTTTCATTATTATGTCCTACAGTAATAATATCTTTGTTATCTCATTATTACGTCCTCATTAGTAAAATAAATATTTTACGAACTGTGAAAGTTGATTATAAAGTAAATGAATCACGCCAACTAAAAAATTGCATATTATTCATCTGCGTTACAAGAAAAGTCACGGATAAACACAAATTTAGAGGAAAAAAGACAATGCAAACTCATACATTGGTAGAACCGTAGAAGCATGGTTTTCCAAAAGACCAAAAGGGGTAAAATAGTAGGACGGATGAAACATGCTTTTCCATCTTCCACTTGATCCCCAAAAGTAGGATAGAGGTTATTTTGGTTGATAAAAAAGGTATTTGCAAACTAAGTTAGAAATATGGCAAATTTACTCATTGTAAGGCCTACTATTTTGGACTGAATGATTCTAAATTAACTACACTAAATCCTAGACTCAAATAAGGTTTAGCAACTCCTAAATAGGGGTGACCAAGTTTAATTCACAACTAAAACAAAGAAACATGACAAGGGGAAAAAGGAACAATATTAATTCAAAGAGGGTTAAATAAGGGGGAAGAAATGAAGCCTACAAATGTTTGAAATATAATCCACAACTCTAGATTAGAGATGAAAAGGAGAAATGTTGACTATTACTTTTTGAACCAAAATAACTCCTCTAGTGGTTTTCAGGGTGTGATTGAACAGGAAAAACTGGACAGATTCAACATGCCGTTTTATGCTCCCACGGTCGAGGAGGTGAAAAATTTGATAAAAACTGAAGGATCATTTTCTATCAACAAAATCGAAACTTTTACAGTTGACTGGAGAGTTGAAACCAACCAAGACCTCAATAATTGAGTCAAGTTTGTTGCCAAGACCATAAGAGCTGTTACAGAATCTCTCCTTGCAACTGCATTCAGTGAGGCAGAAATAGATGATTTGTTTTTCAGGTTCAGTGCAAGGGTAAAGGAATGCATGGCTCAAGGACAGAGTGAATACCTAAATATTGTGGTCTCAGTGACTAAGAGAGACTAAAATCAGTACTTCCTCAACTTCAATATCAATGCGGTATAGCTAGATGGCATAAAATGTTAAGGAAAAGAACTCTGGTGAGAGGCTATTAATTTTGTAAAGCAAGAAAATGCAACAAATGCTTTTTTTAAGATTTTGGAATAAGTCAGTTTAATCACTGTTTTTTCATTATTATGTCCTACAGTAAATTTATCTTTGTTATCTCATTATTACGTCCTCATTAGTAAAATAAATATTTTACTCATTGTAAGGCCTACTATTTTGGACTGAATGATTCTAAATTAACTACACTAAATCCTAGACTCAGCACGAGCTAAGCGCAATTGAATTTGCGCAATTGAATTTGTCTGAGTCCAAAAGGAACAAGGCCTAAGTGTTATCAAATGCTTATTAATTCTAATGTAGTAATGTTAACTTCAAATCCATTATAGACCCTAGACATCCCTAACTGTCCCTCGAGCCATCCCCAAACATCCCCTGCCATTCCCAAGACATCCTCATAAATGGTTAACAGAGTATCTGTCCACACTAGCCGGTGTATACCCGAATCGGGTACTTGACCCAGCACTTAAGAGAAGTAATTGTGCTTCATAGTAACACAAAATCTCTTGCTGGGTCAGGTAGGAGGGCTATGCAGACATATATTTCCTACTGCACCCTATTTGGACTTATAACATTCTCCTCAAATTACATCAACATCATAAAGAACCGACTTTTGACAGATTGAACAATTGATGCAGGAAATCAAGATTAGCCCTGCAGAAGTAGGGGAACAAGTGATGAAAAGTGAGGATTCAGAAGAGGCATTGAGAAAGATCATAGGTTTCATTATCGAATCGAGGAAATCAGAAGCACCCAGCAGAAAGGTAGCAGAGGTGGAAAATAAGGAGTTAGAAGCGGAGACTATCAGAAGCCAGTAAACGGAGATCAGGGCGACACTGATCCTATAACAAAATGTAGTTGGCCATTATTCTTGCTTTTCTTGTACATTACTTTTGATATCTCAACATCAGAAATTCAGAATCTCAGCATATCATGTTACAATCTCCGTTTTCACCTTTTTACCTAGCATCTGCATGCTAGATATTTCACTATTAACCATCAATATGGCTCAAATGAACACAACATATTAGACTAAGCACAAAGCTGTGTTGATACTTGAAACCATAAGTCCATAACAACACCAAACTTTCAATGTCATTAATATACTACGGCACTGTTCTTTTGGACTTAATTTCTGAAATTTTAGTTCAGTTCAGTTTAGAAAAATTCAATTCAGCTCTAGTTGAGTCTATGATTTAGTTTAATTCAATTTAGCTCCTGTTTAGTCTGGGACTTAGTTTTCAAACAAAATAAATTCACTTGAGTTCAGTTTAGACAAATTAAGTTCAGTTGCGTTCAGTTACACAAATTAAGTTCATTTCAGATTAATTCAATCCAAAAGAACATGGCCTACATCCTTTGTTGCTACCACATTTGTACATTAATTTAAAAAGATAAGTCATAATTTCAATTAGTATAGAGGACTTACACTTAAGAATAAGGAAAGCTTCTAATAAGAGGCTGAACTTTAAACTGCCATCTTCATTTCAATTTTCTGGTGAGGATCATAACCCACAAGCTTGAAATCAGTTGCTACAAAAGAATCTATACTTTTCTTCAGAGGATTAATCTTTAAAACCTGTTTAAATACAATTAAATTCATTTAGAAAGAGGAATCTTGATATTAAACAGAAATTTCTATTTCAAGATCAAAATTACATAACATTATATTCAGATGATGCTTACAGGAAAAGGCTTAGGTGAATTCTGCAATTGTTCTTGCAAAGGCTCAATATGATTGCGATAAACATGAGCATCCCCAATGACATGGATAAAATCCCCAGGAAGAAGATCTGCAAGAGAGCGAAAACTAAGCAAATGCAACCACAATTTAACTATTAACCTAAACAGAAAACTCAGAGGTCATGCAATAAATATTATTACTGCAACTGAGATACTGTAGCATAATTTATCTGGGCAGAATATAACTATTATAATAGCTTTGGTCCAATAAGAAGCAACATTTGGATAATGTATTTAAACCCATTTAAAACACTAATGGCTCTTTTGGTAATCGATTATAAACGGTGGCATTGAGAATATTTATATGGTTCTTTGCAAAGAAAGTATAATGTCAATGCCCATGGGCCAGGAGAATGTAATCCATCCCTTAACATGAGATTCTTTACCTCAGGATTCATATAAAAGGGATAGTTGAGGGTAAAATAGCATTAAAACTGACATTGGCATGAGAATTCCCTTAAAAATTCATATGAAAACTAATTCTCACCACCAACACTTGATAGTATCTATCAAAGGTGCCATGATGGTTAAAAACTACAGTAGTAGGAATCTCAAGGTGCTTACCACAAACATTAGCAATCATGCATGTCAATAGAGCATATGACGCAATATTAAAGGGAACCCCCAAGCCCATGTCTGCTGATCGCTGGTACATTTGACAGGATAGCTCACCATTTGCTACATAGAACTGTTATCTAGAAAGTAAGAGCCAGAGAATACAAAAAAGATATACTGCATATTACAGACTTACGGAGCATAAGATAACATTTTTTTGTCACAAACCTGTGCAAACATGTGGCATGGAGGCAGTGCCATTAATTCAAGATCAGAAGGATTCCAAGCTGAGAGGATGATCCGTCTGTCATCTGGCTTATTCTTAACCTTATGGATAACATCTAGTAATTGATCAAATCCTTGCCCAGTATAGTCAGCATGCATGCTGGTATATCTGTATAAGTAACAAGTAGGGATAAGAATTAGTATCTGTATTCTTCATGGGTAGCAACATATAATAATTCTTTGAACATATGAATCAACCTAGCCCCAAAGTGCCGCCACTGAAATCCATAAACAGGTCCTAAGTCGCCCTCTTCCCTATCTGGAAGCCCAATGCTGCAATAGGAACAGATGCAAGTCAAAAACATTTGTGCACAGAACCAGTCTACTACCAGACAATAGTTAAGCAGTAAGTTAATGGATCACCTATCAAGGTAAATTCTAGACGCATTTCCATCCCATATATGTATGCCTTTATCATGTAGGATCTGAGAATTTGGAAAAAAAAAAATCTTAGTACATTATAAGATTCAATCCACAAGCACAAAAATCATTCAAACAAACAAAAAATCTCCATACAATATAAAGAAGAAAATGCAAGCATATGTTTCAAGGTCTAATATGTTTCAATAGAACATGCTGTATTTTACAATAGTGGTCTAATCTTCTGCATGAATGGGAATGAGTATGAAAATTCTCCAATATTGTCCGCATATTCTTTACATTTAACAAGCCACTAAGAAAGGAAATGTCCGAACTCTGAAACAGCATGCAGAGTTGCCTTTCAACAAAAGGCTGCCTTCAGAACATCAGATATCAAAGACTGCTTAGACATGCTTAATAAACTAACTCATAAACTATTAATATACAGACTAAGAACTAGTTGTATCTGACAACTTCCACAGCAAAGAGCAGTGTGTCTCAAAAGTATTCAAGTCTCATATATGTGAATTATGAATCTTAGCCCAGGGAACCTAATCACCAAATAAAATGCGGGGAGGTAGAAACTTTATTAAGAAAGAAAGATACATCAAACTAGCAAAGAATGATGCTTGGACTGATGGAATCCAAATATATTTATAAGAAAACATACAATTAAATTTAACAAGAGGTGAATATACCTTAGCATTTGTGGAACCACTGATAAACCACAATAGTTCCTCTATGACACCTCGCCAAAATACCCTCTGTAGTTTCAAATGATATTAGACACTTGTCAGCATAACATACTATATGCTATATCCACACACAATTCGATAAATTCCTCTAAATGAGATCACAGAGAGTAGTAACAAAAGCTATATGCTACAAGTAACATATTGACACGGCTGAGAAGAAACTGAAGTAGAATTACATGCCTTGGTTGTAAGAAGCGGAAAGGTTTTGCGCAGATTGAACCGCATCTACAAAGATAAAAAAAAATCATCAATTACTACAAACCAGAATGAAAATGAGTAGTTCTAAACATAGTCAGACAACTGATATACCTGGCAGCCAAATTTCGATAGGGTCCCAGTTCCCGTCCTGTCATCCTTAAAATTACCACTTGATGATATTTCATGAATTAGCTGAAGATACAAATGCTCCTCGTGTCTATCAAAAATCGTTTGAGGCAGGAAGGAGAAGTCCTGTACCTCAAACTTACCAGAGTTTGGCTTGGTACTGTTGACCTGAGTACCAGCATCAACTGCAGTTCTCCTCACACGGACGTATGTGACAAAAGAGTAGCGTATATTGTTCTGAACCAAAGGGAAAGATGCGTACCAAGGCTGAAACATGGAAGTATCCAAAGGAGGAATAAATGTGTCGCATTCTATATTGTTCTCAATCTCAGTAATATGAATTGCTTCACAAGCTGGAGCATTGAGTGTTTCCCTGTATCCAAAAAACAGCAAGCCGTTTATCCAAAAATCAAGGAACTCCATTCTAAAGTACATGTCAACAGAAAATGGGTGAGTACCTCAATATCTCACCACCACCAATGACAAAGACTTTTTCAATCGAAAGATCATATGGGGGCATTGCCAACAACTCCAAAGCAGAATCCATGCTTCCACAAGCTACAACATTATCTACATCTTCAACGCTGAAATCCCTAGTACGAGTGAGGACAATGTTAAGTCTACCGGGCAAAGGACGGGCCTTAAGAGGGATACTCTCCCATGTCTTTCTGCCCATGACTATAGCGTTCTTTTTCTCAGACTTAGACGTTCGCAATGTAACATCCTTGAAGAATTTAAGATCGGATGGCAATTTCCATGGCAATGTCCCATCTTTTCCAATGCCCAATTCCTTAGTTGCAGCTACTAAAACTTGGTATGTCCTTCTCAATTCATTGATCTTGCTGCTTGTCCCATTAAAATCATTTATAATCTCAGCATCCATTGAAAAGTCAGAAATATCAATAATTATCTGCAATACAAGTGAACTTACATAAATCAACTGGAGATTTTCAAAAGCTCAAACCTCAAGGAGGATTGAGAGATGGAGAAGAATATTGTTCATTTGTTGAAGTGGAACTGAATTCATAGGAAAAGGATTAGGGGCCTATATTTTTTAGCAATAAGACTTGCAGTATTGCATTGTATAATTTCATTTCATTCTGAAAACTATACAACAATCTTAATCAATATCATATTATCAATTATCATATTATCAAATTCAAAGAATAATTTATCAACAAAAATTCAAAACCCTAAGATTATCACTTCAAAATTACAAATATATACTCAAACTCTACGTCCACAAATCAGAATCACTGAATCATAATTAGCAATTATCAATCCACAAATCATACAACCTAAGCCCTAACCTATGAAAGATGAAAGATTAATCAACAAAGCGAAAAACAATAACAAGAATTAGATAACAAGCAATAAGTCAATAACAATTATCAATTACCAAAAGTCCTGAACCAGTGATCCACTGTCCACTGAAGGTCTAAAGCTGAAGGCAGAAACAAACTAAAGTAGGCAAGCAGCGATGGCGCGATGAAGAACAATGACACCTCTACGCAGTGGCGCAGCCAGATTTTTAAACATGGGGGGATGGGTTCGATAATTCAACTAAAATAATTCAAATATATAATTTCAGACATAATCAAGGTACATAAATATCCATAATAAAAGTCATACATTTCAAATTACAAATAAAAAAAGTTATCAAACATTTGTCTTATCCTAATTAAACTATCAAACATGGGGGAACTAGAAGGGTGTTGTGAATTCATTTTTTTTTATTAACATTTGTCGAAAATCGCATTGTTTTCCCATAGCTTTGGACTTCTTTGAGCAATTTGACATATCCTAATTAATTTGAGAAAGTTGAATTAATTATAATAATATTTCAACTATCAAACAAATTATTCAAAAATCAAAAATGACCAACCACAAGTACTTCATCAAAAATCCTAATTCCTAAACAAATAAAAAATAAACATTAAAATGATTAAATTAAGAAACAAACATGATTAAACTATCAAAGAAACAAACATGATTAAAGGAATTAAGGCTTAAAGAGTTAGAGCAAGAAATTAGAAAATACTGAAGGAAAAAAATCGAACAGAGAGTCCGAAACTCTGTGAGTAAAGATTCGTCCAATTCGAAGTGGGATAGAGAGAATTCATACATGGATGATTAAATATTTACAGAAACATGATTAAAGGAATAAAATTGAGACTAAATAGTGTCTAAATCTCAAATCTGTAAATAAACAAATTAGGGATTTAGGGTTTGAGTGTATACTTTAGTTTTTAGGGTTTGTGGGAATTGTGGGTGACTGGGTGACTTGGATGTCTGGGTCGACTCGTCGCGGGTGGTGGGTCTTCAGAGCCGAGCGTCTCCGCGTCTGGCCGTCTGCGGCTTGCCTTCGTCGTTCGCCCTTCTCAGCAGTCCTGCGAAGTTGCGATTAGTAGAGTGTCTGTGACTCTCTGTGAGTGACTGCTTTACATATAACTTCAATTGAAATGTACGCTGCATAGGAAAACGCGCGAAAGTTCGCGCCAAAACATGGGTTATTATTTTATTAACTTGTATATATAAATATATAAATACAAATATAAATATAATATAATATAATTATATAATATATAATATATTTTATTAACTTTTATACTGTATATATTATATTATATATATATATATATATTATCTCTAATTCTCTATTATATAAGCCAATGAGAGTTATGATGTCCCCTACAAATGTCTACAATACTCTTTGAATTTTCTAAAAATGCAAGCTACATAATTAAGAAAAGTTTGTAAAAAACTTTAAATTCTTTTAAATAAAATAATAGAAATTATATAGTTAAAAAAATTTGTAAATTCATATTTTTTTAATCCTCTACAAATAGATATCCATATTGATATAGTTTTTTATTCGAATATTTTTTTCCTATTTTAAAACTATTACAAAATAAAAGAGATTTCAGGTTCAAACCTTATTTGTTTGTTGTTTGTTTTACTACCCAATAATAAGTATATTAAAAATGTGATATAATTTTTTTTATTTCAATTATCGTAGAAATTAGTAAATAAACTTTTTCTTTTGTTTATTATTGTCGGATGACAGGGCGTCGCAACCCGTCAAAAGCAAATTAAATCTTTTATTACTAAAAAGTATGGACTATGTAAAGGGCCTTTGATTGAATTAATTAACTAAGAAAATCTAATAAATAAAAGACAGAAAAGAAAGATCAAATTTTTAGAGGATTTGAATTAATTTAAAGGAAATTCTAGGGTTTAGGGTTTTATGAATTAAATCATAAACTAATTAAATTTCAATGTTCAATAATTCAACAAATTCTAACCAAGATCTAACAGACTTTCGCGGTTATTAGATCTACATATTTATCTAATAAGCTCTCGCAATTTATTAAATAAATCTACCTAAAATCTTAAGTCTTAATGAAGTTTTCACCTTTTGGCTACTGACTTAATTATTACTCAAATTTATATGATCAAAACAAATTTTAGGAAATTAAAACATACATAAATTTCCTAAAGAACAAGGGATTCAATTAATTTAATCATTCAAACATAAATTTCCTAAACCATAGATCTGAAGAACTACTCACACATCTCTATTATATAAGCCAAGGGGGGCTATGGTGTCCCCCATATAAATGTCTTTTTTACCCCTTACAACTTATAGAAATTTAAATAATATCACCATTAAAACCGGTGATATTAATAAGGAAAGTTTAAAAAAGAAAAAGAATTTTAAAAATGAAAATATTATTAAATCTATTATTCAAAAAAATAAATAAAAACATAAATTATATATTTTTGAATTCTCTACGAATAGACATCCATATTGATATAGATTTCTTACAGAAATTTTAGGATTTCCTTCTATCGCAAAATGGATGTCAACTTATAAGAAATTTTGATTTTGATTAGTTTGACTACTTTTTGATATTTCAAACTAAAATTGTATGCACGCATAGCGTGCACAAAAGGCTAGTACTTAAAAGAATCAAAGCAATAAACATTATCATGATCAAAAGCATAAATAAAATAAATAAGAAAGAAAATAATACCAGGATTGAAAGAAGAATTAAATTGTGTTTACAAGAGAAAGTTTCAATTTTTAAACCCTTGAAAACAAAAGAAAACCCTAAGGAATGCATAAAAGAATTGCAAGGGATTAAAACAAGTATTTATAGGCAAAATTGAGCTTATTTTCAAGTCCGTACGTCCGCCCCGTTACCGAGTTACATGCACCCCGGTACCGAGGTTGTTGCTGGAGTCAGGTACGTGCTTCTGAAAAAGTTGAGTGAAGTGATGTGCAGAGATGCTAGGGGAACTTTGGCTTATGACTTATGACATATGTAGTCTTTAGATATTATTTAAACATTAAATTTTATTTTAAAAAATATGCATAAATCGATATAATGAATAAATGGTGAATATTTGGAGTTTTTTTTTTTTCAAATCGAGCTTCAAATATTAATTTTCTACTGAACCTTGAGTTTTACACTTTTTATTTCCCCAATGTATGGCATTAAAATATTGTTGTACTCCGTATTTTTTTTGAAACAAGCTATAAACCTTCTTTATTTAATGTAATTTCTTTTCCAATGTATTTTTCGTCACATTAGAAAGATGTAAGAGTTGCATTTAAAAAAAAACTTGACTATACATTATTTAGGAGTTAAATATGACGTATGAGAGGGAAAAGAGTTTATTTAGGATGTGTTTGATTCAATTTAAATAAGTACTCTTGTGCTTATTTTATGAAACTCCAAATCAGATGAGATCAGTTTAGAAAAAATTCATTCCAAAAAGTTCAGATCAGATAATAAAAACTATAATTATAATAATAACTACAATCAGAAAACCAGATCAGAGTTTGCAGGTGACATTCTAATAACTATAATAATATGGAGTATATATTGTGCATTATGTTGTGAACATCTGTATCAGTATGTGAATATTGTAAATCATAAGTTTGCATGTGACATTCTAATAATATATGATAAATATTTATGTATAATAGTTTGAACATTGCTCTTTTAATGTGTCAACATTACTCGTTTAGCGTGTGAATATTTGTAGATTCTGTGGTGAGAAAGAGAGTGTGCGCTTTTTTTTTTTTATTATCATCATCATCATTATTATTATTATATATTTGTTTTTTTTTTGGAGGAAGTATTTCATTTCAATATGCTCCTTTAGCAATAGCAAAGCTAATCCTAGTGAAGATATGAGCAGCAACACGTGCTCCAATGTCCTAAGTCTTAGAGAAGTTCTGAATCCGCTTGAGCAACGAAACAGCATCCGCCTCTAATTCTCCAACTGAAGAGAACGAGAAAGGTAGAAACCCATATGCTAGTGCTTCGCATTTCGCCTGATATTTGACACGCTTGCGATGGGCTGCATCAATCACAACACGACCAACCATGAAATCAGACAACCCCAATTGTGTTAAAGGCGATGAGTTAGTCAAGTCAACACATACATCAAGCCCTCCATCCCAAGAATAAAGTAACAAATCCGCAGGACGAAGGGTTTTCCATGCCCGTCACATAACCCAATGCTGACTTCCTTACCAGCAGGAATCCCAGATCGATAGCAGATGTCAAATAGGGTATCACGTACTAAATTATGACGATGTTTAATACCCACGGTACCTGAGTCAGGGTTGTGTACGTCGGACGGAGGCCTTACGTGGAACAGTGGCGGAGCAAGCTACAGGGAAGACACGAAAACCCCACGGCGCGGAGCAAGGAGTAGGGGAGACACAAAAACCCCCAATACAAAATGAAGCTGGTGAACTACGACAGACGGAGGCCTGGCGAAGAATCGACGACGATAGACGGAGGCCTGCGTTGGAACAATGGCGACAGACGCGAGGCCGGATGTTGAATGGTGGAAGTTGGCAGTGTCGCCTGCCAAATCATCAAAAGACCCTAAAAAATTATTATAATTATAATTATAATAATAATAATAACAATAATAATAATAATTATTATTATTATTATTATTATTATTTTTTCACGCATTGGGACATGCATAAAGTTGTGTGGTACGAGGTCCATCAATTACCTATTGAATTTGTGAATTCGGCTCTAACAGAATGTAATACCCTGAAAATGAAAATTCCTTATTTAAAAACTATAAATATTATTCAATATTAGGACGTAAAATATATTGAAAAGAAGTTTCCAAAGCATTACTGCCAAGGTGTGAAAACGTTTCAGCTTATTCAGAATTTTGCAGCGGAAGAAAAGTTAAACCGAACTAAATCTAAAATAGACCTAACTACTGCAAGCTTACTTTCTAGTAAAAATTTTAAAGCCCTTAGTTAGAAAACAACTGTTATTTGAAATAAATAACATAAATGAAATAACATTTTATAATAAGTTCAAATCTGAAAAACCATGAACTCTCGAATCACATCAGTCCCATGACAATGCGTATGCTAAAAACTTGAACTTCACGTCCTCAAGCTAATCTGTGCAATTCAGCTCCCCAATAATACAAGTGTATAAATTGGTTCATCACAAGATCATTAAGGTGAGGGCCATGACCAAAAAAGACACACAAAAGCACGTAATCAGCAAAAGTTGAGTACATACATACAAAAGAAATGCATACCCTAACATGAAACCTTAATATAAGCAAAAATAAACATCACATTCAACTTAATTTAATTAACATTATTTATTTTATATTTGGATACGCATCGAATGGGCCTAATAAAAGTTGTCCACTAGCTAGGACGCCTTTTAGGGCGCAGTACTCGGTAGCAAATCGAGCAGAAAATTCCACCATAAGGCGGTTGGGATCCCAAAATAAATAAAAGGGGTGCACGACATCTCATGCCCCTATAGGAGCATAATAGCTTCCCCCTATGTATCCATACTCAAGGTAAATACGTTTCAAGAGTTTTGGTGTGAATCCTCTTACACTTTACGTGTTTAGTAATGTTTATGAAATTCTGAATTTATTTACTACACTAAGGATTTATAGCATATTTATTCATAAAGTCAAACAATTGCAGATTTATTTATCTTTAATTTAGTGATCACATATTTTATTAGTCCTTTAGTGCCCATGGCCCCACACTTTGGTGGTAAATAAAGAATAATGCCTCTTGGCCCCACACAATGTGGTAAAATAAATACGTAGTAAAATCTTTTCTTAACTTAACTCAACATGTGAGTAATTAATCTTGATTGCTACCTTCTAATACTTGCTTGAATAATCACTAAATTCAATCAACCATCTCAAAATGCTCCCATGATACCAACATATTCACAAAACTTCTCATTCAACTACTAACTAGAGTGTGTCATACATGCATTTAAATCAAATCATCACGCATTCATATCATCAAACATAGTTCGCATAACTTCCCTTAAGCATGATACTACATGAAATCAAATTTCGAGTACATGCGTACCTTTGTATAATAAATATAATCTTGAAAATCATTTTCAATCAAAAATCATCAAAAGAATCCTTTCCCTACAATCACATATGAATCAATTAAAATTAATTCCTAACACAAAACTATATCTATTACTACAAACCCCACCTGAAACCATCAACGATTACCCAATAAGCTTTGATGATATACTGCTAAATGCCCATAAATAATACTATAGTTTATGTTATAATTTCCGATTAAAATTTATACTTTGTATAAAAAATACACTTTTAGAATATTTTTATTAGATCTGAAATTTAGTTTTATAGGTAAAACTAATCAATTTGGCAATAAAATCAATTAACAAAACAAATAATAGTTAATATACATCCTTTCTCAAATTCGTTTGTTTTGAGACCCAGCCTCATTAACTTTTTGAGACCTACAACTCTCATTAGAGCATATTTTTGCAAAATCAGATTCTATAGTGACGAAAATTGCAGAACAAAATAGTGCTGCAGGGATCAACTTAAAAAAACAGTTTCCATGAAATTCTTTATTGGACAGCAGCTAGCAACACTGATGGCTGTCTTCAACACTCATATAACAACAAAATTTTAATGAAATTAGGCATCCCCAACAACCTACTCAACTCACTAATCAAGAACTCATCCATCTCAACTCTAAACTCATCTAATCACTCCAAAAACAACACTACAACAATGGCTACAATAAATAATACCAATGAAAATGAACAAAATCAGAAATTATATCTGATTTTTATTAACCAAAAACATTTTCCCAAATTTCACAACCTAAAACTATCAAACTAAACCCTAGAATCAAAGAGGGAGGAGTGTGGGTACCTTAGGTGGTGTATAAAGTGAAGAAGACAAGGAGAGGGGAGACCGGTGGCCACTTTAATGGCGGCGGTGCAGCCGCGGGACGCCAGAGAAGAAGAGAAGAGGGTGGTGGTTGTGCAGTTTCACGAAGAAGATGAAGCGATTTTTTTTTTCCTTTGAATGTTACGAGACGGCAGAGAAGATGAGAGAGAGTCTGGAGTGTTTTTTTTTTTTTTTTATTGAGTGTTTTTGAGATGTTTTGGTTTACACTATGTTATATATTAATATATACAACTTGGGTCTCATTTGAATTTCCTACTAGTTGAATATTACAATAGACATATTTGGCCCTATTTGGCAAACATCTGTTAGAGTTTGCTGTTAGAATATTTTACTTTTTTGTTTAGAGTATTTGACTACTGATTTGACTGCTGTTTTAATAATTGTGTTTAGTAATATTTAGCTGATTGCTAAAAGCTGTTTGTGTAAAATGACATTTATAGACATTTTTTTTTGTAATATATTTAATTATTTTTTTGGAAATCATAAATTAATGTGAGTAATTTTGTCCAAAAACTTTAACAATTGCAAAACTCTAATGAAAAAACTCTTAGGAGGAGCTTTTTCAAAATTAGAGTTTTGGAATTGAAACTCTAAATTGAAACTCTCCCCACCAAACAAGAGTTTAGAGATTCAATGGGTCAAAAACTCTAAAACATAGTCAAAACTCTAACCTCTGAGCAAAAAACTCTTTGCCAAACACCCCCAAAAAATTTTGCCCTTTTTCAAACGGGATCCTCTCCATTTCTTAGGAGAAATGGAGAGTCAATTTCCTAATGTAACGACCCGTAATTTAGCAACGTTGTTTTCGGAGAAAACAACAATCACAGATCATTAACTTCTAAAACTTCAAAGTTAGGTTCATAAACTACAGCGGAAGCTCTAAAACTTAATCATATTATTCATTAAAAACTGTTAGATAATCCCAAAATAAATATCAAACCAATATCCTTTACTATTACAAAATAAAAAATAGACTACTAAATCAAATAAACATAATCTAAACTAGTCATCGGGTCACTTCTAAGCTGGCTAGCTCACAATCCCAGCCCATACGTAGCCTAAACTCAATCACCACCTGTACCTGAAATAGAATGGGGGGGTCCACAGTCAGTGGTGAGTAATTAGATTGTTCTACTTAATCAGTAGAACACAATTAGAAACATAATAATCAGAACAGATCATCTAAACTGTCAAACAAGTCATCATGCAAAGAAGTCAACAAGCAATCACATCAAGTACGCAACGGAAAACAATCATACAAGTCATCCTTAACAAGACCTTCAGCTCAGCTCAACCAAGTCTAGACTTCTAATCCTCATCAACGACTCTTCTTTTCTGTTCTATCACAATCAGGTGCTAATCCGTGACCAGTCATATGCTCGTAAGAGGTCAACCACGAAGATCTACTCCCTCCAACTTTCCTTGCTCATGCCGGGTCAACCACAAGGATCTACTCCCCAAGCACTGGGATCAAGAACTGTCCCCAATCCGAAGATAGGACAGTGGCTTCGACTATACCTATGTTCATGGCACATGAGCCACTAGATAAGTGGTCACTTCATAGTTAATCATCTTTTCAATTCAACTCAATTCTGTTCTGTTCTATTCCAATCCTCAATTCAATTCCTTATCGTCATAGCTTAACTTCAAATCCAATCTTGTTCATCTTAACTTGACTCAAACTCCAAACTAAACTTATACCACTCGAAAATGACCAACATCATGCGGAAAAATAATGCAGAAATACATACAAAAATACACACGGAATGCGTACGAAAATACGTACAAAATACATACGGAATACGTACAAAAATACATACGAAATACGTACAAAGTACGTATAACAATACGTATAAAATACCTGCAAAATACGGTTAGAAATACATACAATATACGTATACCATACAGTCACAAATACACGAAATTCATACTATACACATATACAAAGGAAACCTTCCCCTGAAATACTTATCTTGTCATATTTTACCCATAACCCTTCCTTTATTCATATTATTACTTTCCTTCATATTGCGACTTATCCCTATTAATTCCTTTTAATGGTAATAATTATGTTGTTACTTTCCTTCGTATTGCAACTTATCCCTATTAATTCCTTTAATTATAATAATTATAATGCTTCCTAAAATTACCTTTTAATAATATTGTAAGTCAAAAGTTAAACTAAAATGGATCAAATAAAATATGAGACCACACAACATTTTAATCTAAAAATAATAATTAAATAAATTCATCATATCATCATATAAACATTTCAATAAATCATATAAAATGACAATTAGCTACAAAAGTTACCTAAAACATGATAAAAATCCTATTTTCCATATTTCACATCACTCGAAATTTTGGAGAAATAATACCAAAATTAACACTTTAAATTAATTAAATACCTTTATCAATAATTAAATAAATTAACCTAATAAATAAATAAATTATGCAACAACATCAAGACATCAAGATTAATCAAGAACAAGATCAAAAGTTAATCCTTTAACTGTATAACATCACACGGCAATTATAGGGCCAAGATATATCAAGAACATTTCAAGAATTAATAATAACATGTTTTAATAATTCAATCACACTATTTTACACAATTTGATTTAAAGAATTAAATTAAGATCGACCGTATAAAGGTATCAAATAATCTGGAAATTTTGATGGGATTAAACATGGGTTCAAAGTTTAACGTGCATAAATTTCGTCCAAAAATAACGTCATTTACTATTTTTAAGGGATTTTATAACTAACAAATCAAATTAGGCTGTAATCAATTTCAGATTTTTCTGCCATAGAAAACGAACTTTAAAAATTACGAAAATTTAACACAAGCTGTAAAACACTAGTACTGACTTCCACCTAAAATTTCGTAGCCATCCTAATTGATTAAGTATCTCAATAAATTCGTAAACTAAATCTGGACAGTTTTACCGGTTTGAAAGATTAAATTATTCAAGCAAGAAAAAGGACGAATTTTGCCACGAAATAAATCATGATTCATAATGAAACAGTAAAGAAACTCCCTAAAATTATTCTAAGTGACTCGACAATTTAGAACAACAAGAACAAAAATATTCTTTTTAATTTAAGACTTTAATTGAACAATTGAATAGCCAAGATCGATTATCATTTTAATTCAAGAAAAATATTGCAAATTCACCCCAATATTATATGAGTCACTCGACATTCAAGAAAATAAATCAAGATCAAGATTAGACAATTTCCATACAATTATTCAATATAAACATACAATTAAATAAATTAATTTAAGCATAAAATTAATTAAAACATATAAAGATTCATCAAGATTCACAAGAATATCAAGATAATATCATAGCACCACTCGACATTCCTCATTCAAGGCAAACAATCAATGCGAAACATATTCTACATAATTCTAAGCAATCCTACATTGTTCTAAACAATTCCAAACCATATTCTAAAAACTATGAAACTAATCTATCCTAAAGATTAAGTAAAAGCAATCCAATTAGCTAATATTGATGGTGAATGGTTCGATCTTTAAAGGCTAAAGGTTGAACTTTCTTTGATGAAGGTGTTTGAATTGATAAAGTGAAGGAAGTATTTGTGTGGGGAAAAGGAGGAGTTTTATTTGTACTTTTTATTTGTAGTTTAGGATTAAAATAGGTATAGTTTAGTATTTTAGGTTGAAAGAATAAAATAAAACAATTAGATGGAGGATAAAAATCAGATTTTTAGGAAGGGTCAAAAATAGATATAGATTACTAGTTTAGGTTGTAAATAGAATAGGATAGAAAAGGATAGATAAAAGAAATTAATAAGGGGGTCGTGGGTTTAACAAAACAAGGGTTTGGGCTTTGGCCCTATTTAGCAAGACAAGATAAAAAGTTTGGGCTCGGGTTTGATGATTGGGCTAAAGTAAGGTCAAAGTGAAATAATTAGATTGCTACAACCAATTTAATAATTAATTAAATAATAATCAATTAAATAATTAATTAATTAATTAAGAAAAAAATTAAAATATCCCGAAATTTCGGGGTATTACACCTAATCTAATGGTTGGGGATAGGGGTGTCCAAAAAAACCCGTGACCGTTAACCGTGTAACCGATACTTTTTAACGACTAATTTACTGAACCGTTAAGCTTAACGGTTACGGTTATGGTTAACGGTTTTAATAAAAGGTTAACCGTTAATTTTTTAAAAAGCCATTAAGTATGCTTAGCTCAATTTCAAATGGCCTAAATGCATTATTTTTAACAAACATACATATGTTCCTAACCTTATTTCCCCCCATATGCATAACTATGATTCATTTATCATTTTATATTTTCATCTTTCATCATTTAATTTATCTTCCATTATTCTTAACGATTAACGATTAACCGTTTGTTAACGGTTCGGTTACGGTTACAAAAAAAGTTGTGACCGTTTTAACGATTAACCGAACCGTTAAGCCGCCTTAACGGCTCGGTTAACCGTTTATGAACATCCTTAGTTGGGGATGTATGAAAGATTGAAAGGGGATAATAGGGGAGATTTTAGAATTTTTATATTTAAGTTATATTATGCGTCAAAATCTTAAGTTACGAAAAACTTTAAGTTTTATTCTATAAACGATGCCTAAAACAAACCATTAAAACCTTCAATGTTATTTAAATTAGGAATAATTACATTAATAGGTACCAACTATTGCACTTTTAATTTTATAGGTACCAACGTTTGATTATTCACCAGCAGCACGAACTATTACATAAAGTTGCAATGATAGGTATATGACCTATAAATATGTATGGATGACCTATAAGTTGCAACAATATTTAGGTCATTCATACCTATTATATAATTGCAACTTTATGTAATAGTTCGTGCTGCTGGTGAATAATCAAAAGTTGGTACCTATAAAATAAAAAATCCAATAGTTGGTATCTATTAATTTAATTATTCCTTTAAATTAAAATATGATTTTATAAAATATCTTTATAAATATTTACAAATTATTTAAATACTCAATTAATAATATTTTCATAAATATTTATTTTAAACCATTTAATTAACTCTAATTTGTAAAGCATATAAAATATTTGTTTAGGTATATAATTAAGGAAAAATTTCCAAGAATAAGCCAACCTTTAGCCGATCTTCCACAATTAAGCCAATCTTTTAAAAATCCAGAAATAAGCTAACCTTGTTATCATTTAAGCCAAAAATAGGTTAAAAGATTATTTAATCTATTAGTTATGTGTTGTTTTAAGTTACCGTTATCATTTAAAGCAAAAAATAGGTTGAATGATTGTAAAATAGTGATAAAAAATAATAGAAATTAACATGTTAAATAATCATTTGACCTATTTTTGGCTTAAATGATAACAAGGTTAGCTTATTTCTGGATTTTCAAAAGATTGACTTATTTATGGATCGGAAGATCGCCCAAAGGTTGGCTTATTCTTGGAAATTTTTCCTATAATTAAATATATAAACTACTGTATAAAATATGAATAAAATACTTATATTAAAGTACTCCCTCCGTAACATAAAGATTTCAACAATTGTTTTTTCACGCATTTTGAGGAAGCAATTTGAGGGTGTATACGACCAAATTAATCAAAACAATTTTGATATTAGTAATTTATAATCACATTCTAGCTTATATTATAATAAAACCATTTTGAATAATTTCGTCGTTTAGACCCTTAAACTGCTTCCTCAAAATGCGTGAAAAAACAAATGTTGAAATCTTTATGTTACGAAGGGAGTATAAAAACAAGTTATGAAACTCAAGAATGAAGAAGAAGAAGAAGACAGTAGTATATTATTCAGGAGAAATGAAACAGAGCAGTATGTTTTTTTATTATTACAAAATCAATTAAGTAACTAACTAATACAAGGGTATATATAGGAGAAATAAGAATACACTAATCTAACTTTAACTATAGACAAGTAACTAACTTAAGCTAACAACCTTAACTAACCTCAATACCCTCCCCTCAAGCTGGACTAGGGGTCTTGAGTCCAAGCTTGCAACTTAAAAAAAATGCTGTGAAGAAGACAGGGGTTTGGTCAGAAGATCAGCTAGCTGATCTGAAGAAGACACATAATGTACTTTAATAAACGCATCTTCTATTTGTTCCCTAACATAATGCATATCCCTTTTGATATGCTTAGTTTTGTCATGGAATATTGGGTTCTCAGCAAGCTGTATAGCTGAAGTGTTGTCACAAAATATAGAGATAGGCAGAACAGGTTGAATTTGCAAGTCTTTTAGAATCTCAGCAACCCAAGCTACCTCACTAGCTGAACTTGACAAACTTCTGTACTCAGCTTCAGTGGATGACTTACTCACTGTTGTCTGTTTCTTTGTTTTCCAGGAGATCAAGTTCTGTCCAAGAAAGACTGCATAAGAACTCAAGGATCTGCTTGAAAACTTGCAGGAGCCCCAATCAGAATCACTAAAAGCCTTGATATTCATGTCTGAGGCTGAGGTATAATGTAGGCCAAGATCTGAAGTTCCTTTTAAATATTTTAACACATGCATAGCAGCTCTGAGATGAGGAGCTCTTGGCTTTTGCATAAACTGGCTTAAATGTTGGGCAGCATAAGACACATCAGGTCTTGTAAACCCGAGATACAATAACCTGCCAACTATCCTTCTATAGAACTCAGGCTTCTCAACTACCTCACCTTCATCCAAAGATAATTTCAAGCCTAAGGGAAGAGGAGCCAAAGCAACATCACAATTTGCCATACCAGCATCAATTAGCATATCTTTAATATATTTTTCCTGATTCATGAAGGTTCCAGATTCATTTCTTGTTATCTCAACCCCAAGAAAATAATGTAATTTACCCAAATCTTTAATAGTAAAAGTGATGTCCAAATCTTGTTTAATTTCATCAACTTGACTTCTTGATGTGCTAGTGACCAAAATGTCATCTACATACACTATCACAACCAAGAATTCCCCATACCTTTGTCTTGTGAACAAGGAATAGTCCAATTTAGATTGAACAAAGCCTTTTGTTGTCAGAAAACCTTTGAGCTCCTTGTTCCACTGCCTAGGAGCCTGCTTCAAGCCATAAAGAGACTTTTTTAACTTACACACTTGCCCTGCAATAGCTTTTGTATATCCAGCAGGAGGAAACATATAAACCTCCTCATCCAAATGCCCATGGAGAAAGGCATTATTTACATCTAGCTGCCAAATTGGCCATTGTTTAACTGTGGCTAAAGCAATCACCATTCTTACTGTTGCTAATTTTACAACAGGTGAAAATGTTTGAGTAAAATCTTCACCTTCCACTTGCTGATATCCAGTTGCAACAAGTCGTGCTTTGTATCTTTCAATTGTGCCATTTGGGTTGAGTTTAGTTTTGAATAGCCACTTAGAGCCAATTGCTCTTTTTCCAGTTGGTAAAGTTGTTAGTGTCCATGTTTTATTTTCTTCTAGAGCTTTTAACTCTTTATCCATAGCTGAAATCCATTCAGGATTATGTCTTGCTTGATTATAGGATTTGGGATCAATAATCTGAGAAGAGTTTACAACAAATGAAAGAGATCTGGAGTGCACATTTTCTGTTCTATGAGGTAAATAAGAGCACTGGAAGCCATCTAATTTAGAGGGTTTTTGAATAGGTCTTTGAGAAATTCTCTGAGGTATATGAACTTGAGAAATAGATTGATTTGATATATGAGGATCAACATTGGTAGAAAAATCAGGATGTATTTGTGAAGGAATAGAAGAAGCACTAGCAGAAGGTTGATCAAAAGAATTAGAATAGGTAGAATTTGGAATAATATGATCAAGATCAAACTGCATATTTACATTAGCATCACTACTGATGTTCTGACTCAATTGAGCAGAATCAGTATCAGAATATTGTGACAGATTCTGATCAGGACTACCAATATTATTTTGACCAGAATTTGTTACAATATTTTGATCAGAATCAGAAATTAAAGCATTATTATTGCTACCAAAATCATGTTTATCAGTCCCAAAATTAACTAACACAGGTGCAGTAGCCTTACTATTGGTATTATCTTTTTCAAAATAAGGAAATATTTCTTCATGAAAAACAACATCTCTTGAAACAAAAATTTTAGAGGTTTCTAACTCATAAAGCTTAAAAGCTTTTTGACCATAAGGATAACCAAGAAATATGCATTTCTTGGCTCTAGAATCAAACTTATCTCTGTTTCTTTGATTATTATAAGCATAACAAAGACAACCAAAAACCTTTAAATCATCATATAATGGCTTCTTATTTAATAGCACTTCATATGGAGTTTTCCAATCTAACACTTTTGTAGGTAATCTATTAATGATATAAGTAGCAGTTAAAACACAATCTCCCCAAAATTTTTTTGGAAGATTAGCATGAAATCTTAAGGCTCTTGACATTTCTAATAAATGTCTATGTTTTCTCTCAACTCTCCCATTTTGTTGAGGAAAACCTACAACACTTCTTTGATGTATTATACCTTTTCCATTAAACAGAGATTTACACTGCTCTTGAACAATCTCAGTCCCATTATCAGATCTAACACATTTAACCTTCTTATTAAATTGAGTCTCAACATAAGCAATGAAATTAGCTACTGTAGAAGGTACTTGTAGTTTATTATTCAAAAGAAAAGTCCAAGTAGTCCTACTACAATCATCAACTATAGTTAAAAAATACTTTGCTCCATTCAAGGCAATCACTCTATAAGGTCCCCAAAGGTCAATATGTAATAGATCAAAAGTTTCTAAAGCTTTATTCACACTTCTCTTAAAAGGAAGTTTATGCAATTTAGCACACTTACAAACATGACAATTACTTTCAACTACACTCTTGTCTCTAAACTGAAACATATGATGCATCTTGGAAACAGACACATGTCCTAACCTTGCATGAATTAAATCAAAGCTATTTTTATTCAAGCTAAACACAGTTTTATCAGCATTATTTATACCTCCACTTATAGGCATAATAGTACTCAAATTAGCAGAAGCTCTACTCAAACTCTCAGAAGCTTTCAGACAGTATAAACCTTCAGCTTTGTATCCCAAGGCCAATACTAGATTAGTATGGTCCTGAAAAACACATTTATCTTTAGTAAAATCAACATGAACATTAGTAGTTTCAAGCATCTTACCTACAGACAATAGATTATGCTTAAAACCTTCTACAAACATGACATTCTTTAAAATAAGTTGAGGTCTAATATGCACTTCACCTATCCATTCTACCAATTTACAAGAACCATCAGGCAGACCAACTTTAATACATTTTTCTAATTTTCTTTTATTTTCAAGAATATCAAAATCAAATGTCATGTGATCACTTGCTCCTGTATCAACAATCCAAATATATTTATCATCTTGTTTTATAGTAATGCAACTAAGCAAGAAAGAAGCCATACCTGCAAAATTTGTGTTAGACCAACCTGAAGTCTCACCAAGCTCATTCTTGGATCTGTCCACAGGAACTATCTGCAAATTCTGGCTATTCTTGTCATTAGCAGCACCATACACATTGCAATCATCAAGAGGAGAATCTGCATAGGACTGATTTCCATTATCAATGTAAGCATTAACAGCCAACCTCAACCTCTGTCCACCATTGCTACCAGCTGCCACACTCTTGCCCTTCAAAGCTGTATACCATTCAGGGTATCCAATGACCCTAAAACACTGATCAGCCATATGCCCTCTGGTTTTACAAACAGTACAAAACCTTTCTAACCTCTCTTTCTTCCAATCCCTCTTAGCACCATAACCACCACTCTGCACCATACTTTGTCCTGTCCTTACAGACCTATGAACCACTAATGCACTACTCTCAGGTGCATTCTCCTGAGCAGCACATAACTCCTTCTGTTTCTCCACTTGCAAAGTAATAGAATATGCCTTCCCAATATCAGGAAGAGGGTCCATAGTTATTATGTATGTCACTGTATTTTCATATGTAGGATTTAACCCCATCAAGAATTGCATTAGCTTATCTTCTTGCTCAAAATCAGCTATCTTCTTTAAAAACTCACATGTACAAGACTTAAACGCCCCACATGTACAAGTAGGCATAGCTCTCAAGCTCTTCAACTCATCCCAAAATTTCTTTACCTTCCCAAAATATCCAAGAATTGTGAGATTTTCTTGCCTTAAATTGGCTATTTCTTTTTTCAATTGTAAAATTGTTGGTCCATTAGTTTGTTTATATCTCACATTTAATTCACACCACAAATCATATGCAGACTCTAAGTCTGAAAAATCATCAGCAACATCTCCTTTCATTGAACTCAAAATCCAAGAATTCACCATATAGTCAGCACACTTCCACTTAGCATAGTCCTTATGATTCTCACTAGGTTCAAGCAAACTACCATCAATGAAACCTAGCTTATTCTTTGCTCCTAAAGCACGTTTAACATTCTTACTCCATCTTACAAAATTAGACCCATTAAACAATACATTTGTAAGAGATGCAGCAGGATTATCGGAATTAGCAACAAAATAAGGGTCTCTCATACCTGAATTTGTATCAGGAATGCCGGAATTTGAATTCACATCTGAAGTTACATCCGCCATTGGAGAACAATTCAAGAAGCTACAGCGCCAAAATTTTTATGAAAAATTTGCAACAGAAAATCGTGCACAATTAAAGAATCGAAAAAAAATCCTAATTCCAACTTGGAACCAGCTCTGATACCATATGAAACTCAAGAATGAAGAAGAAGAAGAAGACAGTAGTATATTATTCAGGAGAAATGAAACAGAGCAGTATGTTTTTTTATTATTACAAAATCAATTAAGTAACTAACTAATACAAGGGTATATATAGGAGAAATAAGAATACACTAATCTAACTTTAACTATAGACAAGTAACTAACTTAAGCTAACAACCTTAACTAACCTCAATACAAGTTCATAACTCATAAGGAGCCATATTAGTGCAGACATGACAGGCTGATGGAAACCATTCTCAGTGTATTATTGAAGTTGCTCATAGAAAAACATACATGCATGCAATCTTAAAGTATTGGGTTATTATTTGGAGAGAAACCATATCACACAATATATATATATATATATATATATATCTTACAAATTAAAAATAATGCAAACAAAGAATAGAGGTATTCCCAATACGACGAAAAGAAAGACATCTTTCTGCATATTATACATAGCCTTCATGCTGGACGAGCTTATTATATTCGCCACATACTGTATATATATAATTAGAGGCCACCGTGGGATCTCTTGATATAGTCATCAATTTTATGTTGTATCGCCATGGTCGATAGGGCTGATTTCGGTAAATGATCCATCCTCCTCAACCTAACAACAGTAACAACACAATGCAATGTACTATTATTGTATCATACATACAATTAAATACTCATTTTACATTTAAATAACATAGGTGCGTTATGATTTAATTTCTGATCTGATATAAATTTAATTTTCTTAATCTTATCTGAATTTTTCTGTTCTGATTTAATTTGATTTGATATTATCTAATTTTTTTATCTGATTGATATTATCTAAACTTTTCTGATGTGGTTTGATTTATTTTTATTGTACGTACACTACAAAACATTGTTCCATTAAAGACGGGTACATATTAATGATGGGCCTAAATCCTGTCGCAATTATAGATCTTTTGTGACGATTTTTGAGCCTGTCGCTACCTAATATCTAACTCAAACTCCATTAGAAATGACTCATTTGCGACGGGAAAAATCATTTGCGACCCCCCTTTTCTGCGCCGGGGTCATATTTTTACGACGGGAAAAATCATCTGCGACCCCATTTTCTATGACGGGATATTTGCGATAAAAAATCCCGTCGCAAATAGCATCTTTTCTAGGTATTTTTATTGTATCCAAGAATAAAATCTTATGATTACTAATGGAAGCTTCAACTATCAAATACCTGCCTTTTTAGATATCTAATGTTGGATCGGAACAAGCTAGACTAACAACTACGGAGTAGTAAATAAATTACATCTTAAATTAAGGCTTTTTATTATGTGCTTTTAGTTCCAATACAACTTTAGTAAAAAAAAAAACATTTAATTATGTAAGCAAATTTTTATTAATACTTTATACATTAAGGCCTTATTTGACGATTAGAGTTTAGAAATTAATTGTTAGAATTTGCGATTAGAGTTTTAACCTTTTGGTTTAGAAGTTTTGACAGCAGTTTTGACTAGCTTTTATGAAATTGTGTTTTGTAAAATTTAGCTGATTTTTGAAATTTAACATAGGTAAAATGTGTATTTAACCCTTATTCAACTAAAACTGTCTTCAAAAAGCTTTAATTTCCAGCTTTTTGGAAAATTGAGTTTTGGGGGGGGGGGGGAAACTTTCTCTCAAAAGCTCTTTTACTAAACATCGATCTAATTTATAAGTTAAGGGGTCCAAAACTTTCTTATTGGCTCAAACCTCTTGTTACCAAACAAAGCCTTACCTTTTTATAAAAAATAAAACTAGTTCTAATATATTTTTAATTTTAAAAGTCATTTTGCAGATCCGAATTAGATAATTTTTTTCTTCTTCTTGTGGGTCGGATCCTGACTATAATTGCCATCCCTAATAATTTCAACACAAGTACGCAAGACCAAAGACTATTGATCCATTTTACATATATTGTCATGCACTCATGCAACTAGGGGTCCGTTTACTTTGGTGTAAAATTTTTTCGATGTAAAATGATTTTCCATGAAAAGCGTTTTACGTTGGAAAACTCATTTTCATATAAATTTTTCAATGTTTACTTGCACGGAAAATAAGTTTTACTCTCAAATTTGGAGGAAAATGTTTTCAATAGGGTGTAAAATGAGTTTTCACCCAAAGTTTTACGTTTTATTTTTTCACCCAAAGTAAACGATGTAAAATAGGAAAACTATTTTCAAGAAAAACATTTTTCGCTCTAGTAAACGAAACTAGGTAACAGGCACCATGGAGAAACAGATACAAGGAATAAATCTGTGCTAGTGCTACATAATATATTTTACTGAGAGAATTACATACCCAGTATTCTGGTGGCATCCACGAGGACATGCTCTTGCTGCGGTCACCTACATCAGGAATTACAGAGCCTACCAATCGTCCCTACACACCCAAACTCTAATATCAAATCCAGTGGCGGATTAAAATTATGGGAAGTGGGGGTCATGTGACTCCACTTGAGCTAAATAAAATAAAATAATACTCCATCCGTAACGAATTACTAGCATTAATTGAATTAGTACGGATTCCTAGTTGAAATAAGGTAATTGTGGTATTAAGCGGTATAACAATGATAAAAGTAAGAGAGAAAAGTAGATAACAAAAGGTGGGGAAAAAATGTGGGGCCTACTTGTGTTAGTATTGTGTTAATTATTATGAATAAGAGCAATAATGTAAATTTGTTATTTTTTATTGCCAAAAATAAAATAAATTGAAATTAGGAAAAAAATGTTGCTAGTATTATATTACAACAAAAAATAGAAAATGTTGCTAGTAATATGTTACGGAGGGAGTATATGCTTATTTATTTTAATGAAATTTGGTAAAAAAAATTATTTTGTGTAGAATAAGGACCTCAGTTAATCGTGAAAAATAACTCCATAATGTGAAATTCTAAAGCCCTGTTTGGGAGTTAGTTGTTAAAGGTTAGCTGGTTGAATTAACTGTTTTGACTAGTTGTTTGTAATAGATGATTTGACTAACTGATTTATATTAGCTGTTTGTGTAAAAATGTTTGGTAAATAGTGGTTCGCTGTTAGATGTTTCGGAGTAAAAAGCACTAAAAAACTATAAGCTCTTCCAAAAAGCTCCTCATACGAGCTTTTTGAAAAAGAGCTTTTTCACCCCAAAACTCTCTTCCAAACTTCTGACTACCAAACAACCAAAAATAGCTTTTTAAGTTGGTCAAACCTTTCTTCCCTCTCAAACCTCTTTTTTTTTTCCCTCAAACCTCTAACTCCCAAACACCCCCTAAATATAATCATGTGTCAATATTGAGTGAGGGGTGTATTTTTTATATAAAAAAAAATCCGAAATTGCATAAAATTTCCGGATACACCACTTATCAAAACCCGATTTTTTTGTGTGAAAAAAATATTAATTAAAACAGTGAGCTCAGACAAGAGAAAAGGGCATTTTCATTACCTTATCGTATGGAGGTGGTGGAACAAATAGCTTTGTACGCTGCATATGTTATTTACGTAAGTTAATAAGAGAGTTGCACGATACATGATAGCATGTCCATCGCCGTATGATAAATTAGCTCAAAACTATTGCTTCCTCCGTTTTTTAGATGTAACACTTTGATTCATCTAATCTACTTTGATCGTTAATTGTTATTTATACATATAAAAACATAATCATGTGAGATCTTGTTCGATTCACTTAGGGATACAATTTTTTAAATATATAATTTTTACACTTATATATTTATTTGGATGTTTCTTCTATAGTCGTCGAAAAAATAGCCACCAAAGTCAAAATAATTTAGTTAGTAATTAGATTTGACTTTTAAATAAAAATAAACATTTGTAAAATGTTTTGATGTAACATTAATTCATTTTTAATTTTTTTTGGATTTATCTAAATTAATTTCGGATTTTTAATTGAATTTTTAAATTATTAAAATCTAAAATTAATTTAGGTAAATCCAAAAATATTAAAAATTAATTAATATCACAAAAAAAATAATTTAAATGTATATTTTTATTTACAATAAAAGTCAAATCTAATTATCAAAATCAACTTAATTAACATAAAAAATTAACGGTCTAAATTATTTTAACTTTGGTAGTCGTTTTTTCAACGATCATAGAAGAATTTTCATATTTGGAGATATTATGTGTCCAAGTTATATCTTGAAAAATTTAAAAAAGAAAAGTGTTATATCTAAAAAAAACAGAGGTAGTTTAATAGTTCAAATGATGACAAGGACAATCAAGCATTTGCTTACAGCAGGAGGAACATATTCAGTCGATCGAAAAAATTCCATACAGCTCCTATTATCAACACGTTGTATATTTCTGTGTATAGGGTCAACAATAATACCATAGCCAACGAAGCCACAAGTATTTGCAATAAGTGTTCTTCCTGGTTCAATGATAAGGTTGAGGCCTTGTGACTTAACCAGTTTATGTACCTGCATTAAACATATGAAAGTTTTTCTTTCCAAAATTATTCAGCTATGTGAGAACATCTAAAACATTTTCATGTTACAAATGACACGTACTACGATAATGGTTAATTTGTAACTTTGTAGCTTGAATTTAACATAATAGTACAAAAATTAAATAAAAAGGGAGCCTTAACTGTAATAACCTAATTTGTAGTTTTGTAGCTTGAATTTAATACAATAATGAAAAAATATAAAGTGAGACCTAAACCCTTACAGCTTTAATTTGTTGAGCTGCAAGGCATATGCAAGCTAAAAGTTTGCATGCTTCCTTCGATCACAATGGTTCAGTATTTAGCTTGCAAATTTTTTAATTAAATTTGCAAACTAGCTATTCATTCCACCCAATCATTGTGGATGCTATGGCAATGCTTTAAATAAAATATGAAACCATATTCATACAATACTTACACCCACACATTCATGTACATTCTCAACATATACATCTTTTCCAGGCCAGTTCTGCATTGCAACAATTGATAATATATGTCAGAGTTAAAATATTCATTGTTACATATAAAATGATATGGAGTTTATAGATCATAAAATAAAAATTATCAGCACTAATATGATTAGGATGACTGATATATGACAAATTATGTCGGTATGTCATCCCAATTATATATGATTATTAATTTGAGTTTAATATATCATCTAAGGGCATCACTATACCTTGTTGTCAATAACATGTCTAAGTGTAGGTAGATTGCGGTTATTGACCGGATTTTGATACATGTCTATTGGCAGATCACCTCCAATGTTCAAGTAACAAATCTCAAAACCTTGCTTTCGAATTTGATCTATGTATTTTTTCATACGGTCTGCCGCATCATTATCGAATATATTCACCTGTACATGGTGTAAAGGAAAAAGGTTTGTTAACCGGCCAATGCATTATGAGTGAGCTACATTTCAGGGGCGAGTCCACTCACGGCCCGTTTGGTTCTTGGTAATAAATTGTGGTAATGATAATAAATTTATAGTGTAATTTTGTTAAGGAGGAACCTTATAATCTCCATGGAAAACAAATTTTCATTCCCATGCTTCAATTTTCTTCTCATTTTTATTCTCATCCATTACCATTAAGGAGAGTAGTATTTGATAGAGTATATATATAACATATTTCTGGGCCTTAACTATTAGCTTAAGCTTTTGTTTAAAATGGCCCTTTAACATGGTATCAAAAGCAAACGTGACGCAAATGTCACGGGTTCGAATCTCTCCTCCCTCTCCCTTCCAAGTGGAATTAATTAGCACCAGCGAGTGATAGAGTATATATATAACATATTACTGAGCCTTAACTATTAGCTTAAGCTTTTGGTTAAGATGGTCCGTCCTTTAACACAATTATTGTTGGACAAATTAAAGGGAGTGATTCTCAATATACTTTGAAGCTAGATTAGTTTAATAGTTTAATTTGCTATATATTCTGATTATTGTTTAATAAAATTATATATAATTATTGCGTGATTTTCAGATTGAAGAAGTTTCATATATTTTCAGATTTATATATTCAAATTATTGTATACTTGTATTTTACGGAGTAAGATTTTCAAATTGATATAGTCATATTCATATAGATCAAGACTCACTCAAGAGTTATATACTTATTAAGTTATTAGTTATTAACTTATATAACTATATTTAATTTGAAGTTATATATTCAGATTTTCAAATTATATTGTTTAAAGTTATATATACTCTTATATGTTCGGATATTGATATAGTTCAAGAGTTATATATTTAGTTTGATTTATGATGTTTGCTTATTTAGTTTGAAGTTTGATTTACAGAAAGTTATCCTGCCTCCGTTATATAAAACTTTTAACAATTGGAATTAGTCAAAATTATAATAATAACTTATAATCACATTCTTGCTTGTATTACAATTATTTTGACTACGGAGTAATTAATTCGTTTACACCCTTAAAACGCTTCATCAAAATGTGTGCAAAATCAATTGTTGAAAGTTTTATGTTTACGGATGGAGTATGTAACTAGTTGATATAGTTCAAGCTTGATATAGTTGTAGGAAAAAAAACTTATATTCGTTATAGGTGACTGAGATCCAACTTTGTTGGAATCTTGGGGTCGGCATTGACTACAAAGAGAACAATCTTGATTTAATATATAAACATTGAGGGCTCGTTTACATTAGTTGAATAAAGATGCACTAAACTGAACTAAATAGAAGTGTATTGATTGAACTGAACTGAACTGAACTGAACTGAATATAATTTGAAGTAAACAAGCCCTGAAAGTAGCCACGGTGAATAAACAATCCACTATAGCAAATCTAATTAAACGAACATTAAAGATATCATTAATGCTGAATAAACACTGAAAGTAGCTAAACGCAATTTAATTAATGGTAAGAAAGAGATAAATTAAATAACACGCAATTTCAAATGAAGTACCTTTGTGAATATTGACTCAAGATCGCAGTGAACTCCAACCAACTTTATCTCTTCAGGATGAGCTTTCACCTTATGTAGAAAGTCCTGTAATTTCTTGTTCTCAGTGGCAACCACTGGATCCTCCTACAAATAATGTACAGCAAGACAAACATTTTAGAAAACCACAAATTCATTGAATTTTATAAGGCTATTGGCCTAAAAGATAGTCTTATGACTACTGACTTCCGTGATAGAGGCTAGGATCGCATATTTTTTACTAAATTTAAACAAGATTTTTAATGAACCAAAAAAGCTTGGAATTCGAGTGGTGGTGAATGAAAATTTTTTCTTGGTGACAGTTGGGTTTCACACTAGCTTGGAATTATTCGACGCACCTTCTTGTAAGGAAAAAACTTGCCTAACCCACCAGGTAGACTACCCACCATCTTGTAAATGTAATTGTAGTTTAACTAAGCCACAAATTAATGTTTGCCATTAATTATCTATTCGATTATCCCCAATAGAACATGTTCTTTACTTCTTTTGTTATTAAAAACCTATCATCTATCTATAATCTATACTTTTTAACACAACCTGATCCACTCTCACCCCAACCCTACCCAGCCCAGCCTAGCCTAACCACCCCACCACACACCACGAAACTGTAGCACCCATAAGATTGGTTTAAGAGGATTTGATAAGCTACTCATGTTAACAAGATGCATTTTCTTTTTAGGGAGCTCATATGCTAAGATACTCCACGGTTAAGCGTGCTCAGTTGGGAGTACTCTTAGGATGAGTGACCTCCTGGGATGTTTCCTAGGGTGCGTATGAGTGAGGACAAAATTCACCGAAAAGACTCGTGTTGGCTTGTGAGGTTAGGTTATTAGTCCAGAGTGCCCTTTGGTGACAATATATCCGGTCCAGTATGGGACCGGAGTGTTACAGAAACCCTAAACCCTAAAAAAAAACCTAAAACGATCTCCACCACCCACGAAACCACCCTTCCTCTAATCGCCACCCTTCGCCGCCCAGCCGCGAGTAGAGGAAATGTGGTTTTGTGGTGGTTTAGGTGGTGGAGGTGAATTTAGTTTTTTTTTTTTGTTTTTCGCATTTTCATGGGGTGGGGCGGCTGGGAAGGGTGGGACTGGGTGAGGGTGGGGAGGAGGGGAAGTGCGTGGTTTTGGTGGTGGTGGAGGTGGATTTAGATTTTTTTTGTTTTAAGGTTTCGATGGGTTGTTGGTGATGATGAAGGAAGTGATGAACAATTGACTCTCCAAGGCGTGGAAATGCACTTTCCTACTAATTCGATTCGCCCCTTATATATTGAGATCACCGGGTTACCACGAACGATTAGTGAGATACAAAGGAGAACGAAAACCTTATACTCAAGTGATCTATAGAGTATAAGAACAAAAGGTTTTGTGTTTGTTTGTGTTTAGTCACACTTCACAAGATTAGCTAGAAATTATAAAGTGCTAGCAAGTTGAAGTGAGAAAATATTTCTGATTTTTTTTGTATATCCTCAACAATGAACTAAGGCCCCTATTTATAGGCCAAGAATGAAGTGTAATCAGCTCCAAAAGAGCTGATCAAACTCCCCATTCAACCTCATAAAATCAACTTTAATGGAGTTTAATGTGCAATAACCATCCAAGAGGATTCCTTGCAACAATGTAAAACTTCCAACTTCTGATTTTAATCCCCTTTAGTACTGAATTAAGTCAGTAACAAAGCCATTAAACATGCATTAACAAGTTTAAAGAATCCTAGGCAAAGTATCCAAGAATTCGTAAAATTGCATGAAAACTTCCAGTAGCAAATCGCGAGTCGCGAAGAGCCGTCGCGAGTCGCGAAGAGCCGTCGCGAGTCGCGACTTGGCTCTGTCATGGCTCGTGATTTCTGGCTACTTCCAGAAACTTTTCGCGAGTCGTGAGGTAGCCTCGCGGCTCGCGAGGTACCTCTAGACCCGTTGTTTTTATTTGCCTTATACCCTTAGTTCATTGTCCAAACCCATTTAGTCATAAATGTTCCAACATGGGTGGGGTGTCATGTGGGGCAGGTGGCTTGGGGCTGGGCATGGGTGGGTGGGGGTGGGGTGGGGCGTTGGTGGTTGGTGCTGGGGTGGGGTGGTTGAGTGGGTGGAAGATGGGGAAAGGGAGTGAAAAAAATAGGGATAAGAGAGGGTTTGTGAAAGTATTAAAATAAGAAATAAGGAGGGGAAAAAAATGATAAAAGTGACATAACAAACAGAATCAAAGAAAATAGGAGCATGCAGTTGATTTTCATTCCCTTTGATCAAACACACTGTTTTCCATAATGGGTGAGTACAAACTATAAATAAATAAATAAATAAATAAAACAGAAAAGGATGTTAAAAAAGAGTCATACCTGGCCTACATCAAGGGTAATGTTAAGCAAGACTTTCACGCTTTTCCGTGCATTTCTAGCAGCTGATACAATGTTATTCAAGTCAAAGTCGCTGTCAATGTCAACGAATAAACCATTCTTGACAGCAAGTACCAAATCCTCTGATTTATTGTCCTTTCCAGTGAAGCGACACCTATCATCCCAAAATTAACTCAATGAACAGGCTACTTGGTGGAGTATGGTCATATTACGTATATGAAATACAAATAAAGACTTTGTCATGTACTTCTTCCGTAACATATTACTGGCAACGATTTGTTATAAAGTAGAGAGAAAAAATGTCAAATTGTTGCCATTAATATATTACGGAGGGAGTAGTTGTTTTTTCACCTATTTTGAGTAAGTGATTTGATGGTATAAATGACCAAATTAATCAAAATAATTTTGATATCAGTAACTTATAATCATATTCTTGCTTATATTAAAACCATTTTGATTAATTTCTTCGTTTATACCCTTAAATCGCTTCCTCAAAATGCGTGAAAAAACAAATATTGAAATCTTTATGTTACGGAGGGAGTATAACAACTATGCATCAATAATCTATCTTTCTGTTAAAGGACCATCTCAACCAAAAGCTTAAGCTAATGGTTAGGGCCCATAAATATGTTATATACTCTATCACTTTCTACTCGTAATTTATTTATTTTTTACTCCGTAGGATTTATTGTGAGATAATTTTAAAAAAAATATTATTTTATAAGATGAAATCTTTAAAGTAATATTTGCAAAATAAAACCTTAAAATAGAAAAAAATTATGATATGAAATATGTTGTTCATTTATTGGCCTTGATCCAAGTTTAACAATATTGATCCATATTTAATGACGTCTTAATTATAAATTAAGAGGCTAATTAAAAAATTTAACTAACCTAATTTGAAATAATGTTACTTAGGGGTTTCATAGTGTCTATTTCAATTGATTTTGGATTTTTGGTACCCTTATGATTAAAACATAGAATACTTTACTCTCATAATGAGGGTGTCAATATCAATTAGATAATCTCAACACAAATTAGTGAAATCACTAAAAATCTTAATATCTCAACACAAATCAAATGACATTTAATTACTATAATCTAGAAATTCATCTAGTTAGTAATCATAGACCTGAAGTTTTATGTTTTCAACTTCCACACAAACTCTAAAATAAAATATACTCCATCTGTCTCAAATTACTTGCTATACCAATTTTGCAAGAAATTAAACAACTAATAACAAAAGCCAATAATTATATATGAATAAGTACACCAAAAGAAAAAAGAAAAGATGATGAATCGATCTTACTTTGTGAGATCAAACCCAGCTGCCAATGCAAGCTTAAGCTCAACAGCATCACCAACAACAACCCCACAACCCAACTCCTTCAAATACTTCAAAATGTTTATATTTTTATTAGCCTTAATGGGAAAACCAATAATTGATGAATTATTCAACCCTTGAAGGACATCTTTATATGACTCAACATTTCTAGCAATTTGGGGTTTGCTATACAAACAAAAGGCTGTTTTGACTTTTTTCTCAACACTGTCCATAACATCCTGCACTTTAACTCCTTCACAATACAAGTACTCATCTTCTCCACTTGCAAAACAATGCTTCTCATTATCATTATTGTTGTTTGCATTGTTTTGAGAAACAACTGCCTTGGGAATAAAGGGTTTGTTGTTGAAGTTCATAATAAAGGGTTTATTTGGAGTTAATAAAGGAAGTTTGTTGAAGGAAACCAGTGGTGGTTTTGAAAGAAAAGGGGTTTTTGGAGTTTTGGAGACAGTATTTCGGGTGGTTTTAGCAACGGTTGTTGTTGGAGACAGAATGTGAGCTGCCATTATATTATATTATATTATATTATATTATATTATAGCTGCTGCAAGTCTGCAACACCAGGAAACTAAACACGCACTGACGGATAAATGGATCCACTGCACCCCCCCCCCCTCTCTCTCTCTCTCTCTCTCTCTCTATATATATATATATATATATATATATATATATATATATATATATATATATACTAGTCTTGTGTGCACGCTTTGCGTGCGATATATTTTAAATACTCCCTCCGTAACGAATTAATTTCACCCTTTGTTTTTTCACGCATTTTGAGGAAGCGATTTAAGGGTGTAAACGAATAAATTAATCAAAATGGTTTTAGTACAAGCATGAATGTGATTATAAGTTACTAATATTAAAATTATTTTGATTAATTTGACCGTTTACACCCTTAAATTGCTTCCTCAAAATGCGTGAAAAAACAAAAGGTGAAATTAATTCGTTACGGAGGGAGTATATCTTTTAAATTTTTAAACAAATAAAAAAACAAAGGTTGTTTGTTCGAAAAATTTGAACATTTTTCAAATTCAAGCCCATCCACATGATCATAATAAACTTTTTATTTTTCACCAGATCATCCCACAACAATAAATAAAAGAAAATTTTGAGTTCTTATATTTTATCGGTTATCAAATTTCTACGATAATTGAAAGGTATTTATGTGAAAAATTATATCAATATGGGTATCCATTTATAGAGAATTCAAAAATATAAATTTTGGTATTTTTATTATATTTTTATGAATTTTATATTTTGTAATATTTTCATTTAAAAAAATTTAAAAAATAAAATAACTTTCCATAATAATTAGGAGTGATGATAATTAAATTTTTGAAAACTTCTGGGGGGGCAATACAGACTTTTCTAGAGGGGACACCATGACTTCCCCTTGACTTATATAATAGAAATAAACGGAGAATGGAAAAGAAAGGAAAAAAAAAAAGACAAGTGGGCGGGTACAATAACTTAACGTCTTCACATGAACCATAGCAAAATTGGATCATCACCCTCAAGTAAAAAATCATGCATATTCTATTTTTAACTCCAATTTTATCCATCTTTTTAAATTTACATTCTAATGATACATATTTATTATTATTTTCTCATTACACTAAATAAAAGTTCACTCACTATCTAAATTATTCCCTAAAATTTACTTTTCAACATACATTTATTACCTTTTTCCACACTGAATAAAAAAAATCTAATAAGAACTTTTTTTTTAACTAGAAATCTTATCATATTAATTACTTCTCACAATTAAAGATTCATTTTCCTTAATTCTTTCCCTGATTCCAAACAAGACAAATAAAAGGTTATGGAAGGAGTTCATAATAAGTTAGAGATACAAATTACATAAATTAATGTTTTAATCTATTCTCGATCAATGAAAAATCAATATTAATTAGCATGAATATATAAAGGTGAATTAAATAAAATCCTTTGTGTTATATGTCAGGATGTAAAGACAAATCAAACGGTTAGTTACGTCAAAAACAAGTTCGGTAAAAAACAATTAGTGAAAAAGGTCATATGAGCCCTTTAATACTGGTTGGTATTATTCAGTATTCGGTCGAATTCTGTATTTTCCTTGGAAATTATATTGCCGGATAGTTTTGGTCTGGTCCTTATGGGCAAGGTCTTTGTCAGAACCAGGTCACACCTGGTCGGTCTCAAACGATTTTTTGTTAGTCGTCATAATCGGTATAATACATGTCTAATTAGTTAACCAAAACTGGTATCTATATATGTCGCAATTGATATACGGTTCTAATTGGTCGCTCAAAATTAGTATGCATCTCGTAATCGATCGGTCAAAATCGATCTCAAATAGTTTGTAACATCTTTTAATCCCTCCTTCGTTATTGTGCACGCTAATCGATGGTGATGATGATGGTGATCGATGATGATGACACTACAAAAAAATCCTAATTATTTAAAAAAATCTCGACTATAAATGAGCATAATTCGTACGTATAACTTGATTAGAGATGGATTTAATGAGAATATTTGGTTGCGTCTCTTGAGACGATGTGTCGAAATTTTTTAGACGATGAATCAAATAATTTTGTTTCGAATTTGAGATCTTCGTGCTTGCATGCTATAAATATCGTCTTTAATTTTGCTTAGAGAATGAATATTCCTAGCTTATACATCGATCTCAAATTTGTGGTGTTTTTATGTTGAATTAAAACTCCACAACTATATCTTCGTGCTTGCATGCTATAAATATAGATGATGATGAATTGACGATGTGGTCGTTTTTTCGACGACTATAGAAGAATTTTCAAATAATAAACCAAACTTTAAAATGATCTCTTATTTTCAAGTTTGGTAAGTTAAAGTTAATGTACTGTTAACATTAATTAGTTATTACTTGTTGCATAGGTAAGTTAACTTAATTATTTAATGCATAGTTGATTAAAATGATCTCTCATTTTCAAATGAAATGCTTGTATCCAAACATAACATAAGGGTATTTTGATAATTAAATATTGGTTTTGTTTGGTGAAGTGATGCAAAAACTGACCAAGTCTTATTTTGCAGTTTTACAGTTTATAGTGGCTTAGTCTTAAATACTCCAACCATATTTTGGTAATTATTTTAAAAATATTATATATTGGTAAATATTTTGGTATTTAACAAATATTCTAGTCATAGAATCTTACTTACTACAAGTAATTATCAAAATGCAAATGACAAGCAAAAAGTTATCTTAAAACACTTATTGAGAATCCTTAACTTTTTGCTTAAGGTCAAATTAAGTAGAAAGTCAATGTAAATGACAATAGCAAAGATAAGGAAATCACCAGTTCATTAACTGATACAGGGTTATTAGCCCAAAGAGGGGGGGGGGGATACCTCATCATAATGTTGGAGGTAAGGGTCAATCTCATGATCGTGGTCATGAGACGTGGAATGCTTACCATCAAACTGTAAAAATATTGACATAAGCTAATTGTAAATGACAATAGCAAAAACTTGACCTAGTTTTAAATGACATAAGCAAAATAATAACCACTTTTTTAAAGGATAAAGAAAATTACCAAAATATTGACCTAAGCTGGTGAGCAAAAAAAGTGACCACTTGCCAACGTACCGAGTAATACATACGTAATTCCTCCGTCCATATTTAATTACTTCAAATTGACTTTATTATTACGGAGTAGATTGTTACTTTGACTTTGTTTAATTTGATATAGTTAATGTAAAATATAGTCATGTGGGATCTCGTTTGATTCGTCTCAAAATGTACTTTCCAAATATATAATTTTTATTATTTTTCTTATGTAAAATTAGAGTTATTTATATTTAAAGTTATGTGTCAGGATATGTGAAAAAACAAATGGGACAATTAAATGTGGATAGAGGGAGTATAAGACAAAGGATTTGTATTCTATTTAATGCATGCATGCAGTTTTATATATTCATCGTCAATGCTTAGTTTTAAAATTACACGTTGCACAGATTTCAACTAATCTAATTTGCATATAGCTCAGCTGATGAGCTGAATACATCAAGTTACTGTACAATGTGTACATGTGTTTACATCCATTGAAGTTTCCTACATTTGCCTTTTCACGTCTTCCAAAACATAATTTTAAGGTAGCCGGTTATACATGAAGGTAATGAGAATGAATGAATTCATTCCCATGGTGGTGCTATCTTAACTCCCATGTTGGTGCTTTCTTAATAACTCCATGGAGATAATGAGAATGAAAATCAAAAGTGGTGCTATCTTAACTCCAATTTACTTTATTTTCTTCACAAATATCCATTCTCATCTAATACCACTCTTCCACAAATTAATGGATGATAATGTAAAATAAGAAGAAATTTCAAGTTTGGGAATAAAAAAAAAATATGTTTTCCATGGAAATTTTGAAGTTTTTCCTTAATCAATTACACTTTAAATCCATTACCGTTACTAACTTACTACAATTAATTATCAACAATCAAACGGGCTGTAAATGAATATATATTTTAGACGTATATAATAAAAAATTATAAAAACTACATATTAAAAAACTACACATTAAGCCGAATCAAACGAGATCTCACTTGACGATAGTTTTTCTTATACGTATAAAATTAGAGAGAGTCAAAGTTACTCAATAAATAGTGGCAAAAGTCCTTATGTAGCAAACAAATAGGGACGGAGGAAGTACTCTCTATTTTATACGGTCATTTAACAAATTATTTGGTGAATGCGTTGTGGATGACCGGATAAAGTCTTAACCTAGCTATTGGTTAGAGTTTTAGAATTTTAGGAAGATGCCTGGGTTCAATTCCCAGAGCATCCATTGTTGAGAGATTGTCTCACATGTCACCTTCGACCCTTTTTTTTTCATTATTCTTAGTTTATAAGTTGTTGATCGGTCTATTTTTTAGATTGATGCATTTTTTTTTTATGTCTTTCATCCCCTCTATAACTATAATGGCAACTCACCATCATTTTCATCTTGTCGTTATTGCCATTCATCATCAACATTATCATCATCAATTCATCACCATCATCATCATCATCATCATTCATCATCAACGTCATCAGCAGCAATCTACCACCATCATAACCATCATGGATGTCAAGTTGGACATTATTACCCATCATGATCATGGCCATCGTCCATCATCGGCGTTATGGTCATGAATATCATCGCTTCTATGAATGAATGATTGATCATCCATCATCAGCATCATAATTATCATCGATAGATTGCTTGTCGCCCTCCATAATCTTCATCATCAACGTCCATCATCATGATTGTATGGATCTAGACATCTAGTGTCCAAAAGTTGAATTATTCCCTAATAATCCAAATGTTAGATTTATTATTGGTTGCTAAAATAGGTTGGATTATTAAAATCAAATTTTCCTTTTTTAATTTTCCAGTCGGGTTCTTGTTGCTTGGGAGTAACGTGCTTGCCTAGAACGAATTGATCACGAGCACAAAGTTGCTCGACTCGTGCTCGTTAAATTTCGAGTCGAGCTGAGTCGGTCACGAGTTGCTCATTAAATGTTAGAATTTCGAACATTTTGTTGATTATATTTTTTTGTTATTGTACAACACTGCTAATAATGTGATGTGGCTGTGGGATAGTTCTGTTACAAAAGTGTATCTATGAGCCAACAAAATGAAGGGAGGAAGGAGAATTTGGAGGGAGTTAACTTATTACTTTCTCAGTTTCTCCCTCCGTTTTGTATTAGAGGTAATATTTTGACTTTTCACACTTGCTGAGTCACAACTTTGACCGACTATATCTTTAATTGTATAATTATAAAAATTATAAATATAAATATTTGGATAGTGTATACCGAGACGAATCCAACAAGACCCGCTTGACTATAGTTTACCTTATATATAAATCACAATTAGTAGTCAAAGTGTGTTAGATGAATAGTACCAAAAGTATTTCCTTTTCGTTTCAATTATTAATGATACAGATTTTCTAACTACCATTGACATATTCTTAGTCAGATTCAGATTTTTTTTTTTTTTTCCCAGTAATTTTGTCAACTGTATTTTGGTCTTCTCCCCACCAAAATTACTTAGATTTTACTAACCGCAGCTTTTGTTGGACTGATTCAAAGCAGTGATATTATTAATGGTATTTAGTTAGTTCTATTGTTTAGTTCCACCAGTATAAATGACTTTGATTTAATTAGCTAGTCACAGTTTAAAATCATAAAAGCTATGTTTTGCTACCTTGCCATAAAAAAATAAAAGATATGTTTTGCTTTTATCTATTTATATGGATTCCCGTATGTACTTTTATTTTAGGTAGTGAGTTAATCAAATGAAAATATTGAGTATTATCTCTAATAAATTGTAATTAGGCATAATAATTTCCAATCAGGTCTAATAAGACCTAATAAATTCCAATCATGCATGTGTAATAATAAGTTCTAATCAGGTTTAGTTTTTTTAGATTAATAATTAATTAAATATAATTAATTAAATTAATAATTAACTTAAATCACTATTCTATCATTCTTATTTTATACATTTTTTTAGAGAAACCCACTTCAAATTATATTGAATTAAATTAATTTTTAAATTTAAAATAATTTTGAACTATAATAATAATTGAAATTAAATAAAATTTCCTTGAATAATTCGTGATATTAATTAGTAATAAGTTGTAGTACTAATGAAACATAAAAATCCGCATCAATACGTTGCTTCAGATACATCATCGGAGTACATATTTTCACCTTCAATTTCATTTTCTTCATCGAATTTATTTATACAACTTGCCATATTTCATTTGTAATATTTGTATGAATAGCTTTTATTGCATTTAGTCCTTCGTCATTAGTTAAATTTGTATTATCTCGTGGTTATACATTTTCAACACCTTGCGAAATCGAAATCCTCAAATCAGGTAAATATATAAATTAATAATAATAATATTATTATTATATTTTATTTTATTTTCAATCATGTTTAATAAGTTCAATTCCAATCAGGTCTAATAAATTCTACTGAGTTAAATCAGATAAGTTTAGTTCACATAAGTTTAGGTCTAGTAAGTTAAAGAAAACGCACCATAACAACTTTAATGAATTCTCATCTTAACATTTCTTTTTAATTGTGCAACTTTTAACTAAAAAAACTTACCTTTCCTTTTACTGTAAAATAACACTTCCTCTATATACGTATTTTTTATACGTATTTTTATGTGTATTTTTATAAGAATACGTATTCTTTTACGTATTTCTGTATTTTTATGCGTATTCTTATACGAATTCATATTTTTATATTTATTTTATACGAAATATGTATAAATATATTTTAAATAAAATGCAAATTGAGGCTATCCACGAATACAGTTCGGGATTGATCGGGTCGTTTTTTGCGAATTCCGACCACAAAACGGATCCCATAAGGGATAAAATGACCCGTAAAACCTTGAATGGGCTATTTTTTTCCTGATACGTAAATCGATGCACGCAAGTCGAGGCTATTCACGAACGGTTCGGGGCTATTAATCTGAACCGAATTGAATTTGTCTGAACTGAACTAGATTAAACTAAATCCTAGACTCATCAGAAGCTGAAGTAAACTAAACTTGTCTGAACTGAACTAAAATTTAAGAAATTAAGTCCAAAAGAACAAAACATTATTCGGCTGCCTTTCAAATTGAAATCTCGAAACCAATTGTAGTGATAAACAACAATCTGATAATCCGCTACGTACATGACAGATTATCATTAATTATCAATTGATACTGGTAACTTATACATTATAATTTATTCTTTTTTATTTTTTTTACGGAAAGGTACACAAATACCCATTGCACTCGTTCTATCTCAGGAATCAAGTGCAAGGGGGGAGGGGATACCAAGTCACTACCGACCCTTGATCCCCGGGTGGATCGTGGGGAAGGTGTGATACTCACCAAGTGAGCTATCACTAGCTTGGTACCTATACATTATAATTGATCACTTTACAAAAAGTATCGCTTAAGGGTGTCTAAACAGTCGCTTATTTTGGTGAACTTAAGTTCAGGGTATAGCTCAGTCCCATCTTCATCATCCGACAACCATTCAAATTTTGTCTGATCCTGCTTTACGAAAGCCGAGTATATGAATACATATTGCATTTCTAGGTCAGACGCCTTTTTTTGGTCATAGGCAATGTTTAGGTCATTTGCCATTTTTCGGAACTCTGCAAGGTCTGCAACACAGATTAAAATAGTCTTAGTGCCAATCTCCATCACACAAGGCATGAAATTTATGATACATACATACATACATGCTTGATGCTCCCCCTTTTCTACGCAAGTATACAATGAAAAAATTAATATTCCAGAAAACTGAATGCACCAGCCTAAACAAACCCCATCTAATTCATACAAGGACTTTTTTATATATATATATAATATAAAAACAAAAAATGAAATTGATTGAGATGTTGAATAAATATGTTGTACAGATGTATATTAAAGTTTAATGTTGAATGTCATATAGGTAGATTAATTTTAATTTCATGAGGTTGATATTCAATAGTATGATATTTATATACCACTCCCATTAATATTATTTTTTAAGGCATCCGATCTAAAACTTATTATGGTACATACGTCGAACTTTTAACTTTCCCGTATTACCCCCTTGTTGATACCATTAAGGCATTAACTATCTACAAGTATCGAAGATTGATTACCATAGAATGGTAGGTCAAAATGTGAAATTTAAAATAGTGCGATAATTGTTGTATTTTATATCAAATTTTTAGAGCAACTCTTATAGCAACCCTTAGACCTTGTTCTTTATTTTGGACTTAAATCCACACAGATTCAGCTTAGCTCAGCTCAACTCAACTCTTGATATGATGAGTCTGGCATTTAGCTCGGCCCAACCCGTTCCGTGCCGTCCAAAAGAACAAGGCCTTAGTCAAATGCAGGCTATAATATAAAGACGCAGACAATAAATTATTAAGCATGGTTAAGATCGAACTATAAAGCATCAGGAAAACAGAGTTATAAGCTATTGACCGTTGATTCTAGTAAGCAGCTCTTCATCTGAAACGGTCTTTCTGTTTAATTTTTTTGAATCTTTTTCAATTTTCTTTTCCCAATCGTCAACTATCTCGTTCATGGATTTAATATTGTCAGCTGGTCTCAGATACATTGTTTTATTCACGGTATCTCGATCATTCACTGCACGGATTGTGAAATCAGCAACATCAACTTCATTCATAAACAGACCTGTAAATGAGATCAACAAGACAATTTAACACTTCTCATCTTCCTTGGTAGCAAATTTTTTTTTTATCAATAAACATAATTTTTTATATTTAAAAAAAGTGTTAAGATATATACAGCCCGCATATAAGAAGCTAAAAAAGGAAGGTTTTAACATAAATATATATATATATACTTACCATTTTAAAAAGAAATTTAATGCTTATATGCAGCCCTAAGGGTTGTATATAACATTTTCCTTAAAAATAAAAAAAAGAAAAATAACAACTCAAGTGTGCAATTCAAGTAACGGACCTTTGACATCTCCATTCCCAAATATTTCAACTTTATCCCTCGGAAGAGAATTTAGCCCAGGTTGCAATAGAGAAGGGAGTAAATAACTCATCAAGAAGTTGCAACTGATGAATGTGTACGGAATTCCTCCTGCTTTCACTAGTTTCCTTATTTCAGCTTTTCGTTCGTAAAACCCCTTATCATCCACCTTACTAGGTATTTTCACCTTGTCTGGATTTGCTCCAAATTCCGAAGGGATAAATCTCTGTAAATAAAATTACACAATCACTTTCTAAGTCACGCACAAGTATCATATATGTATAGAAGCTAGATCAAGCATTCAGATTATGGATCCGTTTATTTTGGTGTAAAATATTTTTGATGTAAAATGATTTTCCATGAAAAACATTTTAAGTCGGAAAACTCATTTTCATAGAAGTTTTCCATTGTCACGGAAAATAAGTTTTACTTCCAAATTTGGAGGAAAATGTTTCCAATAGGGTGTAAAATAAGTTTTCAACCAAAGTTTTACATTTTATTTTTTCACCCAAAATAAACGATGTAAAATAGGAAAACTGTTTTCAGTAAAAACATTTTTCGCTCTAGTAAACGGACCCTATATATGCTAGCAATGACTGAAAACAAAACTGCTTTGAATTCCAAAATTCCAGCATAAAAATAATTAAATAAATAAATAATGGCACCAACAACCAAAACATTATTCGAATTCAACCATCATTATTAATTAAAAAGAGTAAAATGTTATTGGAAAAACAGACCTTGATGCAACCACCTTTATTCTTGAAATCAGTCATAGCGTTGATTAAACTCTTCTGTGCAAGAACCTGATCCGATGGTATAGCACATATCACAACATCCACTTGCTCCAATGCTTCAAGTAAGCTCTTTTCATCTTCCAAAGAACCCTTTCACACAAAACCAATTCATTAAAAATAAAATAAAATAAACCACAAAATTCTTTTAATTACCCAGAAATTTCCGCCCCCCCAAAAAAAAAAACATATAAATTAAGAGAAAAGGGAAAATAAAGGGACAAACCTCGAGGAGTTTAACACCAGCATAAGTGAGAGAATCGAGCTTCATTTTCCGGTCATTAGAAAATGCAGTTTTTCTGACGAGAGCAAACGTAGGATGGTTATGCTTAATGCTGGCTCTTGCGAGGTGATAACCCAATTTTCCGGTTGCGCCGATAATTAACACTCTGCTTTTCTCCTTTTCTACGGACCTGAGATATCCTACTCTTAGAAATACTGATGAATGGTAAATTAATTGCGTTCAATTTTGGGGATGGATAAACAACTGTCTGAAAATGTATTAAATTGCAAAGTTGCAAAATGTTAAGCAAGACTTTCACAGTTTTCCGTGCATTTCTAGCAGCTGATACAATGTTTTTCAAGTTAAAGTCGCTATCAATCTATCTATAACTAATTAACTTTAACTATTAACTATAACACGTCATGCTTATATCATTACCTGCCACGTGTCAAGTACTCATTAAAAATTTTCCCTTTAAAACCTATTACCTATTACTACATTTTTTTTGTTACCATTTTTAACACTCTCAAGTTTCAACATAAAAAAAAAAGGAAAAATTGTAAAAAATAAGTCAACCTTTAGATTAACTTAAAATAAGTCAACCTATCACACATATCCGCTCAAATTAAGTTTTTTCACTAATTTATTGGTGGAGAAAGTTAACCATTTCAATGCAAAATTAAAGTGGTGCATTAACATGTTGTTGTTTATATGGTTTTCCATTGAAAATTTTAATTTAATCAACAAATAATTAGTGAAAAAACTTAATTTGAGAAGACATGTATATTAGGTTGACTTATTTTGAGTTAATCAAAAGGTTGACTTAATTTGATAAGATCGGCTAAAGGTTAACTTAATTTTTACAAATTTTCCTAAAAAAAATAAAAAAATCCTTCTATAATAACTATTACATACTAAAACAAAACCGATGACATTATCAACTGTCATATGTCACCTTATCATTAAAAAAATTCCGTCAAAATTTTCATTTGACTTTTTTTTTCTCTAAAAACTCTCTCTGTTTATTTTTTTTCCTTTAATATTTTCATTATGTAAATTTTTTAATCTAATCTGATCTGAACTTAACATTTTTTTGTTAAATAGGAAAATTTTATCTAAATTTTATCGGATCTTATCTGAACTTTCTTAATCTGATCTAAACTTTTTTTATTTGATCAATTATCTATATATTTTTTTTTATCTGAGCTAATATTATTAATTGTTGTTATAGTTTTAACGTTTTTGGTCTGATCTAATTATTTTTGAGTTGGTATGATCTTATCTGAATTTTTCAAAACTTAAATAATTTGGTATGTATTTTTTTTAATTTGATATGAACTTTTTTAAAGAAAAATGTAGTATAATGCTTATAATAGTACAAAAAAAAAATTGCCTTATTTGATTTGGTTATTAGGGGTTATTCTAATAATCGTCGCAGCAAATAATAAGGTCTTTGTTGCACCTTATTTGTTAATATTCAAACATACTGAAATTTTCATAACAAAAAGTTGTTGCATTATATTAATTTTCTTAAAGTCATGTACGTAGTATATAATTTAATCACAATAAAACTAAAAAATTATATGTGTAATAATATAAAATAAAATATTTTTATCAAGATTGCATATTTTCAACTGTTACCTTGCCATATAATAAAACGGAAACTACTAACAATAATAATATCTTTATATGAAATAATAGAATAAGAAAGCAAACTTTTATTCTTTTCCTTTATTTTGAGTTTTACTTACACAATATAGATTATCATTATATAAACAAAATTTTATCAATTATTTTTTAAAAAAAGTCGTGCATCACACCGGTGATAACCTAGTGTCAACGAATAAACCATTCTTGACAGCAAGGTCCAAATTCTCTGATTTATTGTCCTTTCCAGTGAAGCGACACCTATCATCCCAAAATTAACTCAATGAACAGGCTACTTCCTGGAGTATGATTATATATGATTCATTTCTACTCGTAGTTCGTTTTTTTTTACTCCGTAGGATTTTCTGCGATCTAATTTTTTTTTTAAAAAACTTTTATAAGATGAAATCTTTTTAAAAAAAAAATATTTGCAAAATAAAACTTAAAAAAAAAATATTTATGATATGAAATATGTTGCTCATTTATCAGTGTTGATCCAAGTTTAACAATGTTGATTCATATTTAACTACGTTTTAATCATAAATTAGGAGGTTAATTAAAAAAATTTAACTAACCTAATTTGAAATAACGTTAATTAGGGGTTTCATAGTGTCTATTTATCAGCATATACTAAAACACAAATCCAATACGGAGTAGCAAGTTCCTTTCTAATTTTACTTTTTTTTCAAAAAGTGATCTTGATTCTATTTCAATTGATTTTGGTACCTTACCTTATGAGTAAAACAAAGAATACTTTACTCTCATAATGAGAGTGTCAATATTAGATCAATTAGATAATCACAACATAAATAAGTGAAATCACTCAAAATCTGAATATCTCAAAACAAATCAAATGGCATTTGCTATAATCTGGAAATTCATCTAGTTAGTAACCATAGAAATTCCTGAAGTTTTATGTTTTCAACTTCCACACAAACCCTAAAATATAGTTTTTAGTGTATTTTACCAAGAAGAAGAAAGAAAATGAAGGGGACAGAAGGGGGAAAGTAAAAGAACATTGGAAAAAGGAAAAAAAATATATAAATTAGAAATAAAGAAAATAGGTTTTATTTCTTCATAAGAAAAATGTATAATTAAGCGCAACAACTTCGTCGGGAATTTTTAAATTTTGGGGCTTAATTTTTGGTTTTTTTCCCAGTTTTTAAGGGTTTACCTTGCTTACTGGGTATCCAACTGTTTGATTATCAAGGTTACATAAACTCAAGGTCATGAAAAATCAATGAATGAGTGTATAGGAAATGATCATTTATATAAACTAATTTGACAACTCGTAAACAACTTATTAAATACCAAGGAATATGAAGTAAATTACTAATCTATCTACATTATATACTAAAACACATGCCACAAAAAAACAAATTCCCTCCTACTTTACAATAAAAACTATACTACCAATCCATCTTAAGAAAATCTGATTAGTATTCATTTAAAAAAATTTAAAGTATTTTTTCTCAGCCTTAATCCGTTAACGAAATGATATTCTTTGCCTAAACTCGATTTTTTCCAAATTGGTTGCTACCCTTTTTTCATTTTTTTTTAAATCTTCTAAAATAATGAACCATTATATAAAATATGTTTATATTTTTGTATATAAGTTTCAAATAAGTGTTTTGATTGTCAATAATTTTAGTTTTTTTCTACAATATTACGGTTTTATATACAAGAAATAACTACATAACTTGATAAAAGAAATGTAGATCGAATATTACCTTGTCAACGTTAAAAGATATAAAATTTATGAAAATAAAGTAATGAGATTGATATTTATCAAAATTCAAAAAGACTATAGAAAAAATACAAGTACCCATCTTCCACTTCTGCAACAGAATCTTTGTCATTGTTGTTTGCATTGTTTTGAGAAACAACTGCCTTGGGAATAAAGGATTTGTTGAAGTTCATAAAGGGTTTGTTGAAGGTCATAAAAGGTTTTGGAGTTAATAAAGGAAGTTTGTTGAAGGAAACCAGTGGTGGTTTTGAAAGAAAAGGGGTTTTTGGAGCTTTGGAGATATTATTTGGGGTGGTTTTAGCAACGGTTGTTGTTGCAGACAAAATGTGAGCTGCCATTATATTATATTATAGCTGCTGCAACACCAGGAAACTAAACACGTACTGACGGATTATAAATGGATAATAGTAAAAGTACTGCGTTCGTGAATCTTAAAAATGAATCCACTGCACCTCCGTATATATATAAACGGAGAATGGAAAAGAAAGGGGAAAATAAAACAAGTGGGTACAATAATTTAATAGGTCTGATCTGGGTTTTTCCTGTCACGGGGGCTTGCACTTTATAAGGCTTTCCCCTTTTAAAACCATATTGCAATGAGAGGAGTATAGTAGCACCTTAACCTTATAAAGTGGCCAGGCCGGAGACGATTTTATTATTTCTTCAATGGAGGCCACAACACACGGCCCCTCAATTTAAAACTCTTTTCACACTCACATGTGGGTTTTATTGGGGTTCAACACTTTTGTTTGTCTTGTTTCTTGAAATGAAATCTCTAACGGCCCGTTTGGTAGCCGGTTATAACTAGAGGTAATGGGAATGGATTTATTACTAAATTTGGAAGGAAAATCAAAATTCATTCCCATTGTGGTGCTAGTTTAACTCCATTTTATCTTATTTTCTTCACAAATATCCATTCCCATCTAATACCACCCTTCCACATGATAATAGATGGTAATGGAAAATAAGAAGGAATTTCAAGTTTGGGAATGAAAACTATGTTTTCCATGGGGATTTTGAAGCTTTTCCTTAACAAATTACCCTTTAAAATCATTACCATTAACACAATTTATTACCAATAACCAAACGGGCCGTTAAATGTTTGTCTCGTTTGAAATCTTTCTATTTTTAACTCCAACTTTATCCACATTTTTAAATTTATATTCTAATGATACATATTTATTATTATTTTCCCATTACACTAAATAAAAGTTTACTCACTTTCTAAATTATTCCCCAAAATTCACTTTTCAACACACATTTATTACCTTTTTCCGATCCATACTGAATAAAAAAAATCTAATAAGAACTCTTTTTTTGATTAGAAATCTTATCATATTAATTACTTCGCATAGTTAAAGATTCATTTTCTTTAATTCTTTCCCTGATTCCAAACAAGACAAATAAAAGGGTATGGAAGGAGTTCGTAATAAGTTAGAGATACAAATTACATGCATAAATTAATGTTTTAATCTATTCTTGATCAATGAAAAATCAATATTAATTACGATGAATAATATATAAAGGTGAATTAAATAAAATTCCTTTGTGTTATATGTCAGGATGTAAAGACAAATCAAACGGTTAGTTACGTCAAAAACAAATTCGGTAAAAAACAATTAGTGAAAAAGGTCATATGAGCCCTTTAATACTGGTTGGTATTATTCAGTATTCGGTCGAATTCTGTATTTTCCTTGGAAATTATATTGCCGGCTAGTTTTGGTCTGGTCCTTATGGGCAAGGCCGGTCTTTGTCAGAACCAGTCACACTTGGTCGGTCTCAAACGGTTTTTTGTTGGTCGCCATAATCGGTATAATGCATGTCTAATTAGTTAATCAAAACAGGTATGTATGTCGCAATTGATATACATTTCTAATTGGTCGCTCAAAATTAGTATCCATGTCGTAATCGATCGGTCAAAATCGATCTCAAATAGTTTTTAACATCTTTTAATCCCTCCTTCATTATTGTGCACGATTATCGATGGCGATGATGATGATGGTGATCGATGATGATGATGACACTACAAAAAATCCTAATTATTTTGAAAAAATCTCGATTAGAGATGGATTTAATGAGAATATTTGGTTGCGTCTCTCGAGACGACGTCTCGGAATTTTTTTAGACGATGAATTAAATAATTTTGTTTCAAATTTGAGATGTTCTTGTTCCGTGCATGCTATAAATCTCGTCTTTAATTTTTCTTAGAGAATGAATATTCCTAGGTTATACATCTCAAATTTGTGGTGTTTTTATGTTTAATTAAAACTCCACAACTATATCATCAATATGAATTTGTAGTGTGACAACGATAATAGATCATAAAATATAGATGATCGATGATGAATTGACGATGTTGCATGATGAAGACTGATGTTGATGACAACAATGATGATGGACGTTGATGATGAAGATTATGGAGGGCGACAAGCAATCTATCGATGATAATTATGATGCTGATGATGGATGATCAATCATTCATTCATAGAAGCGATGATATTCATGACCATAACGCCGATGATGGATGATGGCTATGATCATGATGGATAATAATGTCCAACTTGACACCATGATGGTTATGATGGTGGTAGATGGCTGCTGATGACGTCGATGATGAATGATGATGACGATGGTGATGAATTGATGATGATAATGTTGATGATGAATGGCAATAACGACAACGATGAAAGTGATGGTGAGTTGCCATTATAGTTGTAGAGGGGAGGAAAGACAGAAAAAAAAATGCATCAATCTAAAAAAATAGACCGATCAACAACTTATAAACTAAGAGTAATGGAAAAAAAAATGGGTTGAAGGTGACTGTTGAGATAATCTCTCCAACTATGCATGCACTGAGAATCGAACCCAAACATCTTATCTAAAATTCTAAAACTCTAACCAATAGGTTAAGACTTTATTCGGTCATCCACAACGCAGTCACCAAATAATTTGTTAAATGACCGTACAAAATACAGAGTACTTCCTCGATCTGTCCCTATTTGTTTGCTACATAAGGACTTTTGCCACTATTTATTGAGTAACTTTGACTCTCTCTTAATTTTATACGTTTAAAAAAAACTATCATCAAGTGAGATCTCATTTGATTCGGTTTAATGTGTAGTATTTTAATATGTAATTTTTATAATTTTTTATTATATACGTCTAAAAGATATATTCATTTACAGCTCATTTGGTTGTTGATAATTAATTGTAGTAATGGATTTAAAGTGTAATTGATTAAAGAAAAACTTCAAAATCCCCATGGAAAACATATTTTTTATTTTCAAACTTGAAATTTCTTCTTATTTTCCATTATCATCCATTACTTTGTGGAAGGGTGGTATTGGATGGGAATTGATATTTGTGAAGAAAATAAAGTAAATTGGAGTTAAGATAGAACCACTTTTGATTTTCATTCTCATTACCTCTATAGAGTTATTAAGATAGCACCACCATGAGAGTTAAGATAGCACCACCATGGAAATAAATTCATTCTTATTACCTCCATTTATAACCGGCTACTTTAAAATTGTGTTTTAAGAGACGTGAAAAAACAAGTGTAGGAAACTTCAAGCGATGTAAACGCATGTACAGTAACTTGATGTATACAGCTGAGCTTATACACAAATTAGATTAGTTGAAATCTGTGCAACGTGCAATTTTAAAACTAAGCATTGACGATGAATATATAAAACTGCATGCATGCATTAAATAGAATACAAATCCTTTGTCATACTCTTTCTATCCACATTTAATTGTATCATTTGCTTTTTCACATATCATGACACATAATTTTAAATATAAATATTTCTAATTTTACATAAGAAAAGGGAAATTCCCCGTGGTATACCCGAACTTTTTGGAAATCCCACTGGTATACCTGAGTTTATTAAAATCCCAATGGTGTACCTAATATAATGTTAAACATAATTCCTAAAAATAACCTTTTTGGTTAAAAATCGTTAAAAATACTAACCATGGTTAATAAATTGAAAAAAAAAACAAAAAAAAAAATAAAGCAAAAACAACCGCAAATTGGGGGCAATCATATGGGATCATTTTTTGCAAAATCCGACCTCAAATCGCCCCCTTAAGAATAAATATGACCCGTAAACCTTGAGCGAACTATTTTTTCACATAAATCAATGCGCACAAAACGAGGCGAATCGGGAACGCAAATTGGGGGCAATCGGATCATTTTTTGCAAAATTCGACCACAAATCGGATCCCTTAAGGTTAAAATAATGACCCATAAAATCATGAACAGACTATTTTTTTCCACATAGATCAATGCGCGCAAATCGATGTGAATCAGGAACGCAAATTGGGGCAATCGGATCATTTTTTACAAAAACCCATTAATTTAATATATTATTAGTTTTAATTTAATATTTTTAAAATAATTACCAAAATATGGTTGGAGTATTTATGACTAAGCCACTATAAGTTGTAAAACTGCAAAATAATTACCAACATATGTTTTATAAAATAATTACCAACATAAGTTGTAAAACATAATATTTTTAAAATTATTACCAACATAAGTTTTACAACTTATAGTGGCTCTTAGTCATAAATATTATAACTTGGTAATTATTTATGAAATAATATTTTATAAAATAATATTACCAACATAAGCTGTAAAACATATTATTTTTAAAATAATTACCAACATAAGTTTTACAACTTATAAAATAATATGGTGGTATTTATTTTGCAGTTTTACAACCTTATTTTGCAGTTGTATAAGATCTAAAACTGCAAAATAATTACCAACATATAATATTTTGCAAAATATGGTTGGAGTATTTATATAATATATAATATTTTTATTTTGTAAAACTGCAAAATATGGTTGGAGTATTTATGACTAAGCCACTAAGCCCCTATGGTTGATTGGTTGGAGTATTTATGCAAAATAAGTTGTAAAACTGCAAAATATGTTTGGAGTATTTACCAAAATATTATCTCGTAATGTTCTCGACTTGAGTTATTTTATGAAAACAATTATAACTATGTTTATTTTCTAAAAACACGTACGCCCATTTTGGGACTAATTTTAGAAAATAATCAATAGTCGAAACCGTTTTTATTAAATACTCCCCCGGCCCGTAACATATTAACTACATCGATTTGACTTTTTTTTTCAAATCGTTGCTGTTATTTTATTACGGAGGGATAGTACTATTTAAAGTTGGAACTACTATATATGAGAATATCAATAATTGTGATTATTTTTAGAAGATTGGTAATAGTTGTAGTTGAGACCATTGTTTAAATCATTTTTTCCTAAAATATTAAAAATATTCATCGTTGACGAAATTCTTCTAATTAAATAAGATTATTACTTTTTATGTAAATTAATAGTTAAAAAAACTTTTGGTTATAAATTCAATAAGGTAGTGTTTGGATATCTGGAATTCATTTCAAATTGATTAATTCAATTTCTGAAATTGAAATGTTATAATTCAAATGACAATTATTTGTTTGGGTTGTTTTTAATTTGAAATGACATGGTTTTGTTAATTATTTGAAATACAAAACATTTGCTTGTTAAGCATTTGGGTTGGAAATTGGGCCAAATCCAATTTCAAATTTTTTATAATTTATTTGGTCGAAATACATCATTTCAAATGAATTGCTTGTATCCATTATTTTATATATGTACATGAACGTTTCACGTAATTTTTCATTAGAATTTGTTCACGCAAGAGCTGTAGGAAGATGGAATCTGCCCTATCTATCTGCCTTTTTGTTAAAAAAGTTTCTGTCCGTATTTTTTTTGGATATTGTTAATTTAATAATCCAACCTTTCAAGTTTTAGCTTCGGATTATTAAGAAATAATTCAACCTTTGCACCCCAAATTCATACAATTGCACCCCAATTAAATTCATACAATAATCTAACCCTTCAAGTTTTATCAACCAATGAACCAAACTTGAAAATAAAAGCTTTATTATATATTACTCGGTTGTTTTCTTGATTTTTTTAATCAACTATGCATTAAATAATTAAGTTAACCTACCTATGCAACAAGTAATAAACTAATAACTAATGTTAACAGTACATTAACTTTAACTTACTAAACTTAAAAATGAGAGATCCTTTAACAGTTATCCTGACACATAACTTTAAATATAAATAACTCTAATTTTACATAAGAAAAATAATAAAAATTATATATTTGGAAAGTACATTTCGAGACGAATCAAACGAGATTTCACATGACTATATTTTACATTATCTATATCAAATTAAACAAAGTCAAAGTAACAATTTACTCCATAATAATAAAGCCAATTTGAAATAATTAAATGTGGACGGAGGAATTACGTATGTATTACTCAGTACGTTGGCAAGTGGTCACTTTTTTTGCTCATCAGCTTATGTCAATATTTTGGTAATTTTCTTTCTCCTTAAAAAAATTGGTTATTATTTTGCTTATGTCATTTAAAACTAGGTCAAGTTTTTGCTATTGCCATTTACAATTAGCTTATGTCAATATTTTTATAGTTTGATGGTAAGCATTCCACCTCTCATGACCACGATTATGAGATTGACCCTTACCTCCAACATTATGATGAGGTATTCCCCCCCCCCCCCCCCCTCTTTCTTTGGGCTAATAACCCTATATCAGTTAATGAACTGGTGATTTTCTTACCTAATTAAAAAATATTACAACTGGATCAACTTTTTGCTATTGTCATTTACATTGACTTTCTACTTAATTTGACCTTAAGCAAAAAGTTAAGGATTCTCATTAAGTGTTTTAAGATAACTTTTTGCTTGTCATTTGCATTTTGATAATTACTTGTAGTAAGTAAGATTCTATGACTAGAATATTGTTAAATAGTAAGATTCTATGACTAGAATATTGTTAAATACCAAAATATTTACCAATATATAATATTTTTAAAATAATTACCAAAATATGGTTGGAGTATTTATGACTAAGCCACTATAAGCTGTAAAACTGCAAAATAAACCTTGGTCAGTTTTTGCATCACTTCACCAAACAAAACCAATATTTAATTATCAAAATATCCTTATGCTATGTTTGGATACAAGCATTTCATTTGAAATGATAGATTTGGGCCAAATTACATGTTTGGCAAGTAAAAAAAAATTGGAATTGGATTTGGCCAAATTCCCAACCTAAATGCTTAACATGCAAATGTTGTGTATTTCAAATACTTAACAAAACACATCATTTCAAATTCTAAAAACAACCCAAACAAATACTTGTCATTTGAATTGTAACATTTTAATTTGAGAAATTGAATTCATCAATTTGAAATGATTCAACATATCCAAACACCACCTTAGGTAATTTACTTATATTTATTCAACTTTCTCTGTCATAAAAAAAAGGGTTTTTTTCAGTTTTACCCATGAAGTATTGGAATTTTCCACATGTAGCCACAAATTTTGAAAAATTCTCTGTTATACCCATGAGGTTTGTAAAAAAATTTAATTGTAGCAAAAAAAATAATTATAGGTCACAAACTAACGTTAGCACCGTTTACTTTGCAAAAAAAAGGTGGGGGCGTGGTGGACTTTTGTTAGGTTGGTTTCGTAGTTGTGGTGGTGAAAAACTATATAGGGTATAAATGTAGTTTTAAGTGTGGACCATATTATAAAAAATAGAAATAGTAGCAAATAAATTGAGGCGAATGAAAAGAAAAATGGAACACTTACTTTGTATTCTAGGTGATAAGTGTAATTATGCATATAATAAATTTATTTTCTAAAAAGGTTAACAGTTTACTATAATAAGATTACACACTATTTTCTAATATTATTGAAATTTTCGACCTTGAAGCTAAGCTTAGAAGCAAAATGGAGTATGATGCTTTAATTGTATAAATACATACATATATATATATATATTGCCAAAAACTTTAATGTATATATAGAATAGGAAAATTTGATTATATAATACAGTAATTCAATTTTTTAATGTTCTGTTCAAAATAATCCCACAATTCATTCTTATCTTTGTAAACAATCCGCTATCTGCAGGTCCCAACTATGGCCGGTCATCCAAAAATATCCTAACTATTGATTATCTCGTAATTTTCTCGACTTGAGTTATTTTATGAAAACAATTATAACTATGTTTATTTTCTAAAAACACGTACGCCTATTTTGGGACTAATTTTAGAAAATAATCAATTAATAGTAGAAACCGTTTTTATTAAATACTCCCCCGTAACATATTAACTGCAATGATTTGACTTTTTTTCAAATCGTTGCAGTTATTTTATTACGGGGGGAGTACTATTTAAAGTTGGAACTACTATATATATATGAGAATATAAATAATTGTGATTATTTTTAGAAGATTGGTAATAGTTGTAGTTGAGACCATTGATGTTTAAATCATTTTTTCCTAAAATATTAAAAATATTCAACGTTGACGAAAGTCTTCTAATTAAAAAAGATTATTACTTTTTTATGTAAATTAATAGTTAAAAAAAATTGGTTATAAATTCAATAAGGTAATGTTTGGATATGTGGAATTCATTTCAAATTGATTAATTCAATTTCTGAAATTGAAATGTTATAATTCAAATGACAATTATTTGTTTGGGTTGTTTTTTAATTTGAAATAACATGGTTTTGTTAATTATTTAAAATATACAACATTTTCTTGTTAAGCATTTGGGTTGGAAATTGAACCAAATTCAATTTCAAATTTTTTTACTTGTCAAATATGTAATTTGGTCGAAATACGGGTCATTACAGTTCAAAAAAAATATGTAATTTGGTCGAAATACATCATTTTAAATGAATTGATTGCTTGTATCCATTATTTTATATATGTACATGAACGTTTCACGTAATTTTTTATTAGAATTTGTTCACGCAAGAGCTGTAGGAAGATGGAATCTGCCCTATCTATCTGCCTTTTTGTTAAAAAAGTTTGTCTGTATTTTTTTTTTTTTGGAAATTGTTAATTTAATAATCCAACCTTTCGAGTTTTCGCTTCTGATTATTAAGAAATAATTCAACCTTTGCACCCCAAATTCATGCTATTATTGCACCCCAATTAAATTCATACAATAATCCAACCCTTCAACTTTTAACAACCAATAAACCAAACCTGAAAATGAAATCGGTTGTTTTCTTGATTTTTTTTTTAATCAACTATGCATTAAATAATTAAGTTAACTTACCTATGCAACAAGTAATAACTAATTAATGTTAACAGTACATTAACTTTAACTTACCAAACTTGAAAATGAGAGATCATTTTAAAGTTTGGTTTATTATTGTATGGATCTTGTGTGCAAAATTTGAATTATTCCCTAATAATCCAAATGTTAGATTTATTATTGGTTGCTAAAATTGGTTGGGTTATTAAAATCAAAATTTACTTTTTTATTTTCCAGTCGGGTTCTTGTTGCTTGGGAGTAACGTGCTTGCCTAGAACGAATTGATCACGAGCACAAAGTTGCTCGACTCGTGCTCGTTAAATTTCGAGTCGAGCTGAGTCAATCACGAGTTGCTCATTAAATGTTAGAATTTCAAACATTTTGTTGATTATATTTTTTGTTATTGTACAAAACTGCTAATAATGTGATGTGGTTATGGGATAGTTCTGTTACAAAAGTGTATCTATGAGCCAACAAAATGAAGGGAGGAAAGAGAATTTGGAGGAAGTTAATATATATATTTGGATGGTGTATACTGAGACGAATCCAACAAGACCCGCTTGACTATAGTTTACCTTATGTATAAATAACAATTAGTAGTCAAAGTGTGTTAGATGAATAGTAACAAAAGTTAAAGTGTTACCTCTAATAAAAAACAGAGGCAGTATTAGAGTTAGAATAGACTTTCACAACGGCTAAGGGGCAACCAGTGTTACACAACATCATACTATTTTCGTTTTTTGTTCTCTTATTATTTAAATAATAATACGAAGTATTTCCTTTTCGTTTCAATTATTAATGATACAGATTTTCAAACTACCATTGACATATTCTTAGTCAGATTCAGATTATATTTTTTTTCCAGTTATTTTGTCAACTGTATTTTGGTCTTCTCCCCACCAAAATTACTTAGATTTTACTAACCGCAGCTTTTGTTGGACTGATTCAAAGCAGTGATATTATTAATGGTATTTAGTTAGTTCTATTGTTTAGTTCCACTAGTATAAATGACTTTGATTTAATTAGCTAGTCACAGTTTAAAATCATAAAAGCTATGTTTTGCTACCTTGCCATAAAAAAATAAAAGATATGTTTTGCTTTTATCTATTTATATGGATTCCCGTATGTACTTTTATTTTAGGTAGTGAGTTAATCAAATGAAAATATTGAGTATTATCTCTAATAAATTGTAATTAGGTATAATAAGTTCCAATCAGGTCTAATAAGACCTAATAAATTCCAATCATGTGTAATAATAAGTTCTAATCAGGTTTAGTTTTTTTTAGATTAATAATTAATTAAATATAATTAATTAAATTAATAATTAACTTAAATCACTATTCTATCATTCTTATTTTATACATTTTTTAGAGAAACCCACTTCAAATTATATTGAATTAAATTAATTTTTAAATTTAAAATAATTTTGAACTATAATAATAATTGAAATTAAATAAAATTTTCTTGAATAATTCGTGATATTAATTAGTAATAAGTTGTAGTACTAATGAAACATAAAAATCCACATTAATACATTGCTTCAGATACATCATCGGAGTACATATTTTCACCTTCAATTTCATTTTCTTCATCGAATTTATTTCTTCACATACAACTTGCCATATTTCATTTGTAATATTTGTATGAATAGCTTTTATTGCATTTAGTCCTCTGTCATTAGTTAAATTTGTATTATCTCGTGGTTATACATTTTCAACAACTTGCGAAATCGAAATCCTCAAATCAGGTAAATATATAAATTAATAATAATATTATTATTATATTATATTTTATTTTATTTTATTTTCAATCATGTTTAATAAGTTCAATTCCAATCAGGTCTAATAAATTATAATGAGTTAAATCAAATAAGTTTAGTTCAGATAAGTTTAGGTCTAATAAGTTAAAGAAAACGCACCATAACAACTTTAATGAATTCTCATCTTAACATTTCTTTTTAATTGTGCAACTTTTAACTAAAAAAACTTACCTTTCCTTTTACTGTAAAATAACACTTCCTCTATATTTTTTTTACTTGTTATATTTTCTTTAGCATAATTTTTTAGGGGAAACATGTGAAATAACAGGAATCATGAAACCGTAGAAGTATTTATTAAAATTATATAAAAGATAGGGGTACATTATGTAGCGTGAAAGGAGTAGTTAGCAAAAACAAAGGTAGAATAGATAGAATTTATATGAGTCTCACATTTTTATTTAAAGAAATTGTACTAGTAAGTGTCTATTTACTACAACTGTGTACAATTGAACTGAACTGAATACAATTGAAAGTAATCTCTATTATTATTATTATTATTATTATTATTATTATTATATATATATATAAGCCAAGGGGGAGCCATGGTGTCCCACTGCCCCCCTCGAAATGTCTATCTTAGCTTACACATCAATACTTTCTAAAATCTCAATTTGTATTACCCACTAATTATTAAGGAAATTTATTACAATTTTTGAACATTTTAAAATCAAAATAGTACAAAATATAAAATTTGAAAAAATAAAACAAAAATTGTTAGGCAAGAGGTAATAATCAATATTAACATCAAATTATCAATATTATCAATTAAAAGAATAATATGAAGTATTTCCTTTGATTTTCGTTTAAATTATGAATGATACAGATTTCCAAACTACCATTGACATATTCTTAGTAAGATTCTCAGTTTTGTGTTTTTTTTTTAATAAAAAAATTTGTACGAATAATCTCAACTATTAGAGCCTTAGAGGCCTTCCATTATTAATTCCGATCCAACTATCGGCTATTACAATATAATCTAAACTTTAGGGATTGTTGTATGATATCAATCCATTGACTTAATTAACCTATGATGATAACCCGTTATCAATTTAAAAAGTAACTGCGATTGATAGAGTATATAACATTTTCCTGGGCCCTAATCATTACAATATCATGATACTTTCAACACAAGACACCAAGCAGATCTACAAATTGCGAGGTTACACAAAGAGGGTCTCCCACACAACATAGACTTGTACACACTAGGCCATCGAGCCACTGCACTCTAAGCCATTATTAGCTCTGCGTTTCTTGCATTGCCCCAAATGAACCATCGGTTCTGATACCACTTGTTGGACCCCTCGACACCACCTGGATGGTTAGGGCCCGGAATATGTTATATACTCTATCACTCCCCCTCACATGAAAGGCCCTTTGGGCTTGAAATGTGGATGCAACACAAGCCCACCATACCTAGTGCTAATTAATTCCACTTAGAAGGGAGCAGAGGGAGGAGATATTCGAACTCGTGACCTTTGTGTTACGTTGGCTCTTAATATCATGTTAAAGAACCATCTCAACCAAAAGCTTAAGCTAATGGTTAGGGCCTAGGAATATCTTATATACTCTATCAGCTATGTTCCCCCTTTCCCAATTTATTTTATCTGATTATTATTTCTACCAAATAAATCAAAGCCGGTGGTAAACTGAAAATTCTTAAATATTGTCAGTAAGTAAGAAAGGAAATGTCCGAAACAGCATGCATGCAGAGTTGCGTTTCAACAAAAGGCTGCGATGCCTTCAGAACTTCAGATGATCAGATATCAAAGACTGTACAGCAAAAGAGTCTGTACTGCTTAGACAATAGACATGCTTCGTTAGTAAACTAACTCATAAACTATTAATATACAAAGCAACCTCTAATACTCCATCCGTAACACAAAAATGTAAACTTTTGCTAAATATGGGTGTAACACAAAAATATCAACTTTTACAAAACTTTCTATATATGGCAAAAAAAACTTCATACAATTTACACATTTGCCATTACTTTTACATGGGAGTCCGTGTTTTCTTATTTATTTCTCTCTTCTCTACACAATTACAACACAATTAACCCACATAAAACTTTTACATGAGAGTCTGTGTTTTCTACAAAGTTTACATTTTTGTGTTACGGAGGGAGTAGTATATGATAACTTCCACATACAGCAAAAGAGCAGTGTGTCTCAAAACTTCAAAACTATATATTCAAGTCTCATATATATATAATTATATATATGTTAATTATGAGTCTTAGTCCAGGGAACCTGATCACCAAATAATAAACTGCGTGGAAGTAGAAACTTTATTAACAAAGAAATAAATATACATCAAATTAAACCAGCAAAAAATTATGGATGCTTGGACTGATGGAATCCAAATATACAATTTAAATTTAACAAGAGGTTAATATACATACCGTAAGGTAATCAATGTAACTTTATTCATCAAAAAAATATATATATTCATTTCTCCTCTCTTGTCTTCCCAAAAGCCTAACTAAAAAAAAAACCCTAAAACAAATTAGGGGTTGCCATGGATGAAAATTTTCATGGTAAGCCTCAAATCTCCACCTTATTTTGTTGTTTATGCAATTTTTTAATTGTTTTTTTTTTTGTCAATAAGTGAGTATCTCTTTATGAGAGTTTTCAGTCCTCTTTTTGGGGTTTTGATTGTGTGTTCTGTCTTTATGGCAGTTTTGTGTTATTGTTTTAATGTTTAAGTTTGAATATGTTGTGAAGATGATGATGGTCTAAGAAGATATAATATGTGGTACAATTTCTCCATTCAAGACAATTATAGCACAGGTTGTGAAGATCTTCGTCCCTAAAGTTGCACAAACATCGAAATTAACAAGGTGTTTCATTATTGAATCCATCATCTAGAATTTGCGCTCGAATATGCTTTTATTTAGTTGTATTGGATGTGAATTTTATTTCCATATTTTAGATTTTCTTAAATTATATATTCATATTCGATGTAGATACCGTAGAATGAATTTTATCTTCCTGTCAAATATATATATATATATATACACACATACACACATACATACCGTAGAATTTGTGGAACCACTGATAAACCACAATAGTTCCTCTATGATATACACCTCGACAAATTAAAATACCCTCACGGCCCTTTTGATAGCCGGTCATAAATGATGGTAATGGGAATGAATTTATAACTAAATTTGGAAGGGAAATCAAAATTTATTTCCATGGTGGTGCTACCTTAGCTCTAATTTACCTAATTTTCTTCAGAAATATTCATTCCCATCAAATACCACTCTCTCGAGTCTCGGCCCCAATGATAATGGATGGGAATAAAAATTGAGAAGAAAATTGAAGCTTATTTATGATAATTTGCTTTCCATGGGATTATAATATAAGGTTCTTCCTTGACAAAATTACACTATAAAATTATTACAATTCATTACCAACAACCAAACGGGTGATTAGTAGTAATTATTTCAAATGTTATTAGACAATTATTGTGAGCGTCCGAATAGACATTTTGCAATTATAATATCCATGCCACACACAATTCGATAAATTCCTCTAAATGAGATCAGAAAGAGTAGTAGTAAGTGAAAAGTCAGAAATATATCGATAATTATCTGCAATACAAGTAAGTGAAATTACATAAATCAACTGGCCTGGAGATTTCCAAAAGCAAGCTCAAACCTCCAGGAGGATTAATTGAGAGATGGAGAAGAATGTCTGTCAATTCCCCTGCTTTACACATACATAGCTTCAATTGAAATGCACAAATGCATAGGAAAACATGGCCTGGGTTATTAACTGATTATCCCCCCTGATGGAGGGTTCAAATATGGATTAGGAAGATTTTTTATACTCCGTAAAAATTAGCGCTCGTTTACATTAGCTGAATAGAGATGAACTGAACTGAACTGAATAGAAATGAACTGAATTTAACTGAATAGAAGTGTATTAATTGAACTGAACTGAACTGAACTGAATAGAGATGAACTGTACTGAACTGAATATAATCTAAAGTAAACAAACCCTTAGTTATTAGTGTATTAGTGTCTATTTCTGAATATTTGCTATGTTTAGAATTTTGGATACGAGAAAAACTAAATAATGTGTATTGATTTTTAAAAAATCTTTATTATATTATGTAGTAATTGTGTGACACACTACTTCATTTCTTTTAAAATAATATATTAGAATAAATATAATGATAATCAGTTTATCAAATATTGAATTTGTATGAATGTAATTGATATTTCTTGAATATTTATAAAAAAAAGGACATTTAAGACATTTAAGAATCTCAAATTAAATTGGTGTGAAATCATATAACAATTACTTCATAATAAGACATTATATTTATTGAATATTCAAAGAAATACGATTAAGACATTATATTTACTTTAGAAAAGGACAATCAGATCGGATCATAAAATTTTAAAATAATCAAACGCACCCTTAGTGGTAAGAGTTTTAGACATGTATAAGTAATAATCGAGCAGATGCTCGATTTATTTAACTAACATATTTAGATATTAATAAATAATTTTGTAAGTATGTTTAAGTTAGTAGATTAGTAAAATAGGAAAAAGAAATAAGATAAAGTGGTCCCCTTAAGAAAAGTTAGTATTTTATTAGTATTTTCTTGGTAGATCAGTAAAAGTATGGGAGAGAAATAAATAAAAACTTACAAAATAGTGGAAAGTTGGTATTTTTGTTGCAAGAATTCAAAAACATCCCAAAATAGCAGATGTTGCAAGAATTCATATACGTGGGAAGTATTACAAAATAATTTATTTTTTTTAAAGAAGTAGATGGTATTTTTAAAAATGCAATGTAATCTTCTTCTATTTTTAAAACTATCTTAAGAAAATAAACATAAAAGATAAGTGGTATTTTAATTTTTATTAAATTTGACCATAACAATGCTTAAAATAATAGTAATTACAATTCATTTAAAAAGAAAATCAAAAGTAGTTTTGAGTTTTGACAAAAGGAAAAATGTACATTTAATGTTATCCTATCAAGTAGAAGGAATTTTAGGAGGGAAGAGGGAAAATTATTTTTGGTGTTTGTCCTTCTAGTATATACTAAGTATAGATAGAAAAAATATATATATCCATATAAGTTCTTATTGTTAGATTCATCTAGATGTAGTATTAAAATAATACATCCACCCATTTAATTGCAACAAAAGGGTGGAACGGACTCTTAGATAAAATTTGTTTGTGGGTGTGAAATAAAGGGAGATAAATAAATACTTAAAAAGCATTTGATAAGGAGAAATGATTATATGTCAAAGAAAACAAATATTTGTTACAATTAATGTATAATTTCTTTTTATGGTAATTGTTGCCACTAAATTAAGGCGGAAGTAGTATTATTTTTTTATAATTTTTATAGAGTATAATAGATGATATAGATATTTAACATGTGCATTGAAAATTAGGTAAGGAAGTAAGTAAAGAAGTCACATGTTTTTGTGGTAAGAGAAGAGTAAGGAAAATAGTGATTTTCAAACTAAATATTTCAAGCATTTTTTTTATTAGGCGGGCAAAAGAGATCACTTGGGCATACAATTATTTTCAACAAGATTATCCTTCAGCGTTGGGCCTCTAAACCAAATTGTCCTAAAAATTTTCCAAAATGGGAAAATGGAACACAAAAACCAATTATCCTAATTTTCTCAATCACAAGGCTTACACAATTGGCATAGACTGTCACTGAATATCTTTAAATTATCAAATATTGCCCAAGCCATAAAAAATTTCAGGGAGGTCCTTATAGAAGTTATTTTTTTTCAAAATCTTTAATTCCTGAGTATTTGACGGTCAATTGCATAAAGATGCCTGAGCTTGTTCTTTTACAAAAATTACATGAATAATTATTGACAAAACTAACCCTATTCATCTTACACTGTAATTCAGACGACCAAAGCAGAAAGAACTAAAAACACTTGTCGCCTACAAAATTGTATCGAACTTGTTCTTCTGTGCCCAACAAAATATTCTTGGTAGCCCAATTTAACTTCAACATCTGTTCATGCAATGTGTTCAGGTTTAACTGTGAACGAACCTTGATATCTTGAGTCAACTTGAACCACTTCATAGCATTTATGTGGGAGATATAACAACCTTCTATGATGTTCTCCCAATCGCTGTCACCTGAAAGAAGAGCATGACGAACATAGCATGCCTGCCAATAGTGCCATAGCAAGTAGGAGAAGATGAGGAGCGATGCTCGTTTTCCAATGAACCTGATCAAGCTATATGAGGGTTTAGAAATATTTACCTGCAACAAACCCGTAATAATATCCTCTGTTGTTGCACCTTCTCTCAGCGAAACAAGGATTCCTTGCTAAAGGATCAAGCATGTTACAAAAAATTGAAAACTTAGAAACTATATCCTGTATATTGCACCAAAATACCCAAAAAAAAGGGATTTTTTTACCCTTGTGATTTTAAATAATTCACGTGGTAGCCAACAAACATTCAATTTTCACTAGGTACTCCTGAGGTTGATAATAGTTCATAATCAAGACAATTGCTAAATGTTGGTTTTCCTTTTTGTTAGTATTAATACCAGATTATGAGTATATTCGACAAGGTATGCTCAGATGCACATTTATTTCAGGAATATCATGTCAAATGTAGTCAAAGTTTGGTATTAAAACCATCGGAAAGTTTTTTTTTTTTTGAGGGAACCATTGGAAAGTTGATTTTGGTTGTTATTTGCCTTAATTATGAATCATTATCAAAACTCAGGGTATCATGTGAAAATTTTAAAAATTGTTGGGTACCACAATAATTATTAAAAAAAAAACTAAAAAAAAACTAGGGTACCCTATGAAATCCCCCCCCCCCCCCAAAAAAAAAAAAAACAGTCTAATAAGGCACTCACATTTCCAGATCTTTGTCCGCAATGGGTTTCTAAGCACAAAAAATAAAAATCCTCTTTGCTAAGACAATTCATTGTCAACTTTGTCAAGTACGGTATCTGTCTCTTGGGATCCAAGCAGCCAATTCTAATTGGCCATTTACTTCTCTTTCTTCCTGTTTCAACACCATGAATTAGTTGTACATTATGTGTCTTTTGCTAGATTTTTAACCAATGATCTGAGAAACTCACCAGCATTATCTAGAAGATTAATTCCTTCCAGCTTGCTTACTTCAGCTGGTGATGGGACATACCCACAATGGATCCATTTTTCAAGAATCAGCTCAAGTCTATTCTGAAAGTAATGCCCAAATTAGATATCTTTTGCCTTATACGAAATGTGAAACAGCTCAATTATTTGATACCAAAATAATAAGCATATGGTGTGGAATTGTGAATACGATGGTGTTAACACTCAATTTGGCAATCTAAGGAAACTCTAATATACCATAGAGTATTAATTATCTTTTATGACAATAAAAAATAAAATATGCATCCATCATCACTCTTAATCATAGAAAAGGTTTGTAAAGTCATACTGCCAAAGGGCTACACTTTATAGAACATATCACCTATCATGAATTTTACTATCCCAGCATAAGAAACAATGAAACGTAGAGATAAACACTTTGCAAACCACAAATTATGCCCACATTTTTATATACATCCGGGTGTATGTGCATCCAAGTGTAATATTGCTCATTATATAATTTTTTTTGCTCAATTTAAGATTAAAATGAGCAAAATTATGTGAAATGAGCAATAAAACACCTTTGGATGTATGTATCTCTACGTGCATATGGATGCGTAGTAGCCTCATTGGCGTGGTAGGGTTTGTGTGTGTGTGTATGTGTTGGGGGGGGGGGGGGTGAAATGAGCAATAAAACACCTTTGGATGTATGTATCTCTACGTGCATATGGATGCGTAGTAGCCTCATTGGCGTGGTAGGGTTTGTGTGGGGGTGTGGGGGTGGGGGGGTGGGGGGGTGGGGTGGGGGAGGAGCCAAAGACCAACCTTGGTTAAAGTCTGCAGATGAACATGCTTTAGTGATTGGTAGATTCCACATAGGTCAAATGCTGAGAATATGGGATATACCACAAATGGCAAACCTGCCTGCAATCTTAAGAAGGACCACTACAGATTAGCACGTGAGATATTCAAAATTGATAATTGAAGAAAACAAATAAAGAAATTCGATTATTGATTATCGATATTCAATATGCCAAATTCAAGGGCTGGAAAAAAAAAAAAGATAACAAGATACATGGATCAATAGAAAATGATGATGTAAAAAGTAACATGATAAATTGATAACCTAACATATAGGAATCCCATATCCTAAAGCAGAATAACAGCAGGTAACACGTGATTCTACAATTCAATTCTGAGGGAAATGTGGCCATCATTCCAGTATTGTAAAAAAATTGTTAATCCGAAATTACAGTCTTGAGACCGACTCTTTTTGCATGTTTGGAGAACCTATTTGTTCCATTAAGGTTAGGTTTGTTTTGGTTTTCCTTTCCTTTCTAAGATTCCACATCAAACAAACATGATAAAGGTATGCCACATAATCCACCTTACTCATCACTTTTTCTTTGTTCTCTACTCCCATCATTCCACTCTTTTTCACTTCCAGTTTCTTTTTATCCCTAGATTTTCCCATGATCGATCAAACAAACAAAAGGAAAATGAGATTGAAAATCATGTTTTCCATTGAAAATAATTTTCCATGAAAATTGTTTTCTAGTAAAAAAAAAAACGGAGCCCAAATGAAAGGTCATCAAAAGAAATTAGGATTGATTCAAGTCATTATGAGCCCTAGCCAGCTAGGGGGTACAGGATGTGCAGTTGTGCACTTTATATTGAAATTACAAGTACAAGATTCTCCAAAAAAAAAAAAAAAAAAAATGACATCGCTACGGTAAAGGAGCAAACCTTTCATTATTCTTGAAGATAACATCTAATAATGCAGCCAATAGAAGACCCAAGTTATCAAAGCACACAGTTTGGATCTGAAATCCAAAAGAATCATCAGAACACGGTGAAGGAAGAATCAAGAATATAATAAACAAGAACAATCATTCAGTTCACAACCAACCTGTGCTTTTGCAGAAACCTCACCCAAGTTATCAGCTAGTGCAAAACTCCTATGAACGGCTGTCTGGAAATTTATAGAATATATATATTTATACAAGATGAAGTGGTACGGCATGATTAAACTCTAGAAATTTCATTAGTATAAGATGAAGTGGAATAGCATTGGGGTACATCTGATGAACTGTTCTTTTTTTTCAACAAGTTGATTAAATTCATAAGCAGTTCTGTTTGCAGGCTTTAAAACAATAATTTCAACTAAAAATGGAATGAATTAAGGTATATGTTGAGTGCAGAACCTTACACCAGTTGCCAGGTAGCAAGCCAAGCTTATCTGTTTAGCAATGTTGGCCAGAGAAGCAAGCAGCAGGAAGCAATGTGGAAAAGCAGGGGTCATCAACTCAACTCCAATGCTTAAGCTGAACATAACCGAAGTCGTGAACCTAACTCTCTTCAACATGGCAGCCACAAAAGAATAATATATAACATTATTTGCAGACAGAATTGAAAGAGTAATCTTCATTCACTGGACTTAATTTTACATAGATTTTAGTTTCATATTCCTAAGCACCAAGAAACTTATTTCAGTGACATATCTTCCCTCAGGCCTCAACAAGTCAAAGAACAATTACCAAACTCAGAATACCTTCAAATTCGTATCAAAAGCTGAGCCTACACATGCTGTATAAATGCACCTACTTAGTCTACCAAGTCCATCCTTCAAGACCCAGTTCAAGGCCGCAGCTGATGGGAGAGACCGCGCAAACCCAATTCCAATAGCCCGAAACATTGCCTAAGTTTGCAAAATCATCAAGTAGTTCAGCCTCCACATTTGCAAAGAAAACTGAAAATTTATATACTTTTCTGTACAGAAAACACTAAAACAGTAATGTTCACAATGCACTACATTTTCAAGTTCTGCAGTTAGCATCACTTCATAACAATGACAAATTGAAACTAAAATAAACAATTAGGAGACAATTTGCAATTCAAAAAATTACCTGGGTTGCAAGAACTTGAAGTGCAGAACTAAAGACTCGATGCAAGAACTTCCACTTGACATAATCAATGTAATTTTCAGTAACTTGTTTGGGTATGAAAAACTCTCTTATCATCATTAAAAACTTTCGTATCCCCACTTCGAAACCTTGAACAAATGTTGATGGGTTCTCATCATCAACACAAATTAATTCCAAAAAATTCTCATCCCAAAAGTACTTGTAATTCCTCCCATTTCTTACGATCACAACAGGGAGCTCAGTTTTTACCAAAGATTGATCCTTTATTATAAAGGGCTGTTGAGAATCTTCTGAGTCATGGGATTTATTGAAAGAAATTGAGAGAGAGGAGGCTTTGAAGAGGTTTTTGGAATTGGGATTGATGAGGTTTTGGAGAAGGTAAGTTCCGGGAGGAGATATATTCCATGACAATTGAAGCAAATGAAAGTTTGAAGAAATTCTGGAAGATGATTGCAAAACAACTTGGGATGGGCAAGTGACAAATTTTCTTATGGTGATAGTAGGGATGACAAAGGGTCGGAGTAGAGTCGAATCATACATAATTTTTTTGAAAATCACCGATTACGTTCCACCAACTTTTTTGTTCACCCAAATAAAGCAAATTTGCTCTTACATAATTACATTATTATGAATGATTCTCTTGTTATTGCTCGAATAGGGGCGATTGCTGTAATCATATAAAGAGATATCTCTGCAAAATCACCATAAAATTCTGAGTTAAAGAATATTATGTTCTCACTGCCTAAACAATACAATAAGCCCCTTTCCAGACTAACACAGCACACACAAGGAAAAAAATTGCAACAAACTACAAAAGCCTTCAATGCTCTATTTAAAGGCTTTGAACATCTAATCCCCCAACCCCCATACAATCCTCTTCATGGGGGAGAAAAGAAAAGGCACATAAGAAGATTAGTTTCTAAAAATATCATGCTTAAGATTGGTTTTTCCAAATTGTCCCGGCTTTTAGGATGAAGATGATCAAGGATATGAAATAGAATCAACTAGTATTAAGCTACTGTAAAATCATATCTTTAACTCTAAGTATGCATGATCAAGGATCAAGATGATGTAGCAAATAGTTTGAAGGGTAAATTAAGTCACTCATGCAAGCATGAAATTCAAGAATTGCAGCCATAACAAAGAAAAGGGTAACTGATCTGTTAAAAAAAATAAATAAATTTTGAAATTAATAATTTCGTTCAATTTACCCCCCAGCACTCCTAACGTCCTAAGTTTAAAAAACCCTTATATTATCATTATTATTTTTGGGAACAAAGAGCTGTGATAACAAAAGTAAGGCCAATACTTCAAGATAGCATAAGACAACATACCGTTCCTTACTACCAGGATCCCTTATGAATTATGATAGCAGGCTCTGGTTGTTCTTCTGAACCTAATTCTTTGTCGCATCTGCGGGTATTTCTTGTTTATGAATTTTAAACCCTATTTTTATAGTTAACAAAAAAAAATATTAAGTTGATTATTTTGAGAATTAGTTTGTGATTCACAGAATGTAGGAATTGAAGTGGGTATGAAGAAGTTTGATTTGGGTAGAAGGAGAAGAGGCCATGAACTCATTAAGAAGAAGAAGGTAAAAGAAAATTGGAGCTATGAGAAAGATGTATAAATTTTACCGTTTAGAGAAGGAATCTTGATTTTATTCTCTTTTTGTTAAAAATCTTCTCTCTTTTCCCCCCTTCCTCCGACATGTCCATTTCCTCAATCAATGGTTTAGGGTGTATCAAAGTAAAAAATAGGGGGATTTTTTGAGATTTCTATTTTAATCCTAAATGAGTTGTCATGATCTTAGAAGGAAATGGAGGCAAAGAAATGGAGAGGATCCTCACACCTCTGACATGTGTTTCCATTCACAGTTTTAGTAAATGATCAAGGAATATTATGGTGAATTGGTGATTTTTTATCCTGAGCAAATGAAGAGACATGTGCTGATAGCCTTGAGTTGGACAAATTAAATATAGTTTATGAGAAAAATACACAAGGTTAATTTGATCAACAGGTTGTAAGTAAACTAACCTATTTTATGCAAATGGGATAAAAATGTAGGAATATTTTGGGTAAACTATCATAAGGTGGGAATATAAGAATCAACTTTTCCTTTTTAAAAATATCATGTGGATTGTAAGAATTTCCGCATTTTGGATTTTAGAATGCAAAAATTCAAGTATTAAACAATTTACGTGCTCTAGGAATTTTTTTCGTACTCAAGTGCCTAATTTTTATCCGAGTACTTGGACATTTACATTCCGTCCCCCCAATTTCAAAATTTTGGGTCCGCCACCATTTCAGACCATTCCTTCACTTAGTCCACTCTCATACACTGTTTTAGGCTAGCTGAAAAAACGTCCTATAACATTCTGTAAAATAATACTGGAAGAGTATTTCCTGACCAGTTCCTTCACTTAGTCCACTCCCAGACACTCTTTTAGTCTGGCTGGAAAAAGGCCTTGTAACATTCTGTAAAATAATAATGGCTTTATAAATAGATTTCACAACAAACAACACATTACATGGCAAGGGATGACAAATAACAATAGTAAAAAAGATAATTTTGAATATCAAGTTAAATCCTTTTTTTTTTTGGCAGGAAAGTTAAATCCTTAATTATAAGGGCATTGAACAATAAAACGTTGAATAGGATACTCCTGTTTGGAAATCTAGGTTTGCTCTCTGCCTCTTTGCAAGTTGGTCATTATCCGTCCTTCAGTGCAGTTGTGTGCATTGTATTATTGTGATATGTATCTGAGTCTTTATATCTGTAAGGATCCTGAAAGTTGTGAGTAATATACCTCAGGGGAATTTGAAACGAAGCTTGACATAGATGCCTAAGAGGCAAAAGCAATACAAATTCCTATATGCAGCCTGCCACACCTTTGTTTACGGGGTGCCCACCGCCGGCAGGAGGTTACCTTAAGTCCATAAAGGTTACGTTTTTGTTTAACAGTGGTTACTAGTTCAGTTTTAAGTGAAATTTTTGATTAATTTTTAGGAGTTAGAAGTTATGTTTACGATGCTTAAATGTTAGATTATAATGGGAATACTATTTAATTTTATAGTTTATTATATAAGAATTTTGAAAGGATTGCATACTATGTGTCAATGAGTTGCGTTTTAAGTCTACAAGGGTTACGTTTTAAGCCCAAAAGGGTTACCTTTTGTTTAATAGGGGTTACTAATTTTGTTTTATTTTGGGTTACGTTTTAAGCCCAAAAGGGTTACCTTTTGTTTAATAGGGGTTACTAATTTTGTTTTATTTTTTAAAAGGTACAAGATGCGTGGCGACACAGTGAGTTTTGCGAAAGGAAAATTTGCTAGTTTGTTGATGTTAGGAAAATGGATTAATTTCTGTCATAAGATATATTTCTTTGTTTTACTGAAAATGGTTATATGTTTTTCCTAAAGATCTAGGATCAAGATGGCAGGTACCAAACGGAATAGAAAGCAGGAATGGAGAAGTATTGAACAGAGGGAAATTGAGAAAATATACAGCAAAAACAAGCCCTCCAGAAAAGTCACAGGCATACTATCCACAGTTTAAGAGGGACTGTATGCTCTTCTTGAGGTCACAAGAAAAGGAGATGGTGCCTGGTGGCCATACAGTCTTGAGTCTTGACATTGCAGGGTAGCATCCAGAGAGACGACCCTAACGCAATGTAGGAGTTGCTTGGCTCTATCCTACACAATATGGTTTTAGAGGTGGCTATGATATTGTTCTTTATTTTCACCTCAATTTTAATTTTTGAAGAAAAAAAAGTTTAGATGAAGGGAAAGATTGTAAAGTAGTGTAGATGAGGGGAAGAAGTTCAATAGAGGATTAGTAACTTCTAAATAGGGGTGGCCAAGTTTAATTCACAACTAGAACAAAGAAAGATAACAAGGAAAAAAAATTAAACATGAACAACATTAATTATTTAATTCACAATTTCACATAGGGGGAAAGAAATGAAGCCTACACATGTTTGAAATATAATCCACAACAGTAGATTTGAGATGAAAATGAGAAATGGTGATTATCACTTTTGGAACCTAAATAACTCCTCTAGTGGTTGAACAGGAAAAACTGGACAGATTCAACATGCCTTTTTTTGCTCCCACAATTGAGGAGGTGAAAAAATTGGTACAAACTGAAGAAATCATTTTCTCTCGACAAACTTGAAACTTTCAAAGTTGACTGGAGTGTTGAAAGATTTGAAAGTTGAAACCAACCAAGAACCCAATAGTCAAGCTACGTTTGTTGCCAAGACCATTAAAGCTGTTACAGAATCTCTTCTTGCAACTGAGGCAGTCATGGATAATTTGTTTTTCAGGTTCAAATGTTCAATATAAGGGTAAAGGAATGCATGGTTCAAGGACAAAGTGAATACCTACATATTGTGCTCTCATTAACTAAGACTAAAATCAGTACTTCCTCAACCCTAATATACCTGCGATATAGTAGATGTCATAAAATAAAATAACTGTGTTGAAAGGGTAATTCTGTAAAGAAAGAAAATGCGACAAATGGTCTTTTAATATTTTGGAATACATCGAATAACTCAATTTAATCATTTCTCATTATTAAATCCTAAAGTAAATTTATCTAATATTTTATGAACTACCAAAGTTAATTATAAAGTAAATGAGTTACGCCAACTAAAAAGGTGCATTTTATTAACGAGGATTTCAAGGAAGGACTTGGATTAATACAAATGAAGTGGAAACACAGAATAATTTAGAGGGGAAAAAAATATAATGTATACTAAAAAATTGTTAGGTTTTCCAAAAGACCACAAGGGATAAAATACTAGGAGGGATGAAACATGTGTTTTCCATCTTGCACTTGATCCCCAAAGGTAGTAAAACAATAAACTAAAATCAAAAGGAAAAAAAAATGAAAATAACTAAGATCACCCATTTACTTATTACAACCTGTTTGGTTCGATTTTAGTAAAGGAATGAAAGGGAAGAGGATGGAATGGAAATGAAGGGGAAAAAATGCAATATTTTTTAATTTACCATGTTTGATTTAATTCTCTCTTTACTCCCAAATTACAAAAACTTAAAATTTTGTTGAATCTTTTCTTTCAATTCCTTCCTTTTCCTTTCACTTAAAATTTTAATATTGAACCAAACACCGGAACCTAAAATAGTTCAAGCATTTGAATTGAACGGACTAAAATCAATTGGTTAAACAAAAAGTAAAATCGATAAACTAAACCAAATTTGCAGACTAAATCAATGGCATGGAGTTGAAAATATTAACCCATCAACAACATCGGGATTCCAGAATAAAAGGCAAAACAAATATTCAATAGCAACAGAGCTCAAACAAAAACAACTACAACATCCGAAACAGTAAGGGTCCGTTTGGTAGGGCGTAAAACATTTTCAATACAATGGAAAGCTCATTTTCAATAGAGTTTTCCCGTTGTTTAATGTTTTCAACTATGGTATTTTACCCTCTAATTTTTACAATTCAATTTTCAGTACAACCAAAAAAGGTAAAATGAGGAACATAATTTTCAGGGAAATCATTTTAACTAAATAACTAAACGGATGCTACCCTAAATCATTTTAGGTCCTACCAAAAGGATGCTAAACTCGCTTAACTAAATAACTAAATTAGAAGACTAAACGAAATTAGCAGGAACAAAACGAAATTAGCAGTCAGAATTTCAATGGAAACGAAATTAGTAGGAAAAAAAAACGAAATTAGTAGGAAAAAAAAAACGAAATTAGCAGTCAGAAATTCAATGGTATGGAAATGAAAATAATAAAATATAGCCTCAATTAGCAACAAGTAAAACAACTCAAACTACAAAAATAACTATAAAAAAAAAAAAAAAAAAAACCTATAACCAATAAACTAAAACAACTAATAGCAGACTAAAAACGGAAATTAGAATGAAATACCTTCAAAAAAAAAAAAGAATCTTCATTGTTAAGACTTTAGACGACGAACTCGTATTCTTTCTCCAATCGAACTTGCCGGGTTTTATTAGTGTTGCGTTTATTTTACAAAAAAAAAAAAAAAATAAGTTCAAAAAATGAAGATACTGTAAATTTCTGCTGTTTTTGAGTAAGAAATGATACAGGAAGAAGATGGGCCGAAGGGAGAAAGCAGAGGGATGGTGGAGCAACGGAATCACGGAAGAGAGATAGAGAGTGATTTGTTTGGGCCTTTGGGCTTTACTGATTTCCTAGGGTTTTGGATCTTTCTTTTATTTTTTGGATGTTAGGGTAAATTGGCCCCTAGTTAAACCATCCTATCTTGGATTCACGGGAGTACCCGTTTTGGGTCTATTATGCACTCGGGTATAAGCAGATAGGATTTTTTTTTTTTTTGCCAAAATAAAATTTCTTATATATATATATACCAGCAACTTTGTTTATTTTATAGTTTTTTTTAAAGGTGATCATGGGTTGGGCCAGACCGATGAAAAAAAATCAAGCCCATAAAACGGGTTGGGTTTGGGCCGAGCTTAGTTTGGGTCCAAATTTCTTAGCCAAATCCCAAAAATTTAGAGCGATCTTGGCAGGTTTTTCAAGCCGGGTCTAAAAAATTAACCAAAAAGTCTAATTTTAAATGTCCAAGGCCCACGCGGAAAAATTAAAAATCGGACCGGGCCAAAGTTCGGTCGGGCCACTTTTGATCAGCTCTAGTTTTTTGTTGCTCGTTTTAAAATGAACAAAATTATTCAAAATGAGCAATCAAACACCTTTGAATGCATATATTTAGAGTTGTCAATTTGTTATCCAACCCGAAAAAGCCAATAAACCCGACCTGTAAATTACAGATTTTAGCAAAAAATAACGACCCAAAGCCGTTTTGAACCCGTTAAATACAACCCGCTCTTAATCCGATCTGAAAATCATTAGTAATGTATTAAACTTATGATATTATGGGAAATTTTAGACAAAAAATATTCCTACCATTAAAACTTTGAATTTAAGATTATTTTTATTGGATCATAACATCAATTATTTGCCATGAATTGGATATTAATGATGATATTTCGTATAATGTTTACTTTTTAGAACGTTTAAGGTACATTTTAGTAAACTAATTGTCCACGGCGCGCGATGCGCGCCGTGTCCAACACTACATCGTCGAACGTTTGGATGTATCAGGAAATGCTTGACTGTCATTGTTGCAAGGTATTGTACACAATAAATTGTTTGGCAATAGTACGTGAATGTAGAATACTACGAGCGGTTTAATTAAATGTTGAAGTCGTATATTTTGTGGGGGGGGATGTAATAAGCCATAGCCAATGAGACATTCATGTAGTTTAGTAAACATCCATTGCTTGACAAATTTCAGCAAGTTGTTATAGTTTGGTGTAAACGAATGTAGAATTTGTTGTATCACAAATAGTGATTTATGCAACGCTATTTAAATGCAAGTAATTAGAGAATGCACAATTTTAAATGGTAAGAGTTTCAAGAATTTGGACTTTAATTTTAAAGGTTTGAATTTTATATTCTAAATTTTAACATTTTGATATGTTATTCTACATAAATAATTAGAGCAAGGTCGAAAACCATTGAAGTGACATTTATAAAAAAGAATTAGAGTAATAGAGTCTATAATTGGTTTAAATTAAATTTGAGCAACGTTATTTATTTATTTTGGTGTGTGATTGATTTTTTAGGTGCGATAATCATCTCGAGAATCGAGATGTTGAAATGGATACGAATATATATATATATATTTATTTATTTATTTATCGAAATTGTCCAAAAATTTATTACAAATGTTCAACTTTTTAAAATGAAAATATTATAAAATATAAAATTCGTAAAAATATATTAAAATACTAAAATTTATATTTTTAAATTCTCTATAAATAGACATCTATATTGATATAGTTTATCACATAAAAATTTAACCTTTCGATTATCGTAGAAATTTGATAGCCGAATAAACATAGTAAATAAAAAAGTTTGTTTATGATTATGCGAATTAGTGTGAATTTGACAAATATTTAAATTTTTCGAACAAATAACCTTTGTTTTTTATATTTAGACAAATTAGAAGATACGTTTAAAATGTTTTGTTTTTGGTGGGTAGAATAACTTCATAGAAAAAAGTGAGCAATCGCATCATAGTATTAAAAAAAACAAAAAAAAAAAAAACCAAAAACAAAAACTTTCCTAACAATTGATTAATTTTTACTTGATTTTACATTTCTGCACAAGTTATTTTCTCCCTACATACTCATTTCCCAACAATTGTCAATTGAATTATCAAACTTTGAGATGCAAGAAGAATCCACGTATTGCACCCTCCATATCCCACAAAAGGCAGTCTCATCACTCATCACTCATCACTCATCATTATAAGAGCGCCAAATACTCGAGTACTTTCAGTTATTTAGTGTCACCTACAAGCCTAATAAGGTCTATACGCTAAAGTTTTTATAGTAACTAGGTTAGTACCCGTGCGATGCACGGTTGTAAAAGTTTTTTTATATTTAGTAACATTAAAAATAATATTCACATATTATCAATAATTAAAATCATATAATATAATAGAAGAAAAAAAATAAGAAAACAATTACGGAGTATTGTTTTTGTGTTGGAAATAAACTAATAGTGAAATTAGACCGACGACCAAGATTTATGAAAATTTAACTCTTGAACTTGAAAATTTCCTTAATATCGGTGATCAAGTACTTAGGTATTATACAATTATAAATAGTATGTCAGATTTATTAGAAAGTTGAATTGGAAAGTGTTCATAATAATTTTTTTTTTGAAAGTTAATTGAATTAAAAAGTGTAATAAATGAAAAATTCTTGGAAAACTGCACATATATATGTAACAACTATGACATATGACATCATCTTGAGTTTAGGCGGGAAAATTTTTAACCACAACTTAACATGTGTAGAATTGAGGGAGAAGATGATGTGAGCAAGTTTTGTTTTAGTATTAGTTATAGATTCATCATTCAAAATTTCAAAACACTAAAAACAGCCCAAAATCAAAATTTTATTCCCGAAACTACAAAGCCACTAAAAATTCTGGAAAGTTATATCAAGGGATTAATTATCTCCTTTCATTACTAACATGGTACAACATCAAAACTATGCCATGCCAGACATATCTTCCTCTCAAGTTCATAACTCAATCACAAAATTTCTCAAGTTGAAGCAATTATTGTTGCACCGTTAGCAAGACATTAATGCCTTGTTGTTTTGGACTGAATAAATTTTTGAAATGAATTGAACATATATTTAAGGGTAAAAAAACTAGACTTAACAGGAGCAGGGTTGAAATGAACTAAAATTATATGTAAATAATTCTAAAAGAATAGTGCCTTCACTCCTTAACGTAGGATGGCAACAAGTAAGGCTTTTCTCCAAAGATAAAGAGAAAGAATCACAAAGTTATAGCAAAATAAATGAATAAAAAAGTTCTACAACAGACCAACAGTACCTCACTTGAAGATCTGAACATCATAAAATCCAGACAAACTAAAACTTCATAATACAATAATGTATGAACCAACGATCACTCAAGTCCAAAAGTTGTTGAGGTGTCAACAGAAGTTCAGTTCAATTAACTAAGAGGACATACATAAGTGCCCAATTTTCAGCTCCGTAAATGAAGACACCTAAATATATAACAATTTAATCAAATTTTTGCAGTTAAAAGTTAAAAAAAAGAAGAACAATCCCGGCCCCCTTCCTGTATGAATCTAGTCAGTAATTTTTAGTCATAAATTGTATGCTTTTAATTAAATTCAATTCATACGAAAATAATTAGAAACATGTAATTGGTCTCAATGGAGTAAAATAAAAGGGACACCATTAACAGTTTAACATCCATCATCAACAAGAACAAGACAAGATATAACACATCAACAACTCATCAGGGGGAAACAAATATTAAAGAAATAATCATCTAAAACAAAACAGATCAATATCTCATCTGTATACCTCAACAATGTTAATTAACCAAATCTTCCTTCTAATTTAAATGTCAGTGCTACAATTCAAGAGGTCCTGATGAAGAGATCCAAATAATAATAACTAAACAATAAAACTTCACATCAATGGAAGGAAGCAGATCTAATTAATGAAATTTGAAAAGTTGAAATAAACCAAAAGATTTTCAATATGCATAGATCAAGAATTCATGTTCTAAATATATTAATTCATTTACAGCATAAATTCATTATTTCATTGCAAAACCTTGCTTAATAGATTGCATATCAATCATTTTGAGCCCTCATAATAGTATCCAAAAGTTCAAAAGCATTGAAGCATTAAAGATCAGATCTTATTGAAGTACAAAACAAGCTATTACAAATATACCTTCAACTCATAATTTAGAGTTTCCAATCGTTGCACTGCATGCTCAATTTTTCCCACTTGCTCTTTTAGTTCCTCTTCCTGAAAAAATATACTCATACAACATTAAGTAGCTAACTGATGTACAAAATATGATTTTTATCAATTGGAAAAAATGAAAATTTTAACTCCACAATTTTATAATTTTATTAATTCATTAAACTAAAAATCTAAAACCAAGAATGCCACAATGCATGCTGTGATTATTACCAGTACATTTATAAGGAAAAAAATCCAATTTATCTTCTTTATAACCTTATAAACATCAAAAACTTGTTCGATTACATAAAATTTCAATGAGCCATCACAAGCAATAATACAAAACACACAATAAAAAAAATGGGTTATTCCCACTGGTACACCTGAAAATTTAACAATTCCCAAATGTGACATTTAAAAGTAATATTCCGTTTAAAAACATAATATTCCGTTAAATTACTATTCATTTAAGGAATATTTAAAAACATAATATTCCATTAAATTACTATTCATCTTAGTTTTTAACACCCATTTGAAGATGAATATTATCGTTTTTTGCAAATTTTGACCTCAAATTTGATCCATTAGGGGCTAAAATGACCCCAAAAACCCTTGATTGTGTAATTTATTTGTCACACAACCCGATTGCACATAAATCGAGACAAGTAGTTAACGGTTTTGGTTAATAAATGTCACATTTGGGAATTGTCAAAAACTCAGGTTTATTATTAGGAATTTAAAAAACTCAAGTGTAGCAGTGGGATTTGTTAAACTTTCAGGTGTACCAGTGGGAATAATCCAAAAAAAATAGCCAATTAAAAAATTCAATCATTCAAATCCATTGTTTATTAATAAATCGACAATCGAGATTGAGATTGAGCGATACACACTAATTTTACAATTGAAACCCTAAATCCCAAATTTCAAGCCAAGAACCATGCTAAACTCCAAATTTAACAATCAACATTACAATAAATAGCATAAATAAGTCAAGATCTGCAACTTAAACATTTGGCCATCCCCAAAAAAAGTAAAAAAATAAATAAATAAAACCAAAAGAGAACTTACCTTTAACTTCCGGATGCAAAATCCACCCCCAAGCTTCAACCTTACAAAATGGTTCCATCCTCAATAGAACCATTGGCAACCTTCAACTGAATCTGAAAAAATATATATCTTGTTCTATCCATGAACAACCGAATAAATTAAAAAACAAAAATTGCAAACTAAAATAAAAACAAACAATTTCACCAAAATCTTAAACCCTTAAAAAACCAACATTTATAAACAGTTTCACTAAAATCAAATTCGACACTTGATATTTCAAAAGGAAAGGGGAAAACTTACGGAAAGAGAGACATGAACAGCAGAAAGAGATATGTGTAGGGAGAAGAAAGGAGGCAGAAGCACCTTAGGATTTGCTGATGGAGATGCGTTGAAGTGGAACAAAGGAGGAGGAATAGAACAGGGGAGTCGAGTGGGGGGGGGTGGAGTGATTTTTTTCAGCGTGATGAGTAACTGCTTATTGGCCTTTTACTATGTTATAGATATATTGCAATTAAAACATGAAAAATTAAAAGGCATTATAAAGCTTCTCAACCCGCTGGATCAACCTAGAGGTGATCGTGGGCCGGGCCGGGTTTGGGCCGGGCCGATGCATAAAAATCAAGCCTATAAAGCGGGTCGGGCTTAGTTCGGGCCCAAATTTCTTAGCCAAAGCTCGAAAATTTAGTGCGGGCTTTTCGGGCTTTTTCGGGCCGGGCCTAAAAAAGTAACCAAAAAAATCTAATTTTAAATGTCCAAGGCCCGCACACAAAAAAATCGGGTCGGGCCGGGCCGGGTCCAATTTTGGGCCTAATTTTCATGTTCAAAGCCCGCAAAAAAGCGGGCCGGGCCACTTTTGATCAGCTCTAGGTCAACCGGAACCTGAAGAATTCGGGTTATAAAAAAAGCTAATATTGACTCGAACCTATTGACACCCGACTCGTTACAGCCCAAACATGCAACTATTCTACACCAACTCGACCCGCCCTGTTTGATAAGTCTAGATATTAGAGCTGATCAAAAGCAGCCCGGCCCGATTTTTTCTGGCTTTGGGCATGGAAATTAGGCCCGAATTCGGGCCCAACCCGACCCGATTTTTTTTTTTTAGTGCGGGCTTTGGGCACTAAAAATTAGGCTTTTAGTTAATTTTTTAGGCCCGGCCCGAAAAGCCTGCCAAGCCCGCACTAATTTTTCGGGTTTTGACCAAGAAATTTGAGCCCGAACCCAACCCGCCATATGGGCTTTATTTTATGCATTGACCTCGACCCGACCCATGATCACCTCTACTAGATATATATGTCCATGCATCCAGCTGCGTAGACTAATTGTACATAGGGGTCAAATGGTCACCCACCAACCACACAAATTGTTTAATTTGGGTAGATGAAACTAATTTCAAGGTTGTGCCAATTAATTGTGCAATAATTCTTTAATTTCTTTTATCCAAAAACACCAACAATAATACTTCTTTTATCCAAATCCAAGCAATAAATCACTTGAATATCTTACTTCTTTAACAAATGGGGATAGTTGGTGAGTAGGTTGGCCGGAAGAGAGAAGATGTTTAAAGTGTTGCATAATAAATACTATTATGAATGAATAATATTAATTAGAAAGATTTTACATGCTCCTCCAGTCCTCCCTTTGACTTGTAAGCAGGCCACATATGTAGTATAATACTACAAATTACTCGTAAGGGTGCCCCCAAAAAACATAGTGGAGGACCTCAATTATATCATATTAGGGTTTGAAATCTTCTTATTGGATTTCATCATCAAAGTACGTACCTAATAATAAACTAATTAAATGAAATATATAAAAACTATTTTATTATGTTTTTTAATATATACAAACATGCATTATTACATGTTGGCCTCAACCCTCTACTTGAAAGTCGTTTTCTAGCATTTCTTGTTGAGAATTTAGTGTCCAATTGTACACTCATCACTTGACTACTTCCTCCATACATATTCTTAAATATAATGAGTTTACGCTAATTTAATTACTATACAACGAAAGGACTAAATTACTCAGTTGGTCAAGGGATAATTTGTATATTTTTAGGGTAACATTTAATCTGTTACATATACTAATTTAATTAACGTACACCCGATGTACAATCTTTTTTTCCTTTTTCAGATATTGAAAATTAAACTAGTCAATTTGAGAACAAATCAGCAATAGTAATTCATGCAATAATATTGAAATTATGAATATTAGCTTGCTTGTTCGATAAACTAAGAGTAAGTATGTGATTTCGAATAAATACGTATATTAGATACTAATAATGTTAATTAATTAAAGTTTAGGAATATGGTTCTATTCACAAGTATAATAACAATATATAATATCTCATGTAGCTTTTCAATTTAGCATATAGTCAAATTTAAGCTGATCTACCATAAAAAAAAATTAATAATAATAATAATTAAGCTAATCGTGAAAGTAGATGTTTTAAGAAATTTATAATCAAGCTAGTGTATCAAGGAGCACAAGACATATATCTCTTGCTTCTACTCGAGTTTAATAACTTTAAACAATAATTAATACTAGAATAAACCTAAGCTAGAAGAATATAATGTATATCCTCATACAATAATTTATAGATACACTATTACACTAGTGTTTTTTTTTTGTTTTTTTTTTTTGGCAAAGATCAGATACACTAGTGTTGAATTAACATAGTAAATATATAATACTCCATCCGTAATATATTAATGACAATAGACAACGATTTGACATAAAGTAGAGAGAAAAAATGTCAAATCGTTGCCATTAATATGTTACGGAGGGAGTACATCTTTTTTAACCCTTTTATTAACAAATTTGTAGAGAAAAATTATCCTAAAAATTCATATTTTAATTCTATTACACCACTACACATGCACATACAACACAATTATTTTACAATTGTTATTTTATTTACATGCTTCATAAGTCGTTCACATGAAACAAATGTTTTTGTCTTAATTAAAATTTGATGTATATGCTTTGAAATTTTTGGAAATCCAATCCGATACTCCAAGATTTTGTACATGGTTGAGACTTGAGAGAATATGATTCCCCATAATTATCCCTTTTTTTTTTTTGCAATGGATTCCTCATGATTATCATTTGGTAATTTTGAAAGAAAAGTGGATCCCATTTTTCAATAAATAAATAAAATCATGTCAAACCATTTGACAATCATTCTAACCATCTGACGGATGATGTTTTCTTGAATTTTAACCAAAAATTATAACCTCTTACTTAGCAACCACATTTAATAGTATGTTAATTAAACACTACTATTTACTGTAAAAGGTAATAATTTTTAAGTTAACAGCAGTCATCAGATCTTTAACCATGAAAAAATACAATTAATTAAAATGTGTTATTTGTAACATATTGTGTCACATACGATCGGTCCACGAGTGATTAATATGGCTCTATTTTTTTAGGTAAAGTTGTCACCAAACCACATTTATTTACCATGAAAGAAATAGTACATTGGGGAATTTATTAGGCCTAATAAAAGACACTCGATCAGGATGACATCTCAAAGTTTAGTAACATAAAGTTTAATCAAATATTCACGTCTATCTATGGAGAAAGAAATCAAGCTGCATATTATATCGCAAACCTTGGTCACAATTTAAATCACATTACACTCCGATCTACTCCATTAGACCAACACCCTTTGTCATTATCCGAAAGGATAATTGTGGCTATCCTTATAAAAATGATAGCTGATTTCCACACCCATCCCAACATAAATACCTATTTATTTGAGAGGTAAAGGGATGCGAAAATCATCCTCCTATAGAAATATAAATTTTTATATACATCCGAATGTATGATGCATCTACTGTAATTTTTCTTATTTTATAGATTTTTTTTCTCATTTTTAAAATTTAAAATGAACAATAAAATGTGTCGTTGGTATAGAAATATAGATGGATCACTCAGTTTTTTCTTTTCCAAATAATAAAAGGAAAGGTGGCTACGGTTGGTAAAATCCAAGGAATTTTGGCGGGGAGAAGACAAATTAAAGAAAAATCCCAAAAGACAGTTGACAAAATTAAAAGTAAAAAATCATCAATAAGATTGGTCTTAGTGCTTTACATTTCTCTCTCGATCAGCCGCCCATACTCGCCTTCTCTCTCTTTCTGTTTACTCACAAAATTACAGAAAAATATAAATAATTAAATAAATCTTTGCAAGAATATGTCAATGGTAGTTTGAATATATCTTTAATTATCATTCATTAATAAAAGGAAAAGTATATAGAAGTATATAATTTTTTAATTAAATTAAAATAAACAAATATAGTATCATGTCGTGTAGTCCTGGTTGTCCCCTAGCTTAGCCGTTGTGAAAGAGTCTTCTCACTCTATAACTCCCTCCAAATTCTCTTTCCTCTCTTCATTTTGTTGGCTTACTAATTCATTTCTGGTAATTGGTTTTTTTTTTTTGACAAAAAAAGGTAATTATTTCTTCCTCTGCTCCTAAAACAGAAATTTCCATGAATCAACAACAATTATATTTCCCCTCATATTTATTCATCTGAATTTTATTTTTTCTGTTAAATTTGTATATAATTCTTGTTAATAAGCTGTTTAATTATATGACAATTCCCTTTTTTTTTTTTGTGTTTTTTGCTTTCTAATTTTAGTTTGTGGGGTGATTGTTTTCTCAAAGGTTACATTTCACAAATGCTAAAAACATTTCTGGGTTTTTTCTGGGTTTTTCCACAAATGCAATAAACATTTGAGGTTTTTTTTTCACAAATGCTAAAAATTTTGGAAAAATTTATACGAATAATCACGACTATGGAAGTGGTCTTCCCAACTATCGGTTATTACCCTGTAATCTAAACTTTGGGAGTTGTTTTAGTTGGATTAATATTGGAAACCCTTTTATAGTTGTGATTATTCATATGATTTTATCCAGCAATGAATTTCAAGTTAATTTGGACATATTTGATTAATAAATGCACTGAATTACCCTTTTTTATAATGTAATAGAGGAGGAAATGTTTCATTAATTTTGATTTATTTCGAAAAAAAAAAGATTTCTTTCCCTTAATCCATGATTATGAAGGGAAAAAACAAAAAGGATTGAATTCTATAATTGGATGAATTGAATTCCATCCAATATATTAACCATAAAAAGTTGTTTTTTGGAGATAGCTAATAAAACAGAGTAATCAAAAGTCTAATTGTTGATCTTTCACACTATACTCTTATCTAATACCTTCCAACATTGTGATTAAACTTTTTGAATCTCTTCCCTTTGCAGATTTTTTTTTTTTTTTTCGCAATAAGAGTGTTCAAGCCATGGCCATGACTGATACCATGTCTGGATCTCTTGCGCAATCCCTTAAACCAGGTAAGTGTGTAATTATATGCTTCTAATGAATAATGTTGTATTTTTTACTGTTTTATTTAGGAATTGTTTGGTTGAAATAAGAACTAAGCAGTGGCGGATCTAGAAAAAACATGTTTAGTGGGTCAAAATGCATTTGATAAATTCAATAGGGTCAATAATTCCAAATTATAGGGGAAATTTGAAAATTTTCTAAATTTACAAGAGAAAAAATTACACATTTAAGGTTCAACCACTTGTTATAAGGTGGATCCTCCACTGGAACTAAGTTCCCACAGGAATTCACATTTCAGTGGAATAAAAAAAAACTGCATCAAATTTCGTATGAATTAATCAAACTTGTTTGATTGTCATAAAGACATCTAAAACTCATGGAAATTTTGCGTTAACAATGGAGATTTGGTAATTTAATTCACCGATACTATGTCAAAAATGACCATCTCAACGCTTAAGCTGATTATTGAGGTCCAAGATTATGTTATATACTCTATCATTCACATCAACCTTTTTAATGTACTTTTTATTATATTGTCAACCAAACAACACCTTAAGTTCAGTTGATATAGTTTAATTTTGGTTATTTTTGATCCTTTTTAATCTCAATTATCAGGGTTTGAGAATGTTGACATTGATTACTATGAAGATGAGAAGAAAACGAAACTGGGATCCTTCAAGAAAGCAGCTTTTAATGTGTCAAGCAGATTCAGAAATTCTTTGACAAAGAAAGGGAGAAGACATAGCAGAGTCATGTCTGTTTCATTTGAAGATGAGCATGATGCTGAAGAAATGCAGGCTGTTGATGCTTTTCGCCAGGCACTTGTGTTGGAAGAGTTATTGCCTTCCAAGCATGATGATTATCACTTGCTCCTTAGGTAACTCCTTTTTTCAATCATTATTATCCCGTAGGTGGGATCATGTCTTGCCAAGAAAAAGTTGCATAAAAATCTGTAAAAGTTACTGAAAAAAATATAAAAAGTTATCAAATATTTTTATACGGACATATAACTTTTTATATGTTTTTTACAAATTTTGTAGGTTTTTCTTTGACTTTTCTTGGTGAAACTTAATTTTACCGTGAGACCATTTCACCAAAGAAATGAAGAATTAGATGAGTTTATGGACAGGGCTATGCTTGGTAGAATGCAAAATATTTTCAATTGAAAATAATTTTTCATGGAAAACATGTTGTGATGTAAAACTCATTTCCATGAACTTTTGCATTGTTAATTTGGTTGCAAGAAAATTAAAATAATTTTCCATTTTAAGCTTTTTTATAATCCTGAGATGACAGAGGGCTGCCTAATTCCTAACGATTAGGTTTTTAGTAAGGATCTAACAAGGGCATTACTGTAATTTACAAGTACTGGTTATTAAACTTTGCATTATTATATTGTAAAAGTTCCACATATTTACCGGAAATGCAATTTTAGATGTCAATGAGCATCTAAGTGTTAGAACTTAGGCATTTCCCGAGATAACACACCAGAGTGGAATAAGGAGGGATGAAAACGTTTTCTCTGCAGAAGTTATTTTACAGTTTCGTTGACATTGAAATAGATTATAACAAATGGATAACATTTGACAGATTCTTGAAGGCCAGGAAGTTTGACATTGAGAAATCCAAGCAAATGTGGGAGGATATGCTCCAATGGAGAAAGGATTTTGGAGCTGACACTATCATGGAGGTATCACAAAATAATATTCTTACTATATACTCTTAGTTTCTTACAATATACTAATATTTCCTGTGTTATTTTAGATGCAAAGTTTTGACTTTAACACTATTCATTCATAATGTTTTGACCCTTTTTAATTTATTGCAAGGAAAAAACTATAATCATGTTGAATCTTATTTGATTCGTCTCGATGCATAGTTTATTAATATCTCTATAATTTTTTTTACATAGTTAAAGTTACAAAAGAATAAAAATGTGTCCGGCAAATGTAAAAAGTAAAACGTTGCAACTATTACATATTATATGCAGGGTCGTGCTTGGGCAAGTGCAAGAAGACTTACAGCACAGGACCCCTAATTTAAAGGGCTCAATTTTTTATTTTTTATTTTTATAAAAAGCAAATCAGTTTTCCCATCCGTTCTTTTTGCAGTATGGTTGTACTTTTTGTCTTTCCACCTCCCAATTTCCAATCAAACCTCCTTCAATTCACGCTTATTTTTAATGCTTTTTTTTTTTAATTTAATTTCAAAGTTGTTAATACTACTATGACACTACTTTTTAAAAAGAATATTTGAAATAAAATTAGAATATCATTGAAAAAAAATCTAATTAAGAGCCCCATTTTAAAGATTTGAATAGGGCCTCGAATTTCCACGGCACGGCCCTGATTATATGGTCTTTCAAGTGATGATGTATTGTGAGTTCTGATTACCATAGCTATGCCCTTACTCTTTTTATGTATTATCATGCAATGTATAGGATTTTGAATTCAAGGAAGTTGAAGAAGTAAAGCAATACTATCCACAAGGACACCATGGAGTTGACAAGGAAGGAAGGCCAGTTTACATTGAAAAACTAGGCCAGGTTGATCCAAACAAGTTGATGCAAGTAACTTCCATGGACCGTTATCTTAAATATCATGTTCAGGAGTTTGAAAGGACCTTCATTGATAAGTTTCCAGCTTGTTCAATTGCTGCTAAGAGACACATTGATCAGAGCACTACTATTTTGGATGTTCAAGGAGTGGTATGTAAGCTCTACTGCTCTTGCACCACATCATTCTATCTGCTCCCTCCCTCCGTTCCTCAAAATCTTGTACATTTACTACTATTTGGTTGAAAAATTAGGAATAATACTCCCTCCGTAACATATTAACTGCAACGATTTGACATCTTTTCTCTCTATTTTATGTCAAATTGTTGCAGTTATTTTGTTACGGAGTGAGTATTTCATAATAGGAATGAGCTCAAAAGATAAAAATAGATTGGAGAGACAATGTATAAACAAAGGAAAAGTAAACGAAAGTGAAAAAAAGGGAAAGTGGTATGTATGTCCCCTTCATATTAGTTGCAGCTCGCAACATACTTCTTTTGCACGCATTTCAAGGAAAATAGTTGAGGATATATATATCATAGTAGGAGTGAGGTCAGAAAGCAAGGATAGGTTGAGGAGAGAAATGTGTAAATGGAGAAAAAGTCAACGAAAGTGAAAAAAGTAAGGGAAAGTGAAAAAAAATTAGGGGAAAGCCGAAAGCGTTAAGCCCAACTTATTAAAAAATACTTTATCCGCTCCATACCAGTCACAGCATAATTCTTTGGCATGCACTTTAAGGAAGAGATTTGAGGATTTAATTAAGAAAATTGATTAAAGAAAACTTACTCGTGTAAGAGCGAAACTATATGCAGCCAGTGTCAAAAGCTATTTTACTAAATTTGCTCGTTTACCTGCTTAAATCTTTTCTTAAGATATATGTTGCAACTAAATTGGGGAGGATGAAGTAGAAAAACATGTCACAAAATAAAATAAAACACAGTGTAAACATCCATTTGAGAAAATTGTATAGTAAGATTTTGAGGAATAGAGGCATTTTTGCAACATTGCATAAAACATTACTTGTTTAAAATTTATTGCATATAGAAAAATTAAATTAAAAGAGAAAGGATAAAAAAAAAGGAGAAAGATTGAAGATTGGTGTGTCTGATTTGCAGGGGCTTAAGAACTTCAACAAGGCAGCAAGGGAACTCATCCAACGACTTCAAAAGATAGATGGAGACAACTACCCTGAGGTACAAATTTTCTTTTCTTGTATTTTTAAAAAAAATTCCTAACATGAAATTTGTGTATTGTATGAATGGTTGTCAAAGTGTCAAACTAAAAAGCCTGGAAAAATTGTTTTTGCTGCTTTCTGCAGACCTTGTGTAGGATGTACATCATCAATGCAGGATCTGGTTTCAGACTGTTGTGGAATACTGTTAAGTCATTCCTTGATCCTAAGACCACTCAGAAGATTCATGTAAGAATTCAATACATTCCTTTTTTTTTAGCAATTATATACTACTTATGTATCGCAATACTCGCTATATAAGTAGATGACACAGACTCTTAGGCGAAAAATGGATTTAAGGAAAGAGATAGAGTGAAAAATGAATAATTAATTGGATCCACAACAAAAGTAAAGTTAAAAAATAATAAAAAATCAACACATTGGTAACTTTTATATTAAATATAGTAAAAAACAAAAATATTTGTTGTAAATATTGTGTTACAGCCTAAAATGGTAAAAACTGCGAGTATTGTGATACGGAGGTAGTACTAATAATATACTCCAATGGTTTGATTGAAGTTCTTTGGCCTAATTTTGGTTTCTATGTAAAGGTCCTGGGCAACAAGTACCAAAGCAAGCTGCTTGAAATCATAGATGCAAGGTTAATATTCTTTTCCATTACAAGTTACTTTGAAATAACTGCTTATGTGCCTAGATAATTGGTTTTAAACCATATATGATTTGGGCTTTTTTCAAGATATTTGACTTGAAAACACATCAAAATGATCTTTTTACTTCTCCACCATACCCTTGTTGTCTTTTCTTGGTTGGGTGTAAATTGTAAAATGATTTTCATTATAGTGGAAAACACAATTGCAAAATAAGTTTTTCATTGTTTAGTACTGTGCAAGAAAAATGATTAAAAAAAAAAAATAAGGAAAATAAAATGGAAAGTAAGGAGGTAAGAATATAGAAAAAGAAGGGAAAATGGGTTCCGTGTAAAAGACATTTTACTCCTGGGGAAAGTGATTTTACACTACTTTGTAAATAAAACAATGTAAAATTGAAAATAAAGGAAAATATTTTTCCAAAAAAAATTTTACGCCCTGCTAAACGGAGCCTTAGATCAAACTTCAAAGCTAAGGCTTCCATTTAATATGGGAAAATTCAAATTTTAACTTGGTAGTTCTAGAAAGTGGAGTATTATTTTGGGACTTATCAAGCTTCAATTTTCATATGAAATGCAGTGAACTACCAGCATTTTTGGGGGGTACCTGCAACTGTGCAGACAAAGGTGGCTGCTTGAATTCTGACAAAGGACCATGGAATGATCCTGAGATAATGAAGGTTTAGCTTCTGCAGAAAATCTGTTTCTATATATTTATTTACTTGATACTTCATTTTTGTAGGAGTTAACAGTTGTTTTCTATGATTCCTGCTTCTACAGATGGTTCGTAGCGGTGAAGCCATATGTTCTGTAAGGGGTCCCTTCCCAGTAATAAATGAGAAGACTATAGCTGAAGATGATACAGAAAAACCAAAGGTAGTCTTCTAGGAAATAGTTCTAATTGATGTGTGCACTAAAATGGCTTATAGGGGTAGTTTTCAGGCTAATAATAGGCTATGGTTACTGATATAACTTTTTTACATGCAGGGTAGCTGTGACTCAGATGATATGCAATATAATGCATTCAAAGTAAATGCTCAAATCTTGCTTATTACCATCAGATTTTAAAGCATATGCATAGTAGAACCCAACTAATTGATACTAATGTAGTTATTTATTTAGCAGTGATAATGAAACCACTTAACGGTGTGTTCTCTTTGACTTATTTTATAAGTGGTTAGGGCTTATCAGGGCTGAGCAGGTCAGGTTAGGTCAGGGCTAATAAGTTCCAATGAGTTCTTATTTTAAGTGTGATCAGGGCTTATTAGTTCTGAGCAGTTCCGAACAGGTTGGGTCTTATAAAATCAAGTCTCATAAGTCAAAGAGAACGCGCTCTAAAATAACGACTTCAAAACCTTAATCCCAAAAGAAAGGATCAGCTACATGGACTATGTGATTCTGATGTATACAGCATATCAATCTAGAAAAACAGTTCATACATGAAGAATAAGTTCAATTCCAACAAAAATAACTGTATTGAACTGAACTGAACTGAAATTTCAAAAACTAAGAATAGTTCAACACCCTAAAATAGTACATTTGACTACTGATCCCTGACTCACTGAATAACCAAGATAAGAATTTTGCAGGAAAACCTCTGTAATGATGTAAGGAATCCCTCTCAATATGATAACTTCAACCCAACTGTAGACAAGGGTATGGATCAGCAATTGTGGATGAAACCTGTAGAAAAGAACATGGTTATGCCTAAAGGTACCTGTGCTACTATTAATGCTGTTAGCATATCATATTGTCTTCAATATTATGCCAAAATATGTGTATATATTTACAACTGACTTGCATGGTTGCACACAAAGGAAGAGTGATACTCCGTACCATTCACATCTTTCTGGGCTTTCTAAAAAGATTATATTCAAAACTGAACTAGTAGTATAAAATATATGCATATACAATCTCTAGAAACTAAAGAAAGGTGGGATTTATCATTTATAGGTGAAATCTTACTGAAGTGGCCAATATGCAAAAATATGTTAGAACAATTAGGGTGGGTTCACTTCACCTTAAAAAAAAAAAACGATTCAAATAAGTTCAAACAAGTTCTGATAAGTTAAAACCATGTTTTATCATATCTCAAAAGTTCAATCTTGTCCAGTCACATTTGATCTGGTCCAATAAGTTTTAAGTTTCAATCAGGTTTAACCGTTTAACAAGTTCAGTTCAGCTAAGTTGAAGAGTACCTCCCTTAAAAACCAAAATTCTAAACATTTCTAGTGTTGACAACTTTATGAGTTGTACTGTGACCTTTTGATTGTTAATAAAACATGTTTCTTGAAAACAGCAGGTCGTTCACCAATCAAGAACAGAGTTGAAAGTTGTTCTGAACAGAAAATCAGTAACCATATTGTTACCGGCCTTATGTCCGTTGTCATGGGCATCGTTACAATGATCAGATTGACTCGAAACATGCCCAAAAAGATCACAGATGCAACCATATATTCTACCCCAACTTACTGCGATGAATCTGCCCAGAACTCCCACAAATTGCCTGGTCATGCAATTTCTGAGGCCGAGTATTTTTTGATGATGAAGCGTATGGGTGAATTGGAAGGGAAGGTCCTTTCCCTTGCCGCGAAACCAGCAACCATGCCACCCGAGAAAGAGGAGTTGCTCAACAGTGCAATGGCCCGTGTTGATGTCCTTGAGCAGGAACTATCCTCAACCAAGAAGGTATTTCCCCTATATAAACTGTCCAACAAACAAAATGTACTATATTATCTAAATCAATACTAAGATCATTGACATAGGCTTAAAATAGTGAAATTTTGGAAAAGATATGCTACATTAGTCTTTAGAAAACAGGAAAATTTTCTAGGCATAAGAGTGAAAATATGGAAAAAGACAGCATTTTTCCTCGTTGTTTTGGTATATTTCTATAAGTTGTCTGTCAAACTTCACATCATATTATATCAGATATTTTAAAGGAAATATTGCCAAGAATAAGCCAACCTTTGGGCGATCTTCCACAAATAAGCTAACCTTTTGAAAATTCAGAAATAAGCTAATCTTGTTATCATTTAAGTCAAAAATAAGTCAAATGATTATTTAACATGTTATTTTCTATTGTTTTTTATCACTATTTTACAATCATTCAACCTATTTTTTGCTTTAAATGATAACGGTAACTTGAAACAACAGATAACTAATAGATTAAATAATTGTTTAACCTGTTTTTAGCTTAAATGATAACAAGGTTAGCTTATTTCTGGATTTTCAAAATGTTGGCTTAATTGTGGAAGATCGGCCAAAGGTTGGCTTATTCTTGACAATTTTTCCTATTTTAAAAACCTTTTTACAAGGTTGTTTGGTTTACATAGGGAGTAGAAATTCCCATGAAATTAAAATTAATGGGAATTAAAATACCTAATCAAATTCATGGGAATTTTATAAAGTTGTTTGGTTAGTTATAGGGGAGAAGAGCAATACCTAGTTTCTCAAATTGAGATACGGAGTACAATTTTGTATCTCACAAGTTCATTTTGATGTAATTTTGAGGAAAATTAGGGGCATATATGTCCGGCCACGTAAAAATAGTGGGTATTTTGGGAATATTTTCATTAAAATTACATAAATGTCATTTGATATATTCCTTATGTTTCTCAATTTGAGAAACCGGGAATTCCCCGAGACGAGACTCCAGGTAAACAATTTCCAACATTTTGTGGGAAGTGAAAATTCCTAGGAAACTTCCTCAGTTTTATTAAATTTTTGCAACCAAACAACTCTTTCATAATGCATTTCCTGGGAGTTTCCATTTACTTTATCCAAACAAACAACACAAAAAATCCTGGGATAAATTACTAAGACAATAAGATTCTGACAAAATAGCTACTAATTGCAGCGTCTTGAGGAGGCACTGCAGAAGCAGGAAGAGCTTTTGGCAGTGGTTGAAAAGAAGAAGAAAAAGAAGAAGATGGTATATATGCCTTTTTTATTTTTCATAGTTTCATTATATTCTTAGCTGCACAAATTCATAATAAATAACTGATCCATTTTATATGTCTTTTCCTTTTGTTGCAATGCAGTTCCTTTTCTGAGCATATATTTCTCAGCTGGCCTGGTCTGAGATAGTGGACATAAAATGTGTGCTGCTGTAACTTTAACAATTGAAGAGTCTCTAACCTAGTGATGATTGTGAATTTTAGCCTTTCTATCCTTGTCAAATGTTTGATTTGCCTTTTGTTTTTTTTCCCCTGTAAATCACTATTAACACTATATTACTATTACCACAGTTTGTCACTTCTTCGCGACAAGAGTTTTATCTCAAAATATGTACATCATACGAAAGATCCAGTAAACACTAATGCTATACTACGCCGACATTTGTGTTGTTACTTCTGGTGGATAACAAGCTGAATTGTGCAGCTGTTGGCTTTGCTTTGCTAATGTTTTCAGGGAAACATTTTCTAGATAAACACAACACCCAACAACTAGATGTTGATGCCATATGAATATCCAAGAATACAAAATCTCTTGTCATATTAGTTATATTTTGTATAAAAAATTACGATTTATTTTATTCTTAAAAATTACAACTTTTTGGTAAAAAGTTATCCCATTAAACTGTTAGACACGAGAGACTTGTGAATCAAAGAAAAACAACAATATTTAACCTTTGTACAATTCTTTAAATGCAAGTAATATTAAACATTTGTACAATTCTTTAAATGCAAGTATTTTTTCAAGTGTTTGCTAAGACTTCTAATTTTATGATCAAACTGTGTTCAGCTGCAACTCAGAGTAATTATTACTTAAATTTTTAAAGAATTGTAGCTGAACACAGTTTGATCATAAAATTAGAAATCTTAGCAAATACTTGAAAAATTACTATTCAAAATCAATTCCTAAGATGAGGACATGTTTACCAATCACCACTCTTTTTGCACAATCATACATTCATAATAGTGTTAATGAGTACTGTATATGATTCAATCTGCAACTTAATTACTTGAGTGCAAAACATTCAACAAAGTCCGCTAATCAAAGTACTGTATTGTTTTAGGCAGTCAATATCCAAACGAAAATCTTCAACTAGTTGAATCAAAGCTAGGTTCAGTTCAAACTAAGTGTACCGCTAGGATTTTGTAAGTTTGAAAATTTCAATTCAACAGTTTTCAAGTACAATTTTTTTAAAAAAAAAATTGTAAAAAACGAAGCCAAAAGAAACATCGAGCAAGCAAAAACCCATGAACAAAAATCCATCCATGTATCATTAATAAAGCAGAGAAAAAACCAATCAAATCCACCACAGCTTTTTTATTTGAAAGGAAATCCACCACAGCTTAAATTAGGGGAAGAAGGAAAGAATTACGTAGTTTGGATGGATAAGCATAAAACACGATCCAAATGCTAAAATAAACACACGAATCAGTAGATCAATATAATAGTTGATGAAAAATAGCTCAGAACAAACAGGGTTTCCGGAACCATTCTGTAATTCATCTTCCACCTCCTCCCATGGAATACAACTCATAAGGTTTGATCTCACTGTAATACACAGTTTTACGGTATCTCTTTACATCATTACACAGTAAACTCTTTGTAGGTTTTTTTAAGTACATATGAACTCAAATATAGAAAAGATGCAGCCAAGAAAGAAATAGCCTCAACTCTTGTTACCATTCCCGATTCTTCTTCGGATCAAACCGCTCAACAGCAAAACTTCTTCTTCTGCTCCAAATCATGAAGGGGGGGAGGAAACAACAGTAAGATCACAAGACTCGATAAAAAGCTACAAGAAGTTTATCATATAAAGATGGTCAAATGAACAGCTTTTATCTACTTGATGCTTACCCGAAACCTAGCTGCTTCTTGGTGATCAATATAGGCAAGCAGCTCCTCCTGCTTCATCAAAGCTTCATGTAGAGCCTGTACACGAGAACCCGATAATAATTTTAACTGCAGAACATTTTAAAATTGAGAAAGGATTGGACTAGTTGATTTTTGGTGTTGACCGCACATAAAATTTCAGAAGTCAAGAGATAGAAGATGAACCAGGAATCACATTGACAGTGTACTGAGATGATAGCTCAAGTGCACAAACTTTAATTAGTTAATTGCATAGAATTTGCAGTTAAGATTTGAAAGAACCAGGCAAGTTGATATTATTCCACTCAGGGCTTGTTTACTTCAGATTATATTCATTTCAGTTCAGCTCAGCTAATGTAAACAAGCCCTCAGAAATAAATAAATAAATACAGTAAATCACATCCAAGATCTACTGGTGTGACATACACATTGAGGGACAAAAGATGTCCACAGATGAATATGAAAATGAATTATGAAGTAAGATGAATATAAACTCTTGCAACTATCATGACCGTACCGTTGTTCAGTGATCCAAACATAACATAACAACCTCTTTTACAAATTCAAATTATTTTCATGGATACTAATAGCTAAGACATGTGTAAGACTTAGGCCCAGTTCTTTTCAACTTAAGTTCTGAAATTTCAGTTCATTTCAATTAAGACAAATTCAATTCAACTTAGCTCCTAGAGTCTAGGATTCAATTCAGTTGAGATTAATACAGGCCAAAAGAACAGGGCCTTAGTATTTAACCAATATCATATGGAGTAATTAATAACAAAACAGAAATCAACCAATTAATTAAGACAAGTGCACCTTTATTTTTGACAATTTAATATTTAATAGCCCAATGTTAGCTATGACAGCATAGTGTTTGCTCAGAAACATTGACTTGGCCATTAAAAAGACCATGCAAGTGATGCAACGTTTCACAATTAGTTGCTAGATTGTTCCACATGTTATCAAAGAAGAAAAAAAAAGATTGACTAATTTCTTTTTTAAATTAAATGACTTGGCAGAAACAAGATTGACAAACATTGTCAAGGGACGCATGGCATGAGAAAAATATACAAAATGCAAACTAAACAACATAAACAACACGGTTGGCTCAAAAAAAAAAAGGGGGAAAAATCCCAAAGTTTCAAAGGGGCAACCCAATATGGATATCACTAGGCTTTACCTTTTTGGTGGCAATTAACTCTGCTTCCAATGCATCCACACGGCATACAGCTGCATTCAACAATTCCTCTTTCTCACAAGGCATTTCAGAAGGCTTTGATTGAAGTGTACCCACTTTCTCCTCAAGTTCACCCATCCTCTTTAGTACATTAGACATGAGATCAGCTTCACTAAATGCAGGTGGTGGTGACGGGGGACGATATTCCTGAGGAGCTGTATCTAAGGTGACATCAGAGACATTAGGCTCATTAATTGATGATGCATCAGGTAATTTCTTATAAAAACGTCCTGCCAATGTGCGGAAAATTGCAAACACTGCCATAAAGAAGCCCATAACCATCATAAGCAAACGATCTCGGAGTCCTTCGTTAGTTTTTTTGGTATCCTGCGGAGGAAGTGTACCTGGATCAAAGAGAGCTATTCTATATAAGAAGTTAACCATTAGCTATTACCACAACAAAATAACTAGACACTAATAATTCACATTATATTTCGCTGTCTTTGTTTCCATAGCCTCTGCCTCTTCAATTAAGAACGAACTGAGGGGTTCTTCAAAAGGTGTCAAAATAGGAAAGAATGTAGGAAACTCTAAAGGCAGCAGAACGAAGTGACGAACACAGGTGCATAATGAATGAGTCAACAAAACCTAGCAATTCTTCAATTGGCAATGGCATTGATCTTTTTTCTAAGACAAGCAGTTACCATAAAATTTGTGGAGTGCAAATATTAACAGTTATCAGCACTTCTAAGTTCTAAAAGCAATGACAAGAGAAAATACTGAAAAGGTGATGGGCCCGATGGCCATGTGTTTGATGTACAAGCTGGGAGACAAGCTAGTAGTAATGATTGATTCCAACATAAATACATAGTAAGATTTTAATAATTAAAGAACATGATGTTACAGTATGAACAACAAATACTACACAGAATCTGGTATTAAATCAAGGCGGCATCACCGCATTGTAAAGGATTTTGAGCTTACCACGACCGAGATATTGGGCCGCAACGGCCGCGAACCATCCGCATTGCCAGCGAATGTGGTTCCACAACCGTTACCGCGATCGCGACCGAGATTTAAAACCATGACACAAATGCAAAGCAAGTACAATAGCACACACTATATAGAAGAAGCACAACTACGTCAAATCTTGAGCAAACCTGCTGACCTTTAGAAGAAAATGGCCTTTGAACGGATGAATGCTTCTTCCAGCCAGCATCAACAGGTTTGTCCACCATGGGTACATACTCATCATAGCCTGAATAGCTACCAGCAAAGTTTGTTTTCCCAGTCACCTTTACCTACATGGTCATAACAACAAATGAAATTCACATCACCTATTTCTGTTTCAAGTACAGTTTTGTGGCTGTGCATTGGAGGGCAATCACAAGTTCACAACCATACGCGCGAGGGGTTCAAACATAAACTCAATACTCAATAGACGTGTTCCAGTTGTAACTAATTAACGTTTTTCCCCACTGGGTTCAGACACAAATTATTGGTTGGACCCAAGATCGGCCAGTTGTCTGTGACTCTGTGGTCCCGAGTCTAAACGACGTTGTCCTCTGACGACTTTAAATTTGTTTTAAACAGTAAAACACTCCTCTTTCTCCCTTTCCTTCTCTCAGCTGCTCCATTTTTGCAACTCACCCATTTTTGCAACTCAATTGTCTGTGATTAACGTTTTTCTCTTCCTTTTCTGTTGCAATATTCACCAAGAATATTCACAAGGTTTTTTTTGAACATTTGTGTTGTATGTGGCGAATATTTATATTCAAATGGTGATTTGTAAATGTTGTGAACATTTATTGTTTAATTGGTGCGCATTTCTAATTATGGTGAACATTGCAATTTTGGAGAGCATTTGTGTTGTATGTGCTAAATATTTATATTTAATTGGTGATATATAAGTGTTGTGAACATTTATTTTTTAACCGTTGAACATTGTTTAAATTGGTGAATATTTCTAATCCATGATATGCAGAACACAGGTCGGAGGCCCGAAGAGGCCCGAATTCTGCTTCCGATCGTTCGTCCCGAATCGTGGAACAAACGAGACCCGGGTCGCCTTCTTCTGCGACTCCAAACGCTGCTTGCTTGCTTCTTTTGGTGAACATTTAAGGTGAGAAAGGGTTTTGAGTTTAGCAATCAGGACTTCATTTCAGAACGCACCATTGATGAGTATAAAGGGAGGAAGAAAGAAGAATAAGGAAGAAGACGGCAGTAAAAAGAATTAAAGAAAGAAAAGGTAAAGTAGACATGTGGTGCAATATGTATCTTTAGTTTTCAACTTTTTATTATTATTCTTTTGTTGCTCACCGCTGTTTGGAGCTTTTTTTGCCTTTTATTTTTTTGAGTTAATAAATGTACTTGGCTAGTGATAACCAACAAGACAATTAATTACATGCTGATGAGCTGTATCTAACCTTTTATTTTCTAGCCTTTAGTTTCACTCTTTATCAGTTTTGCATTTTATTTTTAGCTTCTGAATAGATTGAAAAATTAAGTAAAAAAAGACCCAACGTACCACGTTTGGAATCGAATCTCGTTCCTTGTAACATTGTTTCTAATTATGGCGGTGAATATTGTGAGCATAATAATGAAGTTGCTTTAAGGGAAGCAGAAACTTCTGAGCATATAACAATTATAGTGATGAACAAACCTATGATTTGTGCAATAAGTAGCATTCCAACAAATAATAATCTAATATATATTGTGCATTATGTCCTGAACATTCCTGTATAAGTTGGTAAACATTGTAAATCATAAGTTTGAAGGTGACAATCTAATAATATGTGATGAATATTTGTGCATAGGAGTGTGAACATTGCTCTTTTAGCATGTGAACGTTTATAGAGTGTCTGGTGAGAGAGAGCGTGCGTTTTTTTTTTTCTCGCGTTGGGACGCATGGGACTACAGAACGTTGTGTGGTCCCGATCCATCCATTACCTATTGGGGTTCATGCGTGATGTGCTAATCCTATCTCTCTATAATCAATTATCACCCTTTCTTTTATTTTAATTTATTATAGTCCATTAGTAATTAGTCAATAAAATTCTTGAACCGAATATTTAACCAAGTTCCCAAATTTTCTTTTATTGTAGTTTTCCAACTATTCACTTTTTGGTTTAAAATTCATTATGAATTGTGTTGAACTTTTAAGGATCCCAATTAAAAGATAATAAAAGGCTTCATCATACCAGCTCACCCCTGTTCAGTTTATGCGTCTAATGATTACAGTACACTTGAGACTACAAATTAAAATACTAAAACAAATGAAAGCCTACCTCTTCACGAACAGGAGTCAATCTGAAGTTCATTGCAGCCTTAGGAGAAGCAATATCTTCAGCTTCAGATCCAGACTCGGCAGTAGATGTATCACTTCCTTTCAACTGTTTAAAAAAATTGTCATAACTCAAACTGAAATCAATAGCTCAAAACAAGAATATCTCATTCAATTCAACCCATAAAGGGCCATACCACTGGATACTGGGGCTTAGCATAAGCAAGAACCTTTCCATCACTGCTCAATACTTTGACCACTTGTCTAGCACGCCGCGGCTCCCCACTACGAATCATCTACCAAAAAAAAAAGAATTTGCAAAAGATGATTAAACTTAAATTACAGACAAATTTTCAAACTTCAAAGTATTCTAATTCATCCTAAATCACTTGACAATTTCTCCAACAGACACATGCAAAGGGAAGGTAAATTATACTCCCTCCGTCCCACCAAAAATGCTCCAAATGCTTTTGGGGTCATTGTTAAGAAAGTACACATTTTGTTGTCATGTAATGGTTGAAAAGTTTTTTTTAATTTTAAAAAGTACACTTTTGTGGTATAAATGTAATTTTTTTGTAGGTCATACGACCAGAAGTAGTAATAAATAGTAATGGAGCATTTATTTTGGGACGGACAAAAAAGGGAAGTGGAGCATTTATTTTGGAATGAAGGGAGTACAAAACAAGACAAACCTTTAATATCTCAGGATTTTTCCAAGGTCCCTTGTCAGAAAGCATACATCCTCCTAGCCCTGAACAAGTGCAACTCCCACCAAGAAACTCTGGTAACTCACTGCATATGGAGGTACCCAAAGTTATGGGAAAAAATGAAGCCAAATAAACATTTAAACACTGCAAGGTAAGTTCCACAATACCTAAAGAAAATGTCCAAATTACCTGGTATCAATTACTTCAAGTAATTTGCTCTGGAACTTCGTGCTAAGAACCTAAGAAGGAATTTCGAATCAATAAACACAAATTAGAGCCTCCAGCAAAAGGACATAAGGGTAAGTAAAAAAAGGAAGGTGTAGACATTCATACATGAATCTTTGAGGTAGTTTTTGGATCAAGGAAAGATTTTATAGTATTCCACAGAAGCCTGAATCCGGGACCAGCATTAACAATGAACATCTGGTAAAGGGTCTGCACATGTAAAAGCAATAATATCATACTCACTTCTGGTCAATTGAAAAAAAAAAACTCACAAAAACAGTATCATAAATTCATAACATACCTCAGGATAATTGTCACCATCAATCTTCTGCAGTCGTGTTATAAGCTCCCTAGCAGATTTGGTGAAATTTTTTAAACCCTGAATTTTTATAAACAGGAAACTTAATTAAACCTCAAATCTACGCTGTTCTCCCAAACAATATGTCATTTCACAAGAAATAAAAGCAGGTTACATACAACACCCTGAACATCTAATATTGTAGTGCTTGAATCTATGTGCCTTTTAGCAGCAATGGTGCAAGCAGGGAATTTAGTTGAAAAGCTTTTCTCAAATTCCCGAACATGGTATTTTATGTACCGATCCAAAGTAGTTACTTGCATAAGTTTATTTGGATCAACTTTTCCTAATCGTTCAATGTAGACAGGTCTCCCCTCTTTGTCCACACCATGATAGCCATGGGGATAGTACTTCAAGACTTCATCTATCTCTTGAAACTCAAATTCCTGGAGATATGAGATAATAGAATCATTGGAAACCAAAATAACCATACACTTGAAAGGAGAGACAAAATGGAATTCTTTCACATGACTAGAATGGGAGGGGGTGTGTCATGGGTAGAAAGGTAGAATTCAACAACATGAGGCGAGAACTATTACCTGCACAATAGCATCAACCCCAAACTCCTTTCTCCACTGAATCATATCGGCCCACATGCATTTTGCTTTTTCATTATCAAATTTTCTTGCCTTAAGGAACCTACAAGCAATATATAATCGTCACCATATGATAATCGTTATGTTTGTCAGGCAAAAGTTAAATAAAATGAAAACCAAGAAAATAATGGGCAATCAGCCATACCTTAACATCATATGATAATCATCATATTTCTCAGGCAAAAGTTCATCCAATATCAACCCTTGTCTAAATTCATCAACAGCTTGTAACTCTTCTACATCTCGGATATCCTCTATTGAAACTGAGCTGACACGTCCATCACTTTTCCTTCTGCTACTCTTTTTCTTAAGTGAGTGTTTTAACTTTGTTGATGCATTGATGGCCTTCTTCTTCAAAGACCAATTCCTCGATCTCCTCTCATCCTCAGAATTCTCAAAATCAGATTTTCTTTCTCTTCTTTCGTCATGTCCAGAGGACCCCTCAAAACCTGCAACGGATTAGGAGAAGAAGAAAAAAGGAAAGAGTGAATTATTCAATAAGTATTCAAAGTGGTTGACTAAGCAAAAATAATTTTACAAGAACGCAAAAACAAAAACAATATAAGGGATGTAGTTATAGTTAATAAGTTGCAAAAAGTTTTGTTGTTTGTTACAAACAGCTTATAAGAAATGTAGTTATGGTTAATAATGTTAATTTTCCTCTAGATTACTGGTACCCTAAAATGCCTAGATATTTCGACAATTCAACAAACAACTCTCTTCATAGTTCTTGCACTGACATCTACACCCATTTAGCTTTTAGTTTCAGTCTTCACCACCTGATAACTGTGTAAATCATCCTTACGAGCTACTCTTCCCCACAACCACTATCACCCTCAATACCAGCACCCCTCCAAAAAAAATAGTCTTAATATTAACAACAATTCACAAATATCCATAACACAGAGCAATACCACCACACAAGCATCCATATGCTAGATATTATTCTCCTTATATCTATAGATATTTATATATGTATATTTCACTAGAAATAAAATAATAAATAGACAAAATAATATGGTTTACAGAATTCTGGAAAATCCAATTCCTAGCCTGAACTAAATGTAGTTTGAAGCTCAATTTCAGGAATGCTTGAGACAAAAACAAAAGGAACAATAGGAAAACTAACTTGAAATTATAGCTAAAAAGAATTCCATTGTAAATCAAAAACTCACAAGGTCGAGCAAATCGATCCAGAGGTCCGGACATTTTTCTGATTTTTTTAGGAAAAATCAAGCATCACCGAATTCCTCTAAAACCTGCATTTCAACAAGGGAGGAGGGGGAAAATAATAGAAACGTCAAATTCCGAAACCCTAATTCAATTAACCTAAAAGAGTCGAACAAATTTCAAAAGAAAAACAAGAAATTTTCAAACCCCTGTATATATTACCTTAAAAAAGCTGAAAATCAGACCACCAAAAAAAAGGCCCGAAAAAATATCAAAGCGATTTTAATTGTCGGTGCTAATTTAAGGATGAGAGAGAAAGATAACTCGGAAAATTTGAAGTGTAGAAAAAGATTCCAAAATGTAGGAGAGCTGAAAATTTCAGAGTTTGATACCAATTTCTTAACAAGAACAAAGAATTTTGAAATGCAATGATGATATTTTTTTTAGGTTGGAAAGATGAAGTCAAAAGAAACTCATTTACGTTAGAAATTAAAAAGGGAAATTATGCTATGATAGAGAAATTCCCTGTTTGATAGCAGTAAAATATTCTCCCGAATTTGACGGCGATTTTGGAGAAGGAAGATATAATGAAAGTAGGGATTCGAGAAATTGAGAGAGAGAAGTAGAGAACCAAGGGGTAGATGAACTATGATTACTTGATTAGAGCTTTAGGAGGGTAGTGTTAAGATGGACCCAATTGTTTGAGTGTGAGAACCACACAGACGGTGGTGATTTTGACACTCCCCAATTTAATTTTGGCACTCCTCAATGTTACTATTTATGTGAGAGGAGAACGAGTGTCAAAATCAAATTGAGGACTGCCAAAATCATTTTCCCACACAGACATATATATTTATATTATATAAGCCAAGGGGAGTCTAACTTTTTAAAATGAAAATATTACAAAATATAACATTCGTAAAAATAAAATAAAAACACCAAAATTTATATTTTTTAATTATCTATAAATGGACACCCATATTAATTATGTAGTCAACAAACTTTTCTTTTGTTCATTGATAGAATGTAGTCAACAAACTTTGACATATATATTTATTTGATAATTGATAGAATGTAGTCAACAAACTTTTCTTTTGTTCATTGTTGTGGGTGGCCAGATAAAAGGGAAAAAATTTGTTTATAATTATGTGAATGAATGTAAATTTGAAAAACATTTCAATTTTTCAAACACACCACATCCTTTTTTTTATTTAACAAATTAACAGATATATTTAAAATATCATCGCACGCAAAGCGTGCACACAAGGCTAGTATATATATATTTCATCTATTTCAAAAAAACAACACAAAAAACTTTTTTTTTTTTGACGGGTAAAAACACAACAAACTTATTTGCACGCATTTTAAATAAGAGATTTAAAGATCTAAACGATCAAATTAATAAATGTAATTCTGAGACAAGTAACCTATAATATCATTCTTACTTGTGTTAAAATTATTTTGATTAATTTGCTCATTTACACCCTTAAATCACTTTCTTAAAATGCGTGTAAAATGTTTGCAGATTAATATCTTTAATTATGTATTTTAAAAAATTATAATCACTAAATAATAAAAAAAATAAAAGTTGAGGCGAATCCAACGAGATCCTACATGACTATATTTTGTATAAGTGACAAATTACGATCAAAGTAAAAATTGTGAATAGTGTCAAAAGTATCTTTGTTGCAAGAATTCATTTACGGAAGAAGTAAATATTTTTCTTACATGCAGACTACAACTGTCTATTTTTTATCCGAACCCGTTTTAAATCTGTTAATTATAACTCACACTTAAACTGACCCGACCTACTTTCAAACGGAGTTGAAAATCCTATTAATATATTAAATCACTATAATATTATGGGAAATCCAGCAAACCCATTTCCTACCATTAAAACTTTGAAATTAACATTGTTTACATTATACCACAACATCAATTATTTGTCATAAATTGACTATTAATGAAGATATTTCTTATAATTTGTATTTTTTAAAACGTTTAAAGTACATTTTTAGTTCATATATTGCATTAAAACATAGAAAATTTAAAGTGTGTTATAAAACTTCTCAACCAGATTGGTGAATCTGAACTTGACGACTTTGGGTTATTAAAAAATTAATATCGACTTCAACACGCTGACACTTGTCCTGTTATAACTCGAACCCGCAATTAATTTACACTGACCCCACATGTTTGACAAATTCAGAAATATAATTTAGAGGTGATCATGGGTCGGGGCGGCCGGGCTCAATGTATAAAATAAAGCCCATTAAACGGGCCGGGTTCGGGCTCAACTTTTTCGGTCAAAGCCCGATAACTTGGTGGGGTTTTCGGGCTTTTTCGATCGGGTCGGCCTAAAAATTTAATTAAAAACCCAATTTTAAATATCCAAAGGCCACAAAAAAATTAAAGCCCGAATTTGGACCTTAGTTGCATGTCCAAAGACTGTAAAAAGTCATGCCGGTCTGCTTTTGATCAACTCTAAAATCATTCAAACCATCAAGTTATCTTTATAACACTCCACAAATTTTTTCTCCTAAATTTAGTCTTTATTTCCTCTCAATGCTACCCAAAATTATTTCTTCCTCCGTTCCAAAAAAACGCAACAGTTTCTATTTTTGGATGTTTCAAAATAAATGCAACAAATTTTTATTTTCCTTATATAGTAAACTATTGTTACTTAAAAGACATAAATACCTTTACTAATTCTTTATTTGTCCCCACCTTTTTTCTCTCAAATTCTTTAATTGTCCCCACCCTCTTTCACAACTCATTTAATTGTCCATACTTTTCTCTCCATTTATTTTAATCAACTACCCCTCACTTTTTCTAATTACCCATAACAAAAAAATGCCTAGGAGTCCGTGCCATGACAATTGTTGCGTTTTTTTTAAAACGGAGGTAGTATTATTTTTTTTTTAAAAAGCCTCTTTTTAAAGAAGCTCTCCAACCTCATTAGGTTAATGAAAGAAAAATAAAATTATTAAGGACAACTTTAATTCGTTTTACTTGTTACCCATCAAAATCTTCTTTTTTTTTTTACAACAAAACCAAAGAACCAGAACAAACAAACAAAACAAATACAACTAGATGCCCCGAGTAAGAACCCAAAAGCCTAACAAACTGCAAAACAGTGAAAATTACATAACAAGCCAAATAAAAGCTGTAAAATATTTCTGTCCCGTACACGAATCGATCCTTCGTTTTTGAAGTACCTAGTGACTGCTTTCATCGGAACTCGAAAGCAGAGGTGAAGAAGCTTCTTTTGAATGGCAACCTCAGTAACCTCCTTCATGAAGCATAAAACCGCTTGTTGGGAGTCACTAGCCCAAACATCAACCTTGCCAGTGTGATCAACAAAACCTATTTTAATAAACCATGTAAATTCAAACCTGAGGGAAGCGATCTTCCTCTGGGTGTACGTAACATAGGGCGTAGAATCGCAAGAACGCCCAATAACGATACAAACATCTTCGTTGTCAAACATCAATCCAACCTCATGCCAACCTAGATATTATTACACATATCCTAGTGATTGACAACCCACTACTAATACAACAATTAAATAATACAGACTTATATTAAGTGAGACTCTATTATTAACGCCTTCAATAACTTTTTATTAATGATGTATAGTCAATCCGGTGGATAAATTAAATTTTTTCTTACGAGCCCATTACTGTATCCCAAACAGCTGTCAGCCCTATATCATCTTTGTTCCTTGGAAAATGGCAAAGAAAAGCTAGTTAAAGCTAACTAATTTAAGCATGTTTTGCAAATTGCATATATGCATGTAAGTAAGCGCACACTAAGGAAACAAATTGAAAACACGATAATCAATTTTTTATCTTTTCGATGATCATTAATACTCCGTACTAGACAACAAGAGTACTTTAAGTGCATACAAAGATAAATATTTTTACCATTATAATACTCCCTCTATATTTCAAAATAAATGTTCAAATTTTTTTGTCCGTTTTAAAATAAATGTTTCATTGCTATCATATTACCCACAAAAAAAAAATTTATACCCCAAAAGCGTACTTTCTTAAATAAAAAAAACACTTTTCAACAATTATATGACAACAAAAATTGTACTTTATAAAAAATAACCCCAAAAGCATTTGGGAGCATTTTTTGTTGGACGAGGGAGTATATTTATTTCTACTTTTTGTACTATGATCCGTCTTGAAGAATATATAACACCGTACATACCTCTGTAAATAAACTGATTTTAGATTTTTGGCACTTCATTTTGGAGTTAATATTACAAAATTGTCCTTTTAGTATAAAGGAAGCGTCAACGGCCAATGTTAACATTTGGAGTTTCAAAACTATTTCCGTTTATAATATGAATATGAATATAACTAACCAGAGCTCTCGGGTCGCTGAATAAGCATTTATACATTTTGCAAAATTGTATAGTAATCATTTAAAATGCATGTCTAAGTCATACATCCATCTTTATAATTAATATTTATTACTCCCTCTATTTTTTAGATGTAATATATTGACTTTTTGTACGATTCATTAAACTCACTTTGACTACTAATTATAATTTATAAATAAGTTAAAATGCAGCATCTATTTTGAGATAGAAAAAGTATTTTATTTTCTAAAAATTTGAATTTCCGATGAAAATTTAGTCCAACCAAACAAGCTAAATGAGCATCATTTTATCCCAAGGGACAACGCATGAAGTTGGTCGCCAACTCCAAAGTACTTGACCAGACCAACTGCTAACTACTTTGGAGGCCAGCATAAAAAAAAAAAAAAGACAATAATCTATCGACTAACGTAACGCGGTAACGATTAACGAGGCAGCGTGGCACCATAATTGATAGCTCTTCAAGTCCTTTGTCTTCCGTGCTTTGTCTCACACTCTCGGTCTCACCTATAATGGTTATAAATAGATTAATATTCATTATATATACAAATATGTGATAATAACAAACATATTAGTTATGCTGAATGATTGTTTATGACTTCTTAAAATATATATACCCACCACTAATAGAGAGTAATAATAGTGGGATGCAACTTGCATGATTAATAATTTTTTAATGCTTCTATTAATGGTGGGTAGATTACCATATATAACTAATATGTCTGTTATTGTCACAATTCATTATATATGCAAATATGCCCTATATTTGTTCTTTGATTAGTTTTGCTGTTAAAAATTGTTAATTATTTGCAAACTATGTTGTTCGTCATAAATTATGATATGAATTATTATTTTAGAAATATAAACACTTATTGTATAATTTTATTCTATACTAAGGGTGTGTTTGATTCGTCTGAAATTTTCTGATCTGATCTGACCTTTTTTAATATGATCTGATCCAAAATTTTCTGACATGATCTGAATTTTTCTAATTTTAGTAATTTTTATAGTTATAATTTTACTGATATGATATGAACTAAACTTGTCTGGATTTTTATGAACTGATTTGGTATGATTTTTTCTGATCTAATATGAATTTTCTGAAAGTAAGCTCATAATTACTTATTTAAGTTGAATCAAATGTACCCTAAGAGCTCGTTTACATTAGCTGAATAGAGATGAACTGAACTGAATAGAGATGAACTGAACTGAATAGAGATTAACTGAACTGAATATAATCTGAAGTAAACAAATCCTAAATATGATTTTATCATTTTTGGAACCCTATTAATTAGCTTCTTAATGTGATTTTTATTGGTAATAGACAAACTTATCTAGGTATTTATGAATGGAATCCGTTGTATCGCTACTACATCTCTCACCCAAGTGGTAAGGGATTAAACCTCACCGCTTGCACAAGGGCTATTTATTCCCCTTCCCCCTTATTGTAAGAGATTCAATGGTGTAATTGTATGGGTTAGTAACCCTTTACCGGCCATCGCCCGTTTGGTATCCAATTATAAATAAAAGTAATGTCAATCAATTTATAACTAGATTTGTAAGGAAAATCAAGATTCATTCTCATGGTGGTGCTATTTCCTTAACTTCTATTTATCTAATTTTCTTCCCAAATATCTATATTTATCTAATAACATCATTCTACATGGTAATGGATGATAATGAAAAATAAGAAGAAACTTTAAATTTGAGAATAAAAATATGTTTTTCATGAGGATTTTGGAGTTTTTCCGTAACAAATTATATTTTAAATTCATTATAATTATCACAATTCATTACTAACAACAAAACGAATCGTATATCTTAACTTTTAAAATCAATTATTAATCACTCCACAAGTATTTTTGTTGACCTCTTAACCACAATTTTGACATTTAATTTGGACCGGATGAAGTACTTCATGTTATTCTTGCCGTGTTAGTTGAATATCAGCGTATTGTATTGTAGTTTACTAGTTTGATCTATCATAAATTCATAATCCTTTTGTTTTGTTATTGTCTGTCTACAGCTCATGGCATGAACATGGGGAGAAAATGACCAATTTGCAAACACCTTTTTTTTTTGGAAAAAAAAAACGCGTTTCAGGAGAAAAAATAACCCGATAAATATAGCCGTTTTCTCATTTTAAAAATTAGAGTTTTTTTAACCGTTAACCGTTAACAAACAGCTAACCATTAACCGTTAAGAATAATGGAAGCTGAATTAAATGATGGAAGATGAAAATATAACATGATAAATAAATCATAGTTATGTATATGGGGGTAATAGGGTTAGGAACATATGTGGGTTTTTAAAAAATAATGCATTTAGGCTATTTGAAAATTGAGTTAAACATACTTAATACCTCTTAAAAAAATTAACGGTTAACCGTTTGTGAAAACCGTTAACTGTAACCGTTAAGCTTAACGGTTCGGTAACCGTAATCGTTAAAAATTAACGGTTCGGTAAATTAACCGTTAAAAAGTACCGGTTACACGGTTAACGGTTACGGTTTTTTTTTGGATACCCCTAACTATAATGAGATACTATATATAGATATAAAACTCGTAGCTGAAATTCTAATGTATTAACAACTGGACTAGACCTCATCCTCATACGTTGCATAACTACCATTCTATTCATCTACTCCCTCCGTAACATAATACTAGCAACAATTGGTTTTGCACGTATTTTGAGGAAATGATTTAAGAGTGTAAATGAAGGAATTAATCAAAATAGTTATGATCATATTTTTGTTTGTATTAAAACCATTTTGATTAATTTCTTTCTTTACACTCTTAAATCGCTACCCAAAATGCATGCAAAATCAATTGTTGGTAGTCTTATAATCTATTGGTATACATGTACACATGTTTAGGTTCGAATTTGTACGGTCCCTAATCCGTATCTCAAATCAAACAAGAGAAAAAGATAAGAAAAGAGGAACATGGTGTTTTTAAAAATTAAAATTGGAGTACAATTTTTAGACAATAAACAGATCTATCCCACGTTTAGGGGAAGCTCAAAAACATTTCGCATTAATTCGATCTATCTCTCTTTTTTTCTCCAAACTATTATCTCCTTTTAAGTATAAATCATTTGCAGCTTAATTCCTTCAATTAGCTTGAATTTATTTCTTCCGATTTCTTGTAAGTTGTAGCTTTTCCCGGCGAATTTAATCCTTTTTTTTCCTTTCATATTTGACGATTTTTTTCGTTTGAATGCTTGTTCCGAAGCTATTTTCTGTATATGTATGTATGATTTTGAGTTTGATAGAAATTGAAACTGTTTGTGGCTTTGTGTGTATGTGGCGCATGTTTTTTTTTTTTTTTTTTTTTTTGTATATTTAGCTGATTTTATTGTGCGAATATTTAAGAGAAAAACATGTATGGTTTTATATTGTGCAGGGAATTTAGTAGAAAATGGTGAAGGAAACGGAGTACTACGATCTACTGGGCGTCAGTGTTGATGCTACGCCAACGGAAATCAAGAAGGCTTATTACGTTAAGGCAAGCGTCAAAAATTTCAATTTTCGAAGTAGTTAACAATTTATGCTATGCTTTGTGCGTAACTACTTACTGAAGTATTTGCATTAATTCAATTTTCAAGTAGTCAGATATCACAAGCTATGAATAATCACGATTCAAGAACATGTGATTTTAGACTAGAAAACTTTCGGAAAGGGTTGATGGTTTGGATTAGAATGTATTGATTAGGTTGGTATTAAAAGTAAGTAAGGAGCACAGGCATAAATTATAGCCGAGGGCCCGAGGCGCAGTTTTTTTTTTTCTTCCGTTCGTGGTTGATGCTTGGAGCTGGTGGGAATGTGGAGCTAAGTAGCTAACTATAAGATTTTTGCAATTAGGGTTACCCACATGGTCATTTCTTCTTGAGAGATTGTGCGTCAGCTGTCAAACCAGTACCCTCAAATCCTCAATTATCATGAATGACATGGCTCTTTTTCGGATGCTTTTTTTTGTAACCTTTATATTTCCTAATAGTTTAATTATAGTTGGTGTTAGGAAGCGCAACTATCTGTATATTCTACACTATAAATAGTGTAGGAATTAGTTAATTTCTAGCAGCTAACCACCTCAAACCTACCCCCCCTCAAACAACCAAGATAATGCAGGGGTGAAGGAAAAATGATTGTGTTGTTCGTGAAAATCTATGATGTTAGGACTCTAAGGAACATTTTCCTAAGCTTTCCTATGTTTTCCTACTGTTTTGGGGCCAGGTTCCAGCTTAAAAATTGATATGCTGAAATGAGAGTTTGATATTGGAACATTTGGAAGTGATGTGTATGCAATGAAATTTATAAAGGAAAAGTAATACTTAGTAGAAGATACAAAGAAAAAAAGTCAAAGATAAACACTCACATAAAGCTGAAAGCTTAAAAATTGATATGCTAGGTAGTTGAGTGCAGTAGACATAGTAGGTGATCAAAGGTTTGAATTAGCTGTTGAATTGGTTGAAAGTTGTAATATATCTTGAAGGACATTAAGGATGCCTTTTTTCCACTTTCAAAAAAACAGTTAAGGTCAATTCTCATAAATTCAGATTAGTTGAAATCAAGCCTAAGTTTTAATGAAGTCTAATGAGATCCAATTGTTTATTGAAATCAACACCAGTGAAGCTCATTTAATTTCAATAAGTTCAATAAGCCATAATCAAGCTTAATAAGTTTAGATGAGTTTTTTTTAGGTTATGTTTTGCTCATTTGATGTGGTCTGAATTTTTCTAATCTGATTTCATTTGAAATTTTGACTAAACATTGACCTTATTTATTCACTAATTAGGTATTATAATATTCATATTGGTGATGATGAGTAGTTTTCAACTCTATAATCTTTATTATTTATTTTAATATGAATTTAAATATATCTATTAATAAAGCAAAACAAATAAGAAGATCTAATCTAATTGTTTTTTATTTGATTTGATCTATCTGATTTTCTCTAATATGATATGATATATAAAAGAGTGCGTAAATAAGCTGAATAACCTTAATATGTTGTAGAGAGCATAATGGCAATGCTACATAATTTGCCTTTTAGCTTGCTTTTATAATTCGCGGTTTGCCCATATTGGGCCAAAGATAGCCCCAAACCAACCGTAGTTCGCTTTTTTTACTGATCGCAATTTGCTGGCGCTTTAGGGAACTATGTACCACTAGAGCATACCAACTAATCTTGCCCAACACTTCTTGTCATATACTCGAAGAGTATCTTGAGTTGGCTACATAGAATTATAAAGAAAAGCATATCAACTAATCTCGCCCAACAGTTCTTGTATAGTAAGCTATCTTAAAATCATGAATGGACTATCTTGAATGCGTTTGAACTTGCATGCTGAATTCATTTTGGATAAGGTGTTGATACATAGCAATAGTGCTATCAATTGTAGTTTTTCTCCCAGGTAAAACTGCTTTGCACACAGATCATACCTTTTATATTGTAATTACATCTAAACATGTTATATGAGCTGCACCAGCGTCATCAAAGCAGTTAAAGACGACTCGGTCTTTATTATGTAAAAACGTTCGAGGCTTTTACTTTTTCCCACCTCATAAATATTATGAATATGAATAAAAATCTGAAACAGGAAGTTTTGCACAAAAAGCAATATTAACTTTTTATCCACAAAAAGCAGATGGTCGCAGGTGACTATGGTAATTGCATCATTTGACGCACTTAAGTAGGAAACTGGTGAAGCAATTTTCTCAATGCTAATGCTACTAGTTCTGCTAAATCCTGGAGTTTTAAGTCTTGGCATTGTCTGTTTGGTTAGGAATGACATCATAGCTTCTAAAGTAGGACCAATTATTCATAAATAAGCTCGAAAATATTTTGAGTTGGTTTGATTATTATGTTATTCAACGTCTTAAGCTAAGGATGTCTCTGAATCTTTTTAGTTAGACCTTCAGTTTCTAAAGTAATTCTGTTTGTTCCATTCAGGCAAGGATTGTTCATCCTGATAAAAACCCTGGAGATCCACAGGCTGCCCATAAGTTTCAGGTATGGCATTTGATGGTGGTTTCGTATCCTCTCTTCGCACTGATGACTCATTGATCGAAAAATCACAGGATTTATTATCTATCGATCTCTAAATGCATTTATGATTGTATTAGGCTCTAAAGTTTCTTCTGTATTTTAGATGGCAAAGATGCTAGCAGTTGTTAAAACAGAACTAGAACCATTTAAATTTTCATTACATGTTTAAGGATACTTTTATTTATTATACTATTTTTTTTGTGTGTGTGTGTGAAATTGAAGGAACTTGGTGAGGCTTATCAAGTTTTAAGTGATTCTGATAAACGTGAGGCATATGACAAGTATGGAAAGTCAGGTGTACCACAGTAAGTGTTTGCAGTTGAAAGGAAGACATGGATAAGGCAGTTTTTCAAATGATTTGTTATATCTAGTCCTTGTTATTTACATATTTTTGTATCATGTTTGTACCGTATTCTATGTTCTTTTCATTGGTCTTTCCCTATGTTTTTCAGGGATGCCTTGGTAGATCCGGCAGCAGTATTTGGGATGCTTTTTGGAAGTGACTATTTCGAAGATTATATTGGCCAACTTGCATTAGCATCTGTAGCGGCTGTTGAGTTGCAAGAGGACTCCCAGCTTCCAGCAGAAGTAAGGAGACAGAATGTTCAGGAAAAGATGAAGGTATTATAGTTGGATGCTGTATCCTGTCATAAATGGTTCAAGCATTAAGTGGTGCTAACTTGGTGTATACTATCTTGCAGACAATGCAACAGGAAAGGCAAGACAAACTCATAGTAAATCTAAAAGATCGTCTTCAACCATATGTGGATGGCCGCGTCGATGATTTTGTCGAGTGGGCAAAATCAGAAGCAGATAACCTCTCAAAAGCTGGTATTACTATTTGTCCTTTTTTGTTGCTATTTTCATTTTACTAATTGAAGTTGGTGATTGTGGCATGCTGTGAAAGGGCTGAACCTGAAGTTCTGAAGAGAAATCATTATCTCTAATTTGACCTTATAGAGTTTACATGAGAACTATTTATGGAATTCTATCATGGCGTTATAGTCAGGTATATTCAAGTTGAAAAGTTTCATCCAAATTGTGTGTTTTTGTAAGGCCAGATCTGTCCAATCTGCCCCTTACTAGGACAAAGTTACATTACTTAGTAAGATTCTGTTAGTTGTGCCTGAAGAACCAAATTTTCTCCTTTTGTCCTCAGATAGGTTTTTTGGGAATCTTCCTCAGTTCCTCTTATCCTCTTATTTTGACTTCCTGTTATTTTCTATTACCCTGATAACACTTCCTCTTATTTATATTCTTGCTACTACTCTTGTACTATTTTCAATATCATCTACTATTTTTTTTATCTTTTTATTTTGGCTGTATTGCTACTATTGATCTATACTTCTTATTAATCATTTAAAATACATTACTCTTGTTCTATGTCAATCTCATTTCAAGCTAAGAAAGAGGGCATGCATGTTGCTCTTTCTTTCAGTCCATTCTCTTTCCTTTAGAAGGGAGTTGTATCTGTTGGCCTTTTAGAAATCGTCTCTTTTATAATCTTTGGTTGCTTTGGGTTGATATTGTGTGCATTTGGAGCTCCTCTATTTCCGCCTTGGTAGGATTCATATTGTGTGGTTGCTGTCTTAGGTTATCCTTAGAATATAGTTTCTGCTGTCCTTACCTGCATCATGGCATTGCATCTCAATCTTGATAGCCATGTTTAGCAGCATTGCAAGATGTTTTTTGACAAAGGATTATCTAAATGAAGTTGTAACCCTATTGATATTTATTTATCAACTATGACTTCTGTTAAATGAGAAAGACAAGTATTTGCACAAGTATATAAGAACTTGTTAGGTGAATGCAACTGGATATACTGAAGGAATTTTTTATTGATGAGTGGCCTCAATGTGAAAAGAAGATTCTGATGAATCTTTGATCTCTAGAAGGTTGAAGTCGAATCCATCTGTACTTAGCTTAGTAAATGGCATAGAAACCATAGCTTCATTCATAATTATTGCTTTGTGTAGTTTTGCGTAGAAAGTAATGTTTGTAACTTACAATTTTATGATAATTTTTTGTCTTTGTTACTGCTTGATTAGTTTCTAAAATTTACTGAGTATGATGGAAATTTATCCTAAAGTGCTTTAAGCTAATCACTAAGTTACTATTTGTATGTAATTTTCTTATTCTTAATCACATATTACAGTTTTTGGTGAGGCTATGCTCCACACAATTGGTTATATATATACAAGACAAGCTGCCAAAGAAATAGGAAAGGAAAAAAAGTTCTTTAAAGTGCCCTTTATAGCAGAATGGGTACGTGACAAAGGACACCAGATAAAGTCACAGGTGATGGCTGCTTCAGGTAATGGTTTTTGTATTGTTAGACGAAGCTGTGGGGGTTACCACCACATCTTCCCCAACAGATTCAAATCTCTTAATTTTGAGGGGAATCTTATTTTTGGAGCATCTTCTGATATCCAATTATTACTGAAACCTTTTTTTCTGGGTGTATACAGGAGCTGTGTCATTAATTCAAATACAAGAGGATCTAAAGCGGTTGAGCCAAGGAGATAATAGAGAAGAGAACCTGATGAAAGCCATGGAAGAGAAGAAAGATGCCATGCTTAATTCCCTTTGGCAACTCAATGTTATCGATATAGAGACAACCTTGTCACGTGTCTGCCAAGCAGTGAGTTTTATTATTATTGGTTTTTTGGAAAAATTGACATGAATAATTCTGTTTTTTAACCATCTTCCCAAAATAATCCAAACTTTTTCTTCATTTCTTTTTATTTGCAACAATTTCTATTATTGGAAATTTCATATTATTTGCAACAAATGTTTTCTTTCCATTTTTGTAAGATGTTACTTTCTATATCTCTTACCTCATCACATACCTCACTTTTTCTTTCTTTTCCTTGTAGTCTCACAATTAAATTTTACTTAGGAGTTCGTGCGAAGCCAGTTCTTCCAAATAAAGTGAATCATAGGATCTTTGCAAAATATGAGGATCCTTGTACCCTCACAATTAGTTTGGAATAATCCCAACATTAAGGGCATTTTTCTCAAAATAATAAGTGGTAGTTTTGTTATTTTTGTTGATCCATGTTGGGACTATTGAGAATAAGAAAAATAAAAAATTTAGGGCATTTTTCTCAAAATAATAAGTGGTAGTTTTGTTATTTTTGTTGATCCATGCTAGGACTATTGAGAAGAAGAAAAATAAAAATTTGGATTATTTTGATAGGGTACCCACCAAAATTGGGATTATTCCATAATAATGAAAAGTTGGGGATTGTTATGAGAAGATGGTTAAAGGTTGGGGTTATTCATGTCACTTTTTCCTTGCTATTTTAGTGATTATTTGATATATTTTTGGCACATTGGCATTTGGCACCTTTTTGAGAGAATATCAAAATGCATTTGCAAAAATATACACAACTAAGCATTCTACAAAGTCATTTTGAGACACAGATACCCAAGTAGGTGACCTCAGATACCTATATCACGATTTATATATATATATATATTAACCCAGTTTAGGTGTTCGTGAAATTTAGAAGGTAGTTTGAGTCCTCTATGAAAATGAAAGGGTGTATATTTTGACCATTTAGAATTTTAAGAATGTATTGATTGGATATGTATTCCTAAGTGGATTTGTGTCCCAACTCGTGAACTTATTGAGTGTGTTCTTATTTATTTACTAATTACATTATATATACGTTGCTAAAATATTAGTAATAAAATTTGGGTATGAACCAGTTCAGAATTGGTGCAAGTCCTACTTTAGCGAAAACTTTATACCGATAGAAGTAATTTTAAAAGTTTTTTTTTGTTCCTTGTAGGTTCTTAGAGATAGTACCGTTTCGAAGGATGCTCTCAAATCCCGTGCTAAGGCATTGAAGAAACTTGGAACAATATTTCAGGTAAGTTACATTTTGTTGTGCTTGTCAGCTAGCTGGATTCTTTTTTTAATTAGTTGTTTTGGATTGTATGAATCTGAACTGAACTAAAACTAGACTCAGTAGGAGCAGGGCTAAATTTGTTTGAAATTAAGTTCAAAAGAACAATGCCTTATATGTTTGTTTTGATAATTTGATTTATATATGTTTTTGCCTGGATCTTTCATACCATGCCCTTGTGGGGTCCATATAATGCTATACAAATAGCAGTGTTGTCATGTTTAATATAATGCTGTGTGCCGCCTCTTCAATGGGAGGGCTCTGCCCTGTTTACTAAAGCATTAAAGCAAGAATGTCAAGATCACTTTAGTGAACAACCAAACTTAGGTTAAAACAGATCATCAAAACAGTCCAGGAACAGGATTCTTTATAACCAAAGCTATGGACATTTTTAGCCTCTTTTACATGTTTAGAATTCCTTTTTTGCCTGTTATACATCATCCAAATTGTGATTTAATTTGCCCTGTCTCAACAAATGGTCTCTGACTTTCAATCTCAGAATGCCGAAAATTTCTAACCGTCCTTTTTCTCAATAGTACTATGGTTGCTTTGGGCATATTGTTGAGAATTTCCAGCCTCTTTTGACAAGTTGAGTAGAATATTTGAGATTAGGATATGTAGATCAGTAGATACGATACAAGCACAAGTACCTCTTGAGCCTTTTTGTTGCTGTAGGTGTATTCTTTGAGTTAAAGCATTAGGTTCATGAACAATATATCCGAAATCTTGCCTTTTCAGGGTGCTAAGGCTCCTTACACAAGAGAGAACAGCCTTCGGTGCGAAGTGCCCAACACAGCAGACACATCAGGGTTAAAAGTTCCCAACACAGAGGCCACATCAGGATCAACGCAATCTTGAATCTCTCTATATCAGCATTTCAGCTTGTTGTTTATGTAGAGTGTAGTTGGGAGTTGGCATATTGATGACATGCTATTTTGTTATTTTGCAGCTATGTTAATAGAGCTTGGGGTTCCTTTACTGTGCTCGAACAAATTGACATGAATTTCCACTGTTGTACATTATTTGCCTTCAGTTTGGTGTTGCTTACCATCTTGTAAATTGCATCATTATTAATATATGCAATGAAATATCATGGTGCCATTTGTTTTACGTACTAATTTTTCCATTTTCAGTTTTGGTCACAACACCAAGGGCATATTTGTTAAACCAGACATCCATTACTTTCATATAGTTGTTTGGTCCATTCTATTGACAAGGGGGAGGTATGGAGATTGAAAAACATTAGGTGGAAATTGGGTATGGGATTCATGAGGTCAGGGAGATGGGAAACCATTGGGTATGGGTCTGTATCCAAATACCTCAACCAAATTCTCTAAATTAAAGTTTCTCATCCTCTCAATTTCATGAATCTTATACCCACCTCCCCTAAAGTTTCTCATAACGTTACCTCCCTTTTGTCAATAGAACGTACCAAACAAGTATATAAAGTAATGGATGTTTGGTTTACTAGTGTTTGATTGAGGTATTTGGGTACAGACCCCATTGCCCATATCTAATGGTTTTCCATCCCTTCAACCCCATGAATCTCATACAGTCATACCCACCTTCTCCCTTAAAGTTTCTCTTCCTCATACCTCCCCTTTATAGTAGAATGGACCAAACAACTATATGAAAGTAATGGATGTTTGGTTTACCAAATATGCTCCAAGGGGGTGTTTGGTTTAAGTTTTTATGTTAGAATGAGATGAATGATGAAAAAGTTGTTTGGTTGGGGCCATTTGGGTGTGGAATGTCATACGCAAGGTTTTCTCTTCCCCTTATAAACCCTTTCACACACATACCCACCATCTCCCAACGATTGAGTTTCCATCTTTTACTTGTATAAATCCATACCTTTCAATGAACCAAACAATTTTGAAAAAGTAATGAATTTTCATCCGAAATCATTAAAGTTGCCCATGGTATGGACTATGGGATTATGGCTGCCTTCATTGAGAATGGTGATAACTAGATGTAAGCAATGGTAACGGTGAGAGTAGTGCGATTTGAGCTCCAAAGTGCATTTTGCGGTTTAAAAATTGTGGTTGCGATTTAACCACAAAAAAATAATTGTTATAACGAAATCATAGTACAAAAAAGTCATAATTCAACAAAAAATAATTATATTAATGAAATAAGAAAATATATTACTTCGTCCATTTTTAAATAGATGCAACAAAGGAGTATTTTTTCTGAAATAAAAAAATCCCTTTGTTGGATCTATTTGGAAAACGGAGGAAGTAATTATAATAATAGAAGTTTACGGTCTAGATTATAAACTGCATGTAATTGCGGTTTGCAATCTAGTTTGGTTAGTAATTTAATTTGTATACCAAACCAAATCGCAAAATTACATTTTAATGATTTTATAAACCGAATCTCACTTCTTCAAACCACGGACCAAACTAAACTAATAAAATATTTTAGTTTTTAGTTTAGACCGCACTCTGCTCAGCTCTAATCAATGGAATAAAAAGCGCAAAAAACAAGAAAGAAAGGTGCCAAATTTCAGGGATGGAAATGAGCATGAAAAAGTGCTTTTGTGCTCAATAAGATGGAGATAATGGCTTCTTAGCCAGCTTAAAAATGACAAAACATTCAGGAAACTATCTTCAAATTGATTGCTTAAGACAGAGAACCCTAAATAATCAATAAAACAGGATTAATACTGCTTTAATAGTGGCTTTTCTTTATTCTCCACCACTGTCTTGTCAAATGTGCGGTATTTGGTGAGGGTATCTTTTGTCTTTTAAGTATTATTGGAATCACTAGTCATCTATCAATTTAGCTAACCAAAGAGTAAAGACAAAACTAATTAAGTGTCTTACTACAACCTACTGGTATATAGCAAAGGCACTAATCCTAACCACACCCTAATCCCTAACCAATTAGGCAATTACTACTTTGGATTTATTTAGTTGCAACATTTACTAGAAAAAGAAAGCTTCACTATAATCTACAGATACAACACATCACTATAATCTACAGATACAACACATGTTTCCGTTTTATAGTATTTCTGTATCAGAGGTGGAACAAGGATGAAAACGGTATGACGGAATAATGAACTTTTTACTAAAAATTATAACGTTTTAGCATTATACCATAAATTTTAATACAAAGTTTAACTAGCTAGTCATACATAAAATTATAGATTTATGGTTAAAAAAATACAATTTAATTTGTAATTAAAAGTTATGTTAGATTGTCAGACAGTTGGACTAGAAATTTTGTACTTCCTCATTCCTCCTTTTCATATTAATCGCAACATTGAACAGTTTTACGTTTGACAATGCACAATTTAAAATATCAGTATCTTTAATTTGTTTTTGTAAAAATCGTAAAAAGTGTATTTTAATAAAATACTCTTGGAGATGAATCTAAAAAAAAGAGTATATGAACATGTTTTCTATTCTAACGAATAAATCACAATATATATTCAAAGACAAGGGCATGAATAGTGTACTTAAAAAAAACTCTAAACGTTGTTGATAAATCTAAGGGAGGAAGTATTTTTTTTTGGTTAACACTGCTCATTGCCCAACGTTTTAGTCCTCTAATCCTTGTTATTGGTGTGTGACGATGGAGATAGTAGTATTAAAATATTGATTAAAGTGTCGATTTCATGCGGGTTAGTTAAATTAAAGACTATATAAACCGTCCAAATTCCAAAAATGGGGTAAAGCAAAGTCAGCTCAAAGTCAACCCTTCCACTAGGATCTCCATTGCTAGCTAATAGACCAAATAGATATTCTGTCCGTCCCAATTTACTTGTTACATTCTCTTACTTTTTTACACTTTTCGAGGCATAACTTTAAATAAAAATATCTTTAATTATATATAATAAAAAATTATATATTTGAAAAGTACATATTGAGATGAATTAAACTAGATCCATCATGACTATATTTTTTCTTATGTATATTAATTTAAATAAAGTCAAAGTTCACATGAGAACAATGCCTAAAATCAAATTGGGGCAAGTAAATTGAGACAGAGGGAGTAAATTTTATGTGCAACTATATATATATATTTTTTTTTTGAGGTAAAAGCAACTATATATATAATTGGCTACAAATTAGCCAATTCATACTAACACTCATCGTTGTTCAAATAGAGGAAACAATTATTGCAACATTCTTCACGTAAAAGTATGAGTAGATATATACATATTTTTTTTAGTGTGCATGAATATTGCCCACTACTTGAATTTGTTCAAAAGTTCAAATCTTCTATTGCAAATATTATGTCGTACCACTAGTGTACCACGAATTTTAGTTTAATTTGATTATTATAATAATATAACATTATGATTTTGAGTCCCAAACTTTTATAAAATAAAACAAAAATCAATGGATGAACATCAGTATTACTCCATCCGTTATCATTTGTTTGTCTTGTTTGGAATTTTGACACTATTCATAAGATGGGAGAATTTTCTAAATTAACCTCAATATATAAAACATAATATAGTCATATGGGGTCTTGTTTGATTCGTCTCAATGAGTACGTTATTAATATTCAATTATTATAATTTTTACATATATACAACAAAAGATATTTAAGGTCAAACAAATGCATTGGCATATGTGCAAAGTCAAACAAGACAAACAAATGGGTATAGAGGAAGACAGGGAGTAACACACTAGCGGTGCACGGTTTTTCAGAAAATGATTTTGGCACTCCCCAAATTGAATTTTGCACTCTTTCCCCTCTCACATAAATAGTAAGGGAACGAGTATCAAAATCAATTTTGAGAGTGCCAAAATCATCACCCGATTTTTCATGATGGAAGATTTGGATCACTACTTGACAAGTGTTTACATAAATTACGAATGCTTATACAATTTTTTTTTTCTTTTTGTAACCCCTTTTTTATTAGGATAATTGAAAAATACAAAGTATATTTATTATCAAATTCTCTATGTTCACCTGGCCTCGTTCAATGTGATTAGAATTTTTTTTATCTCATATCATAGATCTGAATTTTTAGCTAAACTTCAACCTTATTGTAAATTAATTCATAAGAAAAAAAATTACTAAGTGTGTTTGTTGTTCGTATAGATGAGTAGTTTTCAAAATGAATTTTAAAACTTGAAGAATTTCACGATGAATAAAAGCAAATAAAAAATTAATTTGATTTTTTCCCAATTTGAGGAGAATTTTTTTCAATAAGCGATATGTACTCTAAATTATCACGTTTTTTTAATATTTAAAAAGTTATTTTGAAAAAAATTTTAAGAAATTTTTAATTGCGGTTCACCCACAAACCGCAATTTAATTTTTGTACTAATCGGTAGAAGCTCGATCAACTCTTAGTCAATTTCGGCTCATTAACGAATCAATTTGTTAAGTTTAGAGCTCGGTTTGAGTTTGAATAAGCTTAAACAAATATGAGCCAAGCTAAGTAAAATTCGAGCTCCGTTTTTTCGATAAGAACCTCTACCAATGCATACCTACCTCAATTTTGCAGTACCAAAATATTCACCTAACAATTTTTTTTCCTAAGATTTATACAACTCGTTTCCACAATTCCGTATGTACTCACGACAAGAACTATATCTTGAAAGTGATCTTAGGGTATTAGTAAACTACTACTTCGTAGCTTCTTCTTCTTTTTTTTTTTTATTAAAAAAATTGAAAGTCAAAACTGAAAAGGGAAGTGAATGTAAATCATGAAAAATCAGTGGAAAATTAGGTGTGTAAAAAGCAGAATTCAAATCATTTTCTACTTGGCATAACAATCTTGACAATCAAATAATCCCTATTAAAATCCACTAACTTCATAGACTTCATGCCCCAACAACAGGAAAGTGGTCTCCTATTTCTTTTTAATATTTTCAAATTATTATTAGGAAAAAAGTTAACGAGTGCCCCAGTACGCTAGATAAGAAAGTCAAAAGTGAAAATAATATGGTAAAGTGAAACAAGCATTCATTACATCGATGATCGACGTGTGATTTTAATATGCATTTCATAATTAGTGTCATTTTAAGATATGTATTATTTTTTTCATTCCAGCATCCCTGGACCGCTCGTTAGCAATATTATTATTATTATTATTATTATTATTATTATTATTATTATTATTGTTATTATTATGGAAAAATTGTCATAAAAGACCTTTAAAATTGATCAATTTGCAAGAAATGATCTTATAATTTTTTTTTGACTTTTAACGACCAAAACCCAAAAAAAACTTTGCAAAGTAAACCCTGACCCAACTTTTTGACGTTGACTGGCTGACCATTATTACTTATTGGCACACAATTTCACTACTTTTTTTTAATAAGTAATAACAATCAGTCAACGCCGGGGAATGCTTGTCAACATCGAAAAGTTGGGCCAAGGTGTTACTTTGCAAAGTTTTTTTGAGTTTTGGTCGTTAAAAGCCAAATTTTTTTTTACAAGGCCCTTTCTCGCAGAGTGACCAATTTTAAAGGTCCTTTCTGACAATTTTTCCTACTATTATTATTAATTTTGTTTCTTAAAAAGGCAAACATACATGCATATATGGTGTTACATTATTATTCTTATATATATATATATATGCATTATATATAAATTAATCATTGTGTTATCTTTATCTAGCTAGTAATCCCACTTTAATCTCATGTAAAGTTCATGCCTTTTGTTTCATATTAACAAGAAGCTCCTATACTTTCCTTGAAGAATTAACAAGAAATAAGAGCATAATAATAATAAAGAGAGAGAAAGAGTTGGTTGAACATGGGTTACTTGGCACCCAGAAAATTATGCCTTCTTTTAATCATCATTTCTACTTTACTCATATCAACTTCATTTGCAGGTATGTATATATATATATATACTTGTATATAAATTAAATGTCTATTTTTTTTTTCAAACACAAAACAAATAAGTAAAATAAAAATAGGTTAATTTTACATAAATTTTGTGGTGCATGCAGGTCGTCACTCCAGGTTCTTGAGTACAACCTCAGCTAATAAGGGATTTGTTGGAATCAATAATGATGAGGTAATATTTCATAGTTTTCATTCATATATTAATGTTGTGTTATGTTTAGTTTTGAAGAAAATTTCCTTAGATATATATATATGGAAAAAGAGAGAGAAAATATATACTTACTCTGCTCCAAATTAATTGCAACAGTTTGACCAAAAAGTTCTCACAAATTTAGTCAAAGTGCTGCAATTAATTTGGAGCGGATGAATTATTATATATATTGACATCACAATTGTCAATTGTAAAAGAATATAAGTGAATAAAGTAAGTAATTTCAATTAGCATGCATATATTTTGCATATTATATATACTCTCTTGGCTCTTATATAGTAAATTGAAGTCAAATGTAAAAAAAATAAAAAAAATAATCTGATATTTTTACAAAGAGTATATAAAACGATAATTCTTGGTGATCTTGGAGTGTTATAAAATTTACTGTATAATCTGTATGCATTATTTAATTTGCTACCAGCAGATAAACAGGCCAGGTAAGGTTAAAGCGCTGTTTGATTGAGTGTAATTGTATATATAAAATAGTTTCATAGAGAGTTATCTTTTTTCATTTTCAATTTTACATTATTGTTTGGTTTGTAAAATAGCGTAAAACCATTTTTTGTCTAATATGGTATCGAACAATAGAAAACTTGTTTTTTTTTTTAAAAAAAAATTTTTGTCTTCCATTTGAAAATCATTTTTACGTTGAAAATGTTTTACGCTCTACTTACTGAACATAGACTAAAATCAATGGACAAATTTGCCAAATATTTCAACCTCTTTGGTTTATCACATCAGTGAAGAATTTTGCATCTTTTTATTTTATTTAAAGAAATGATCGATGTATGGTGGTAAGAAAGTATCATCCATAGACCATGATAGTATTAGTACCTACTGTCCTATGAAGTTGGTATACAAGATGCTCATTTTTTAATACTTCGCCCGTTTTAAAATAAAAAAAAAAAATGAGATGCAACACCTTTTATTTTATGATAGAAGTTTAAATTTAGTTATATTTCTTTTTAGATAATAAATTTCTTTATCTCTATCATATCATATCACATAGAGCCGATCAACATTAGCCCGGCCCGTTGGCCCGGCCCGATCGGCCCGAAAATTTTGTGGGCTTTGGCGCACTTAAAGTAGGCATTTTTAGTTCAAAAGCCTGGCCCAGCCCAAAAAGCCCGCACAAAGCCCGCCAAGCCCGCCTAAAAAACCGGACTTTGGACATACTTACTTAAGGCCCGGCTCAGCCCGAACTTTTGATCACCTCTAATATCACATGCGTCGTCTATTTTTTTTTGCCTTTCTCTCATATTATTCCTCTTTTCTCTAAATTGTTTAAAAAAGTGTTAGTTACATCTAATAAAAAACAAAAAAAATATACAACTCCTTAGGGTATGGTAATAAATCCTGATCGTAATAATCGAGAGTGTATAATTGTATATGATGGGTCAGCATAATTGATATAGTATATAACATATTTTTAGACCTCAGCTATCACCTTAAGCTTTTCCATGTTACAGAACCATCTAAACCAAAAGTTTAAACTGGTAGTTGAAGTCGAAAAATATATTATATACTCTATTTATAATGCACTGGTCACTACTCTCACTTCTTTTCCATGGGACGCAAGATCAACACTCATCCCCTTTGAACATTGCTTACCTCTTTAGCCTAAGAAAGGAGCCAATAGTAGGACTCAGTAACTCACGTCTACTTTACCTGTATAATAAAATAAAAATGATGTGTCTCTTGGGTTCCGTATGTTTTGATGGAAAACATTTTCCCGGAAAATGATTTTCCTCTCTCTTTCTATTTTCCTTTGTTTGTTTTGGAAAGGGATGGAAAACAATTTTCCTTGAGATGGAAAATGTCACTTTGGAAAAGGAAAACCATTTTCCTTTTGTGGAGAAGGAATGCCACATTTTCCTTCTACTCTTTACTTCTCCCTTATTCACTCCTCCCATCTTTCCTTCATTTCTATTTTATTTTTTCTTTTCTTTACAAGTTTTCCTCTAATCAAACAAACAAAGAAAAACTTTATTTACATCTATGTTTTCCATTGAAATTTTTTTTCCTTAAAAAATGATTTTCCATGAAAATTATTTTCTTCCAAAACAAACAGAGCCTTGATTGACATAGTATGTTCTTTTTTTATTTTTTATTTTTAAAAGGAAAGGTAAAGTGGTGAATCAGGATTTCTTCCTCTCGAAGAAAAATCCTGATTTATCAGCAACTAGATAGAAGAACTTTGCATCTATAAAAGGATCTATTTTCATGTGCGTAGGGGTCTAGTGTCCGAGTAAAGCCTAACCTTTCTTAGAGTATGTTCTTGACAAAGCCAAATACGTCGTAGTCAGTGGTACACAATATCTTAGAGTAAAACCTAACCTTTCTTAAGTTTTGTAGTTCACCTAAAAATAGTACCCCGTCCCCGTTCCTTATTATGATTTGATAACTTTGATAAATTTTGCTTTTTTTTTTTGTTGTTGTTGCAAAGCTATAATGGATATTTGAATATTTTTTAAAATAAAAAAAAAAAAATCAAATGCTCATAATTTAGGACGACGCACGATGGATTAGCAAATTGAAATTTCTAATTTAATATATGTGCAAAAAAATAAAATAGACATAAATAAATATAGCTAGGGATATTTATGATAAGAGTCGAATTCCAGTGCTAGATTGCTTGATTCGACTTGTTATTAACATCTCAATTTTTTACCAATTAAGTTATTATCGAATAGCTCAAGATTGTGTAACCATAGATGTCCTTAGTACTTAGCAACACTCCAAATTAAAAGTTAGACGTTACATCGGCTCTATAAGTTATCTTTCCTTAAAGGACAATGAAAATTTTGAGTTTTTTTACCAAGTTTTTAATTAAGTCAAGTTTCGACTTGTTCAACTCAATTCACCAGTATCTCAACTCTCAATTTGAGTTTGAACTCAATTTAATTAAGCTCAAACGAGGTGAATTTTTACTGATTGATACTATGAAATCTAGTAGGTTGCGAGTTGTTTTATCTCTACACAAGTACACATCAGTAGATAAAATACATTATTAGTTTAGGACGTTTAGGATTGTTATTGTATTGAGATAAATTTAACTTATTATTTTCATCAAATTTCATCCATGCATGATGCACATATATAATAATGCTTATTATTGTCGAGTGAACTTGGTTCAGTGGTAACCAAGTCACTTGGTTTCCTTAGAGACCAGGGATCGACATCCCCTCCTTTGAGTATTGTCAGCTCAATTATTCTGATGTAAGAGTTGTATGTTGGACCCAGTTTACCTTACTTGTAAGGGGAAAAAAAAAACAATGCTTATTATTCAAATTAATTAAATATTTTATTAGTTTTGCCGTTGTATTTCCTCTTAATAATATATAATAAAGCCGTCGATTTTTCTTATTTTTGCTTTGAAATGCAGGAATTGCCAATTAAAGAAGATAAAGAAGAGAACTTTACAGTTCATGAGAGGATGCTAAGGCATATGTTCACCAATGACTATGGAAGATATAATCCATCACCATCTTTTCGAAGGCCTCGTCACAAACTTATTCCCAATTAACTAAATTAATTAATTAATTAATAGTATTTTAATTAATTAAGTAAGTAGGCCATATTATATAATTAAGATTAGCAGCTACCTAGCTAGCATGTTAATCTCGACCAGTGGCTTATTAGGATGGTCTTTTTTTTATCTTTTTTTTTTTTTTTTTTTTTTTTTTGCTTTGATTAAATAAGGTAATTAAGTTAGCCTGTTGTGGAACAAACAATATATCTATATATAAGCTTTCTACATATTTATATATGTATGTATATATTTAATTCGTTTCAATGTATAATAAAATATCGTAGCTCTGTGGTAATATATATGCTTCTTTAATTCCGCTGTAGGCGTTATTAATTTTATTTTTAGCTTCCAATATTAATCTCAACTCTCGTCATTTATTACACTATAATCTAAACTTTGAATCGGTAACCGGTTATCATAGGTTAACTAAGTCAATAGACTAATATCATAAAACAACCCATAAAATTTGGATTATACATACTATAGTTAACGATAGATGGGATTAATGTTGGAAGATCTCCAATAGTTAGAATTATTCGTATTATTTTTTTATTTTTTTATTATTTTGGGAGTCAAACGTTGATTAAAAAAAATGTTAATGTTAGACATCCATTATTATTGTTCATTTTTAACTAACATTATAATGTTTTCTCAAAAAAAAAAAACATTATTAATGTTTCTTTTAAGGATTGTAGAATGTAGACTATGTAGAGTCCAAATCAACTTAATCAGAAGAATTCAGATTTAATTTAATGTTGAATATGCGCATTATTATATATTGTAGATATATTTTAATATAAACCTTAATATAATCATTATTATTATTATTATTATACCAATTAGACTTAGATTAGGAAATTTTAGATAACTTAATAAAAAAAAAATCAGATTAGATCAGATCTTCTTATTTGTTTTTTATATTAACAAATTTTTTTAACTTCAAACTAAAATAATTATAAAGATTACATAATTGAAAAACATTTATTAATATGAATATAATGATATCTAATTGAATTTTTTTTCCTTATAAATCAGTCTATAAATCAGGTCAGAATTTAACATTTTGATCTGATCAGACTAAAAAATTCAGATCAAAGCATATCATATCATATAAAAAATATTTAAATAAAAAATATTTAGATCAAATTGGAAAAATTTAGATCAGGTCAAATCAAGTAATAAACACAACCTGAGAGCTTGTTTAGTTCGCGTAGGAAATAACATCCTGTAGGAATTAAGAATATTATTTAGATGATCATGAGAATTTAATTTTCCATGGGAATTTCAATCCACCATTTTGTGAGAAATAAAATTTTAGGAAGTCTAATTTCTCATAATTATGTCAACCAAACCACACAATGTCTCATCACTTCCTATCTAAACTTAATTCCCATGATTTTATTGTCAAGCAAACAAACTCTAAAGATACTACATATAAAAGTTGTCTACAATACTTTGAAAAAAAAAAAAACAATTGCTTCATTTTACTTGCAACATAGAAGCATCATTTTTTCACGCATTTTAACCAAGAGATTTGAGAGTGATATGCCTTTATATTAACACTAATATCTTATACTCCGTAGTTCCCTTCTTGGTTGTATTTAAATTATTTTAATTAATTCGTTCGTTCACATATCCAAATCTCTTTCATAAAAAGCGCATTAATAAGGAGTGTCAATATCAACTCTGGAGTGATTGCATTCGAGTTGTTAATTTGTTGAATAACAAGTGTGACGATGGTTCTTACCTTGGTGTGTTTATTAGAGAAGCTTTATGTAATGACCCGACTTTTTGAGACATGTCGATTGACAAAGGGAAATCGACAAACGGATCACTATCACTTAATTAACAATAAATCAGATTATTTGAATTAATTGGTAGTGATCCGTTTGTCGATTTCCCTTTGTCAATCGACATGTCTCAAAAAGTCGGGTCATTACAGTTGGTATCAGAGCCATAGGTTTGACCCTAAGTTACTTCTTCATAAGTAGCTTTGTAAGATGAGTGCTTTATGAACCCGAGCGAACCCTAGCCTAATATGGAAAAACTTAGGTGAGTGAAACCATGGGTAGAAGCCTGGGTTAAGACGTTTTATCGCTTTGTTTCCGCGTTGATGCCGTTTCCGTGTGCCGTTCGTGTACTAACTTGGTTGTGATTTCAGGATGTCAACCCCAAAACCTCCGAACTTTCGTCTTCGTCGTCACAACTTAGAGGATGCAATCCTCACTTTGGCTCAGAATAGTGTGCGGACCCAGAACAATCAGTCAACCTTTGACCGGTTGGCCCGACTACGTCCTCCAACTTACGACGGGGCAGCTAACCCAACCATCCTCGAAAACTGGATTCGAGAGATGCGCAAGATGTTCGATGTTCTGGCTTGTCCCGCGACTGAACGGGTTTCCATTGCAACATTTTATCTTCAGGGTGAGGCAGATAATTGGTGGAGTACACTCCGGTCTGACCCCGACACAGATCTGAATCTAAGTTGGGAAGACTTCACCAAGAAGCTGCAGAATCGTTTTTACCCCGAGGAACTCAAGTGGTAAAAGCAGGAGGAGTTTCTCACCTTCACCCAGGGTAATCTGTCCGTCCAAGCTTACACGGACAAGTTCACCGAGCTCTCCAGGTTCGCCACAACAGTTATACCTTCTGAAGCCGAGCGGGTCAAGAGGTATATCAAGAAGCTCAACTCCAACATCCGGGTTCATGTGATCAGCAGTAGGGTGAAGACGTTTCAGGAAGCCTACGAAGTAGCTCTAGAGGTTCAGTCTTCGGTTTCTGAAGAAGACTCAACTAAGAAGAGGGTTACGTCTGTTCCAGCTCCAGCTCCGGCAAAGAAGATCAGGTTCGAGTCTTCATCAAAGCAGCAACAGGGTTCTCGACCAGCTCCGAGTCAGGGTCCGAGGGTTTGTCGAGGTTGCAAGAAAGATTTCCACCCGGGAAAGAAGTGTGATGGATCGCCTATAGTGTGCTTCGATTGTGGTGAAGCGGGTCATAAGTCCATCTATTGCCCTAAGAGACAGCCAACAGCAGCAGCAGCCACAGGTAGTCAAGCTCCGGTCAAGAACAGGATTTTCTGCATGACACAGGAAGAGGCAGATGCTCAGCCCGACGTGGTCACGGGTACATTTCCTGTTCATGATATTTCTGCTTATGTACTGTTTGATACTGGTGCTACTGTGTCCTTTGTTGCTAGTTCGTTTATTGTGAAAGCTAACCTGATGGGAGAGTCTCCTGTCAAATCCGTGATAACTCTTCCTTTGGGAGAGGACTTTTCTTGTCTTCGGGAGTTCAGGGACGTGTCCATTGTCATCTCGGGGGTAAGGTTCGAGGCCAACCTGAAAGAGTTTCCTATGATCGAGTTCGATGTGATCCTAGGAATGGATTGGTTAGCTAAGTATCAAGCGACCTTTCGGTGTCGAGACCAGGCTGTCATTTTGCGAGGTCCAGGCGCAAAAAGGGTAACCTATGTCGGGAAACCGATAGGAAAGGGGTTGAAGATTGTGTCCGCTATGAAGATGCGCGGGCTGCAGCGCAAGGGTGAGACTGTGTTTTTGTGTCAAGTCAGGGACATGACCAAGGAGGAACAGCTAGAAGCCATTCCAGTGGTTCGAGAGTATGCGGATGTTTTTCCAGAGGAGCTGCCAGGGATACCACAGGAAAGAGAAGTGGAGTTCAACATCGATCTGGTGCCCGGGACTGCTCCGATTTCTAAGGCTCCGTATCGCATGGCTCCGGCTGAGTTGAAGGAATTGAAGACCCAGTTGCAGGATTTGATCGACAAGGGTTTCATCCGGCCTAGTGTGTCGCCATGGGGTGCTCCGGTATTGTTCGTGAAAAAGAAAGATGGCAGCATGAGGTTGTGTATAGATTACCGGGAGCTGAACAAGGTAACTATCAAGAACAAGTATCCTCTGCCCAGGATCGAGGATTTGTTTGATCAGTCGAAGGGAGCCAGTGTCTTCTCCAAGATTGATCTCAGATCCGGTTATCATCAGATTCCAGTGAAGCCAGAGGATATACCGAAGACTGCATTTCGCACGAGATATGGGCACTATGAGTTCGAGGTTATGCCATTTGGTTTGACGAACGCTCCTGCAGTGTTCATGGACCAGATGAATCGGACCTTTCATCATCTTCTAGATGTGTGTGTGGTAGTGTTCATCGACGATATTCTCATTTATTCGAAGAGTGAACAAGATCACACTCAGCATCTTCATCTGGTGCTAGGTATTTTACGAGCTCAGAAGTGGTTCGCGAAGTTGTCCAAGTGCGAGTTCTGGCTCAAGGAGGTTGCCTTTCTAGGGCATGTAATTAATGCGGATGGTGTCATGGTAGATCCAGCCAAGATTAAGGCAGTGGTAGAATGGCACAGTCCGAAGAATGTGGCCGAAGTCCGAAGTTTTCTTGGCCTAGCAGGTATTTTGAAGTATTTGATATAGCTTTTGTTAATGTCTATGCAAGAATACTTACCTGTGAATTTGTGTGTATCAGGTTACTATCGGAGATTTGTGAAAGACTTCTCCAAAGTAGCTGCGCCTATGACCAAATTGTTGCACAAAGATTGCAAGTATGTGTGGACTGAGCAGTGCGAAGAAGCCTTTCAAGCACTCAAGCAGAGTCTTGTGTCTGCACCGGTTCTTGCTTTGCCGACGGAGGGTGTAGGTTTTGAAATCTACAGCGATGCGTCGAAGAAGGGTCTAGGTTGTGTTCTGATGCAAGAAGGAAGGGTGATTGCATATGCTTCGAGACAGCTCAAGGTTCATGAGCAGAATTATCCTACTCACGACTTAGAGTTGGCAGCGGTGGTGTTCGCTTTGAAGATTTGGCGACATTATCTATATGGAGTATCTAGCAAGTTGTTCACCGATCACAAGAGTCTGAAGTACATCTTCACTCAGAAGGAACTCAACATGAGGCAGCGACGGTGGCTCGAGTTAATCAAGGATTACGACCTCTCAGTTGACTATTGTGAAGGAAAAGCTAATAAGGTAGCTGATGCCCTTAGCCGTAAGGATCGTCATTCATGTAACAGAGTGGCGGTTTTGCCTAAGGAGATCTGTTCCGACCTTCGCAAGATGGAGATTGAGATGGTTACGCCAGGTAGCACCCGAGTGTATTTGAGTGCTATGAGTGTCGAGCCCAGTTTGTATCAGGAGTTACGGGAAAAGCAGAAGGAAGACCCGCAACTCGAGAAGATTCGTGAAGCTAAACTTCAAGGCAAGGCAGAAGACTTCACGATTGAACCTGATGGTAGTTTGAGGTTCCGTAACAGGTAATGGAGCTATTGTTTTTATGAACTATTTTTTTCGCCTTGTGGAAACTAATATTTTGCTCCGTAACAGGTGGTGTGTGCCCCGGGTTTCGAATCTGCGAAATCGGATTATGGAAGAGGCTCACAATACTCCGTATTCGGTGCATCCAGGCGGCGGGAAGCTCTATAAGGACCTGAGGGAATGTTTCTGGTGGCCGAGGATGAAGCAAGAGGTCGCAGAGTTTGTAGCACGGTGTCTCACGTGCTAGAAAGTTAAGATCGAGCATCAGCGACCAGGTGGTTTGTTGCAGCCATTGCCGATACCCACATGGAAGTTTGACTCCATATCCATGGATTTTGTGGTGGGTTTGCCCACGACGTCTACGGGTTTGGATACGGTTTGGGTTATCATGGATCGTTTGACCAAGGTGGCTCGTTTCATTCCTATGAAGATCACTTGGTCAATGGAGAAGATGGCGGAAGCGTACTCGAGGGAGATCATTCGGTTACATGGTGTGCCGAAGGATATTGTATCCGACCGGGATCCCCGATTCTTGTCACGGTTCTGGAAGTCCTTGCAAGAGGCTTTTGGGACTAAGCTTAATCTGAGTACGACATTCCACGCAGCTACTGATGGGCAGACAGAGCGGACCATCCAGACACTAGAGGATATGCTTCGAACTTGTGCGTTGGATTTCCAACAATCTTGGGTTAAATCTTTGAGCTTGGTGGAGTTTTCGTACAATAACAGCTATCATGCCAGTCTTCAGATGGCTCCATATGAGGCTTTGTATGGGCGGAAGTGTCGTAGCCCTACTTGTTGGAGCGACATCAGCGATGCTTTGGTGATAGGTCCCGATCATATCCGGGATACCGTAGAGCAGGTGAAGATCATCAGGGCGAGGTTACAGGCAGCTCAGAGTCGGCAAAAGTCCTATGCTGGTCGTCGTTGGAAACCGCTAGAGTTTGAGGTTGGAGACAAGGTGTTGCTGAAGGTGTCTCCTATGAAGGGTGTGGTTCGATTTGGCCAGAAGGGTAAGCTCAGGCCTAAGTATGTTGGACCATACGAGATTCTGGAGCGTGTTGGTGAGGTCGCTTATCGGTTGGCGATGCCTCCGGATCTATCGAGGGTTCATGATGTATTTCATGTGTCACAACTACGGAAATATGTCAACGATCCTTCTCACATTATTCCGGTAGAGTCATCAGAGATCGAGCCGAACTTGACTTTTGAAGAAAAGCCGGTTCAGATTTTGGATCGTCAGGATCGGATGTTGCGTCGCAAGGTGGTACCTTTGGTGAAAGTTTTGTGGCGTAGCCAGAAGTTCGAGGAGGCTACTTGGGAGACCGAGGCTTCGATGAGGGAAAAGTATCCCGAGTTGTTCGAAGCAGGTATGGGTTTTTCTTTTGTTCTTTGGTTGCTTTTGTTGTGTGTTGTTTGTTTTGTTTTTGCGGTGTTTTCTGTTTGAGCTCCGTTAAGTAAATTTCGAGGTCGAAATTTATTTGAGGGGTGACTGTAATAACCCGGAATTTTGGGCCAGAAAATTTCGCGGTTATTAATGTGGTTTAATAAAATTCTAAGTCCAAAAGGGCCATGCAAGTTGGACTGTTTTTATTTTTAGCCAATCTTTTTCTCAAATTGGGCCAAAGGACCCAATTTCCTTCCTCTATTTTACCATGGCCGGTTCTCTCTTAGTGTTTGGGCCAACATTGTTTTTTTTTTTCTTGATTTAATTAAATTAATTAATATTCTTGGATAATTAAATTAATTTAATTAATTTAAATATTCTAAACCTATTCAAACTAGTTGCTAACAACCCCACTATTTTCTCCCTTCTCCACCCCATTTACACGGCTGCCCTATGCTCTCATTAGGATTTGTTTGTTGTTTTGGTTTTCTATAAATAGGACCTACTAGTCTCTTTTGGGTCCTAATTGTCAAATTAATCCTAAACCCTAAAATAAACATTTTTCTCCTCTCCTCTTTCTTTCTCTCTAAAAGCCGTGCCTTTAATCACCATTTTGGTGAATTTGTTCCTTGGAATTTTAATAGCGAATCCAGGTAACTTCGCTATTTCATTTAATTAAAGGGTAGAAAAACACATAGTTAATTAGGAATTGTAACATGAAAATTGTAGGAATTTAGTATTGTTTTTATGTATAAATGTCGAGCTTATGATGATAAGTTTCTTGATTTATTCCATGTATTTCTATGATTATATGTATGATCTTGTTTATTTTTAATAATTAAATTCATAGAATTAATCCTTGATAATTAAGCATGATTCGAAAACTTGTATGATAATTTATGATTTATATTTCTGATTTTATTCTAAGTTTTCGAGTATTATATGTTCATGTATTGATGTGTTTCTTTAATTTTTAAAGCATGAATCATGATTAAATCAACTAGTATAGTTAAATCTTGAATTAAAAACTTGATCTTGTTTTGTTAGATTTGTCGAGTGGCATGAATATTATGGAAGAATTAAAAATGTTATGCTAATCTTGATCATACTAAATTAAATATGTGAATCTTTAATCTAATCTTTAATTATTTTATGTCTTATAAATTCTTGAATGTGTAAATTACTTCTTGATTATTATACATATATGTGCCGAGTGGTTGTGTTTGTATAAGAGCATGATTGATCTTGATTCTTGAATTTTAATCTTGTTAATTGATGTTAAGTATGATTTTTGTGGTAATTGTATATTTAATTTAATTGTTTGTTGTAGATTAAATTATATGAACTAATTGAATAATTTGGTGAAAGTTCATGAAATAGTCGAGTGGTAGAAAATTTGGGAACAATAGGGTTTTCATCTTATTTTGGTAATTTTGGTAATTAAATTGACTAATTAAATTAAATTAAGAAATTGATTAATTATTGTTATAAATTTGAGATTACCGTGTGAAACAAATAGTTTGGTCAAATGTTTGGTTAATTTTGGTTATTATTAATTTAGGAATAATTAATAATAAAAGTTACAGACAAAATAATTATCAGGGATAAGTTGTAAAGTGTAGGGATAAAAAGGATATTATTGTTAATATTACTAATAGGACCGATTGGTATTAGTAGTAATAATATAGGACTTCGGGTATTATTATAATTAATATTAATAATATTAGTAATAATATTAAGGTTAGTATCCGAAGGAATAATTATAAGTATATGATATATATTAAGGATAGTATAATATAAGGTTTAAAGATGCATAAGATATTACTAGGGATAAGAAAGGAAACAGAGTAATAGCTATACATGTTATGTTTCGGTCTCTGGCTAGGAAAGGCTTGGTATTTAAGGTGGCCAACATACGTGCCGCACCTCCCTTTCCTGGGACTCCGAACATTTCATTTCCTATTACGGTCACCTAGTATTTTCCCAATATATGATATGAATTAATTAAATGAAGATATAAGATACAATATGGACGCCCACCTAATGACTCGAGTAGTTAGACTGGGTTAAGTCGAGGCCACTGCTCAATTGGGACGAGCACACGAGCTCCCCCGAGCAGTTCTGGGTCTTAGGATATGTAGTCGTCTGGTAGTGGTACACGAGCCGCTATTAGGGGTTATGGCCATAGCTTAGGCTTAGTGGTGAAACACGAGATCCGCTACGGGTTGAGTACACGAGCTCACCCCGGCATGTTCTAGGAAAGTTGTGGTGAAACACGAGATCCACAACGAGTTATAGTGACCAGTCCAACAAAGATGATATGATATGATGAGATCATAAGATATGACTTGATATGATGAAATCATAAGATGATGTGATATGATGATTTCGTAAGATATGATATGATATGATAAGAAAGATAAGATATGATCATTTATGATAAGATACGATATATATATATATAGAAAGAATATGATAAGTAGGAATATGAAATACTAAAGTATAATATATGATGGGTATAGCATAAGTTAAGATCTTGAGATAATAATATAAGTATAAGTATTTGGGTATTCTAAGACTTCCGCTGTGTATGAGTTCGTATTGTTGTATGTATGTAAGTATATGATTGATGGGTGTGTATTTGTACGTATTCTAACCGTATAATGCAGGGGTGGTTGTACATACAATGTACGTAGACAATACGTATTTCTAACCGTATTTCTGCAGGTGTATTTGTATATGTATTTTCATACGTATTTTTATACGTACTTTTATACGTACTTTTATACGTATTTTTATACGCATTTTTGTACATTTATATAAAGGCATGTATTAAGTTTTTGTACAGTTTTTATGTGAATTTCTATGCTATTATGTGTTTGGTGGTCCCTCGATTAAATGGGATAGCCTAGTTACTCGCCACTGACGGTGGACCCCCCCCTCAGTTTCAGGTGAAGCCGCTGCTGAATAACGGGCTTTCGTGGATGGGCTTGAGTTGCTAAGGGCCTTAGATAGTTAATCCTCCTAGATGATTTATGATTAAAGACATTCATTTAGTTTATTTTATGATCCCAGCATGTTGGGACAGCATTTTAAGACCATATATGTAATAATATTTACTGGTTTATTTTGGACAGTTGGTAGTTTATTTAATAAAGGTTAATTTATTAATTCAAATAATCTGATTTATTGTTAATTAAGTGGTAGTGATCCGTTTGTCGATTTCCCTTTGTCAATTGACATGTCTAAAAAAGTCGGGTCATTACACTTTAAGTTTAGTTCCTTGTTTTAATTCTATAGTCTTTGCTCATGTTTTTAGAGAAGCTAATAAAGCGACTCATACTATGGCTCGTCTTGATCCGGGTGATTCTGATGTTAAAGCCTAGATTGGTTGTGTGCCAAATGAGCTTGAGGATGTAATTGCCGAGGATATTTGTTTAATGAATATCTAGCTTTAGAAGGCTTTCTCAAAAAAAAAATATACGAAGTATGTAAACTTTGGAGTGCCAATATCATAACCTTAGATTGTTAATTGAAGTTGTTATTTCATATGTCTTTTTTACTTACTACATCTTTTTTCACATCTCCCAATACATCACTTTAAAAAATGTACAATATATTTGGAACGTAGATGTTGAGAAAAATAAAACTAGATACCATCACAACTATATTATTCCTTATATACACAAAAGTTACATTTCACAACTTACAAGACCTTATCTCTAAGGCCATAAATTAGCTAGCGACCAACCGAGCTACCTCAATTTCCTAACGGAGGGAGTATATTTTATTTTAAAATTTTTTCCACTGCAAGATTGAAGGCTAAGCCTTGGAGGACTACCAACTCCTGAGAAGACTTTCGTATGATAATGGGCCTGCTGCTCAATTGAATTAGGTGGTCCAAACAAACAAAACATAGCTTCGGCTTCTTTTTTTTTTTTTTTTTTTTTTTTGGTTTATACGGCCTGCTGCTCAATTGAATTAGGTGTGCCACTGTGCTACAATATCCTGGCTGAGAATCAAGCCCAAAACTACTTGCATTACCAAAATTTCCTTCCTTAGTTCAGTTAGTAGTTTAACACTCACGACCCATTTGATTGTTGGTAATGAAATGTGATAATGTTAGAGAATATTAGACCATAGGTCCATATCTATGGGGCAAGGCCCATTAGGTTAAATTTATTAGGTTAAGTTTATGTCATGTTATCTATATAAGTCAATGTAATCGTATGAATAAAAAACACAATAATATAATATCTATTTTCTCTAAATTTAACAGGTAATGACAATGGATTTAAAGTGTAATTTGTTAATGAAGAACTTCGAAATTCCCATGAAAAACATATTTTTCATATCCAAACTTGAAATTTCTTCTTATTTTTTTTATTAGAACTTATTTAAATTTATTAAACCTGAAACTTTTTTTTTTTTTAAGGTGAAGAGAACAAACTCTTAAAAGTTGTTTTACTAATTGTAATTTTTGGTAAAACCTATAGATATTTGGGAGATAGTTAATCTATAAATAGATTGGTGTGACAAAATCCAAACCAAGAAATATTATATGCTTGTAATGTGTAAACAAATCATACGCTATCATTATATATATATATATATATATATATATATATATATATATATGTTCATATGAGAAATATAGTTTTGGTGAGAAAGGTGAGAAGCAATTTCAATCATTTGATCAACAAATGAATGGCTAAGATCAAATTTGATTCTCCCTCTTTACTCCTTCTATAATTTAAGGTCAATTTATCTATGGTATAAAGTCAATGTATTTAATCAATGTATTTATAGTGTATGATGAATGTACTTACAATTGGTGGTTAATGTACCTCTAGGTTATAGTTAATGTATTTATCTCTTCTCACATTTCTCACGATAAGAAATTTCTCACCGGAACCAACCCTATATATATATATATATACTTCCTCCATTACAAAAAAAACGCAACAAACTTATTTCACGCATTTTAAGGAAGAGATTTAAAGGTCTAAACGATCAAATTAATATATGTAATTTTAAGACAAGTAACCTATAATATCATTCTTATTTGTATTAAAATTATTTTAATTAATTTGCTCATTTACACTCTTAAATCACTTCTTTAAAATGTGTGAAAAATGATTTGTTATGTTTTTTTTTTTTAAGGGAGGAAGTATAATAATACTCTGTGATATGATATGATTCTATATTTGAATATTTTTATAAGACTATAAGAGACCAAAAGTAAACACATCGTTTAAAAGGCAAGTGCCGTCAGCATAATTTTACTAATTTGCCCTCCCAAATATGTATTTACTAATGTGACTCACCACGCCAACGAAGAAGTATAAGGTTAAAATTGTCATTGACTAAGTTTAGGGACTAGCACATGTAAACTTCTTTGACTTAAATAGAGGTAATCTAATAATGCTACAAAAAACGAAGGTTGAACGGTAGCATCAACCAAAGTGTATTTTATACTAGTACGTAATTTTTGTTTGCATGGCCACTTGTTATTTGTCGTTAGATTACGTGCGCAATTTGAATACCATTTACTTTTTATTTGCACACTACGAGGGTAAACCTTATTCCACGTTACAAATCTTTAAATTATTTTAGTTATTAACTAGGTTAGTTTGTCCGATGCACCATTTATATATTTTATTCTTATAGGAAAATTTCATTTATTATTTTTATGGAGAAAATATGTATAGTCATATTGTCATTAAATTGATTAGAAAATTTTATTAATTAGTCTTGAAACTTGAGAGACTTAAAATTAGAAAGAAAGTGATGTCATGATTAATTTTGGAGAGAAAATTTTTCATGAGATTTTGACACGTGACATATAATGACATCAGCATATTCTATTTTACTATAGATTTACAAACTAGAAAACATGTTATTTACGACGGGAATTCTCGTCGCAAAAATTGGAAAATGTGATCCCGTCGCAGAAAAGGGGTGTCGCAAATGCTTTTTCCCGTCGCAAAAGTGTGACCCCATTGCAGAAAAGGGAGGTCGCAAATGATTTTTTCCGTCGCAATCCCGTCGTAAATGATCCATTTATAATAGAGTTTGAGTTAGCTATTAGGCAAGTTTTAGCGACGGACTCAAAAACTGTCACAAAAGATCTACATTTTCTACGTGATTTAGGCCCATCATTAATGTGTACCCGTCATTAATTGACCAAGTTTTTGTAGTGAGAATTATAGATTATAGATTATTATTGCAAAGCATATCATATTATTATTATTCAAATTAATTTAGACCTTTTTCTATTAATATATGTTACATCCGTTTTTATTTATTTTTCTAACTTTGACAGTTGACTTGTTAGAAAATGTCGATCATGTGAAATTTCATTGAGTTCGTTTCAACATTTATTTTAATTTTTTAATATTTTATTGTTATTATAATTTTCAACCATGCAATTGGATATTATCCGTATTAATTTTTGAAGTTTGGGCTCATCAAACATGAAAAGATGGAGTAAACAAATTAAAAAAATCTGAAAGGACTAAATTGTAAATTTCCATCTGGCAATATCAGATCAAAACTTTTAAGACAGAAGTTACGGAGTACAATGTTCTTGCAAAATTACAACGTTCATTGTATCAAAATTTTAGGCAAATGTTAGTTGCAAAAAAAATAAAAAAATAAAAAAAATAATAAAAAATCAAATAGTTTCGATCTCTATCAAATTTAATACGTACTTGATCTTAATTTTTGTAGCCTATTGCTTTCACCCTACTTCGATATGTATATATAAATAAGTAATCCTAAGTCATCATAATCATCATAAAAATTGGATCATTGCCTCATTATTCATGGTAAGTTTAGTTTGTAATAAGAAAAACTTATCCCATCAAATAATGAAAATTCTAGTGTAGTCTTATGACTATCGACTATCGTAATGAATGGTTAGGATTGCACGATTTTGGATTTATTTTTTATTGCTAAATATAATTAAAAATCTTTTTAAAAATACCTTAATTAGATTTTTAATTTAGGAAAATAATTTCTGAGGTTTTCTAAAATTAGTTTTTATTCTTGAAAAAAATCCAAATTTTGTTTCCAAAAATAAAAAATCTAATTAAAGTATTTAAAAAAGGATTATAAATTAGATTTATGAATTAAAAATAAATAAAAAATCGTGCGATCCTAGTTATCCACTACGGTAGTCATTAGTCTACAAAAATTAAACTTACCACTACGGTAGTCACTTTACTACCAAATTCTTTTAGGATTTACTCTCAAGAGCACATAGAGTGAATATTTTCCATTGTATCCCATTAGTTATTTTGTGTTAACCTGGTGATCCTTCATGAGGCGAAATTAAACAAATAGAAAAGTGGAGTTTCCGTACCTTGGAGGTTGATATCCGTATTTCTCACATCACATTTTCTAACATATTTGACAACACATATCTATGTATACCAAAATATTTGTAAGTCTTTAATTACATATATATTATTAGTAAAAACTAAAAAAACTGACAGGAATATTATTGGATCATGTAGATGAGAATTCCATTATTATATCTTTTTATTTATACAGTGTATAATTGTATATTATTGTTTATATATGTTGCACGACCTTTTAACGACCTTATCACTAGTAACAAAAAAAAGTAACTTTTTATTATAAATCTTTAATTTTTTCACATAATTAGTCAAAATTTAATATAAAAAGTTTGTGTTCATCCTCAAAAATTACGATTTTTAAGTGAAAAGTTATCGTCATATCAGACAGGATATGAATGAGTGTAGTGTTAAATTCTTTATAAAAAAAATAATTAAAGAACATAAAAAAGTAATACTAGTATAAATTACCTCATACAAGTATATTTGTTATTTTCGGTGACAAGAGTCAGCATCATATTAGCTAGATGTTCTATGTGGAGAGAAGATTAATAAGTAATAACCAACAATTTTTTTTTAAAAAAGGTTAATTATTATTCACAAAACACATATTACTTTCTTGAAAGGTGATAAAGCATGGAATGCGTCCCATGCACTTCACGTGCCTTGTAAGAAAGGAGCTGAATTGCCCTTTTCATTAGTCTATAACATTCCACACCTTTTTTCAACAGATTAATAATATATTAACAAACGAAAATTGCCAAAAAAAAAAAAAAAATGCATTATGCACGAATTAAATAAAAGAAAATTATGTTTGTTGCAACATTTAGGGTTTATAGATAAATAACTTTCTTCATAGCATTATATTTTGTGTGTTTGTATGTACTTCCGATCCATGTATGATAATATAATATGCAAGCAATGAGATCTCTTGCAACAAATGAAATTGATCAAAGGTGTAAAAAAAAGAAAAAATTCACATGAATAATCTCAAATATTGGAGGTCTTCCAATATTAATTCTAAGATTCTCAACTATCGATTATTATAGTATAATCCAAACTAACTTTGGGGGTTATTTTATGATATTAGTCCATTGATTTAATTAATATATCGTAACCGGTCATAAATTCAAAAACTAATCGTCATCTCACCCTTCCCTTAGTTATTGTACTTTACTATATATGTATTCCTCCCTTTCTATGAAGCAAATAAGAGTAAGCTATTAGTTGGTATTGACTAATATCGCAAAACAACCCCCGGCCCATAGTTTCGATTATACTGTAATAATCGATAGTTAAGATTAATATTGAGAGACCTCTAATAGTTGGGATTATTCGTATGAAGTTTTCCTAAAAAATATATTATTATTACCCAAAAAAAAGCGAGAACAAGAAAGAAAATTGACAATCAAAGATGAACAAAAATACAATACGAAAAATCTCTATGATATATAAGAAAAGAAAAGGTCATATGACATCTTATCAGAATCGTCTTGATAAAAAAAATGAATTATATCAAATTTTTAGATTTTTTTTAATAAAGTATAATAGTAGATATTTATGTTTAATCATATGCATTTGAAAGTGAAAAACACATAGTAACCAACTTATAGGAACAATATCGTCAACAAAAAAAACTTATAGGAGTTGCTAGAGAATAAAAATTGATATTTTAATGGTAGACAAATCTAATAAAATCCAATTTGACTATAATTTCAATTTTCATTCAATGTAAACAATCAAATTGCGGTAAAAGTAAATAATGCAAATAGTACGTATGTCAAATTAACGATAATAAGATAAACTGTTGAAAATTCATGCACATAGAAATAATGAAAGTGGTTGTTCGAAGGGGAGTGGATATGTAACACTAGGATCACCATTCATCAATCCTCTTTTTTATTTTTTTGATGTTCAAAATTGTATTAAAAGATTATCTAATTTAATTTAAATATTTAAATAGACAAAATGACTTGGTCTCCAACAAATTAACAAAAGTTAAGTTGTTGATCACCCCTCAAATTCTAGTTGAAAGACTAGGGTTCAATTCTCAAAAAAAAAAAAAAAAAAAGTGTGTTTACTTTTTTTACTTAAAAAAATGAAAAATGTATGTACAAAATTACACACATTGACCCACCTTCCAATTTCTAACCTATCTCACCTACACATGATTATATGAACATCTCTTTCTATGACTAGTCATTTGGTCAACTCATAGAGTCATAGCTAAGAATTGAAATAATGTGGTTATCTTGGACCAAATAATTGTAATGAATTACCATGAAGGGAATATGGTAATGAATTACCAAAAGAAAAACAAAAGAATTACATACCCAGTTTATTGTTTCATTATTTACCGAATCTATTGATTCAAGATCAATTTTACCGGCTTATATCATCAGAAATCATAAAGGATAATTTATTAAAGCAAGAGTCTAATTCTTTTACAATTTTTTCTCGATTTTAAAAGTTAAAGTTATGGCTTTAAGAGAAGGTGTAAAAAAAATATGAATATAAAATTCATTTTTCATCTCCCATTATTATTTGATGTTATGAGATTGACTCATCTGTGATTAGTTTTGTTTATTTTTAATAAAAAGTGTTTAAAATATTATTTTATTTTTAGGTAATAAACAAAAAGCAAAATCAATACAAAAAAAGTGAAGCATAGCATTGTGGTTAGGGCCGGACATGCTTCATCGGGGGTGATAACCCGAATTTGATCCTCACTAACGACACTAAGCCCTTCGCTTCATTTGCCAAGAGTATTTCTTCGGCTGGAGCGGACTTAATCGCTCGAGACTCCAATGGTTATTGCTTGGTTGTCCACACTTTCTACCTCGACACCTCTTCGTCTCTTCTAAAAGAAAATATTGCCATGTGTAACAAAATTAAGTGAGATAATTTGATTGCAATGAATACTGTCAACAACATTTTTCGGCTCTGCTGGAAGGTTTCTCACCTTATTATAGAGATTCAAACTCTATTTATTAACTATGTCTCTCACATTTATAGAAAAAGTAATAAAGTTTCCAATTGGATAACCAATATTGGTCACTTAGTACAATCTCATATTTGAATTAAATGTTCTCACACTTCTCAGTTTTATACTATGTCTCTCAGCTTTATACTATTATTTAAGGGAAACCTATCATAAAGATACCCGGTATTGCGATGCATTAGTACGAGTCTAGTCTAACTTTTCATGACAATGGAGTAGATATTTTTAGGTGCACATGCACTTTGACACATTGAGAAAACGCATAAACCCTAGTTTAGACTTTAGATCCATATCCAAAAAAATCTTTAATCAAACTATTTTTATACTTTTCTTTAATAATTATAGTAGTTTGTTACGAATATTTAAAACTCCAAAAGTTCCACCACGGAGGCACACACTTCAATTTAAAGAAACTGTACTTAAATATTTTTTCCAATATTATTATTTAACAAAAATTCATATAAAAAAAAGATTTTATTTTCCGAATCCGCCAAACTCACCAAAAAGTCACATTCTTAACGGCGTTAATCACAGTGCTCATTAGGCACCAACTTTGGGTCACAGACTGTGACTCACAGTGAAAAAATGTGTGTGAAAGAAGCAAGCAGAAGCATCAATTTTGACGTCGTTACTTTGCTGCCGTTAAAAACGACTTCTCTCCTCATAGACGAAGAAGACGAAAATTAGAATCAGAATCTCTTTTTCATCTTCTCTCTTTCACTTTCGTTCTCTCTTCTGTGGCGCGTTCTTAGTTGCAGTTTCAGGTTTTGATTCTCTGTTCGTTTTTTTTCCGCTTAATTTCTTTTCTTTTGATTTCTTTTTTGCATATAAAATTAAATTTATTGTTGAACTAAATCCTTAAATTGTTTTGTGTATTTGAAATAAAATCATTAAATTGTTTGGATGTTTGTTAGATGTGAATCTCATGTGAGGAGCGAGATTTTTGGTAAACAAATCTTGACATAATTTTGTTATTATTACTTGTTTTTATTTTAATTTAATTTGAATGTTCAATCATCTAAATCGTGAACTCTTTGTATGGATTCACTCTTGCTTCTCCTTTTTCTGTTTTATAGCCATTAGTTTAGGATCTTCTGACTTCTGTGCTTTTTTTTTTTTTTTAGTTTTGGATTTCTTATACAGTTATACTTATTCGTATTTAGGTTTAGCAAAAATAAATTTATGAAATTAAATTAAGTTAATAAAAATTAATATTTATTTCCGTTTTATACTCCCTTACTATTGCATTTTTACTCTTTATACTCTCTTCTCTCTAATCGGTGTCTCTTTGAGGGTTTCTACACTTTTTTTTTATATAAAATTTTTACGATGCTTGGGACTGTTATATTGATGTTTTGATTCGAATTCTATGTCTGATCGAGTTTAATTATGCCTTTTTTTTTGGGCGATGGTGTATAGAAGAGAGGAAACAGTATTACGATTCTACTTTGGTCATATGATTCAATAATCCTTCAATAATCCTTGATTATGAAGTGAAATTATAACATTAGTAGGTTGAGATTTTGGATGTTGATTGCTGGTTTTCCTCCTATGTTATATTTGAATCTTGCTGCTGTAATTTAAGTATTTGAGGCTCCGTTATTTGGATGTAGTTTCTAAAGGCTAAATAAAAGTCCTGTATCTTGAATATGAAATTTTAACTCATCAGTTGGAATTTAGTCTATACGTAGAGCATTCATAGTCTCTTGTTGCTTCCACAGTTTTTTGCTAGGTTTTTATGAAATTGCTTAAACCCCTTTTTGAAACGATTTTACATTATGGGATCTGTAGATAAAGTTCAGTGTAAAAAATAATAACAAAGTTTGGGAAGAATTACATTGCAATTATCTTGATTGGATGTGAAAGTTTTGCTAGAGAAAATCCCTTATTGAATGAGTCAATGGTTTATATAATGCATGGTCGGCCATCTTTGATCATTCATTGTTATTTCTTTTGTCCCAGAAAAACATATGGTCTTTGTGGGGATGTGATTGCTTTTTCCTGTCACCATACTTTGTTAACGGGCAAACAACGTGGATGATAGCAGCTGAAAATTTGAATTGATATATCAGCAATTATGGGAGGTGCTTGTTGTGTTGCTTCTAGGGACAGAAACATACAGCATGGATCAAGTGGTGAATTTCTGCACAGAAATTTTAGGCACTCTCCGTCATGGAGTTTTCGGTGGGATAGTCGAGTTGGGATAGCTGGTGAAGAACCTTCCTTAGGTTGGTTGTCTGATGTGGCAAGCAGGAATGACATAATGGATGCGAAATCTGCAACTGATGTATCAGCACAGGTGTCAGATGGAGGTAGTTCAATGGAGAGTTATCGAACGGGTGTGTGTCGCAAGTCCTCCATCAACCATGAAATTACCAAGAACCAAAAAATGACTTCCTCGGGTAAATTTTTTGTTTTTTTGCAGTTTCTTGTATCAGGTGCAATTGATTGTTCAACTTGGTTAAGTTAGGGTGCATCCTCTTTAGCCTAAAAAATATGTTTTTTTCAGATAAGTTCAGATAATGTCTAATCATATGTAATAAGTTGAATAAGGTTTGATCAGGTCCAATCAGGTTTGATAAGATCCAATTGTTTCTTATCATCATTAACCAGGGCTAATTAGGTCTAATAAGTTCAAGTAATTTCAAGTCTAATGAGTTATAAGAAGTTAAGAACACACCCTTAGTGATTAGGGTATCTTAGTTGGTCCTTTTCTGGATGCATGCAAAGATAATGCATGGGGAGTAAGTGGTCAATTGTCAAAATTGTGTTCATATCTATTTGGGTCTTTTTTCCAATTTACATTTTAAATGCCTTACAAGGGTAGCTGTGGGGTTGCTAAAGATTTTTTCGTGGTACAAGAACAATGATTATGATACCGAACATGAGAGAGAGAGAGCAATGATACAAAAAAAAAAGAGGAATTTAAGAAAAAAATGAGCTTGATGATCGAACAAATTAAGTATGTGATGTTCATCAGATAACATTTGGATTGCTTACACATGGATTTCTTAAGAATATTGGAGCATGTAATGCATCAAACAATTTGGAAAGATATTGAGACCTTTTGCTTTATGTGTACACTGTGAATTTTGATACAAGTATTTTTGTGTGGCACAGTCATGTTTCACTAACTACCATAAAGATTTTGTCTTGTTATATTTACCTTTTGAGCCGGTAGATAGAGACAAATGGACATAAGGATCAAGTCATCAACGTAAATGTATGTTGGCTTGTTGCAAAGTCATTACTAAATCATTCTGGTATTCTTACCTTCCCTCATATATTTTTGGGGGTAAGGCTAATTCACTTTCTCAATACCCTGGGAAATAATTTTAGATTTCATTGTTGCACCAATGGCTGATTATAGTAATTCAAGATGTGGGTGTGCCTTAAGCTTTGATCTTCAATTACTGTTCTTTTCTTCCAAATTAAGTTTCAAACTTCAGCCTCATATTTCTTGGTTTCTAATCTTTCATTGGCAATGTAATTAATACCTTTATTTTTAAAATTGGACTTGTGCTTAAATTCATCTCTTTATTACTATGGCAGATCAATCCACTACAAGGAGCACTTGTACAGAGGTAATTTTTTTTTGGTGTTTTTCTCGCCTATTTATGATTTCCTTTCTCATCATGAAGTATTTATGTAATTGGCCTTTTCTAATATCGTGTTCTCTAACGTTTTAGGTGAAGCAGTACACAGAATCCCCACAAGTTTCGGACTCTGCTTCTGTTAAGTTATCACCCTCAATTCATACAACATCTTTGCACATGTCACCTATCTCATCCCAAAGTTATCCACCTCCTCCCTCACCAACTCCATCTAGCTGGGCCCAAGGTTCGCCAGCACAGCAGCTAGCCCATCAGGTATCTGATAGCCATAGCTCTGGTAGGAACTCACCTATGAATTCTGTCTATGAAGAAGGGCAGGTTCCTTATGGGAACTCTGCTGCAAGAAATTTGTCAACTAGGGGTTCCTATGGCAGGCCCTCAGATGGCTGGTCGGCTCACGTCTTCACAGAACTGATGTCAGCATCACAAAGAGAACGATGGTCGTTTGATAGCGACTCCTGCAGCCTTTCTCATGATAAATTGAGCAGAAGAAGTGGCCATAATTCCCGGTCAATTTCTGTTGACCTTCAAATATGTGGGATTTGCTCCAAGCCTTTGTCTGAGAAATCTGCTTGGAGCTCCCACAAAATTGTTGCAGGTAATGAATTATCTGTAGTCGCTGTTTTGATCTGTGGGCATGTATATCACTCTGAGTGCTTGGAGACGATAACACCTGAAATAAACAAATACGATCCTGCCTGCCCGGTTTGTACGTTTGGGGAGAAGCAAACCCTGAAACTTACTGCAAAAATGCTAAAGGCAGAAAAAGATCTTAAGGCTAGAAATAGCAAGAAGTCAAGGAATAGGGTTGTGGACACCAGTGCCTCTTTTGACTTTGATTATTGGAAGAAAAGTGCTGTTGTACCCGAAGGTAAAAGCCCTAAGTTTGGCAACAGCTCTAGCTTGAAGATTTCCGCTGCAAAGCCATTTCTAAAACGACATTTCTCCTTTGGGTCAAGGGGCAACAAGTCTTCTTCGGAAAGCTCGTCTGTTAGGAAAAAAGGATTATTCTGGGCGAGGTCAAGCAGGGAATAAGCTCCTTTAGCTTGATTTGATACCATGAAGGTGAGTGCTTCTCCATTAGAAGTGACATTTGCTTAAAGAATGTTTCTTTGTTGGTCCATTAAAATTTAGAATTGTTGCTTGCTTTAAACTCAGTCTGAAATGATTCTTCCAAAAAATATAAAATTGAATAGGAATGTTTTTTTTTAGTTTGTTGATTTTGTTCAATTCTATCCTTATTCATCACCTATTTTTCGTATGTGTATAACTGCATTTTTGGTCTTAGTTCTCAAAGGCTATTTTCATACTAAAAATTAAGAGCTTACTACTTTCACTTACCACTGGTTCAACTTTTTTCGCAGGATTTGTGCGTGTATTTACGACTAAAGATGATAACATGCTTGGCGACAAAAAATATGTGACAAAAAGCTGAAGATGGCTTGTTTAGATCGCGATTAGTTTGGTGTATCTTCTCTGATATAAAGGGTTTAATGTGGTGGTTATGACCATTGTAAAGAAGGAAAAATAGGATAAAATGTGATAGGATGTTATAGATAGGTAAATTAAGGGGGCAGGTGATTTATGAAGGTTTTGTTCTTTTTATTCATGTTATGTACATTTAAATTCGTTCGTATCAAAATAGTTATATTTGTTTTGCAAACAAATTTGTTCTTTGATGTTCATCTGATGGACACTGGTATCATGGTATGTGTAAGACTGGGGTGCACACTACTTCTTTGATGTTCATCTGTTTTATATGCTATGAATTCATCCACATTAAGTCATGAACTCCTCAGTTGATATTACGGATGACATGTCAAATCTATCTAAAATTTTTGCTATTACACACCACTTCAGTTACGGAGTATTAATTTTGCTCTCATCATCAAACTAGTACTTCCTCCGTTCCAACAAAAAAAACGCAACAGTTTTCATTTTTGGATGTTTCAGAGTAAATGCAACAAATTTTTATTTTTCTTATATAGTAAACTATTGCTACTTAAAAGACATAAATACCATTACTAATTCTTTTTTGTCCCAACTTTTTTTCTCTCCAATTATTTAATTGTTCCCACTCTCTCTTATAACTCTTTTAATTGTCCCTATTTTTCTCTCTATTTATTTTAATCAACTAACCCTCACTTTTTCTAATTACCCACAACAAAAAAATGCCCAGAGTCCCGAGTCCGTGCCATGACAATTGTTGCGTTTTTTTGGAACGGAGGTATTATTATTGATAATGATTAATGAGTTGTTGAAAAAAGAAATTTACCTGTCATTGTGAATTTTATTGTTAAGGATAGGGAATGATAAAGACACAACTAAAATTGATATGGGCACAACCCATTGTGAGAGCACATCTTCCTATGCTCCACTCATAAAAGTTGTGCCCATATCAATTTTAGTTGTGCCAATATCAATTCCCATTAAGGATTCAGTGTTAAGTTTGGGTCTCATTGTGAATTTTATGTAGTGTTACATTGTGAATTTTAGGATCATATTTTGGATTTGGATATTATTAAGATCCGTAAGTAGTGTATTTTTTTGGGTACTTAGTGTTACATTGTGAATGTTGGTAGTTTTTGTGGTACTTATTTTCAGTACTATTACGTACTTGGTACTTGAAATAAAGCATTGCAAATTTGCAATTTGTAATGGTGGGATCAACAAAGATTTATCAACTGCGGAATTCAAGTAATTCTGCATTGAGATGCAAAAACGTGCATATGAATATATGATGGGAAGTGTGGTTCAAAAAGGGTGTATCGTGTATGGTACATTCACCACGTTGGTAGTTTGGTACCCTGTACCCCCACCTCAGTCCTCAGATATTACAAGGTGAGAGTTTTAATGCTCACGATTTTCATTACTATTTCTTGTTTTTGGTCAATTATTAATTGTCATTTGTCCTCTTAAAATTCAATATATACTCGTAGTTTTTTTTAATATTGTTTGGTGTTATCAGGTTTTGAGTCAAACTCTACTGCAAGTTATCTGGTTCAATTTAGTTGATATACACACACTTCAAATAAAAAAAAAAATCATCTTAGATTCATGTGGTGAGATTTGGTGGAAAACTTGATCAGTGATCACTAGGTCAAGACTTTAAACTCATTTTAATCCGGTCCATCCCTCGATATATGGATAACCCCAACTAACACCGCTTGTTCAGTAACTGATTATACGTGAAGGTAATGTGGATGATTTTGTATATACAAGTGGAAGCATGCAAAAAAAAAAAAAACTATATTTATTCCCAGAGTGGTGCTAATTAACTTATTTCCAATTCATCTATTTTTACAAATATTCATTCTCATCCACACTGTTTCCAATAATGATAGCGGAGTGTAATAGAAAATATGAAGAATATTCAAGTTTGAGAATGAGAGTATGTTTCCGTGGGGATTATAAGGTTTATTCTCTTGCTAAATCATTCAATAAATTCATTTTCGTCACTAAATTTATTCTCAACAATCAAATACGAATCGCTAGTGCATTGGTATGGAATGTCGATCACCTCACATAGTTGAAACCAGCTAAATGCGATGCTCGATTCTAACCAATGTAACTATAAATCCTATCTTCTAACCTCAGGGCAATGCTAACGTAGCATTCATATAAGAGAAACAATGAATTGGGGCTCAATCTACCAACGGTGTAAAAAGAAAAAAGAGGATCAAAATCTAGTTCAATAAAACTATTCATGTCTCCTAGTGATTCGGTCTTGGAGTCAATTCTGGCCAATTCTCCTCCCTTAATACGAATATGTTGTTCATCCGAACATGAGCCGGGAGATGGGGCTTAGCCTTCCTTAACATGTAACAAAAAAGAGTTATTTTTATATGATAGTAAACTAGGATGTTGTTCATGGCTCATCCCAAAATCATACCACGCATTAATTGCACACCAATGGTTGGCCGGTTGGGGGATGCTGTTGAGAATCGAACCTCACAATCTTACATTTTGAGAATGTGAGGTGATTCAAATATCACGTCACCAAGGCTCGATATTTGTAAACATATCAAGTTTCAACATGTCTTTATAAAAAAACCATAATTTACTAAGAAAAAATTATATAAAAAAATATTCAACAAAAAAAATATTTAAAATATAAAAAAAGTTATCAACTAATAATATATATATATGTAATAACTTCTTATTTATTTTTTTGAAACTTTACAAATTTTTCTTTAACTTTTTCAGGATAAGAATGGTGTTATAATAAGACCGTCTCGACTTCCACAGCACAAGCACCACGTGTCATTACTCACACTAAGACACCTATAAACCTTTTGTGCGCACGTGGAAGCATTTCATGTAGCAGTTCATGCATACGTGTTAATTACCAACCATGCCCTCTTCAATTCATGTATATTAGTATATATGTGCACTGTCATGCAATTTTGTGTATATCTGTATGCTCAATCTATAATTTCATCACTATCATTTATCCAAACCAAAATTAAATCTATCTAGCAGCAAAAAAAAAAGGAACAAAAAAAAAAACTTTCAAGTGTTGAGAAACAATTAATCTAGAGGCAAAAAAGAATTTAGAACTACAATAATAAGTCGTTAGCTAGTTTTTGTGTTAAAATTTTTTATTTGGGTGGGTGAATATTTTATTTATATATTATTAAAATTAATATAAGATGTCACACCTAAGGGATGAGTATGGGAACCCAGTAGAACTAACCGATGAACGTGGGTGTCCAGTTAAGCTTACCGATGAACATGGTAACCCTATTCAGCTTACTGGTGTTGCGATTTCGTCTTCCGAAACCACTACACCAATAACAACCTCCGGTCCCGCCACCGGCAAGATGGAGTCTTCGGTACTCGGCGCCTCGATGCCCACTGGGCAACGAGGCGCTGCTAGGACCGAGGAACCTGTCGGACAGGGCGGGCTAGGTGGTGGTGGTGGGTTTGGGCCCGGAGTGCAAGGCAGGCCGATTGGTGGGCTTGTGACGGAGGAGTATAGCGGCCCGATTGGCGGGGTTGGGGGTGGGTTGTATGGCGGGCCGATTGGTGGGGTTGGGGGTGGGTTGCATGGCGGGCCGCCTGGGCGTGGGACGCTTGGAGCGGCTTTGGAAGGCAGTGATGTAGGCGGGCAGTACCAACCGATGAGAGACCAACCTGAGGAGATTGGGGGTGGTGTTGGTGTTGTAAGAGAGATTCAGTTTTCTGGCTCAACTTCTAGCTCGGTGAGTAATTTGTTAGGCCCTGTTCTTTTGAACTTTGTTTCCGAAATTTTAGTTCTGTTCTGCTCTTGTTAAGTATAGGATTTAGTTCAGTTTTGTTCAGTTTAAAATAAAAAGGCCTTGTTCATACTCTATAGGAATTATATCGTTTTTGTTCGTACTAATTGGCTAATTGCAATGTTTTGAATATATAAATATGATATATCCATATGTAATACCAGTTTTTGATTGTTTGTGGTAGTAGTTGCTTACGATATGGAGTTTGAGTATTCAGTTGCTCGACTCCGCGACTCGCTGATGTCTCTAGTCGAGCTTTGAGCTCAAAGGAGTCTTGTGTTGGTTAAGTTTTGACTGAGTATTGTTTGAGTTGAGCTTTGATCAAATTTGACAAGTCGAACTTTGACCTAGATTTTAGCAAATAATTTTCGAATCAATTGTGAATTATCTATATTCTTAATTACTTTGAACTATTATTTTATTTAAAATCATTATATACGATTTTATTGAATGAAATATTAACTCCGTAAAATTTATTATATCGAGCTTTTCACATATTTTTTGAGTCGGCCATCTCGTTCATCGTATGAGCAACTCTAGTTATCTTATTTTGAAAAACATAGATTTTAGCTAGGCTGTCCCTTATTCAAGTAATTAGATAATGATAGTTAAAAAAAATGCTTTTTTATTTTAAAAAGAAAGCAAGGAGGGAAACTGACTAATCTCATTCGAAGAGATATCTAAGCGTATCTCGGCTTAAATTTAAACAAAGCTCATCACTTTCATCTCAAATAAATACTTTTAGATGAAACTCCTTAAGATTTCACTTTTTACCTAATTCACCCAAATTCACCCAAATTTTAAGTATGTCAAACAAAAGGAAACGGACACTGTATAATACTATATATATATATGTGTGTGTGTGTGTGTGTGTGACGATCTGATCAATGTTTAAGTATGAATTCACTCCCTCTTCTTTTAATTAACTTATAATATCTCAGCTCGGTCTCTATCTCATTAAATAATTGCTCTTGTATGTTCAAATTTGATGTAGTCGGAAGGTGAAGAGCATGGTGAAGGGCAAGCACACGAGGGAGGGAGAAGGAAGAAGAAAGGCTTCGGCGAGAAAATCAAGGACAAATTGATGGGAGGCAAGCACAAGGACAAGGATCGGGATGCTAATAAAGAGACTCATAGCACCACCATGACGGCTAGCACCGTCACCACCCTTGAACATGAGCGCCACGAAAACGAGCACGAGAAGAAGGGGATGATGGACAAGATTAAGGAGAAATTGCCTGGCCAACACTAGCTAGCTAGGTCGTTTGATAGATATTATATTATGTGTGTACTTTTTATAAATCGGTTGTAGCTTTGCAATTTTGCACTATATATTGGTGTGAAATGATCGATCATGAAATCATGTAGTAGTACATAAGATTTTAATGCTTTTATTTGTTGTTGAATAATCCTCTTGTTGTGTAGGGTTTGTGTTTTTATTAGGACAACATACAAGGTAAAGTTTTTATTTGTGTATTTTTGTATTTTTTATTTTCAGGTCTTTTTTGGTTGGGAGTGTTCCGTGTAAAAACTAAGCTACAATAATGGTGCAACATGATTTTGTGTTTTGCATGTGTATGTATGTATGAAATTTGATGTCCATCTGCTGATCTGCATGGATTGTACTCCCTCCGTCCCTTAAAGATTGCACCATTTTTCTTTTTAGTCCGTCCCTAAAAGATTGCCCCTTACCATTTTTAGAATATGGTCCCCTCATTTTAATCACCTTTTTTTTCTAGGATTGCTCTTTAATTCCTAAAAACACAAAATTAATGACTCTTATTTTTTTTAATTACTCCCTCCAAATTAACTTTCATTTATTTTAAAAACACTTTTTAATGACTCGGATACCCGAAAATTCCGGATACCCGAAAATTCGGGCACCCGAAAATTCGGATACGGAAACCGGATACCCGGATCCTTTATTTTTTGTCTCTTATAAAAAAACAGTTTTTTTTTTTTTTTAAATAACAAAAAATGCACTTTTTTAATTAAAAAAAACTGTCTTATGTGTGTTTTATGAAGTTGGGTAATCTCGGCACGGCTCATGTCCACCTTTAATTATATCTTGAAATTTAAAATAATTAAAAAATGCACAACTATTCTTTTGCAGTTGTAAGGAAAGAAAAAGAAGGGATAATATTAAAAAATGTCATCATATAAATTATTCACTAATTAATACATAATAGCTACATGTGTATTTTTCTATATATATTTAACTTATTAAAATAAGCCCCTTATACTTTTAACTTATTCTCTATGCTATAATTAGAAATTAGTAGTCCATGGATCAAAATGAGCAAATAAGAATGAAAAGATTGAACTAATGTAAGAATGAGTTTGAATTCAATCGTAAATCGTTTATATATTATTTACTATTATTTTTTTTTCTAAAATCCACTCTAATCTTGAGCTTAGAGCTTTTGATTTCAAAATATATAACTATGATTGAACTGGTAAAATGATTACTCTCTCTGTCCCAAAAAAACTGCTCCATAAGGATTTGGGGTGGAATTTTTGTTGGATCTATTTTTTTTAAAAATAAGGGTGAAAATGTAAAGTTGTAAGTAAAAATAGATAAAAAGTAATAGATATTAAGTGATAAGTAAGAGTATAAATGTAAAGTTGTATGTGGGTCATTTGCCAAAAAAAGAAATTGAGCATTTATTTTGAAACGAATAAAAAAGAAAAGTGGAGCAGTTATTTTGGTACGGAGAAACTCCACTAAATCCAAACTCACCAGAACATATTCTCTTTCTATAACTCTCCAAGTTTGCGCTGATTACTGAGAGGGAACTCGGAACTGTTGGTTTAAGTATGCGCTGATTACTGATCAGAAAGGTTTATTTCCAATTTTCCACTCTCAGATTCGAGATTCCGTGTTTCATCTCATTCTGTTTGTTCTTTCCCGCTCTCTCTCTCTCTCTCTCTCCCCTCAGCGCAAATGTACTCCCAAGCTCATTCCCTCTCTCAATCATCCACCTATCTTTCTTTCTTTTCAAATTCCTCCATCTTCATTCCTAACCGTCATCAAAATCAATCGCTCGATTTCTCTTCTACTTCATCTACCTTCTCAAATCTCTCTCTTTCATCTCGAACAATCCTTACTCCTATTTCAATGGCGGCGTCGAATTCGAACCTTCAAACTGACATTCTGCAATTAGGTTTCGGCAATGGCGACATTGACCGATTTTCTATCGTTGCGAATAAGCTCGCTGATGCTTCTGGCGAAGTCATCCGCAGTTTTTTCAGGAACAAATTTGAGATACTTGATAAAGATGATTTGAGTGAGTTTCTTTATCTTACTGAATTTTTACGTCTCAATTGAAGTATGTCGCTCTTTTCACGTTTAGTAGCTTGAGTTGTTTTCTTTAATGCTGCTAAGCTGATTTAGCGAGCTGTACTGTCCAGAAAGCTTCCTATTACTGATTTATGCTTAGCGTTTCATCCGACACTACGCAAATTCAGTTTACTTGTTCTGATGACTGCTTGAGTTTTACAAAAATCTTCTGCTAAAATTTATTCAATGTCCTTGATAAAGATCAAATTTACAAAAAATCTTCCGCTAAAACTTATTCAATTACTTGTACTGATGACTGCTTGAAATTTCTTAAACTTTCTCAATTACTGCATTTATATTGAAGCATTTCACTCTTAGTGCGTTTATCAGCTCCAAATTTTAGCTGTTTGGTTACTTTTGTGAGTCATACTGTCAAAATCTTCTAATAGGTATTCATGTAACTATGTAAGGTAGTTTTATGAGTGCTAGATTTTTACAGATTATCATCCTATTATTTCCTGAAGAAATTAGAAATTGTTGTTTTAATAGCACAATATCTACTCTGTCGCCAATTTCATGTGCATAATTTGTAGGTTCAATCGATAAAATTGGCTTGAGATGTTTGTTTTTTTTAATTGCACAATATCTACTCTGTCGCTAATTTTATGTGCATAATTTTCACTGATAATTTGTAGGTTCAATCGACTTAGTTTTGATAAGTGCCGATGTTTTCACTCTACGAACTGTGAATAGTTCTCAAAATACAGTTTATGATTTAGCACTCAGTCGAATTTGTGTCTTATGTTTGCTTCTGTATGTTTTTGCAAGCATGCATGGCGTATTGCCGATGGCATTTGCAAGCCCTTATTACTTTGTTTTTGAGAAATTAAAGCATTTACACTTAGCTGCATAGTCTGTAATTTTTCTAGCGCACTCCGTTTTTTTTTTTTTTTTACCAATGTTACAGACAAGGAATTAAATAGATCTAGCAATTCGAACTAGATAGTCAGCTCTACTAATATTATCTCTAGGAACTTTAACTACCTTAACCGCTACAAAGCTAATTAGAAGCTGTAAAATATCCTTTATGAGACTTTGGCAAATCAGAGGAGCTTCACCAGGCTTGTGGAGATACTTGATGGCTTCTGAGCTGTCAGTCCAAATTTCACATTCATTCCACCTAGTCATTGAAGCTCGAACAATCCGTTGTTAGATTAGTAAACAATCCGTGCAATAAATTACGAGTTATCATTCAGCTTTAGGCTGCTAATTCATGTGTAAGGTTTTCTCAATAGGTGTATTGCTCAAGTGCTCAACTGCCTATTTAAGTTCTGAGTTCATCAGTTCAACATTTAGACATGTTACTTTGGCTTCCCAAATACTGATTCGTGGCTTCCTTGGTATCTCATTGTTTTTTCAGTATGTTCTTTAATCTTAATGAGTTTGAATAATGTAGTTGAGTGAGCCATGGAACCTGATGCTGCTAAAATCAGTCTTTTGAGTCTTTCTTTAGTGAATTAGCCCTAAGATTGAGTATCATTACTTTTTTCGTCTGGGCAAATACTGCACCGTTTGCAGATTTCTACCACAGGCTGGATAGCCTGGATTCCCCACTGATTTTGACATCTTTGTATGTTTTAGGTCCAGTTACGATTGCAGATCGAACTGCAGAAGAAGCAATGATTAACCTTATACTGGAAAACTTTCCATCTCATGCAATGTAAGTTAAGTATATGTGAGGCTGTGAGCTTGGATTTGACATTGCTATTTTTGGAATATGAGTTTGCTTTTCTCCGTCAGAACCTGGAATTGCCTCATTGCTGATAAGAGCAGGGGTTGATGTTTTAGCCGTTTAATATTAAATTGTTGCAGTTTTGGAGAAGAAAATGGATGGAGGTGCAAAGAAGAACATTCAGATTACGTATGGGTTTTAGATCCTATTGACGGCACAAAGAGTTTTATTACTGGTATTTCTTGTGAGTTATTATATTGATATACAGCGTCGACTTGTGGCTATTTAGTTTGAAGACTGACCTTTATCTTTCACATATCTCCAGGAAAGCCGTTATTTGGCACTCTCATAGCACTCCTGTACAAGGGTAAGCCGGTATGAATCAATTGTAATTCATATGGTGGATATGTAGTTTACTAGTTTAGTATCGGCGTCTTTTGAAATGAGCCAATAAAAAATAGTCTTATTAAAGTGTGCCTTTTGTTTTAGCTCCACTTTAGTCTTTCAAATTTTATACGACACTCGATTAGCTGATATTTAGGTGCTGCAACTCCTGTTCCTATAGCTTTACATTAGTAATATCGGTGTTTGTAGATTCTGGGCATCATTGATCAACCTATTTTGAGAGAAAGATGGATTAGTATAAGTGGGAAGAGAACTACATTGAATGGGCAAGAAGTTTCAACACGAAGCTGTACAGATCTATCACAAGCCTATATGTATGTCATTCAATTGATTTTATTTTCCTGGCACTTGTTGTTACTCTAGACATTAGTGGATGACCTTATTTGGCCAATTAGTTGTATTGAGCAACAGTTGAGATGTATTTCTGCCTGCCTTGTTAAGGTACACTACAAGTCCTCATCTTTTTGTCGGAGCTGCTGAAGATGCATTTATTCGTGTTAGGAATAAGGTATGTTCCGATCTACCTCCTCTCTAACATAAAAATGGCAACGATTGTATTTGCACGCATTTTAAGGAAGCAATTTGAGGGTGTAAAAGGTTGAATTAATTAAAATAATTTTGATATTAATAACTTATAATCATATTCTTACTTGTGTTAAAACCATTTTGATTAATCCATTCGTTTACGCCCTTAAATCGTTTCCTCAAAATGCGTGAAAAAATAATTGTTGCCATTTTTATGTTACGGAGGAAGTAATTAAGGCTACGTTTGATTGTTTGGTTTCGTTGAACTTATTTTTTCTGCTAACTTAATTTTTCTTTTCTGATCCGAACTTATTGTCTAATTTGATTAAACTTTTGTATATACGCTAATCCATTAGGAAAGATATATCAATTAAGATTGTATTTTATTTGTATTAATGAATAATTTTCAAATATGTAATTTTATAATGTTTTTTGTTACAAAATGCAAGATATGAATGATTCAAAGTTTGAAAAACCAAATAAAATTAACAAACTTGATTGAAACTTATTCTTTCTTATATGATCTTATTTGAAATGAAATAATGAACTGAAATAAGGTGCACTAACATAGCCTAACTCTTTGGTTGTTAATTTAGAACTATCTTGCCTATCTAACTTTTAATGGTGAAAACAGGTGAAGGTGCCATTGTATGGTTGTGACTGCTATGCATACGCCCTTTTAGCTTCTGGGTTTGTAGATCTTGTCGTTGAATCTGGCTTGAAGGTCAGGCCACTAGTTTCCCGAGAGATGTTTCATTTTTTCAAGTAGCCGTGGCACTATTGTCTTCACGATTGTCTGATTCAGTTTGCTGGTGGTTTCAGCCATACGACTTCCTTGCATTGGTACCAGTCATAGAAGGTGCTGGTGGAATCATAACTGATTGGAAAGGTGAAGAACTCCGCTGGGACGCAATGCCGGACTCTCATGCAACAGGTGCAAAATCAAAAATTATGTTTTACTGATTTATTTGGTGAGTTTTTTTTTTTACTATCAGTTATTCTGACTTGTTTCTTTCGGATCATATATGCAAGGTTTTAACGTAGTAGCAGCTGGAGATGCTAAGGTTCATCAAGAAGCTGTCTCGTCCTTGGAATGGAAGTAAATTTTGCCAAAATGCTGCCCTGCTCACAACATTTGCAGAATTGATGGTCATTGCATTTCCATCAGAGTATTTCGTCTCAATAATTGTATTGCGAAATAGATTATGTTCATGTTGGATTATGTTCATGTTGAATTGTAGAGTTGTTTTTGTTTTTATACTCTGTTAAACTTCAAATTTTCCTCATCTAACCAAACTGGACACAGATCTAGCATTTCTTGAAATTGAATGTTGTTGATTGTTTATGGAAATCCACCATAGCGTATGGACCTACAATTTGAAAAGTTCGCAATGCAAATAAAATAAAAAGGTACAACTAACAAGAAAAATATAAAATTATAGTTCTGATGAAGGTAAATTTGGATAGAAAATTTTACAGGCTGCAATCTGAAATTAAAAAAAAAAAAAAAGCTGAAAACTAATCTATTCCTTCCCGAAGTCAGCACTGTAGTGCGCACTGGACTCTAGCTTCTTTGCTTCAGTCAACTTCCTCACAGCCTGCAGATCAAAGGAACGGCAAAAAGAAACAAAATATGTTCAAGCATATGAAAAATTACAACGGACTATTTATTCAGTTCCCAATTTATTTTTACTTATCTAAATTTATTGAAACTTATTGACAATTAAACTGCAAGTCAAACCTTATACTTAATAATTTTTTCATAGACCTTACTTGTATGAACTTAGACTTTAGAACTAATCTGAATTAGACATGGTTATTGGACGGATTGGGACAGGTTAGGGTCAAGCTGGTGCGGGGGTTGGGACAGGTTATGGTCAGGCTAGTGCGGGGGTTGGGACAGGTTATGGTCAGGCTGGTGCAGGGGTTGGGGCAGGTTATGGTTATTCTACATTTCTAAATTAATCAGTCACAGACTCACAATGGAGCATAGATACACAAAAATATGGTGGCTATATGCATACAATTAACACATTTATGTAAATTCCGGAGTGTAAAATCAGTTCCTAAATTTGACTTGCTAGTTTGGATCCAATCAGACAAAAAAAACAGTATATAGAAGTGATAGAACCAGATTTTTATTTTTATATATATAGTAGAACTAAAGAACATATTTAGTCAAATATTGATAAACAATATCCTCATTCCCAGTTAATGTTATTGCAATTTGATCTAGCCCTGACGTTCATCAAATAAATCATGGGCTTTTATACTGTAATCATTCCAAACTTACCTTCATGAAGTCTTCATGAATCACGTAATCTCTCTCTGCACGTATGGCTGACATGCCAGCCTCAGTACAAACATTACGCAGATCAGCCCCATTAAAACCCTGGAGTAAAAAACCAATGATATCAACACCCAATGTATGTCGAAGAAGCAAAATAAAGTTTTTCAAAATGCATTAGCTGCTCACCTCGGCTAGCTTAACAATCGCTTCATAGTCTATCTCACCATGTTTGGCAATGCCAGCAGCATGAATTTTGAGAATTTCTACTCTTGACTGTTCATTTGGCAATGGAATCTCAATCTTCCTATCTAGACGCCCTGGACGAAGAAGGGCTGGATCCAACACATCTGGTCTGTTTGTTGCCATGATCATTTTGACCTGCAAGATTTTTAAATGTTAAGAAATCCAACTCCCAATCATAAAACATACAATATCAGATACAACAATCCATTTATACCACAAAAATAACGCCAGATTGTGTTTCAGAGGCATAATACCTTGCCTAGTTGATCAAATCCATCAAGTTGATTCAGCAGTTCCATGAGGGTTCTTTGAATTTCACGGTCAGCACTTGTACCCTCACTAAATCGGCGACCTCCTATCGCATCAATCTCGTCCATAAAGATGATGCAGGGCTGAGAAGGAAAACTAAATCTAAGTAACAATTCAAACAAATATCTTACTTGTAGATAAACTAAATTAAGTATGCCAGTGTTTAACCTGGTGGTCTCTAGCATAACCGAACATTTCACGGATCAGTCTTGCACTTTCACCAATGTACTTATCTATGATAGCACTTGATACAACCTATATCATCACAGACAAGTATAAACATTCAAACGCCAGAAACCAGGGAACTTCAAATCAAATAAAACACAGAAGTTTCCAAATGTATATGCTTTGATACCTTCAGGAAATTGGCATCAATATTACTTGCTATGGCACGAGCTAACAATGTCTTGCCAGTACCTGGAGGTCCGTAGAGAAGAACACCCTGAAAAGGAGGCAAGAAACAAAATTGTCTCAGCACAATAACTTAAAAAAAAATTAAAAAAAATTAAATGAACACTAAGGCCATGTTTGATTCATCTTATTTTAAGAACTTATTACTAACTTCATTTTAGGTGAAATCAGGGATAAGAAGTTTAGTTCAGAACAATAAATTTAGTTCAGATCATATTGGGAAAAAAATAGTTCACATCAGGCCTTATGGTTGTGTTTTTTATCATCACCATTTTAATTCGGTAAGGAAAAAAATATGAAAATTACAGATTTGGAAAGTACATATTTATAATAAGATCTCATTTCATATAATTGCTTCCGTTTGATTTAGTGTACTTGCAAGGAAAAAGCTTAGTCAAATCAGGCAATCAAGCCATATCAGAAAAAATTAAGCTCAAAACAGATTAGCCAGAAAAAATAAATTTAGACAAAAAAAACTAAGTTCAGCTCAGAAAAAGTCCGAAGATCCGTTGAACCAAACACAGCCTAGAGCAGACAAATCAACAAGGAAAATAGACCCACTGATATGCTGTACCTTTGGAGGTTTAATTCCCACTCTAAGGAAAAGTTCAGGATTCATTAGTGGAAGCTCAATGGATTCCCTCAGCTCTCGGATCTGATCAGATAGCCCTCCCACAGCAGAATAGCTGATATTCCCAGGATCTTCATGAAGCATATTGTATACAACTGGATCAACCTGGATTTGCGATTAATGACAGCATTGTGAATCATGCAATTTCACAACGTAAAAGCAAACAAAACAGCAGTCTCTCAAAAGTAGTCATTAATTACAGCTTTGCGGATTTATTTTCAATTCTCATTTACATGTACATGCATTACACTATGAAACAAGGGTTGCACAAAATTTTGAACCTATTATTTGCATTAAAACAAATTTGATAGGACAATGAGGGCTTGGGGTGTTTGGCAAAGAGAGTTTTGAAGAGAGTTTAGAGTTTTCACCACTCAAAACTCTAATTTGGGTGTATAGAAAAACTCTCATCAAAACTCTCTTTAGAAAAAGCTCGGTTGAGCAACTTTTTCTTCAAAGTTTTGGAGACAAAATTTATTGACTAATTTGTCCGCATATTTAAACCTAACAAAGTAACAAGTTATTTTTAAATGTCCATACATATCATTTTAAACAACAAAACTCTAAGCAATCAGCTATATGTTACCAAACACTTTTACACAATCAACTATTTAAATCAGCAGTCAATTGTCAAATCCTTTGAACAAAAATTAATCAACAAAAATTAATCATCTAACCACAAACTATAAACTCTAACCTCTAAACTATAATCACCAAACATGGCCTTTATATAGCCTGTTATAGAATTCATGATATAGTGCTCTGAAACAAGGCAGCCTCAAGCATATCATTATTATAAGAAGCCCAAAATGCAGAGAGATGCGTTGAAAGCTAACACACACACCCAAAAAAAACGAAACATGTTGGAATGAGCATCATGTTGGAATGGCAATTTACATATTAGCTAAATTATTCTCAATGAGATTAGATTATGTGTTACTTGATCCAACTAAAAGTATCAGACATGGACACATGAGTAAGCATTCAAATGTCAATATTATATGAAAAATTTGCGCGATTTTAGCTCAAAACGAATATCAATTGTCATACTATGTCCAAGTAGCAAATGTCTGATGCACATACTTGAGTTGAAAATAAGAGGTCCAAGTAACATAGATTAAAAATCACCACTATTGCTACTCTTCCAATGTAGAGCAGCACTCAAATTCCACAAGTTAAAATACACTCACTATAATCCACTGACGTAACCCATAGGCATAGTTTCCCAAATGGGAATTTATGTTTATTCAAATATATTCTACTTCCATCTTTAACAATATTCCCTACATGGAACTCAAAATTTGTTTGTTTAGATAGGAAGATTTGAGAGAAAGGATAGGGAACTGATATCATTTATATTTGGATAAACATCTAGGTAGAGGTATGGAAATCCATTCTCCCTCATTCCTTAATGCACATTATCCCTCTACAATTGAAGAGATTTCAGTTCCTCCCCCCCCCCCCCTCTTACTTCCTTTCCCTTGCGCCTTGCTATTCAAATAAACCATTAGCATACCCCTCTAATTAACAAGCTGGGATATTTACGCTACTAATTTCACAAAATCAATAGCCATGGTTATCAATAATAAACTATAATAATGAGAATAAATTTATAAATTAGTATTCTCCCTCTACAATTGAAGAGATTTTAGTTCCTCTTCCCTCTCCTCCCCGCCCCGCCCCGCCCCGTCCTCTTCCAGTCCCTTGCATCTTTGGTATTCAAACAAACCGTTAGCATACCCCTCATTAACGAGTTGGGATTTTTAAGCTACTATGTTCACAAAAAAATAGCCATGGTAGTCCATAATAAACTATAGTAATGAGAATAGTTTTATAACTTAGTAAGGGAACCAACCTTACAATCTCCAAAGAAATATAATCATTCCCAAACTAACATTTTCTTCAAATTTTTCATTATCATCTATTACTCATTAGAAGGGTGGAGTTGGATGTGAATAAAAAATAAATTAAAAAAAAAACTCCAATCATTTTTAAGTCGGCACCACCATGGAAATGAATTTTAATTTTCATTCAACATATATACTACCTCCATTTTTATTAGATGCTACACTTAGTTTGAACAAAAGTGTAGCATCTAATAAAATATGGAGGAAGTATACAAATTCATTGCCATGTTTATGGCCCATCAAACGCACCATAAGTGGATCCAAACAATTGGGAAATGTTCAAGGATTTAAAGGAGCAAGCTATTTTAGAGTAATTGACACTTTAACACATGATTTATTTAGGGTTGCCACTGGCTCAAGAATGGTTGCACATTCATTACCTAATGGAGGACTATTGATCTCATTAAAAAAAATTGAAGCACCACATACTGCATTCTAAACTCTATCGAATCAAACAAAATATATCATGAGTTAACTATATGCTATCAAATAAGTGAAAATAATTCACTATTGGAACTTAAAGCTCCAAGATGCCCATAAGACAGAAAAATAAACTGACAATGACATCAATAGAGATACGATTTTGAATTGCTGCTTAACGCAGCTAAAAAGCAGAGAGCATAACAGAAGCTAAAACAAAGAACTTACTTCACGAGGAAGAGCACGCATAATGGTGAGGGTAGTCATGTCAAGAACCACTCGTGTTCCAGATGTTAGTTTTTCCTTGTCTACTTTGTTACGACATCCGACTACATATCTCGGTCCACTACTCGCTTTCACAATCACTGGTACAGATAAATACATCTAGCAGTCACACTTCACATATATGATTCAGTTTGTAAAGAACAAGGTGATGAAATAAATAAAACAAAGTGGCAAAACAAATGTTTTCAACTTCTCATACCAGTACTACACTCGGATAAAGAGAGGATTAATAATGAACAAGGATACTGAAAAAGATGGAATAAAAGCATGTAATTGCAACAACAAACATGTTGCAACAGAGTTTCTCAATTAAGAAAAAAAAAAAAAAAACCAGGAATACAAAACAAATGGACATCTCAGCCAATGAGCCAAAGTCCAAGCAACAATATTAACAGATGACACTGTTTCCATTCGTTTTTATCAAGAAAGAGTAAAATAGCGTATAATGGAACTATGGCAGAAGATACACAACCAGCCATTTAAGATAAGATATAGCAATAAGCCATATATCATGTAATTAAACACAAACGAATTTATTGTTATAACAGAAAAGAGATGACTTACATCTCTCATTGTCAAGAGGCCTAAGGACTTCCCCAATGATTTGACCAACACTCTGAAGAGATTTCAAATCATCTTCTGTTTTAGCCAACTCCTTTTTAGCACTTCGCAGCTCCTCCTTCACTGAGATATATAGTTTCAATACATTAGCAACATCTCAAAAACAAGCTCGATTAAGCAAAATGACAGCCCAACCAATATGCAACAAAAACACAATAAAAAAGTATGTCAAATAAGGTACAACCAAACCGTCCAATATTTCAATATGAAAAAGTTGACAGAACACACGCTCTACATTACAAACTACGTGATAAAAAGTTATAGAAACAGCAGCAACGAAGGAAAATAAAGTCATCCTGCTCCAATAGCAACTCCAACTATTCAGTTAAAGCTCCTTAAAGCTTTGTTGTGCATCTACCTAACTTCACCACCTCTTCGAATCGAGTTAATTATAAATCCTTAAAATGAGCAGCCTACTTGCTTGATATGAAGCTTCATAAACTTCTTCCTAAGGCTGAAACCCTAGCATAAACTAAATTTCGCAGTTACAACAAATATAAACCGGCTGCTAGATCAAATTCGTTTTATTGTTTTCAGGAGGCTAACAATTCCAGTTGAATCAACTAGCAGATCAAAAGTAAATACGGAGTTTTTGCCAAATATCACAAAATCGAATTAGCGAACACAATTTTCCCCAAAGCAAAGCACCATTCCCTAACATTAGAAAGAGAATCAACAATTAAACTCATAAATCTAACCGCACTATGTTTAAAACTAGAAACTAAGTTCTCTCACCAAAAAAAAAAAAAAATCTAAGCAGTAAGATCATCGATGAGAGGATAATCATCCGAGTTTATATCCTCGACACGAAATAATAAAAAATTCAACGCGATATCGCGGAGACATAATAAGGAATTATAGAAGCAAATACGATATACTAGAAGAAGATCCGAAACCCTGGAATTCAAGAATTTAAAGAGACAACGAAAAGGAAAGCCGGAAATTAGGTTAAAATGTGTAAAACCTTTTCTGCTGCGAGATTCAAGCTCCCGCTGATGAAGAAGCTTCTTGTTGTACTCTTCAATGAGAGCTCTACGTCTAACATCTTCTTCCGTAGCCATAAGAAATTAGAAGAGAGAAATGGAAGGATGCTGTAGTTTTAGACTTGCAGAGAAAGCAAGAGAGTGAAGCTAGGCTCCTTTAATATGAACAAAGCGATTTTTGGTTAAGTGTTCATTTGCTTAAACGGGCCAACGGGGTATATATATTATGTAGTCGCTCTGTAACATATTAATGACAATAATTTGACATTTTTTTTTTATTGTATGTCAAATTGGTGCTATTATTATGTTACGGAGGAGTACATACAATTTTTTTAAAAAAAATCAATAATAAATATTCCCTTTGTACCAATTTAAGTGTTTCACCCTAATTGACGACGCTATTCACATAACTTTGACTCTCTTATCTCGTTTGGTGTCTCGAGACTCTCGACGTATGCATTGCAAATACTCCCTCTGTAACGTATTAACTACAACGATTTGACATGAAATAGAGAGAAAAAATGTCAAATCGTTGCAATTAATATGTTATAGAGAGAGTATTTATTTTTTACATTTGTAGTTCAAGAAATTAAAATTGTGAGTTGCATTTTGAGAGATGTGAAAAAATAAATTGAGCATTTTTTTTGGAGGAGGGAGTACTTCATTAGCCTTTTTAGGCGTTGCCGGGTTTTTTTTTTTGCACTCATATGCAACTTTTTTTCATTCTTGTGAAATAAAAAAAAAAAAAAAAACACTCATTTTTAAAATAAGATGAAAATTACTAAATATGTAGAACACATATATAATATTAAGTAGACATTGAAAATCATTAATCAAAATGTGGTTGAGACCTTGAGATGGTAAGTACTTTACACAATATTAACAAAGACATTAGATACTTATTTACAATCCTAAAGCATTACCCTAATTTTTAGGCTCCAAATTGTACGTAGTATTGTGTTTTCAAATTAATATAATCCAAATTGTAATAAGTTTAGTAAAATGGACATGGTATAGGAAAATGCATAATTTTTTGACAGGAAAAAAAATGCATAATTGAATATTAAGAAGAAAAAAAACTAATAATTAGATGAATAAATTTGAAAATTATGAATATGGTAACCTCGGAATTCACTATGTCAAATTTATTTTTCTATGTTTAATCTACTCCGTATTTGAATTAACATTTTGCAAATGAAAATGTCTATTTTTTTTTCTTGTTGCTATGAAAAGGCCTAATATTTGAGCAAAAGGTCTAATATTTGACCTTTTGAGTTTAATTTATAATTTCGTGTCTTCTTTTTGAAGTGCCTAATAAAAAAAAAATCTTCCGGAGCTTTTACTTATTTTTTTTTTAAAAAAAATTTTGAAAAGGAAATAAAAGCCGAATATCCCCATCAAAGAATAAGTCCAGCGCATCCTTATGCAAAAGAGCTTTTATTTATTTATTATGTGATATGATCACCTAATTTAATTTTTCAACATAAGTTTTTGAATTTTTCAATTTTTAGAATTAAAGGTTATCCGTTTGACATTAATCAACATAATTTCTTAAATATAGACACACATTAATTGCATGCATATAAAATTAATTTGTGTATTGTTTAAGTGAGCCCACGGCAACAGATAAGCTATTTTTAACGGTTAATATATTAAATACATATCAAAATTATATGTTGAATGTTGTAATTAATATCCATTTCAACTTACTATTCTTACTTTTAAATTGCCTTATCTAACTCCCAAGGGCGTTGGTTAGCTTTTTGTCATAGGAATTATGTTTGGGGAAGTATATAAATTTAGTAATTCATCCGCTTCACTCTGTTTGTACGCGCTTTGATTATTCCTCACTCGCAAAAGGATTTTTATCACAAATTTTAGAATATATTGGGTGGCATCAGGTGTACACTAAATTAAGAGTATAGCGGATTAAAAATCCAAAAAAAAATAAATTATTCATTGATTATTTTTTGATAAATCACACATTTATCGATATTCAAGGAATATTTTTTTTTTGATTTTTAGGGTAACTTTTAATCTGTCTAATTTGACGCACACTTAGTGTATACAAAAAAAAAAAATCAGCACATATTGTCTTTGTAAGCAATCCTATCCTATAGATCTCCTTGCACATATTCGCGGTGTTAACGGTTGTTAACGGTTCGGTTACGGTTACAAAAAACTGGTAACCGTTTATTATGAACACCCCTAATGGTCATGGCATATAATAGCCGGCATAATAATTAATAACAAGCTTAATTTAAAGTACTACAAATGATATGATTATAGTATATGTAATTTATATTCGCAATATCTTTAATTCAGTTTTACCAAAAGTTATAAAAATTAGATCACAATAAAGAACACTTTAAGATGTTTCAAAAGAAATCTCACATGACCATATTTTTTTACATGTATAAAGCACAAAAGTGAATTATAAGTGTGATTATCAATAATGTCCAAATTGACAACGTTGCAACTAATATAAAGCGGATGAAGTATGTAATATATAGAAGCATTAAGGAGACTGTTTTGGGGGTAGATTAAAAAATATTTACACTATTACCAAATACAGAGTAAATCCATATCATTAGTAAGTCATTCCTTAAAAAAATAATAAGAAAATTAATTATAAAAAATACAAAAAAAAAAAAAAATGGAGGTGGTGATGATTCCTTGAGTATACTATTGAAAAATATATAAAAAAAATATACTCCCTCCCTAACATAAAACTTCAACAATCAGTTTTGCAAGCATTTTGAAGTTTAAAGGTATGAAGGAATTAGTCAAAATAATTTTAATATGAATAACTTATAATCACATTCTTGCTTGTATTAAAACCATTTTGACTAGTTCTTTCGTTTACATCCTTAAATCGCATCCTCAAAATGCGTACAAAACCAATTGTTGAAAGTTTTATGTTACGAATGTAGTATAATAAATTAATAACATATATATCTTCCCATAATTCAATGATCGAAAGTTGAGTTATGATTGACAATAACGGCCCGTTTAGTAGCCGGTGCTAAATGATGGTAATGGAAATTAATTTATAACTAAATTTGGAAGGAAAATCAAAATTCATTCCCATAATGGTGCTAGCTTAGCTCCAATTTATCTAATTTTTTTCACAAATATCCATTCCCATCAAATATCATCCTCTCCAATGGTAATGGACGGAATAAAAAAAATGAGAAAAAAAAATAAAGATTGGGAATGAAAATTTGTTTACCGTGGGGATTATAAAGTTCTTCCTTAACAAAATTACACTATAAATTCATTATCAATAACCAAACGGGCCGTAAAGATATATTACAACACCAATAAGTCATTGACAACCTTCAACCATCATATATTTTTTTAAATGGCTAATTAAAGCCTAAAATAGAGTTAAAGATAATTTAATTTATTTATATTTATAACTAATAAAAGCCAATCATCAACCCAAAAAAGTTGGCATATTACCTCTACCACTCATTAAAAATACACAAAATCAATCTCCTTAACCCAAAATTAGCTCCGATTTTCAAGAGCAAGAAAAGAAAAAAGAAAAAAACAAAAAGAAAAAAATTTGGCAAGCAAAACTTCAATTTTCCTTTTACTTATTTTGATTAGGTGTAAATGAATTTCTACATCCTCTCAAATTATATTCCTATAATTTTGGCATTTTGTCCTAATCTAAACACTCAACCCTCCTGGGTTAGGAGGAATGATGATGGACAACAACAAGAACAAAAATAATAATAATAATAATAATAATAATAATAATAAAACACAATTTTCCCTTCATTATTCCTCCTCCCAAACATTGTTATTATCAACCTCATCATCATATAAACCATCTTCTTTTTATTATTCAATGCACATATACATCCTTATCTTGTTTGTTCTTCACCTCATCATCCTTGCTAATAACTTTGCATATGCTGCACCCACAACTTTCAACCCAAAAGACAACTTTTTTATTGCCTGTGGAAGCAACGACAAAGTTAGCACCCCAGATGGCAAATCCTATGAATCTGACCAAGATGCTCATGGCATGCTTTCTGCGGAAGACAAGTATCTTGTATCAGATCCAAACGCCAATGTACCTTCAAAAATATATTCCTCTGCTAGAGTCTTCTTAAAAGATGCAACATACACATTTACATTACAAGATTCGGGTTGGCATTGGGTTCGACTTCATTTCTTACCTATTAAGACTGATGTGTTTAAGCTCGAGACTGCAAGCTTCAATGTTTTCACAAATGAAGTCACCTTGCTTCATAGCTTTAGTGCCAGCAACATAACAAAAAAGGAGTACCTTATACATGTTAAGTCCCAAAGGTTTTCAATCAAGTTTCAGCCTCAGAAAAAGTCTGCTGCTTTCATCAATGCCATTGAGGTATCAACTGCACCAGATAAGTTGATTGGTGATTCGGGCCAATCATTGTCTCCTATGGGCCAATTTGATGGGCTTACTCGTAACTCGCTACAGACTATGTTTCGAGTCAATGTGGGTGGGAGCCTAATCACAGCTGAGAACGACACCCTTGGACGAAAGTGGGTCCCAGACGAGGAGTATCTTAAGAGTAAAGCTATGGCTAAAAATGTGAATGTTCAGACCTCAATTATAAAGTATCCTGAAGGGGTTAACCCTTACATTGCACCTCAAACGGTGTATGCTACCGCGTCTGAAATGGCTGATGCAAACACAATGGAACAAAGCTTCAACATCACATGGGAGTTCAATGTTGACAAGTCTTACAATTACTTAGTAAGGTTGCATTTTTGTGACATTGTTAGTACAGCCTTAAATGACTTGTACTTTAATGTATATGTAAATGGAAAAACTGCAATTTCTGGGTTGGACTTGTCCTCATTAACAGGAAAGTTAGCCACACCAAATTTCCAAGACATTGTTGTTGATTCTTCTTTGATAAACCAAGAAAAGGTATCAGTTCAAGTTGGGCCGGCCAAAATAGAATCGGGCCCAAAAAATGCAATTCTTAATGGGGTAGAGGTATTCAAGATGAACAACACAGTGAGTAGTTTGGATGGGGAATTTGGTCCAGATGGAAAGGCGGTGGATGATGGTAAACATAAGAAAACAGTGGCTGCAGTTGGGTTTGCAATGATGTTCGGAGCCTTTGTTGGGTTGGGAGCAATGGTGATCAAATGGCATAAGAGGCCACAAGATTGGCAAAGGAGGAATAGCTTCTCATCTTGGTTGTTGCCTCTTCATGCAGGGGATTCTACCGTATTTGGTAAGAGTAATTATGGATCTCATAAGAGTAGTATCTTCTCAGCCGGTGGGTTTGGTCGAAAATTCACATTCGAAGAGATCAAAGAATCCACCAAGAACTTTGATAATAGTGGTGTCATTGGTGTTGGAGGGTTTGGAAATGTCTATATTGGTTTCTTGGATGGCAATCAGGTTAGTAACCAGCCTCAAATAAACATACAAATTATATATATATCAACCTTTTCATTACATTTCATAATATAAAATATTTGGAAAATTCCTTGGGAAATCAAAAATTTAATTTTTGACATACAATTAGACCTAAAATACTTTCCAAATCCAAATCCGCCACTGTTATAGAGAATCAAATCAGGCCACTGATTACATTGCATATGAGGGGCATAGTAATCCAACTATGAAAAGATGGCATCATCCTTTTTCCTCTCCCCTTTCCTTAATCCTAAAGAAAGATGCCTTAGGTTGGCTCTACTCTAGAGACTAACCGGAATTCTTTACCTCATTAAAAAAAAAAAAAAAAGCTTTGAGTTGCTCCCTTCATTTAGTCTATTGCATTATTTAGCTAACTAAAACACTTTGTTAGTATTTTATTGTATGATTTATTAAATGCAAGTTTTGGATAACAATGTAGCACCAATCCAAATAGTTCTTTGAATACGTGACATAACCTTAAAAGACACTTACATGAGAACAAATGGATTATGACCACCCAATCTGAGCTAGCATCAATCTTATAGACCCCCTTCTTCCCGTTCTTTTGGATTAAATGAATCTCAACTAAATTTATATCGTAACACTTTTCTATTTGGTACCATTTTTTTAAGTTTTCTCCATCTGGTACCACGTAATAATGTCACTAATTTATATCGCAACACTTCCATTAATCAAATGCTAATTTGTTGTTTATTTCGTGCAAATCGAGGCGAATCGTAAACACAAATTAGGGATAATCGGATTGTTTTTTGCAATTTTCGACCTCAAATCGGACCCAATAAGGGTTTAAATGATCGTAAATTAAGGTCCGATTTTACGGTCATTTTAACCCTCATGGGACTCGATTTGAGGTCAGAATTTGCAAAAAAATCCTATTAGCCCTAATTTGCGTTTCCAATTCGCTTCGATTTACACAAATTAACGAAATAAACAACAAATTAATGTTTGAATAACCATAGTGTTATGATATAAATTAGTGATATTAATATGTGGTATCAGATGGAAGAAACTTAAAAAAATGGTACTATTTAGAAAAGACAATTGAAAAGTGGTACCAGATAAAATTTCCCAATTAAATTAAATCAAACTAAATCATAGACTCTGCACGAGTTGAGTTGAGTTGGATTTGTCTTAAACTTAGTCCAAAAATTAATGAGTGCCTAAGTTTACTATATAAACATTGCCATTAATGTTATCTTCCAAACATGAATAGGTTGCAGTAAAGAGGGGCAACCCTCAGTCAGAGCAAGGCATAAACGAGTTTATGACCGAAATTCAAATGTTATCCAAGCTTCGCCATAAACACTTGGTGTCACTAATAGGATATTGTGACGAGGATAATGAAATGATCTTAGTGTACGAATACATGTCTAATGGACCTCTACGCGACCACCTCTACGGCAAGAACATGGCCCCATTATCTTGGAAGCAAAGACTAGAGATCAGCATTGGTTCAGCCCGCGGACTTCACTACCTCCACACAGGCTCAGCACAAGGGATCATCCACCGAGATGTCAAGTCAACCAACATTCTTCTTGATGAGAACTTCGTCGCAAAGATGGCAGATTTTGGGCTTTCCAAGGACGGTCCGGGCCAACAGGCAGACCACGTAAGCACAGCAGTTAAAGGTAGTTTTGGTTATCTTGATCCTGAGTATTTCAGGAAACAACAGTTAACCGATAAATCAGATGTGTACTCATTCGGGGTTGTCTTGCTTGAGGTGTTGTGTGCTCGCCCTGCCATCAACCCTGGCTTACCTCGCGAGCAAGTGAACCTTGCAGAGTGGGCCATGAACTGCAAGAGAAAAGGCATGCTCGAAAAGATCCTCGACCCAGTTCTAGAAGGGACAATAAACCCCGAATCAATGAAGAAATTTGCTGAGGCAGCTGAGAAATGTTTGGCTGAGTATGGGTGTGATAGGCCTACAATGGGTGATGTATTATGGAACTTAGAGTATGCTTTGCAACTTCAAGAAGCTTCTGCTCAAGGAAAGACAGAAGATAATGCTACTATTGCAACAACCCCATCAAATAACGTTGATGATTCAACAGCAGAAAGTACTCGTCCAATCGCTATCATTCCTGAACAAACGCAAGCCATTGATGAGCGATCAGGAGCTGATTTGCTTGCCCAATTTAACAACCTCAGTGGAAGATAAAAACAAGAGCATATGAAACAGATTGTGTGTACAATGGCTTTTGATGATGATCATGATAATGGTGTACATGTTGTTTTTCACTTTGTTTTACTTATGTCAAAAACAATTCAATGATTCATTAGTTATGACGTTATACATACCTTGTTCGATCATGTGTAACAAAAATGCTTCTAATTCAAGCTCTAGGTAAAGCAAGCTGAGTTGAACTTATAATTGGCCGTAAAAAAAAAATGTTTATTTATGTGTCTTGGTTGATCAATGTATATACATATTTGTATGTTTGAGATGAGAGGAAATGTTAGATTTTTTGCTAGAATTTTTTCCCCATTTATACAATTATTATTAGCAAATTTTAATCAAACTTTTTTTTTTAATCGTTACTTCTCAGCTAGGAAAAAATAAATAAATTACTTAAGGAAACCTTTAAATAGCATAAATTTATTATTCCGTAGAAGATAATACAATTCCCCATTTGTTTTTTGAAAAGTTGCACAATAAAGCAGTATTATTGTATCTTTTCAAAAAAAAAAAAAAAAAGCAGTATTACTGAATTATTCTAATAACCAAGAAATTAAAACCAATTTTACATAATTTGATGAGTATAAGTTATATCTATGAAGTAATTAGATTGATGTTCTAAACTTTTATAAGAGATTTGATCTTTTTATAAATTTAAATTTTGATGAAGGAGATCTGAGGGACCATTTGTTATTAAAATGACAGATCTTTTCATGTTAATAACAAATTATTATTTTTTTGAGGAAAATGTTAATAACAAAACTACTTATACTACATAGTGTCATCAACCACTACACAACTTGATTTCTCATCAACATTTGAAAGAAAAAAAAAAAAAAAGCATTGATGGCTAAATGAGTAAGCAAATTTAGATTAAAAAAATTAATTTTTTTGTCAATAACCATATTTTGTAGTCAGCTTTTTGTCTAAAACTATCTTTTATAAAGTTATTTGCATAAAGTCAGCTGATTGAGTTGTTGACCACCATCTTTGGACGAAATCCGGCGAAGACTGACCACGTGAGATGCACGTGAGGTCGCTAATTGAAACCCTTTTTTTCTTCAATTTTCCCCCCATTTCCATCATTTCCACTTATTTACCACTAATATACCTAGGGCCGGCAAAAAGTGACCCAACCCGCTAACCCGACCCAAACCCGACCCATTAATAATAGGTTGGGTTGAAATTTTCAACCCGTTTAGTTAAATGGGTCAACCCGAACCTGACCCATTATTATATGGGTTGGGTTAAAGTTGAAAATTCTAACCTTATTATAACCCGTTTAACCTGATTATTTGTTGTTTTTAAATTTTAAGCGGTTCTTTTAACTTACATGCTCTTTTGAATGATTTATTTTACTGAATTTTAAGCTAATACCAACTAACTATTATCAATTAGATTTTAATATTCAACTTTGTTGAAATTGTAAATTCTTCGTTGTTGGGATATAATGTAAATACTTCATATTGTAGAAAAAAAAATTTGGTAAAAAAATAAATGGGCCGACCCGAACCCGATTTCAGGTCAGGTTAGGTTACAAAAACTCAACCCATTTATTAAATGGGTCGGGTTCGGATTGAGGGTGCATGACCTAATAACCTGAACCCGAACTCGACCCGTCAACCCGATTTGTCAGCCTTAAATATACCCCATCAAAACCTAAATATAAACCCCATTTTGTGTCAAATTGTTCTTAAACCCATCCTAATATACATCCTAATAGAAATTGACCCCATTAAACAATGAATTGGAAAATAAATGTTCCTAAATCCTTATTATACCATACAACTTGATTTTTGGATGATCCTAAATGGTTTCTTCATACATTTAATATCTCACAAAAAATACCACTATGTTGCATCTACTTAAAAACAGATAAAGTATTTCAAAACTAAGAATTCTTTAATTTCTTATATAAGTATGTATAAGTTAAAATCAAGTAAAGGTTTATAATTTTATTTTTAGTGTTTTATAATAGATGCCTATTCATATAAGAGTCTCTATCAAAACAGGGAATTGAAAAGAAAAAAAAAATAAATCATGAACTCCGGAGAAGAATAAAACCTGGAATTAGTGACTTCTATTTTGGTAATAGAAAAAAAAACGAGCCAATAAAAATGAAACAATAAAATGTTCTAAACTTCTAAATAATTCTACACAAATCTCTGCAAACCTGCTTAATTAATAATTATATACTCCGTACTAATAACTTATTAATTGATTCTTTACACCCAAAAAAAAAAAACTTATTAATTGGTTCTCGTCTCTTATTATTATTCATTTTCTTTTTTACTTTAAAGTAGTCAATCGTAATAAAAAAAATATACAAACCGTTTGGCTACATGATTGAAAAGCCCATAAGATATATTGATGGAAATTTAGGCGCACGCGGAAATTTTAATAAACCCGAATGATTTTTATGTGATGGACTTGTATTTCATTGATTGTAATTGATTGCTTACAATATATTGTTTTTCTTGAGAGTTCATGTCTCTCATTCTTACTCTAACTTGGTAGAACACTTGTTTCTACCCTCTCAATATTTTTATTTGGGAGCACTCTTAATTTGCTCTCTTCTATTTTTTTTTGGCTCACTTCTATGGCTCACATATTACATATTTATATTAGTTACATACATAATTCTAGAATATTCTATACTAATCCAATACTAGAGAATTCTACTAACTAATATCTCTAGATATATCCATTTTCCTAGATTTTTCATGAATCATCTAGAATTTTCTAGATTAATCTCTAACACTCCCCCTTAATTTTGAAAATTCTTGTACTTCAAAATTTTTCAGTTGATGCACCTGTCATCAACGATCTCCGAATTTAATTCTTGAAGCTTATTCTTCTTGTTCATATTGGTACCCATGTCACCAACCATCTCGATCTTCAATTCTTTTGTCTTCCTTGTACCTTGTTGATCTTCAACCATTTTGTTGGTACCCTTGTTACCAATTTCATCCTCTTAACAATAACTTTTTCATTTTTCTCTTAATTGGTACTCATGTTACCAATTCTTATTTATGTCATCTCCCATGACATCTCCCAAATTTTTTCTTTTGTTCTTGGTGCTCATGTCACCGACCATCTTTGCTAATGCCCATGTCATTAGCAAACTCCAAAATCTTTTCCTTTTTTTAATTTTTTCTCTTCTTCTTTCTTTTTCACCTTCATCTTCCTTCGTCATTTTTTTTTCTTTTTCAATTGTTAGTGCTCTTGTCACCAATTAGTCATGCTAATGCTCTTGTCATTAGCAACCTCCAAAAATTTTCTCTTCTTTATTTTTTTTTCACTCACTCCTTTTTTTTCTTCTTAGTGGTGCTCATGGCACCGACACACTTCGCTAATGCCCTTGTCATTAGCATCCTCTAATATTTTCTTCTTTTTATCATTTTTTTCTTATTGGTGATCGTGTCACCAACATACTCTGCTAATGCCCTTATCATTAGCATCCTTTAAAAAAAAATCTTCTTTTGATTCTCCATCTTTTGGCCATCACATTTTGGCTCTAATACCATGATGGAAATTTAGGCGCACGCGGAAGTTTTGATGGACCCGAATGATTTTGTGTGATGGACTTGTATTTTCATTGATTGTAATTAATTGCTTACAACATATTGATTTTCTTGAGAGTTCATGTCTCTCATTCTTACTCTAACTTGGTATAACACTTGTTTCTACCCTCTCAATATTTTTATTTGGGAGCACTCTTAATTTGCTCTCTTCTTTTTTTTTTTTGGCTCACTTCTATGGCTCACATATTACATATTAGTTACATACATAATTCTAGAATGTTCTAAACTAATCCAATACTAGAGAATTCTACTAACTAATATCTCTAGATATTTCCATTTTCCTAGATTTTTCATGAATCATCTAGAATTTTCTAGATTAATCTCTAACATATATCATAAGTAAAACGAAAGAGAATTTACCAATAAATAACAGTATAACTGCCTTAATATAGCATTACACATGATGCCTTAAAAAAAAAAAGGATGCCTATTCAAACAAATTAAACCAAAGACATTTGCAAAATAAGGTGGATACATAGGTACCTGAGGCTTAAAACGAATTTCCTAGATTATATAAATAAAATCTAATTATAACCCCATACTAAAGATAATGAATCTCCTTTAAGTTGTTAGCAATTCGATCCATCAAAATCTATTATATAAGTTCAAAACCCCAATACCCCCTATTCTAGGCAGCATCAAGCTCCACCTATCCTTTTCTCACTCAAGATTATGGAGAACGAAAACAAAAATGCAGAGGTTTTTGAGATGGATGCTCTATTAAAGAATCTTCCAATAAAGTAAGTATAATCATTATGTATTGATTTGGACGGACATTTCTTTAAAGAAACTTGCCTTTGATTCAAAAGAGCAATGGGTTGTTCAAGCTCAAGGAGAAAGTGTTTAGGCTAGGTCATGCTAGTTCGAGTCGTTTTTTTATTCTAATTTATTAGCCGCATCATTTCATTTCTTTAGAAAATTTACAATCTTATTTATCAAACCCAACTACATTTATATAAATTTGACCATAAATGTATTAGCGTTGCAACCAATTAAGAATCAAACCAAACAGCATAATTTTTAGCCAACCGAAGCCATTAATATCCTTTAATGACTTGTTACTTCAATTCTTGTGATTCTTCTCTTTCTTTGATCATGTATGAGGATGTATGAGGTTGGCCTCTTAAATGAGGTTAACTGATAATCTTTCCTCCAATTATTTGTATCATCTTGGATTTGGGGGTCGATTCCATCAGGTCAGTTTTTTGGCAGTTGTAGCCTCATATGCATTGTTTACGCTTAGGATTTCTGGTGAGCTATGGATCGACACAACCCATGTCGTGGGTTGTGTCAGCCAAAGCGTGTGGCATGCCAACACAACCTATTGTCGGCTATTGATATGCATGCCTACTTTTGATCGATGATTCGGTTATGTTTGGTTATAGGAGAGGGTTGTCCCGATACTACTCAGGAAAATCAAGATCGTCTGCGTATTTGGCAGATGTTCATACATTGGACGATTTGAAGAAACAAGATCATAAGAAGTCAAAGCAGAGGAAGAACTAAAATGACGAAGAAAACATGAAGTCTCTTCGTCTACAATGCAGACAAACATCAGGCATCAACCGCAACACCCAACGTCCCATAACATGCATATATAAGAGTTTAAAAGCACCTCAAAAATTATGAGACAAACCATTTTCCATAAAAAAAATTAAAGATTATCAACATACCATTTTGATCGTTAGCAAAAGATTGTAAATACTCCAATAGATGAACTCAGGAATTAGGACAAGATTGTAAATACTAGAACAAGACAATACTTTTTGTAGCTATAAACACTGATGGAATAAGCAGTGGGTTCTGGATTAGTAGAAGATTGTGAAACCCTAATCCCGGTGCATTCTCTTCAACTTATTTTTTCTAATATGATCTGATCTGATCTGATTTTATTAGTCTTTTAGAATAGATGAACTCAGGAATTAGGACACTAGAACAAGACAATACTTTTTGTAGCTATAAACACTGATGGAATAAGCAGTGGGTTCTGGATTAGTAGATGATTGTGAAACCCTAATCCCGGTGCGTTCTCTTCAACTTATTTTTTCTAATATGATCTGATCTGATTTTATTAGTCTTTTAGCTTATCTCACATCTGATCTAATCTTAGTTGAAAAGAACAACCCTTAGTTTGATATGTTTGGATGTCTATAGTTTCATGCAAAAATAACCAAAATTTTTGACAAATAAATGAAAGGAAAAAAAAAAACAACACTCTTGACACACCCTATCTCAAACTATCGTTCATGTATATTTTCTTAACCATAATGCTAGTGCACCTGGATCAGACACCCTGGCTGACGCCCAACCAATGTCTAGGGCTTATTTCCAGATTGCTCCAGCAATGGGCGTTTAATCCAGACACACTCCCGCACTAAAAAGGCTAGGGTACTGGGCTTTTATGTATATATAAAAATTGCAATCTCCAGAGTGGTGGTGGCAATAGTGATATTGTCGTTTAACTCCGAGAGGTGGTAGTAGCAGCAATGGTCTTCATGGTAATATTTGCGTTTGAAAACAGTGTTCGTGATTGGTGGTTGTGGGCATGTGGCATTCATGCCTAGTGGTTGAGGTGATGGTGATAGCTGCTAGCGGTTGACTAGTTGAGGTAGCTTGTATAAAAAGGAAAGGTATACACCTATACAAGCATACAACATGGGTAAAGGCATAGTCCAATCGTAAAAATATTAAGAGCAACCTTAAGTAATAATGAGGCGACGAACTTTGATTTATTTTTGCTCAGGGTAAAATCAATCACTAAAAATTATTGTCATTGACAAGGCTTTATACTTGACATTCTCAACAAACTTGTGCTATGTTTGGATAGCAATGACGGAGGGAAAGGGGTGGGAGGGAAGAAGAGGAAAGGGGAAAGACAGGAATGGGAGGAAGAAAATAAAGTTGCATTTTCCCTCCAAATCTCTCGAACATGGGAAGGATTTGGTTCATTAAAGAGGGAGGGAAAATCAATCCTCTCATTTACCTCCCCTCATCTCCCTCCATGTGATATCTGAACAAGGGAGCATGGATCCCTTCCTTTCTCTTCCTATCTTTCCCTCCATTTCCCTTTATCCAAACACATTGTTAAGTTCCAATGGACTGAGAGTAGCTGACAAATCAACAACATTAGAGGGAAGAGGAACTTGGAGCGAACTTTCTCGACATTTAAACAGAGGGATCCTAAAGACGGGCAGACGGATAGCTAGTCTCCAAATGATCCTTTTACATTATCAACCTTTAGAGTGCTCCATGACATTTGATAGGATTAGATAGAGCTACAGACACTATTGTGTACGTAATAGCTTTAGACTATACTTTGTTTCTGCTAATAAAATATCCTAATATTATCAGATAAAAATTAAACGAATAACCTGTGCTTCGACAGATAGGTTCGATCTTGAAAGGCAATCATGAGCAGCAGCAGCAGCAGCAGCAGCTGACTGAATCCCTACAAATGCAAGAAGTCTTAAGTTCCTGAGAAAGCCATTTGTAGAAGCAAACGAATAATATCTGCATAAGCATAACATCAAATATCTGAAATATAAAGATTCAGTGCTGATATCATCAACAAAACTATGAAATACTCACCAGCTCAACCGTGTTCAACGAGTCAAGGGGACAGCTAACAGGAAATCGAAAATCTTGAGAAGAGCAAACTATAATCCGTAACAGCTTGATAATCAACGTTACAACAAAAATCATGTGTCGGCTTATACAAGATTCTGATGGATTCAGATAGTAGCAATGGGCATCACCGCATCAGTCAATAATTTACACTGCGACATAATTCTAAATTCATTCTAAGTTGCGGGTCGCCAAAGATGAGGAGGCAAAAGTGGACTCTATCAAAAAGTCCCCCAAAAAACAAAACTAGAGGATAGACCTAGGTCAGTGTTAAGCAAATCTAACAGAACTCTAATGGTTTAAATTAGGGTAAAATAGTTTAGGACAAACTGTCTACAGCGACTTATACCAGTCTTTTCTTCTTGGTCGTTTCAGAATTCAAATGGTCAAGTACGATAAGGTCATCTCCATCACCTTCCAACATTACCTCTTTGTTCTTGCTTTTTATATCATTTCCGCTTGAAGGATGAGAACTGGAAGAGTTGGAAACCTCAAAAGACTTTCTTTTCTTAGATGCTCCAATGCCTTCAGCTTCCGCAACTTCTGCAATCTCCAAAGGCATTGCTTGAACTGTGGCTGATGTGCTCTCACCATTCTCAACAGAAGCACCATTCTTTTCTGCATCAGTTGGAGCTTGTGACCATCCAATAAGAACCATCCCATCAGGCTCCTTTTCCTCATCAAACTCCTCTCTGCATAAATTTCAAATAAATGCCTGTCATTCACAAGGTATTTCATCTTATACTTACAAAACATAAATAAAGACATTTTTATGAGGAAGATAATATAACCCAAGTTCTTGGCCATACAAAATCATGAAGAAACGTGAAAAGAAATCAAAATAATTCACAAGGTTACATACAAAAACTAATTTCATCAAATGCATAATTACTAAACCAGCTAGCTGAAGAGGAGAAACGATAGTAGCAGTGAGAGGGGTAGGGAGAAGGACAGGAAATCATGGCAAACTTCAGCTTCCCAGGTTTCAATGATCTATTTTAAATGGCATACAAGTTCTCAGCAAATTTATCTACGCACTACTCACAAAATTGCTGCCAAACCAAGGCACAAAAAAAATACCATTCTATCTAATTATGTTCTCATGTCTCTTCATATCCCTCAAAATGTCAAAACCCTACTAAACCAAGACATCGGTACCACACAGGAATAGGAAAATATTAGAGAATGATTTTGCTGTGTGGGTGATAATATCCGCACTTCTCCTTTCTATGGTGTAGCTTGTGACATGTGGGAGGGGACAGGGACTGTTATTGTAGAAGGAATCCAGGAGGGATAAGTAAAGAGGGATGGAATCTTTGGTCTGAAACAAATATAACACAAAATCTAGAATATATTAATTACAAACGAAGAAGAAAAAGTCCAGTCAATGCCTTTGTGCAGCAACTGGGCAGGAAACATGGCTAAAACTAGCAAAGGACAGGGACTATTAGGCTCTAAGGTAAGATGATAAAGTGTACAAGGTTTAAGAGATTGAAAGAAAGTGAGGAGAGGATTGGACAGGAGATAATGTGGGGTTCACTAATAAATCTTCTCCTTCTTCTTGCGCTGCACCTTAATCCCAAAGCGATGGCACGAGAACTTCCTAAGAGGTCACCCATCCTAGTACTATTCTCGGCCAACCACAGGGTCGGTAAGGTCGGCGGTATGGCAACACAAGGACTTCCCAGGAGGTCACCCATGCTAGTACTATTCTCGTCCAACCATGCGCCTGAATGTGACATATTTTTACGCTGGTTGTCACATGCGTACCGCAACCTTCCTCCTTTATACGGGCTTAGGACCGGCAGCGGGAAACCCCACTAATAAATGATGGGAGAAATTTATTCACCCAACTTTGATTATAAAAAAAAAAAAATAAGTAAAGGATTAAACAAAGTGAAAAACAGGAGACGTGTATAGTTTTCAATTCATCTATATTACATGTATAAATAAAAATAAACAAACTAAAAGAATGCACTAAAAGCACGCCATGTTCTTTTGTACTTAATTAATCTGAACTGAATCAAACTAAATCCTAGACTCATCAGAGCTGAGCGGAGCTGAACTAAAATTCAAAAATTAAGTCCAAAAGAAAATGGGCCAGATATATGGCATTGATATCAGACAAATGAGTACAAAGTGCATTTTACAGATGGACAACCAGTCAACCAGATAGGACATTAAAACACAGACCTATAGTATTCACACTTTCTCTCAAGGACTAGGAGTGTGACACCGCAAATACCAAGTGAAAATGGACTGAACAATATTTCACATGAATTTTCATGGCACGTTAATCTAAAGGCTTCCTTATCCACCATCAGAAAATCAACTATGGCGATAATATCATAGAATTGTATATTTTTCAAGTAGTGAAGGGACAGAACAGCAATTTACTTTTTTTAGTTCTCATTCCACCATTTTCTAAAGGCTTACTTGCACACCATAATCAAATTCGGAGAAAGAATAATACAAATACATGGTTTAACTTGGGAGCAGTGGTTAGGAAAAAAAGAACATAAAAGGAAAAGATCGGAAAAAAACTAATGCCATAAGAAATACTCCCTCCGTTTTTTTTTTTAATTTACTCACTTTACTTTTTGGAATTTTTTTTTTTTAATTTACTCACTTCTTACATTTATTAATTTATGATTCTAAGTGCATTTTCCATACTCTCTCTACTACTTTTGACTAACTTCAATAAAATTACCGTATTTTCAATCTTTTCCATACTCTCTCTCTTACTTTTTATACAACTTTTAATCATCATTTATTTTTATTTTCTCTAACTCCCAATAATTCCTTGGTTTTGATAAAAACTCAAGTGAGTAAAATAAAAAAAATAAAAAAAGGGAGTATGAAACAAACACGTCTCAAACTAAGCACCCAAGTATCCAACACGATCTCCTTTCAACAAGACACCAAAATGAGGCAAGAACATCAACATCACTCCATGAAATGTATAATAACATTCAAGGTAGAATGTAAACAAATTATGGATTCTGTTGCCCTGGTACCAAAAAAAAACTGCAAGACTTGTTCGTCAAATGTGACAAATTAACATCAACAAAATCCATTACTGCAGACATGGACACCACATTGCCACCCAATCAAAAAGAAAAAAGACCTTATCAGGGCCATGAAGCACAATCATAAGGTTTTAAAGTTCAGCATGTTCAGAAATGAAGGAAAAACCTTTGCTTTATGTTGATTTTGCAGGACAATTCCTGTCGAAGATCCTCGACTTCAATGACCGTACCGCCAATGACTGGAGATGGAAGCTCGGAAAGCACCTGAAATACAACCAAAAGCATAAGACCCCTATGCCAAAATATGCAAGTCAATCAAACTCAAACCAAAAAGAGGAACCACCTTCTCAAGATTTGCCTCATAAATCTGTACCATGTCATCATCAAGATCGTCACCAAGCTCATATAGCAAGGAATTACCATGTGTCACAATTGGCAGATTCATACCCAGCTTTGTTCGGACAATTTTATCAATGAAATCCCGAAACTTAGTACGCAAAGCATTAATCTCAAGTATCAATGGGGTCTACAGAAGCATCATTGACAAAGTATAAGTCATTTAAAGAGCTCGAGCAGCAAATCAAATGAAGTAGCACCATTACCTCAGAACAGACAAAGCATGCTTTGTTAGGCTCAAATGGTTCAACTGGCATTAGAAGCATCTTTCTTTTAGGATATTCATTACAGTAAGTCATCCTGGATTTAAAAATCGAGAACAAAAATGAATAGACAAATTAACTTATAACAGATCACAGCAGGATATTTAAAGGACTCCCTCTGTCCCAAAAAGTGTTCCATGGCCCATTTTCATTTGTAACAATTTATAATAAATGCGTGGTCCCACAAAATGAACGATAAAAAAATACCCTCACGTATACATCAATTTTTATTTTTAAAAAAAAAAGTGAAAAAAGTAACTTTACAACATCACTACAAGACAAAACACACCTAAAATTTGATGCAAAAAGCAAATGAGGAACTTATATTGGGACGCAAGAAGAATAGGTATACTCCATTGGTTATGTAATCAAAATGCATTTATATGAATGGCAGCCAAGGGACAAATCCGAATGAATAAAAATTGGACACCTATAATTTAGGGGGACACCATGTCAATTCTCAAGCAATTGTTCACTTTCATAAGATACAAATCATCAAACTTAGTTTAAATGCACACCACAAATTTCAGAAGACATAGAGCAATGGTAGGTGCATATCGTTGAAGCAAAATCTGCAAAGATTACCTTTTGTGTTAGAAACTTAGAATATAACATAGACCTGAGCAGCAAACAAAACATAGATACACCACCAAAACATAGGACCAGGATTTAGGACAGGATTGATAAAAGACAGAAGTCATATATTCTATCATATCCAAAACATTGAAAACAATGTTGCCTAAAACAAGAAAGTACACAGAATGAATGCAGAATAACATATGCTTATATCATGGCACAAACAAATGATATAGAAACAATAATTGATGGTTAGCATGTAGTCCAAAGATCCAAAAATAAGCTTCACACTTTGATCTTGCACTGACTAGAAAAGGTTGTTGAATGAGAATACATAGTAAGAAGGCAATTAGAAAATGGAAAATTTTGAGAGAAATGTCAAGCAAAAAATTGGTTAAAAAGTTGTTGAATGAGAATACATCAATACATAGTAAGAAAGTAATTAGAAAATGGAAAATGCTGATAGAAATGTCAAGCTAAAAAAATCGTTTAAAGTGCTAGAGCGAGAAAAGGGAGAAATATACTACCACCACCACAATTTACTTGCAACAATTTCTATAAATGGAAACTTCAAATTACTAGCAACAAACTTTTTCTTTCATTTTGTGGTAATTTTTTTATGTGAAATTATCATTGTACCCCTTATGACAACAATAAACAATTGATTATAACATAACAAAAAAATAACTTGTTTTACTCTGATTATAACCATAAATCAGATCATCACCCCCCACTTCTACCTTCTATCTAAATCAGATCATCCCACACTCCCCCTCTATCTTCTTCTATCTAAATCAGATCATCCCATACCACCCCACCCCCTTCTATCTAAATCAGATCATCCCATACCACCCCACCCCCTTCTATCTAAATCAGATGTCCATCTCTCTCTCTCTCTCTCACACCACCATCTTCCTCATCATCATCATCACCATCTCCTTCTCTCTCTGTGAAAATACAACACCATCAACATGTCCCTCTCTCACCACCACCGTTAAGAACTTAAGATCGTCTCTACCGTCGTCTCCACAGTCACCATCTCCCTCTCTCTGTCTATCGTCTCCAATTTCAAGATCGTCACCATCTCCCTCTCTCTCTCGCACACTGACCTAAATCGTACAAGACAGTCGTCTCTCTGTTGCACACCACCCTAAATTGCACTCCTCACGAACCTCACACACCCCCATATCTCTCGCACCACACCAAAACCCTAAATTGCACCCCTCACAAACCTCTCGCACCCAAAACCCTAAATCGCGAACAATAACATGGAAGACAATTTGCAAATTGTGTTTTTCAATCTCGTTTTTTCATTCTCACAAGATCTGGTCTTTTTATTTCATTCTTGCAAGATCTAAGTTTTGCAAATTGGGTTTCATTCTCGCAAGATCTGGGTTTTTTCATTTCAAAACCCATAATGTTTTTTTTTTCAATTTGGAATTTTGATATCGGTTGTGGTGATGGTGGTGATTTTGGGATTTTGATTTCGATGGTGGTGGGTGTCGGTGGTGGTGTTTTGGGGTTTGGGATGTGTTTTACTAGGTTAGTGGTCTGGGTAGTATTTTATGGTTTAATTATAAGACTAATCATTTTCCCTTAATTTTCTTAATCCCCCCTTAACATCTTTTGCCTAGGATACCGTGCCTACCTTTTGTTGCAAGTAAAAAGGGGCGGAGGTAGTATAAACCTTTGAGCATCTTAGGAAGAAAGATGTTACAATTATTCAGCAACGAAGAGAGTATAACTGTTGAACAAAAACACAATTCCATTGTTTGATTTACCAAGTGACCAACTGTAAATTTTAGTTCCTTTTATGAATGATTTGCTTCATCTCTTCTTTTTCTCATCAAATGATTAACCGCTACAATGTTGTACATTTACCCTAAATTTCGTCACAGATCACTAACAATCCCGCAAATAGTTTGATAAACCCAGTTCAGAAATTGATAGTTGATTGATATATCTCAAAAGCACAATTCAATATTCGTGTTTTTAGGAATATATGAAAATAAACAGGTACCAAAGGGACTTAGGACAGACCTCAAGTTCTCAACGTCCTTATTAAGCAGCTTAATGGCCTCAATCACAATCAACCCAGCAACTACAGCATTTGTTGTTGCTACAGCATGAACAATATTACCAGCAATGCCTTTCGCTTCGAAGAGGCTATGCAAAGGAATTCCAAAAGATGCAGCTCGGATATTAGCAGCAGCTGTGACAAACTCAACAGCTAACTGGTCATCTTTATCAAAAGTAAGGCTCCCAATTTCCTGCTCAAAGCCATAACAACAAATTAACACCCCAAAGCCAAACAAAATATGAGGCTAATCAAAATATGGGGATGGAGAAAAACCATTGCTCTTTTCGAGTAAAATAGATTCAATGCCTCCAAAAAAACTTTAGAGTTCTCTGCCAAGTTCCACACATCCTGTGGATTCTTCAGCCCAAGTGTTGCCATTGCTGAGATTGAAGTTATAGCTAAATCACTACTTGAAGAATTTTTATACCAGTTTCCATTTTGCTGTTTATCTGATAGCACGTCTCTAGAATACAATGGCTTTGGCCTGGCACGATTTTTCCAAGTCTCTTCATTAGACAATGCCAGTTCAATGTTGTAGCCAAAAACATGATCATATATTCTCCTTCCATAGCATTCAATGTCTTCACCATTTCTATGCTCAAATACGTCATCAGTATGTTCTGAAGAGCTAGCGCCATCACTTGAACGCACATTAAGATCATTTTCCTGATTCTTGTCACCAAAAAGCTTGGTGAAGAGCAAATCCTTAGCCCACACAATACAGTGGACAAACTGCCAGCAAAAATACAAATTGATATCCCATATAAACTCAAATTAGATGAAGGGAATACACAAGATAGCTGATTAAAAATAAATAAATAAAATAACTACCTTTGATGGTGTACTAGTAATAGTACAAACAGGATATGTTTTAGGAGCGGGCTTAGGATAGCATTCATAGCACTCCGTTCTGTCTTTTACATGAACGGCTACCTGTTTCCAACAGCAACAAAAAAAACACAGTTGCAATAATGAATATTGGAAAAAAAAATTGAATCTACATGATCCGTAACACTAACATAAAAATGTTGGGCCTTAAGGAATAGGATCAACATCAGGAAAATCCACATCCATCTGACTGTAGAACAAAAATCTAGCTTCTACAAATGACAAATGCATATGCAGCCTTATATTGTACACTAATTTTAACATCAAAATTTCAGCTCCGATTGTCAAGGCACCAAAGTTGTGTCTATTGTTTGCTACATATGATTTTTCAGGATCTACAACAAGCACATTTGACGATTCATATAATTGATTTAACATTAAAATTTATAAAAATGAATCTTTGAAAAAACATGTTATGAGGTTCCCATATGAACAATTGAACACTGCATAATAATTTTTTTCCGTGTAAACTAATGAGAATTTACGGACTAAATGTTAAGAGTAAATGAAAATGTAGCAAATAAATAAGGATAGGAATAACTTTCATGCTTAGTAAATGCTGGTTAGCAGGATTGAAGTCATTTCAAACAAAGCAGGGAGAGGGGGGAAGGGGGGTAGAGGGAGATGCCTAGTCATATGCTTCTCATGTTCTTATGATCATAAATTTCATAAAGATCTGAAAAAAGATCACCTGCCCCAAGAATCCAGTTGTCCCACTCTCTACCAATGGGATACCAGCAGCCAAGCAGATACGGTTAACATGGCGCCTAGCATCCAAATTATCAAGACCATTCAAAACAACATTGAACTTCTTAAAGAAGTCCACATTAAAGTCAGAGCTCTTCACATTAGCATGATGCGCGGTAATATTTATATGAGGTCTGAACTTTAATACAGCATCTCGAGCAACCTGGAAATGATTTAAGTTTAACAGAATCAGTAACCCGGAATTCAGCTGCAAACCACTATGCCAAAGCTAAAGTACATACTTTTGACTTCGATTGTCCAACATGAGACTGTCGAAACAAAAATTGTCTGTTCAAATTGCTAACTTCTATCGTGTCCATATCAATCTGCAAATAGATACATAAAAATATAAAATGATATCTGCAGCCACCACTGAATAATGTATTTTGCAACATTAGAAGCATAAAAAAAAATATTCAGAACTTCCTTCTTACCCTAGTTCTAACAAGAACCGCAAAAAAATATAAAAAATAAAAAAAACATTAGCAAGAGCATAGTAAAGATAACAAGAAGATGCAAAGCCATGGAAACAAAACAAAACAAAACAAAACAAAAAAAACAGCAGTTATTTGGAGAAAATATATAGTGGAGAACTAAACACAACAATTCAAAATTTCATAGTAGAAGCAATAGAGTAGCTAAATTAGATAAGAAATGATGATAGTAATAGTGTAATACTATAGCACGAGAGAAAATTAGCAAAACATTCAATGGGCATTACTCATTAGTCATTTACCATAGTACAAGTTATGAAATGCAGAAAGAACACACAACTCAGAAGAAAACAAAACATCTGTATATTAATACTAAAAGTAGGAGCCACCAAAGCATATTTCTCTCCCAAAATTGCCTCCTAAATCACCTTATTAATTGACTATTTTGAAAATGTAAAGAAGATTATTAACGAGATTAGTCAAGATATTATTGCAATAAAGACCACATATTCATAAAGCTTGGCTTAAATTCATTGTGTTCATCTATAAAACATCACCCAGAGATGCAAGCACTCTGTTCAAACCTAAACCACCTCAAAGGCTTAATACAGCTATTCAGCGAGCCATGTGCAAATACAAATATCCTAAACTATCCCTCATTCCCTCAAAGGTCAACCAAGTGATCCAACTCCATGAAACTTTTTCCCTATATGCTAGCCCCAAATCAGCAAGTCTCAAGACTCAAGAGTAAAAACCTTGGAGACAGCAAATGGTCTTTAGCCTATCTGCTTGTAAAGTATTTCTTCCTTTTTCAAATTCAACATTTAATTTCAGAAAAAGTAACACGCATCCCTAAAAAACAATGGCACAGCTCCAAATGAGCAAACCATGATGGTGTTTAAACATTAAAGGAGCCCTAAAATGCATTTTCTACACTGAAGTTTAAATATCAACAACCATTACACTATATCAAAAACAGATAGATAAGCCACCATTAATTGTTGAAATCTAATCAAGAAATCTAGAATGTTTAAACACCTGCAGATAATAGCTTGCACTAAATTTCTGAACACAAACCTCAGCATTAGAAGTCGTAAGTGTATTTTTTTTAGCATAATGATGAATTTCAAAAGTAACCTTACCCACTTATAAACCCACCATCCCAACCAAAAAAACATAATTCCAATAGTACCTAGATTCTTGTACAAAACGTTTATGGGAAAAAAAAAAAACATAGATGGGATATTGGCTTTTTTTTTTGTGTGTGTGGGGGGGAAGGGGGGTGGGGCATGGAAGCATTCCAAAAAGAGTAAAAACTCAGCTTTACTAGTTAGAAGTCATAAAGTGAGAGTCAAATTTGGAAAGAACTCCCTTGTAATACAAAACACCGATGCACATGTATGTTTTGGTATGCAAATCAGAGAAATGACATAATTTAGCATTAATAATTTCTCAAAATCTACTTAAAGAAACAATAAGAAATATTATTTACTCGAACAATTAGTCTCACAAATTAAGGTGAAAGACAAAATTAAAACCCACCAGATAGCTTAGAATTATAACCAAGTTTCGGATACTTATTCAACTAAAAGTCTAAAACCAACCAATTGCAGTATCTCAACGCCCTTTGAGCCAAATCTACACCTTCTTACTTATTAAAACCTACCAAACAGCCAGAATAATACTCCATAATAATGATAACAATTTGTAATTTAAAAAAAAAAGGTAAATCGATAAATAAAATGCCTGAGAGAGAAAGTAGAAATCTCACTATGTGTATGTCTTGGAAACCAGAAAGAGCGAGGGTTTTCAGTAGTTCACATCCAATACCACCAGCACCAACCATAAGAACTCTTGCGCCCTGATTTTCAATCAAACAACAAAATTGTTCACATTTGAGAATGTAATTCACGGCAATTTCAATCGAAACAGTAAACCCTTAAAAAATAAATTCAGGAAGACCATGAAATAAAGGGCATGCAAATATGCCAAAACAAATTGTTTTTTAAAAAAAAAAAAAAGCGAGGACTCAAAATATTTACCTTAATGGCGTCTAGCTGCTGCGAAGAAGTCATCTGAAGAAAAAATTAAGAATTTTTCTGAGGTTTAGGGAAGAAAATGGAGGAGAGAGAAAGTAGGAAGGTTTTTACGAGTACTTTATACTCCGTACTCCGTAAGGTTATAGTGCAAGTGTGAGTGGGGGGGAATCTTAAGAGGTTGAATTTTCATCCCAAAAAAACAGTCTCCCTCTATTCTTTAAGACTCTAACTGCCGATAAACGTGGGACTGTGGGAAGGGGGAATGGCGGGCGCCAATAACAAGGCCAAAATTACTTCGGTTGTGTTGGCAAAAAGGCATTGATTTTGGCACTCCACAATTTGATTTTGGCATTCCTCCCCCTCTCACGTCAATAATAATATTGAGGAGTGACAAAATCAAATTGGGTAGTGCCAAAATAATTTCTCGTGCAAAAGTAGCCCTAGAGGTAGCGGTTAGTTGTGAAGGTAATTGTTGTGAACCTGTAAGAGTTGTTGTTAGTCGTGACATTATCAATTAGCTGTGAACCTGTGACAAAACTGACAATATTTGTTAGCTGTCGACACAGTTTTTAATAAATAAAACATTTGATAACAGTAGTTGTTTCATTTATTGAGAAAAAAACACAACTATGGTAGGGGGCGTCTGGGCTAGACGTCCCATGTTTAAAAAATAAATTTTTTTACCACCGCCGCCGGTGGTGGTGATGCTGTCGGTCGAGGTTATGGCCAAGTAGTGTCGTTGTTTATGTATTCAAATTTTTAGTGTAATTTTAAGCTAAGTAGTGTCGTCTTTTTATTTTGTATTGTGGACGATTTTAAGTAATTTGTGACCGACGATTAACAACAACCCATATAAAGGTGTGATCCAATTCTAAAAGTACAAATTTCAATTATACCTAAATGATACCAACTATTATTTTTATCTGCAATACGAGGTATTAGTAAGTTCATAATTTGCTGAAAATGGTTTATGCGATATGAATATTATCAAATAATCTTTGGTAATATTGTTTGGATTTTATTACTAAAGATACTAAAGCGTCATCGTATTCAGGGGCGGACCTACAGGGGTGGCTAGCAGAGGCCCGACCCCTGTAGCCCAATCCTGCGATTCCTTTTTTTATTATTAGACCCCTGCTGGTTTTAGAATATATATTAATTGTACTGAAATGGGATAAAAAGTTATTGGCTTAGTGGTAAGTGTAGCAACCTATGTTTGTGAGGTCGCGTGCTTGAATCCTAGCATGATATATCAAGATCTCGTTTCCGGCCGCAGACATCACGAGTTGTCTTGAATGCTCGTTAACGCCACACGTGAATGTGGTCTAGTAGGAGTCGCCACCGTGCGTTTTATATGGTCCACGAACATCGGAGAAATACCAATGCCATGAGTAATTGGCCCCATATGGCCATGCACCAGAGTATGGGTTTGGGGACAAGTTACGAGCCGCCCGCCTGTAAACGGTCTCTACTAGCTCTCTTTTTGTGGTCGTATTATTATTAATCCCGAATAAATAGATATCTCATTTTTATATCCCTAAAAACGCATATTACTAGGTGGGTTTGAATTATTTGCATATTAGGATTAATTATTGTGACCATTTTAAATTAAGTCCATATTAAAATCCTAAAAATAAAAAATAACGAATAAAACACATAATGAAGAAATAAATATATGATTGCAAAATACATAAATAAGGAGATTCAAAATAATATATACAAAATTAAAACAATAAGCATGTAAATTGATTGCGAAATTAAACTTTTATGGACGATCTATTAATTATATAATGCGAAGTGAATTGATAATCACAACACATGTATGTAGATCATGTTAAAACTAATGAAATAATAAAAAATTAATTATAAAATGGTGATTAAAAAGAAGGTCAAGTTGTTATGAAAGTTGTGAAGAATTATGAAAAAAAAATTGATTAAAACGTTGAACATTCATATGTATGTTCAACTAGAAATTTCATTATTTGTTATTAATTTATCCGTTATCATTGCTTATCTCCATTTAATGGGTCAAATAATGAAATTAAAACAAATTAATAAAAGTTTAGAAGGTTAGAGACTTCAGGAAATAGTATCTTGTAATGCCTTTAATCAAAACAACCAAGGAAAACCAACGATGATGAATGTAAGTGTTTGTTTGAAGTGGATTGAGTTGACGATTTATAATGTGTATAAATGAGTGTTGAGAAGTGTTTGATGTGGTATAAGTGTATGGAGTTGAAGTATGCAATGCACGAGAGGAATCAGTGTTGTTGGCGTGTGTTGAAAAGCTTGGAAGGACGTGTATTTATAGGCCAGAAGTAGCAACGAAGCAACCCGGGGAACTAGTGACTTCTGCCTAGACACAGGTCCTGTAACATGACCTGCGTCTAGGTGCAGGTCTGGTCTTGATCCGAAGTCGAATGTGCTCGATTTTGCGCGTGATTCCCGGGATTATGATCCGATTTCTATGCGATTACGGAAATATTCTGTAATCTTTTGATATTCCGGAATGTTCCGGGGTGTCCCGGAATGTTCCAGAATGTTCTAGACACCTCCAGAAGCTCTAAAAAATTACAGAAAAATTATAAAAAACTATGAAAAGTATAAAAAACCCTAATATGCTTTGCGGAACAATTTTCAACATTCAGAAATGACGAAAATGCCCTGAGCATGCTAAAAAAATCTATAAAAAGCTCTAAAATATGATAAAAAAATACAGAAAAACATGAATAAATTATAAAATTATTTTTATGATGCAAAATGACATTTTTTTTATGAATATAAAATAAGGAAAAATGCAAAGAAAAAATAAGAAAAATTCCTAAAAATGGTGAAAAAATATAGATAAATCCCGTAATCATCGCGAAACCTTATGGCAATATGGTACGTTCATCATTAATCTCTACATTGGGGAGACACATTTAGGTGTCTACAGACATGCTTTCAACCCGACACGAATATATTAATAATGTATTTGATAATATGAGAAATTTTAGGCAAAAACACTTCATATCAAAACTTGAATTTAAAAGTATTTTTATTCGAACACAAAAGTCAACTATTTGTCATAAATTATTTATTAATGAAGATATTTCTGATAATATTCCCTCCGTTTTTTTAAATGCAACAATTCACTTTTTCACACTTGCCAAGAAACAATTTGGACTCGTAATATCTCTAAATACATAAGTGTAAAAATTATATATTTGGAAGTGTATTCCAAGGTGAATCCAATAAGATCCCACATGACTATGTTTTTCTTTATATATAAGTAACAATTAATGATAAAAGTGAGTCGGATGAATAATGCCAAAGTCAAAGTGTTACATTTAAAAAACCCGGAGGGAGTACTGTTTAGAAAATTTAATGTAAATTTTAGTGGTGCCTGAGGCTAGACTTGGTAGGAAGAACCACGGTTCGATCCCCCGCAAGCACGTTGGGAGGAATTTAAAACCTTAACCCCGGGACACACTCCGAATCTGGATTAACCCAAAAAGGGTGAACCGGATGGGTACACAAAAAAAGTAAATTTTAGTACATTTATTGCATTAAAATATGAAAATTAAATGACATATAAAACCTCTCAACCAGTTGGGTCAACTCAAACCCGACAATTTTGAGTTATAAAAAAGCCAATATCAACCCAAATCTGGTGACACCCAACTCATTAGTCATTACAAACTGAACACAACTATTTTACATTTTTACATCAACCTGACCAGACCCGATATATTTGGGAACCATGCGAAATGAATGACTTGTAAAATTATCAAATAAGCGTGGCAAACTTACAAATGACAATGTAAATTGGGAATTAGACCAATTGGCTCCCATTCTCAGAACCAGACCACCTCTACCGTCTCTCCTCCATTTCCTCTCTCCGCCACAGCCACAACCACAACCTCCGCCTCCATCGCTGCCCACAGTGACTAGCCCATAACTCTCCCTCCTCCATTTCAACTGTCTCATCTATTTCAACTATCTAACCTCTTTCCCTCGCCACCACCAGGCACCACTCTTTTAAAACGCTGCGTTTCGATCAACAAAGACCATTCTCATTCACCAGTCATCAAAATCATACAATGTGAACTCTCTACTCTATATTCCCTTTTTTTCCTGTCTTTTTGTGGCTTCTGATTTTCTTTTTTAGGGTTTGATCATCTGGAAATTGAACTAACATTATACAAATGCATTGTTTTTCCTTTTATATATCAGAACTTTATAATTTAATAGACTAACTTTTTTTTTTTGTGTGTTCAAATTATGGAGAATCAGTATGAAGCGAGGGGCAGAATTCTGTACAGGTTATTTCATTTCCATTTTAGTCTTCCTATTTTTTTGGGACCCATTTTTGCCTTCATTTTACACCACGAACGAGCTGCTTGATTTTTTCATTTATGTACTGTTGCAACTGTTTGGGTTCTTTCTGTTGGGTTTGGTGTGGGGGTTTAATGAATTAACTAGTTTATTGGACGGGCAACGTCCCAAGCCAGTTACAATTATTGAATATTTTACCGTACAGAAATTGCTGTTTGGGTTCTTTCTGTTGGGTTTGCATTAGAGGCTTGCAGCAAGCGCCAAGTGGCACATTTGCTTTGATTGGAACGCCTTTTAATAGATAGTATAGATATAGATAGATAGAAGTATGGATATAGATATAGAAAGATTCCATGTTTTGATCATTTTGATGTTGAATGAAGGAGAAATGAGAACACTAGGAGGCCTTCCTTTCGAGAGAAATTTCTAATTTGAGTAAAATCATATACATGGCCACATGGGTATCAAGGATATGTGTGTAATTGTTTGTCACGCAAATGATGCAATATATCATATTACATTGTATTTTCATAACCAAAAGTCTCATGCATAAATATTAAAGCAATAATTCAATATCAAATGTTGTCACATAACAAATAAAGCGCTTCGATATTGAAAAAAATTACTAGACATTAAACATAGACAATATTAATAGTTCAATGGTTCCACTTATCTTTTAGAGTTTAAGGTTTTCACTATATATGTTTGCTATGCAAATGTATAAATACTTTGTATATATTGTATGAGTATGAGTATGAGTATGAAAGGACCTACCCTGGCCCTACACAATAGCTTTAAGATCCATACCCTACCCTTACCCATATGATCCAAAAAATACGACCCATACCCTTAAATTAAGGTAGGGTCCATGGTCTATTGCCATCCCTAATTATAGATGCACACGTATACCATGTCTATTGTTGACACATATTTATTGATCAGGCGGATATTATTTTGATTGATTTGAAGGTGAAAGGTTTAATCATCAATTCAGCATATGCACAACTTAAAAATTACTTTGTATGAGTATTATTTTTCAAATTTAGACTAAAATCAATGTAAATTACATAGATCATAATTTACCTTTATCTAGAACAAGGGACTTGAGCTGATGGTATGGTGCACTTGATTATCTTCTACTCATTGTAGACTCCAGAGGGGAAGGTAGGAATCAAAACTTAATGGAGCCAAGTATATACACATATATAAACAAAATTTAACTAATCAAACTATACTTTAACAATTAATATTCTAGATTCAAATATCAACCAAGCAACGTTCCTTGTATGTTCTGCATCAAAAAAAAAAAAAAAACCCTATGCAGCATCGAAGAAGACTTATTTAAACTGTACTCTACGTACTTTGAATCAACTAAAGAGTTGAAATCATTTTTTTTTTTGTGTGCAAATACCTTTTCAATGTACAAACTAAAATGTCTCTAAGAAAATCATCCTACACACAATTCTGAAGTGTTAAAAGTTAGAAACTACTTTGAATCATTAAATTTTAGAATACAAGGAGCAAATGTAATATACTCCTTTAAATCCTAAACTATAAACTAGTACTTTACCCAAAAAAAAACGGTAATCCTAATCTACCAAATAGGCAAATACAAGCACACACCATAATAAATAAAAAGTTAAGATGAGTCAAGCTGAATGGGCTTCACCTAAAGATGAATCAAGTCAAATACAGTGAGTCAGTGACACACCATATGAATAAAAAATTGAATTTAAAAAGTCGTAAATTTTTGCACACATACACACAAAAAAAAACTTCAGATAATTAATGTAGAACCCTTATTGAATTTTAAAGATGAATGAATCTAATATGGAATGAAGTTAGAGAGGCAAAGAAATGAATTAGAGAGTAAAATTGGAAGCAATAATAGCTTCAAGAGGGATTTGGGGTGTAAAGATTCAGGGGGAAAATGTGCTGCTGGGTTAATGTAAGCCAGTAACTACTAGTGTGTGCTACTGCCTATCAGGCTTTGTTATTAAAACCCAAAAAGAAAAAAACGAAGCAGTAAAATGGTGGGACAAAGAATTGAACTCTAAACCTCCGTCGTAATAGTTGAGTACTTGTATAGTTGTATTACTTTATCAATGAACCAAGTGCAATCATTCTAATATATGGCTACTCTTAATATATAATATATAAAATTCTTGCAGGTGCCACTTTAAAAAAAAAGGGCCACTGGGGCTGCCCCCCCCCCCCCGGAAGCCCCCCCTAGCCTTGCCCCTGGCTGACTCATTGCGTATTCTACTCATTGCTGACTTGCACTCCGTTGCCTTATAATATGAATTTGCTGAGACACCAGACCTTTGATTAGGCTGTTTTTTTAGGTTTTGTTTGCCTGCTGCCTTACTGTGTTTGTTCCTCAATTGTTTTTGAAGGGGGTATTTGTTTCTCATAATGCGTGTTAATAATTTGTTACAATTTGTAATTTTGTATCTTGTTTCTTTCATTTGTGCAGTGATAGGTTTTTTTTTATAATTGAAATTTTCTATTCCATTATTCGCTTTCTCTTTCTTTTTTTCATTGCCCTTTTTACCTCTCCTCCTTTCTCTCTTTGATTTGCATTGAATTATTCCTTTATGCTCTCAGAAATTCATAGTTGCATACATGCACATCCATTATCTGGAAAGTTTTTGAGCTGATTAATTTATGCTTGTCCTTTTTTTTTTGTATTGTTCTTTTATAACCTACTGAGATTTCCTTTATGAAGCAGATAGTTATGCTATGAATTGTAAAAAGATGAAGTTTTCCAATGGAGAAGGAAAAAATCCCAGGGTCTTGGATTATTCTGATTCGTTTACATTTCCAGAGCTCTTAGAAAGCATCAAACTTGGTAAATATGGAAGTATCACGAAAGATGTTGCAGCCTTGATCTCACGAAAGATGGAGGTGTTTAACGAATTATTTACACTGTATCCTGATCTTGAACATGATAATGGAGAAGTGGTAGGATTGGAGAATAAGGATATATTAGAGATTGTTGATGCTAAACCTATTGTTGCAACAACCGATCCGGTGATAATAATCGATTCAGATGAAGAGGAAGATGGGGGCCAAAAACTTCTTAGTCATTTTCAAGAGATTGCCATTCCCAGGCCTAGTATTGCACTCATAACAGATAATACGCTGGTTAGATATCCTTTACCTATCCTTATCCAAGGATCCTATTGCATCAATAAACTATTGTTTGTGTTAAGCTTGTATATTGTTCTTGAATAACTCTTATTGCCAAGTTTTAATTCTGTTAGACACTTGAGGCTTTCTTATTATGTCGAAGGAATGATTGTTTTCTCTTTTAGGTTTAAGCTTGCCCTGTCTTTTGACATGCCTTTATATTGTTTGTTATGTACTTGTTCTCGCCCCCTTCTACAAGGACCCATTTTACATCACTATACTGCCATTTATCTATAATTTACACTGTTGTTGAGTTACCCTTTGTGTTGCCGATTGCTAGTTTATCCTATTATCACTAATTCAATCGTAGTGTTTTTTGGTCACTGCAAATTGTCAACTATGCTTTAGTTATTTTTAAGTGAAAATTTGTAATAACAGGTTGATAGTCACATGAGTGTCAAAACTCCCAAAAAAGAGGAGATGAAAGTTGACAAAGTAAAAGACAAAGGTACTTATGTGGGAGTTGACGATGAAATGAATGAGGATGATCTTGGGTCTATTGTTGAAGATGAAGAGCTCTCAGACATATGGAAGGAGATGAATTTTGCCCTAGAATCTTCCAAGGTATTATTATTTGTGCACTCTTGCTGTGTTCTATGATGTTTTTGATCCGCACAGGTTGGGGCGGATCTACGGCCAGTGCCTGGCACCAGCCCCACCACATCTGCTGGGTCTTTTTTATTTTTTTTAATTTGGGATTAACCCATATTTTCATAATATATATAATTTTAGTTAGAAAAATAATATAGCAGTTATGCTTGCTCCAGTGGTACAGTGCAGAATGCAACTTCCCTTTGTCGACAGTAGATTAGGTGTTCGAATATTGTGTCTAGCATTTTTTGAGGGGTTTTGTTTTTTCACTTTCTTCTTTGCCCGTAATCCTTTTCTCTGTCTTCCTCTTCAGTATCAATTATTTTCTTATTTTCAACATATTACTCTACTATATTAGCTTTCTGTTATTTTATTAAATTTTGACTTTGTTAATTTAGATTATTATTGTATTTTGGTGCCCCTCCAAGTTCAAAATTTTGGATCCGCCTCTACTTGGTCCTTGGGCATAGACTAATTGGCAGAAATGGGCTGAGCCGCATGCATGGACAGGGTCATGGACGCCAGTCAGGAATGCTCTATTGTTTGTCTCTTTTAGTATTAGTTTTTTTCTACAATTATTTTTGTTGAAGCATTCTAAATTGAAGTGGACTTTTCTTCTGATTTCTATGGGTGTTTGTTGCTGCTGAGGCGGTGTGGTGAATCATATTTGAGTTGTAATTACCTTTTTCATTTGTGCATTTCAGATAATTGGATTCTCATTTATGCCATTTGCCTTTTTTTTGGTTCGTCTCATAAATTTTCAAGGTGTAAAGCAAAGATATAATGTTGCCTTCTATAGTTACTTTTTTTAATTATTAAGTTTAGTTTATCTCCTTTAAGGTTTTTTGATGCAACAAACGAATAATATTTGGGGGGTGGTGGTGGTTGGCTACTTTATAATGGTATGTAATGGTATAAAATCCATTCTAATGTTTGGTTTGGGATTTTTATACCTATAGTGAGTAACCTTGGGTTTCTAACTCGATTCCACCCTCCTAGAATCTCATACTCCCCTTACCCCCTAAGTTTCTCATCCCACTCCCCCCAAGTATCAAACCCTAAAATAAACCAAACAGTTTTAGTGAGGGATGGGGTTTAGAATGCATACCACCCTGGTATGCATTTCCATACCATACCATTCCAAGTTAGTGAACCAAACAGGCCCTGGATGTTTTGATTTCATTATGGCTTCTTATTAATGATTCTCTCCATCAAATTTGAGGTTGCATTATGTTTGTGCTTTTCTTGCAGCATTAATTTTCCTTTATATCTTTCTTTCCATAGCATCTTGAGATCTTCATTCTCTAGTTTGCTGCATGATAGTTATGTATACTGTTTAGTTTTTATTTTTTTAAAGAATTTTGGTCTCTACTCCTATCATATGTAACTATCTTGCAATCCTTTTTTTTTTTTTTTTTTTTTTTTTGTAGGACACTCAATTTGATCAGTCAGTGGAGGAGCTTTCTGTGGAGGAGGATGAGGGCTGTGATCATTCCTATGTCCTTAAAGATGATATTGGTTATGTGTGCCGTGTTTGTGGCGTCATTAAGAGGGCAATCGAGACTATATTTGATTTTCAGTACATTAAGGTGTTGTCAATTACCCCTACCGCTGCAAAAACAATGCAAGAATTATTCCAATTGCATATTAAGCTGTGTACAGGAACATCATTTCTTTGTCTTTATTGTTTCATATGCCGAAATTTATTTTGGAACTCACTCAAGCTGCGAATTTTTATTTAATGCTTCCAGTGCTATCTGTACTCCAGATTTAAACCAATCTAAATTAAATTCAACAATCAACAGTCCTTAGTTGGAAATAAATCAAGATTAACAAGAGGACAATAGTTGCATTTTTTGTGGTTATAAATATTGAATCTACTTTGCTATTGCATGAACTTTTATTCAGATAAATCTCTTTACAGCTAATGGAGTTGTTTCTATGATTTTAAGTTCTCTTGCTTTTTGAGATGTAGATTATGAGTTAAAAATGGAAATTTGAGCTTTAGATTTTAGTTTCAGTTGCAGGCTGTCTGTATTCTGAAGATTACTAGTTTTTGGGATGTAGATCTTAGAGTTCAAAATTTCAAATGGTACTTTTTGTTATAGCAATTATAATTTTTTTGGGATCTCTGCAAAAGGTCCAAGGAATAGCTTTGTTTTATCTTGGTTAAATAGGTTGGTAGTAGTAGAATGACAAGAATCACTTTCAAATCTTAGCAAAAAATGTAGGTTGCCAGTAATTACTGCCTTTTACATGTTCAAACTGAAGGACTGAACTCTATGTCATTGCTATATACTAATCCTGTTTTCTGTCTACAGTATATCTTACTTTTTAGTGTCTTGTACTGTTATCCTAGCCTCATTGGTCAATAGTTTCCTGATTGGTCTGGTGGTGCTCATATTGCCTACTTATATAATTAGTACCTGGTTTTATGGCTTGATACCATTTGCTTTTCATAACTCTCATCTGAACTTTTTCCCTGCATCAGGCTGCTCGAGTGAGAACTTACAAATCTGATTCACGTTCGAACAGAGAGAATGATGACATTGATGCTCATCTTGATGGGATTAAACTGCCTGGACATGATTTGGCTGTAACCGAAATTTCTGCTCATCCTAGGCATAAAAAGCAAATGAAGCCTCACCAGTTAGAGGGATTTAACTTCTTATTGAGCAACTTAATCACTGAAAATCCTGGTGGTTGCATCTTGGCTCATGCTCCTGGCTCTGGAAAGACTTTTATGATCATCAGTTTCATGCAGAGTTTTCTAGCACAATATCCAGATGCTAGGCCATTGGTTGTGCTACCAAAGGGTATTCTTCCTACATGGAAAAGGGAGTTCCAAAGATGGCAAGTGGAGGATATTCCTTTATTTGATTTCTACTCCATGAAAGCTGACAATAGGATTCAGCAAAAGGAAGTCCTCAAGCAGTGGGTAGAGCAGAGGAGCATACTTTTTTTGGGGTATAAGCAATTCTCTACTATTGTTACAGGCGATAGCTCTTGCAAGACAACTGCTTATTGTCAGGAGGTACTGTTGAAGCGGCCTACCATCCTTATCTTGGATGAAGGTCACACTCCTAGAAATGAGAACACTGATGTGCTGCACTCACTTGCCAAGGTTCAGACTCCTAGGAAGGTAGTGTTATCTGGAACACTGTATCAAAATCATGTCAAAGAGGTTTTCACCATCTTAAATCTGGTCCGTCCGAAATTTTTGAAGCTCGACATGCCTAGGAGTATAAAGAAACGTATCATGAGTAGGGTGCAGTTCTATGGGTTCAAGAAGCAGTTAAAGGGAGGCAATGTAGAGAGCAACTTTTATGATCTTGTTGAGTACACCCTTCAACAAGATGAGGACTGGAAAAGAAAGGAAGCAGTGATCAAGGATTTGAGAGAGATGACTAGCAAAGTGTTACACTACTATAGAGGTGACTTCTTGGATGATCTCCCAGGACTTGTAGACTTTACTGTTCTTCTTGCTCTGAGCCCCCAACAAAAAACTGAAGTTGACAAGCTAAACAAGAGGGAAAAAACAAAATTTAGAAAAACTTCTTTGGGTTGTGCAGTCTATACGCACCCAAAGCTGAAGCAGTTTTCAGATAATAATGTTGGCACTGACAAAATTTCACAGCAGTATGATGCAAAGGTGGATGAGCTAATTGAAAGGTTGGACGTGAGAGATGGTGTAAAGGCCAAATTTTTCCTTAATATGCTGGGTCTGTGTGAAAGTTCCAGTGAGAAGCTGCTAGTCTTTAGCCAATATTTGCTACCTCTAAAGTTTCTTGAAAGATTAGCAATTTATAGGAAGGGTTGGTCTATTGGTAAAGAGATTTTTATGATATGTGGTGATACATCTACAGAGCAGCGAGAATTGCATATGGAGAGGTTCAATAACTCCCCTGATGCCAAGGTCTTTTTTGGATCAATCAAAGCTTGTGGAGAAGGAATCTCTCTAGTCGGGGCCTCTCGCATTATAATCTTGGATGTCCACCTGAACCCATCTGTTTCACGCCAAGCAATAGGGCGTGCATTTCGACCGGGTCAGGAGAAGAAAGTTTATGCTTACCGACTGATTGCTGCAGAATCTCCTGAGGAAGAAGACCACCTTACTTGTTTCAAGAAGGAACAAATTGCAAAAAGGTGGTTCGAGTGGAACGAGTATCATGGAAGCCAGAATTTTGCTATGGAGCCAGTTGATCTGAAGGACTCTGGTGATTTATTTTTGGAGAGTCAGTCGCTAGCTGAGGATGTGAAGGCTTTGCACCGAAGGTTAGTTTGATTCTCTGATCTTGTATATGCTTTATTCTCTTCCTTCTTTGTTACTTCTAATATATACTCCTGATCCATTAATATTATAGTCACTGTGTGTTATCTATATTTCCTATTCTAGATAGCAAAACTTGTGTCATCCCCCAAATAATATTATGTGCGCAATATTAAATTTTGTTTCATTTTTTCGTCCTAATTTCCAGTTTCCACTTTTAACTACATCAGCGATCACATCTTTTGCTTCATTGATATTATAGCCTTCATAATAATGCCAAACCTGGAACGCAATGAATAGCTGTATATCTCAGTGAATTTGAGCAAAATTAATATGTCATGATTTAGGTAATTTTCACCTGTCAGTTATCATAGAAGCGGATGCCTGATGATTTTTAAACTTTTTGCAAATTGCACAGTTTTAGTGTCTAGCAATCATAGGCCGTACAGTGATCTGAAACTGGGAATTGGAATTATGGTTTCCTTGGTGAAGCTGTTTACTTTTATGACTATAGTTGGAAGAAGGTTAGGTATATTAAAATTTAGGAAAAATTACTTTTAAAGGTATGAACTATGATCGTTCCAATTTTAAAGGTATGAACTTTGGATTATTTCTAAACAGTATGAACTATACAGTAGCTTTGCAAGGAAAGGTATTAACGAAATTTTAACCTGCTCCTCACGGTTTTAGAAATGACGTGTCAGTGCAACAAATTACAACCATTAGGAATTGAAGATATTCTTTAAAAACCCCTCACAGCTTCCTTCTCTGTTTTTTTTCTTCTTCATTTCTCTTTCTTTTGGATTTCTTCTTCTCCAAACTTTCTCCAAACTTCTTTCACTTGCAACATTTTGAAGTAGTTGTCGTAGCCGGTGTATCTTATTTGGTAGTGGTGGTCGAATTGGGAATAAGGGTTCCTATTTGATGGTTGTTCGACGGTGGGGGTCAAATGGCGGTGGTTTGGAGGGTGTTTGTTCGAGGTGCTACTGTTCTTTGGTGGTGAAGGTGGTGGTGGTGCTGCTTGGTGGTGAAGGGTGCCGATTTGCGATGGTTCGTGGTGATGCTGCTGGTGCTTGGTGGTGAACAGTGGCGGTGGACCGGTGGTGTTAGAAGGTGAAACGATGATGATGATGAAGGTTGATGATGGATAGATGATGAAGGTGATAATTGATGTTGATAAAGAAAGAGAATGAGAGAAATCACACATAAGCAAACAATTGAAAGCAAAGAGAAGAAAAAGGTTATTTTAATTAAAAAAGGAAAAATAAAACGTAATACCGACATGTAATACCTTGACCGTGAGCAATAGGTTGAAAATTCATTTATACCTTTCTTTGCAAAGCAACTTCATAGTTCGTACTGTTTAGAAATAATTCAAAATTTATACCTTTAAAATTCGAACGGTTATAGTTCATATCTTTAAAAGTAATTTTTCCTAAATTTTATTGCCCCCTGATTTAGGCTATTGTTACTCATATTAAAGTATTAAACATATGCATATGCCCTGTTTTACAAATTTTTCATTGATATTCATATTTCATTTAGACGGAAATCTTCTGCTTTTTCCATGGCTTTTCTCTTTCTGCATGTTTCTTTGGTGATAGTTAGAGTTGTGAGACTATGCAAGTACGTTGCATATTCTGGCCCTGCTTTAAGTTTCTGTAGCATGGGTGCATATTTAGGTTCCCATGGCTGTTGATTGAATGAAGCTTGAGCAGTCAAAGCAGGTTTATCAGGTTTTGTTAATGATGGGTATCAGTGACACTTGCATTCTGCTTAAATTCTGCTTAAATCTTGCTTGAAATTCCAGTCGTGAATTTACGGCCTGCTACTGGCTAGGCTCTAGAACTAGGACTCTCTGTATGTGGGGTCCCACCCTTTCGTAAACTGGGAATTTTACATCTTGGTTTACTCATTTCTCTTTGTGCAATGACCTTTACAGCTTGTTTGGAACCCTATCATAAACTAAGGTAATGGAAATGAATTTGTACATTTAGAAGGAAAATCGGTATCCATTTCCATGGTGATACTAGTTTATCTCGAAATCACCTAATTTTCTTCATAAATTTCTCTTTGTGTAACCCATACCACCCTCAAGTGGTAATGGATGGTAATCAGAAATGTGAAGAAAATATAAGTTTGGGAATGAGATATTTTGCATGGAGAGGCTAATATTCTTTTCATTACTAATTTATATTTTAGGATTCATTCTTATTATTGTAATTTTGGGCCATTAAGATAATTGTTTTATACCTTCTTTTATTTACCAGTATTATTTTTTTTCTTCTATTTTTCTTTGGAAAATTTGTCACAAACTACCTTTTAAAAAAAGGGCATGCAACTAGCGGTAAAGCAAGGAAATAAAAGTTAACGGGGCCAACAATAATCCTTTAGTCTAATATGTTCAAGCCTAATTTTATTAGTACTAACTTCGTTTTTCTTATATAAAAAAAATGTTCACTTAGGTTTTCATCAAAATCAAGAAATTTATAAGGGGTAGGAGAAAAAATGATGATTAAAAGTTGTGCCCAAAAGTAAGAGAGAGGGTATGAAAAAGAGGGGAAAAAGGAAATTTTACTAAAGCTAGTCAAAAATAAGAAAGAGGACATTAAAAATGAATTTGGGAACCCTAAATTAATAAATGTAGAAGAATAAAACCTTACTATATTTGTCACTTCTTTGGATCAAATCTAGCAACTAATACGTTTGACAAACGGAGTAATTAAATGATTATTATTGTTCCTTTGACCTTATTTTTAGTCAAAATTAGTTCATTTTATTTGAATTTAGTGTGTTTTCAATTTTTAGCTAAGTCTAAAATTGAGTTGAATTTAGATAAGTTTAGTTCTCAATTGGACTTAAGTTAGTTAAATTCCTTAACAGGGTGTGAAACAACGATAAACACAATACAAAAAAGGCTGAATGAAAAAAATCCCCAAAAGGCTGGGAAGCTCGGACTCGCCCCCCACCCCCGGAGTACCGGTGTCGACACGACACGACGCCGGCACCGGTACGGAATCCGTACGGGACGCGCGGAGGAGAAAGTCGACGCACCGCATAAGATGAAGAGACTTTTTGACAGTCAAAGAAGATGATAAATAGAGGAGAAGGATGCTTAATTCACCGGAGAAGATGATAAATAGAGAAGAAGGATACTTAATTCACCAGAGAAGATGATAAATAGAGAAAAAGGGGGCAAAAATTAGGATTTTGAGAAATTAGGGTTTTCGCATCTACCAGCCACTAGGTCTCCGGTCGGCGTCGGTCGTTTCCGGTCATCGCCTCTGCATCGCTCGTCGCCCGTCGCCGGTCGTCGCCCTCCACCATCTCAGGTTCCCGAAGTTTCTTCTTTTTCTCACAGAGCTTTCTCTGCTACTCTTTTCTCTTCTCCCACAGTCAATTAATTGGGAATTATTATTTTTAAAAGATTATAGCCGTAAGTTCCAACATGTCATTAATTATAAGGAAAAGTTGTTCACTAGTTTTTCTTTTTTTTTAACAAGAGCTGTCCTTTTTCTCTTTTTTAGCACTCTTACCTTTTTAATTTCTTTCAACTTATAATTTTTGTTTTAAAAATCAAAATGAATTATAATTTCTTTCAACTTATAATTCAATTGTATCTAAAATTCTTTGAATTTTTATAACATATTATTATGAATTATAATGCCTCGTGTCCCCGAGTCCATATTCAAAATTTGGACTCTTTCAAAACAATTCCACGAATCCTTAAAATTTCAACTTAAAAGGTCCGACACTTGGACCCGTACCCGAGCATCCTAGCCAAAAGGAAAGTTAGCAAATTAAACAAAAAACGGAGGGAGTATTTCATAACGCCAAAATTCCAAACACACGGGTAAAAAAAATCAAACAATTAACAAGTGAACAATTTTTAAATCAAACTCTCAACAACTAACAAAATTGACTACTAACATGCAACAAAATAAATATATATAAGAAAAAATACTGTGTGGGGAAAATTTGGAATTTGATTTTTTTTTTTTTAAAAAAGGAAATTGTCAAGGAATAGCTCTAGGAATTTAAGGTTTTAATATAGGCTCCGTTTGTTTGATGGAAAACATTTTCCCGAAAAATGATTTTCCTCCCTCTTTCCATTTTCCTTTGATTGTTTTGGAAAGGGATGGAAAACAATTTTCTTTGAGGTGGAAAATGTCACTTTGGAAAAGGAAAACCATTTTCCTTTTGTGGAGAAGGAATGCCACATTTTCCTTCATACTCTTTACTTCTCCCCTATTCACTCCTCCCATATTTCCTTCATTTCTATTTCATTTTTTCTTTCCTTCACAAGTTTTCCTCTAATCAAACAAACAAAAGAAAACTTTGTTTACATATATGTTTTCCATTGAAAATGATTTTCCTTAGAAAATGATTTTCCATGAAAATGGTTTTTCTTCAAAACAACGGAACCATAGTCCTTGTTAAATTTGAATGATTGTGAGTTATTTGACCCATGGGTTGAAGCTAGGAAGGTAAAAAGATGAAGAAGATGAAAGGAATTATGGAGGGAATGAAAGAGTGGATGCATTAGGAGAGGAAGGGGAAAAGGTAGAAGTAAATTGGGGTAAAAAGAGTAACTTGCTAGACTTGAACCCGCAACTTCACATATTACACCCATGCTCTTCACCACTTAACCAAGAGCAACTATATATGTAATCCTTAAATTTTATATAACGAAAACTGCAGTTGCCAAGTTAAAAAAAAGGTGTCACGGAGGTGGGCCCGGGCACATGCCAGCCCCCTTGTAGCTCCGCCCCTACATGCAACCACTTTTTGGTTTTTTTTTTTTTTGGAAACCACCCTCTATCTATGTCACTTCAATTGAACAAAGTATAAAAAAGCATGAAAAACAACCATGATATAGAGAGGTTTTAATGATACCATGTGCATTTCATGTGATGCTCACCGTCGAATAAGTGGATTCAACTACTGGTTTCCGATTTCTGGTGGGTTCCAACCAAAAATAGATCAAAAAAGGTGACTTCATGCGCATTTTTTTTAAAAGGTGGTTTGTGACAAATTTTTTTTTCAAAGGTGGTTTGTGACAGATCTTCCTTTTTCTTTTGCTTTCCTTTCTCTTCTCTATTGCGTTTACCGTAGTGTGAGTACCATTCTTCTATATTCTTTAGCAAATCAATCACTTTCACACCGAATAATAGTTTAGGACATTCATATTGATCTGCTTGGAAGAAGAGCATTTACTCATTTAGCTTATTCACTAGTTGCTGCAGACTAACCTTTTGAATGGAAGTCCTTGTTTCATGAATGAACAAATTTAACTCGTGTCTTTTTCCCTCGCTTTCTAAGAATCCCAGTTGTCCGACTATCCATTTTAAAATCTTTAATTATCCCATGCTAAAGTTATGGATGTCATATCTTTTCCAAACCCTATTGTAATTATTAACAAGGGAGCAATTGTTTAACGCAACAAACTTATGGAAATTTCGTGTGCCATGTTGTAGGTAACTGTAGCCTTTGGTTGTAGAAGCGGATGGCTGAAGATGTGTTAGCTGCAAAGTATTTTTTTTGTCTCTGATGATACAACTGTACAGAGAACTGAAACTGAAAGACAGGGCACCAGAACTATGTTTCTTTAGTCAAATTTGTACATGCTAACTATTGTAATGTGCAAGATTAGGTGTTATTGAGTCTGTAATGTGCAAGATTAGGTGTTATTGTGTCTGTAATGTGCTAGTGCAGAAGTTCATACACAACTTGCCTTTTGGTACATTCACTAGCAGATTGTGGTTACTATGTGTACATGTATATATGTAGACAAATCTTTTTCTAGTGTTGCACACTTGCAAGTTGCAACTATCATCTAATCTTTAATGGAAATATACTATTGATGATTTAATCAGGGTAAGAGGAATCCTGTTTTCTAGAGAGATAGGCTTTGCCCTCGATCTCTCTAGAATACCGGAATACCCTAGCAAAATTGTTTTTCCGAACTGTCACCAGAGAAAGAACATTGTATTTCTGGGTCAATCCCCAAAATTTGATCAAACTCTTCATCACTTTAATTTCTCTAAAGCCTTGAAGTTTTCCCATCAAAAGTCTCTAAGAAAGTTATTTTCCTTTGTAAAGATCCATTTTTCTTTCTGCGTCCACTGGAAGCTAAAATCATAACTCACTAGCATTGAAGTTTTCATCTAGTTTAGCATCTAGTTTTCCTAGCTGCAGGTTTTTGCTCCGGTCTCAATCAAAGCTTGGTGGCACAAGACGGTGGTTTTTAGCTTCTTTGGTTTTTGCTCCAGGCTGTTCTTCTTTGGATGGGAGATCTAGGCTCACCTTTAGGATTGTGCCGGGTCGTGTTTTTGGCTTCGGATTGCAAATTTGAGAATGACCTCTTCTCAAGTCCGTGCTCCGGTGGTGCCTTGCCGTAATCCGGTGTTATTAGCCTCTCCCTAGCCTCAATCAACACTTCTTTAGTCTTAGCCGGCTCTTCCTTGCCTCAATTGGCCACTTCATATCCCCACTTCTTTGTCTTTTTGGGTTTTTCTTGACAAAGGTTTAATTTGGTGCGCTCAAGCGTGGGATCTTGTAGCTTTATATAGAATTTCGGAAGATTGGAAACTAAAAATTTCACCTTTCACACTTATCCAACTAATAATCACACCTTTCATAAATCCAGGAATAATTCCACCTTTTCATATCATATTCAATTTTTGGACCTTTTTACAATACCGACCTAATTTAAAGTTAGTTTTAGAGGCCTATTGGGCTTAGAAACATGTGCCAAGTCAACCGTGAGGCTGAATTTGGCGTGCTAAGCCCAACATACCTCCAAAATTGACCTTAAATCAGATTAATATGATTAAAAGGTCCAACAGATGATACGATATGAAAAGGTGAGATTGTTCATGGTTTTACGAAAGGTGGGATTATTAGTGGGATAAGTGTGAAAGGTGGGATTATTAGTTTCCAATCTTCCTAGAATTTCTACTCCGTATATTTTTAAGATTTTTTTTTTGTCCAAAACCACCTTAAATTTTGGGCACTTTGCGAAAAACTACCTTAAAAACATGAAATTGTCCAAAATTACCTTAAATAATAAAAAGCGTTGTTGACTCATACCACAATGGTTCCAATCCGTTGACCATGATTTTTAGCCTCAAAAAATCACGCGCCGAGCATGTGAGGTGGTTTTTCACCAATACCCCAACCACTTTGTGCATGACATCTTTTGGATGTTTATGACACAATTAAGCCACCATGAATTCGGATTTTATATATGATGCTTTAATGGTGGCTTTTGCTCATCTTTGGTGGGTGATTATTCTTGGGTTTTTGCCTATAAATAGCTATGTTATGTTCACTTGTTTGGTGTGGAAAAATCAAAGATTATCTCCCTCCTTTTACAACTTGCTAACACTTAGAAAATTCTTGCAAACTATTCTAAGTGTGTATAAACACAAACTAAATCACAAAGCTTTTAGGATTCACTCTTAGGATCACATAGAGTGCATAATCTCCATTGTACCTCATTAGATATTTCGTGGTAACCTAATGGGAAAACATAGCTTCCATGTCTTAGAGATTAATATCCGGTTTCCCACTAACATATTAATTTCCTAACATAATGTTTATTCTTTTCACCTTGAGGCGGATAACAATTGCTAAGTTAAAGTATCCTGATTCCTGATAATAACAAAATTTGCTCAGTTAATGTTCCTAATTTGATGAAATATTATGTTAAATTAGTGTAATCAAGGGCTTACAATGGCCAAAATGCTTTAATAATACTTCTCATAAGTATATAGTAGAATAGAAGAAAATAAAATATGAGGGTTGGACTGTTGGAGCAATGGAGTATGTAGAATAATTTTCTTTCTTGTCGACAACATTTAATTTTGTAAAATATGTGGTTACCATATAAAGTTTTCCATATATCTATCTCTTGTATTGCACGGTTTTTAAACAAAATACTGAGAACATGTTTGCAACACCATTGTTGATATTTTTGAGACCTCGGATAAAATAGTAGATTGCATCCTCTTAAAAATACAGTGCGTAATAAAATAAAAAAATTCCATTAAAATTAAAGACATCTATTGTTTAAGAGGATACATTTTTAGCAATAAATATCACCATAAGACATCCATTGGGAAATTATTTACTAATAAATTTAAGGAAAAAGTGTGGAATAAAAATAAGACATCTATTGGGTAATATAAACTTTTTAGCCATATATTTACTCCAATTCCAAATAATTGCAACACTTTGACCAAAAAATATTTAGTCGCCATATTTTACAAAACTCCCTTTTGTTGGAATAAGTGGATTTGTATTCAAATATCAACCAAATCACATGTTGGTTATGATTTTTTCCTCCCAATTTTCACTCTCCTTCCCCTTATTTTATTTTTATTTTTTTTTTTCTGTTAAATTGCTTTATTTCTTCCATTCGAATCGGAAAAGGATAAAAATCACATGACCATCGTTTTTTAACATGGTACTGAGATAATTTAGATTCTAATAACAAGCTCATAATAACTAGAGTAATATTGCTCGAAGGAGAAGGACGCAATAATTTGAACCTTCACTACAAGGGTGAAGGTCTGAAGGATGATGTACGGTAGCACCAACATGTTACTGTCCTAATCTTCATCACATGGCCATCTTACACCAGGGTGAACACAGAACTCTCAACATATCATAGTTTTCAGTTATTCAAAATTTACCTCATTTTCAGCACGCACTACCAAATCAATCACAACACATAGCTAAAATAAACAATACAAAGAGCATTATAGTCATACACTCATACTGAACGCCAAAATCACCCGTAAATGTGTTGTATAATTTAAAATGTTGTATTTATTTATTACTCTTTACTCCCTCCGTAATATATTATTTTATGTCAAATTTTTACAGTTAATAAATTACGAACAGAGTTTAACTCTTCATCATGCAGTGTAGTCTTTGGCATTTCCAACTCCTAAACCCGTCAAATAGTCTAGCCGTACCATCAGCTCCCTCATTCGCCGGCAGATCTCACGCTCACCGCCAAATACACACAATCTAATAATCTCATTTCCACCCAATCCTTAATTAACCCAAAAAAACAAAACAAAAAACCCCCAAAACCCCAGAAAAAAAGACACCCAAAAAAAAAAAATTCCCCCTTACCCCAGTCTATTCTTCTTCTTGTTCCTCTGCAACATTTGACCGCAGTAAACTGTGTTTCTTTCTCTCTCTCTACCTGAAACCCTCTTTCTCTCTCTAACTATTTTTGTGTGTTTATTTCTCTCTCCTCCATGGGAAAACCTCGAGGTGCCAAACGCACTCTTGACTCTTTCACCATTAAACCCCTCAACAAAGCTATCAAGTGTAAATCTCTTTTCTTTTTTCTCTCTAAAAAACCCCTATTTTCTCTCTCTAGAAAATACAGTCACTCACTTTTTTTCTTCTTTGTTTTGGTTTTTTAATTTGCAGCGGGAGACTGTGTGCTGATGAGACCAGCAGAACCTTCGAGTCCATCTTACGTGGCGCGAATTGAGAGGATAGAGTCGGACGCACGTGGGACGAACGTTAGGGTGCACGTGCGGTGGTATTATCGTCCGGAAGAATCCATGGGAGGTCGACGGCAGTTTCATGGATCGAAGGAGTTGTTTTTATCGGATCATTATGATGTTCAGAGTGCTGATACTATTGAAGGGAAGTGTATAGTTCATAGCTTCAAGAGTTATACTAAACTTGATGCTGTTGGAAACGACGATTTCTTCTGTCGTTTTGAGTATAACTCCAGCTCTGGTGCTTTCACCCCTGATCGTGTTGCCGTGTGCGTACTCTCTCTCTTTCTCTCTCTCTCTCTTTCTTTCTCTCTTCTGTCTATTTTTGGGTTGGATTTGTTGGGAAATGAGGTTTTGTTTTAATTTGAGTCAAATCAAATTGATGAATTGCGGGGTATTTTGAAATGGTAAGAGTGTAAATTTGGGTTAATGAGTTGATTTTATGTTTAGATTGTTTATATTCGATGAAATATGAACTTGTCTGATTTTGTGCTTGAAATGTTGTCAATTGGGATTTGATATTCGAAATGTGGGAGCTTGTTTATTTCAATTGAAGAATTGAGGAGGAAGAAGAGAAGTGGGTGATAGCAGAATGAAGTGCTTATTTGGTATGAGGATCATCTCCGTTTCTTTTTCTCCAATTTTCTATCATCAGATAATGCCACTCCGTTTGGTATGGTGTAAATTTTTTTCGGATGTTAATGGTTTTCCTTGAAAAAGCTTCTACATTGGAAAGTTTATTTTCACAAAGGTTTCCGTTGTTTGGTTGCATGTAAAATGATTTTCTATTTTAAGAAATTTTCATTGTTTGGTTGAACTGAAAATCAATTACTTCAATTGTGACGGAAAATATTTTCCTTCCAATTTGGGGAGAAAATGTTTTCAATAAGGTGGAAAATGGTTTTTCACCCCAAGTTTTACATTTTAATGTTTTACTCCAAGCCAAACAACGTAAAATGTGAGAACGTTTTACATCCCACCAAACGGACCCTTAAATTAAGATTTAAATAAAACTCCAAAAAACTCGCCTATTTTTTCCCTTGATACATTTTCAACCATTGATTTAGGAAATGGGCTCTCCATTTCTTATAAAAACCGGAGAGGATCTTGACTCGCTTATTTGGGTTAATCAATTGATTTTTTTTGTTGGAAATTTGTGAATTTGTGGGGTTTGTGTGTTGAGTTTTCCTTGGTTTGGGTTTAGGGTTTTGTTTTGGTAGGTTGATGCTTTTATCAAGTGATCACTTGTTAGAACAAAAATACTACCCCCCAATCCCCACAATAACCTTTTGTAGCAATCACTTTGTATGTTGGAAATGCGCGAGTTTATAGTTTTGGTTGAGTTATTCTGAAATGTGCTAATAATTAGTATTTTGAGCTGAAATGGAGCCGGATTTCTGTTAAAGTTATTGCCCTATCAAAATGTGAACTTTGCCTATGCTTGTTGGTTTGATTCTTTCTATGATAGCATTTAGCTGTTCCTGTTGGTAGGCTTTGCCTATGCTTGTTGTAGGTTGTAATCGGTTGCTGTTTTTGAGCTTAATGAAATTCTATTTGCTTGCTTGTCAAAAAAAAAATGTGAACTTTTTTTTTTTTTTTTTTGATTCTGTTTTTGGGGTTAGAAAGATTTCATTGGCAAACATTGATGCAACAAAACTTGGGTTGGGATTTTGTTGATGCTTGTTTACTGAATTTTACTGTTAAAATTTAAAAATTTCAGGGGTTTTTGTTAGGTGCTCACTAACTGAAAGTTTTATCGGTTCTGGATTATGTTGCAGTTACTGTAAGTGTGAAATGCCCTACAATCCAGATGATTTGATGGTCCAATGTGAGGGATGCATTGATTGGTGAGTCCCAATCTCTGATACTATACCTTTTATTCTTTAGCTGTCTCATTTAATGCTCTGATTCTTTCAAAGTAGATACGCTGCCAAAGTCCATATGGATCTCTGCAAATTAATTTCGGAAAATTTTGTTCTATCAAGTTATCATGTCTATATTGTCCTGGCATTAGCAATAAGAGATTTCTTCAAAAGTTTGTATCTACCTTTTGAGGTTTGTGAAAAAGCATTTTTATTGCTACCAAAAGTTATTATGAGAGTAGTTACTAAGTAGTAACCTATTTGTGTGTAATGTGTCTGGTTCCGATATAGAAACACTTGAATAAATTTTGGGTTTGTTCTATCACAATTCACAATTGTTCACACTAACAATTCTGATGACTTTGCTACTTAACTTTGTTAGAGTTTAGACTGTAAACTTCTCCACGTGACATGGAGGTATAAAGTAAACGCGTGTTTCTTTGTTTTTTGTTTGATTTTATTTTTTTATTTTTCCTCAGTCAACAAATTATTAATTCGTGAGAAGGATTGCTCACGTGAGAAGGATAAATTTAGTGTGAAGGATGAGAAAGAGGGTTGACCGTTGAATTTAATTCATCAACAATCATGATTAAACATCTATTTTTTTTATTGCTCACGTGAGAAGGATAAATTTACTAAGAAGGATGATAAAAATCGGGTTGACCGTTGGATTTAATGCATCAATGATCATGTTTCAACATCTAATTTTTTTCTTTCTATTTCTTCTTCCTCTCATACTTACCATTTTACCAAAACCTGAAACAAGTAAACATGGTTAACTTTCTTCAATTAAAGGCTCGCCATTACCAAGCCTTTTTAGAATTGATGACACCGAGATGCAAATTCAACGCTTCTCCATCTCTCACCTAGTTTTAACTGAATTCTATGTTTTTGACAAGGTTGGTTGAGTGCTCTGCGTGAGAGTCGTCTGTTTTTTGCTTCGTTCATCCTTCTTTATTTGCTTTTGATTCGTTACTGTAATTGGATTGCTTTTTAAGGCATCTACCATGATTTTTAAAGTATTGAATGAATTACTTTGATTTACCTTAGGTTTTTATTTGATTTTTTGTAGTGTTTAGTTAATTTATTTTCAATCAATAATGAAATGTATTCAAATCTTTCTAACCTTCCTATATAGATACATAGGAATATGATAAGCTGAAAACATCTTTAGTGTGAAAACCCCTACATTAGACAAAAAGGGGGTATGCGTGCAATCATTAATGTCATTTTTGTTAATACTGACAACTTCAGCTATAAACTACATGTACCCCTTTTTTGTCTTAATGTACCACTTTAAACATCTAATTTACCACTTTTATTTGGTCTTTAGCGGTTTTTAGCAATTTTGTGGTTTTTAGCCAATCTTGACTCTCTCTCTCTCTCTCTCTGTTAGTTACATTTGGAATCTTTTTGAGAGAAAAAAAGGCAAAACATAACTAATAAAAAGGAAAATTTGTCCAAAACTACCTAGCTTACACCACTTTTTGCAAGAAACTACCTACATTAGAAAGTTTGCAACAATACTACCTAAGTTAGAAAGAATTTCGTTGACCACTACCTGATTTGATATTCCGGCATTGACTAATGTTTTCAGGCCAAAAAACATCACGTGCCAGTGACGTGTTTTTTCAATGAGCAGTCTTTTGCGTTATGTTTAACTTAATTTACCCTAAATCACTATAATTATTCATCATTAATTATATACCCTTTAAAACCTAACATAACCTAATTAAACCCATCCTTAATTACTTATCCCATCTCATCTCATCCCATCCTTAATTACTCATCCGCATCATTAATCTAAAACCTAACATAATCTAAAATTAAGGATGAGTAATTTAGCTCCAATTCAAACAGATCTCACTCTTCGCAGCATTTCACAGGATTCAAAAACATAACATATCCAACGAATTTGCATCAAAACATTCATAATTCAAATACTACCAGTTCTTCAGCATTCGAAATGAGAAGAAAATAATTTTAAAATTTGGAGGATAAAAAAAGAAACTAGTTGGTGAAGAACACCCAACAAGGCTAGCCATGGCAACACCTTCAAGAAGAGCATCAGGGTCATCTTTAACAGCAACTTTATACAATTCTGGATCAGCTAAATTATATTCATTCCTTAATTGATACCTATTCAATGACATTCTTTCTTACTTTCTCAAAAGACACTCAAACAGTCAAACTTGTTCAATTGTAAACCCTAAACTAATATGTGACTTATTCTTTGTCTTCAGTTGATGATTATGAAAATTATGTTGATGAGGATGAAGACGATGATGATGTCTCGCATTTTAAGGATTTAACCATGAACCAAAAATTTGCCACCAAAAATGGCTTCCAAATTTATTTATAAAGGGAGAGAAAAAGAGGAGGGAGAAAGTGTCTGAAAAAATGGAAGACTAAAAAGTTTGAAAAGGGTAATAAGAACAATTTACTTCATACTTATCCTCAATTTTATTGAATTAGGGTAAATTAGGTTAAACACAATGCTAAAGACAGGGAAATCACTCATCAAAAAAACACGTGACCGGCACGTGATGTTTTTTGACCTGAAACATTAGTGAACGCCGGAATATCAAATCAGGTAGTGGTCAACGAGATTTTTTCTAACTTGGGTAGTATTGTCGTAGACCTTCTAATGTAGGTAGTTTCTCGTAAAAAATGGTGTAAGCTAGGTGGTTTTGGACAAAATTTCCCTAATAAAAAGGAACAAAGGGAGTACATATTTAAAATTATTTTACATTATCCAATCAGATTTACCTTAATATGCATACTAAGTCTGCAGAATATCTTTGTTTGCTTGGAGGTAATTCATATTTGAAACCTTGATAATAGTGATTTGAATTCCAATGCTGGTCCTTTGCGAAGGATTATACTTAAGATTTCTTTATTTAATTAAAAAAAAATCCATTATCTCCCGCGGGGATTTCATGTTAGCTTTTTTATTCAGTATCGTTTACATGCAATGAAACATGTGGTAAATGAACTTTTAATGTTGTATAGACTTGCAAGATTTGCAGTCAAGAATAATGAGGCATCTGTGAGATATTATTGGAAATGCAACACCTTTTGCAGGATTTGGTTTGTGGTATTTCGACGTATTTGCTGTCTGTCCTCCATGAGATGGATTTTGAAAATTCTCTTTTTGATGTTTTAAAATTTGTATTCTGTCTCCTACCCACCTCCTCTAACTCGACTGGAATGTCCGTAAATTAAAAGTCATCCTCTTTCGGAGATGGGAGTAAAAACATAGTGATAGCTCGGTATCGCGTCTTGGAATTAATATTTCATTTCAATTCTCAATGAATATGAGTTCTAGGTGAGAGTGTGGGATGCAGTAATTAATAGAACTATATAATTTTGGGGGTTTGATGAGTCTACAATGCCTTTTGTTCAGCCTTAATGATTCCACTTTATATGATGAATATATCATACAAATATGTCTCAGTGAAGCATAATCTGGAAATATGTTATCTCATTGATCTTTGAGGATTTTGTCTTGTTTATTCAGGTTTCACCCTGCTTGTATAGAAATGACGGCAGAAGAAGCTAAAAGACTTGACCACTTCTTCTGCCAACATTGCTCCTCTGATGATCCAAAGAAGTTGCAGAACTCACATGCTGCATCTAGAAATTCTGATACTAAGGTATATGACTGTGTGTAATGGAACTTTATGATTCTCTTTAGGTTTAGTCAATGTTGGAAAATTTTGCATCTTTTTTTTACAATACTATGTCCATCAAGAAAATCAGCGTATGATGACTTAGGAAAAGACTTCTCATGGACATTTATATCTTTGCTATTATGACTTGGGAAGTTACATACAAGCTTATATTACCTTGACCAATTCATTTTCAATGGTTTCTTGTCCCCAATGGCTTATTACTAACACCAACTCCCATACGGCCAAAATTATGAAGATTTTTTATGTTTTTTTTTTAATTTAAATTTCATTGCTTAAAAATTATCTGGACTTCGCAATTTGCAAGCAATGCACAACTTCTAGACTAAAGCTGGTTAACAGAGTAGATGTCAGGAGTAGTGATGGAATACTTGGTTCCAGATCTCCAAAATTGGTGCTGAAAAATCATTAAATTAATTGTTTATCTGCATGCGGCCTAGGATTTAATATTGCGCCATTTGCTTATTAGTAAAATGATGGATGGAGAAATTTATATTGATATTGGACACACTCATAGATCTCCAAAATTGGTGCTGAAAAATCATTAAATTAATTGTTTATCTGCATGCGGCCTAGGATTTAATATTGCGCCATTTGCTTATTAGTAAAATGATGGATGGAGAAATTTATATTGATATTGGACACACTCATATAGGATGATAATCTCTACGATTTTGAGATTTAGTTTTGATTTTGACATGCATAAAGCTAGTAATTATTTCCTCGTTAAGTTTCAAAGCTCATGTCAATTCTCCTACAGGCTGCACCAGTCCAACCACCATCATCATTACGATGATCTCCACACCTGCCCTTCACCCATCAGTCCATCACTGCCACAAACACTTCTCCTTCTCCTAGACTCCAACTGCCTAACATTAAGCCCCCTTGATGTATCACCATTTCCGCTTTCACCAATCACCAAACATTAGCCAAAAACACGAACATTTAAACAAAATGCAACAAGGAGAGTAATAGTAATAAAATTAAATACAAAATGTACAAGAATTTCATAGATTTACAATAAACACAATCGTAATTGTTTGTTTGTATACCATCATAAAGTAGAAAGGAAAGAAAGGGAAAGAGGAGGAAGGGGAGGGTACAAAAAGGGAAGTGAAGTTCCTTTTTCCTCCAAATATATCTGATTTGGGAGAGAGAATATTCATTGAAGAGGGATAACTAATGAATCCCACCTTTCCTCACGTTTGTCCAAAAGCTTATCCAAATAAAAGACTTTGCTCCATTTCCTTTCCTTCCTTTTCCTTTTTCTTCATTTCTTCCTATCCAAACAAACCGTAAGTGGGAAAAAAAAGCACGTCATTCCTCTTGCCATAGAATGAAGTAAAAAAAAGGTTGCGGATAAGGAAGAAGCAAAAGCATCAAAACTCATAGATCAAAGAAAATTCTTTCTAACCTACTAGATCTTGACAAAAATCCTGATTTGCAACTATTTTTTTTCCTAATAGAACGCAAGTTTCTCACCCAAATGACGTCCCACGTACCTGATAGAGTGAAAATTCATGGGTACAATATTGACAAAGTAGGGACGACATTGACCAAAGTTGGAGAAGTTTTGGGGGCAGCGGTGTGCCCATACACACGTCCCAAGGCCATTTTTTATAATTAAAAAATGAACCCTTTTTTTCATTTACCCTTTTTTTTTGGTAATTAAAAAATGAACCTCTAAGAACCTGCCATTTTATGTGATAATGAGCACAAAAATAGTGAAGAAGGCAAGGGCAAAAGATGGAGGGGACATGCAAAGAAGATGAAGGGGGCAAGGAATCAAAACGATTTGAATAAAGATTGAAATGGAGAGAGAAGAGGGTTGTTGTGATTAACTTGCACTATACTAAATGTTACTTTCTTCTATTCTCTCCTAATGATTTCAAGTTTTCAACTAAAAGACAAAAGCCCAACCTTTTTTGGACAACGAAGCCCAACCCCTTTACTCCCTGTTTTTTGGACTTAATTTCAGACAAACTCAATTTAGTTTAGCTTAGCTCCTGCAAAGTCTTGGATTTAGTTCAGTCAAGTTCACATTAATCCAATCCAAAAGATCCGGGCTTTAATATGCTACTAGATTTATCTATATTTTTTTCATAATAAAGTAATTTTAGGTATTTTAAATATATACTAAATTTTTGCCGAATCCTTGTTGGCCTCCTACCTTCAATTTTTAGGATATGTCGTTTTGTGTCCCCGTACAGCCATACTCAATATTCTACGGGGTTTCATCGCCTTTTCAAGAGGTTGTGAACGAGATTGGTGGTGGCCAAAAGGTTCAGTGGTGGTTTAGGCGGGTGCATTCAATGGTGGTGGTTTCAATGGGTGGTCATAATTTGGGGTGGTTTTGGTAGTGTGTGCCTGTGTGTTGGTTTTAGTAAGTTGAGGATTTTGTGACGTCGAAGTGTTTGGGTTGGGTGGTGGGTTTTTTGGGTGAAGGGGTGGTTGGTGTGGAGTGTGGAAGTTGTTGGGGTGGGTGATGGGCTTTGTGGGTTAAGGGGTGGTGGTTATGGCTAAAATGGTGCATCAAATGTGTATTGAGGAGAGAAAGAGAGGTTATTTATGGTAAAAAATGAAGGATAGAATTTACGTGACATATTGGTGGTGTGAGGAAAAGATTGAAGAGAGAAAGTGAGTGGGTTAACTAACGTAGGTTAGTGGGCATGTTTGGTTAGATTTGGTAAGTGTGGCTTAGCTTTTCAATGTCAAAACGTTGCATTTTGGGCTATGTAGAATTTATTGTGGATATTTTTTTTAAAGTAAATTGTAGTACATGGTGGAATTATCCTTTTGGATTGGTTTGATGCTTAGCACTTTGGTAGCATGACTCACCTACCATTCTTGTCTTCCTTTCGGGTTCTTTTTCAAGCAAATAGGAAAGTGCAACATCATACAAATTGAAATCTTCTAGATGGGAAGCAATTTAACAAAAATGGTGTTTGATGTGTGATGTCCAATCAACTAAAATTAGTGTGTGCGTTTTTGTTAGCAGGATGAATTGTTTTGGGTGCTAGAATTTTGGAGTGTATTTCTGAAGCTTGATATGTCCAATCTCTTTTTTTTTCTAGTACTGCCTCAAATCCCCAGCCCCCTCCCTCATGTCTGCTTCCAATATAGCCTGTGTCTCACATGTTTATCGTTCTGTTCAATCTAATATCTGCCTGTTTCTTTATAAATGGATTTGTTAAAAGAGTAAAAGTACAGGAAATACTTCAACCCTCTTATCTTGTATTTAATGTACTGGTGATTGCTTTTCTGTTCTTGAATGGAATAGTTGAGCTGTTTATACCTCTTTTTACGCCCTATTCTTTTGGACTGAATTAATATGAACTGAACTGAATTTGTCTGAATTGAAACGTATTAATCTAATTCGTAGACTCAGCAGGAGCTGAGTTGAACTGAACTGAATTTGTCTTGGCTGAAATTTCAGATACGGAGTTCAAAACAACACGGCCTTATTTCTCTTTTTATTTTGCAAGTTTTGTAAATTAGGACTACTAATTCTGTAGAGCTTTTTTTTCCTGAAGTAATTAAATATTCAGCAGAACTAAATGTCTCAATCAGCAGTCTTGAATTGTGTTAAATGGCAATGGGTCTGTTCCTTGCATTTGGTAAGACTTGGTAAGACGAGAAATGCAGGTTATCATATTACTAAACTATGAATGAATATTGCCGGTTAACATATTAGATATCCGATCATAAACTTATTGCTAAACGAATAAGATTATGAACGAATATTGTCGGTTATCATATTACTAAACGTCTAAACTATGAACATTTTACTATTTTTTTTCCCTAGCTTCTGATCTCATGTTTCCAATTGTGGGTATTGCAGGTGGATACGAAACGCCGTAGAAGGTGATGTATAGCAATGGGAGTAATGTTATAAGTTAGGGCCTAGGTGTATATCGAGACTGGGTATTTTCTTTCACATGGACCATCAGTAGAGCCCTCGAGGAAACTGAGGTTTAAGTCTTGAATTTCTCGTAGAGGGAATTCACAACTTAAAACTGAGCATGACGCTATGTTAATGCTACTTTGATGAATAGTTCTACCCTTGTTTTCTTGTAGGCTGGATGTCTTTCCTGTAAAGAGTGGTTATTGTTTGTTAGATTTATTTTAGGTTGCTCTATGTTATATATTATTGTGAAGAATGTGTAGGAAGGCCATTTGTAGTATGTAGAGTTGATAAAAATGCACATATACAAGTTATGTTGGTTGTTAAGCCATGCTGCTATCCATTTCAACTTCAACCTCGACATAGCTGCGGAGGTAATTCTCTATCTCCATAAAAAGATTTCCTTCGATTAAGCAATGTCAGATGATCATTGGAATTTGGAAGTGAAATTGAAAAAACTCGGTAATTTGTCGAATTGAGTGTTACGGAGTACATGTTTATTTACATGAATACCCGATAAACCAAAGATCCATAGAAATATAGTAAAATATATTTATTTATATATGAAAAAATAAAAACAATTCTTTGATCCCTATAAATGTCCGTACAAATCAAATTCCTCCCGAATAATTTGAGATATGCTCGTATATGCTCTTTATCTCTAAAGTAATCAAAATAAGAAACTTTATTCATGTTGGATCCTACACTGCTGTTTTTCATGCAAGTGTTAAAAATTGCTATTTGAGTTGAAGGAGCAAAGATTATATCTAATGATATTGAACATATGAAGCTATGCAAAATGCAAAGTGGAGTTGAGACAGAATTGTATGTTGCTATGGAGCCAATATTTGTTGGATTGAGCATCAAATTTTGGTGACTTGGTGCCTTCGTGTTGTATACTACATAAGGGAATTACACCGAAAAGTTGGAATATGTGAATTTTTATCTGGTACTCGTATATATAGGATTTGATCCATCGAAAAACTAGATAAAATCATAAAAGATAAATACTTCCTCATTTTTTTTTTTTTAAATGTGGAACAAGTCAAATTTTTCGCATTTTAAGAAAGTGGCTTATTGATATAAGCAAACAAATTAATTAGCATAGTTTTAATACAAGCAAGAGAAAGATTATAGGTTATCGATGTTATTTTTTATTTATTACTATATACATGTACACATTTAAATTTATTCCTTATAACGAGTGCAAATTAATTTATTGCGCATTAAAAAAATACAAATAAAGTAGATAATTGCAAGTCTCTAATGTTATTTGGATGGAAAAAACTAATTGAAAGCTAATGGGCGTGGTGAAAGATTATTTTTTGTGTGTGATTAGAACTGGAGAAGAGTAACTATCATATGTCAGAAGAATAGCCTATTGTGGTAAAAGATTGATTGATTGATCGTATATAAAGCTGAAAAAACAAATTCATCATGCATTTTAATGAAAAGATTTTTGTGTAGATAGAACAAATTTAATACGAGTACTTTTGATTCAAATTAATCAAAACATTTTTTTGTGGCACAAAATCCTAGGTAAAATTTCATTGGGTAGTTATGAAAAAAATAGGGGCATGTGATTAGATAAGTATGGATATTTTGGTCCTTTCATACAATAAAATTGTTAAATAAAAGAACAAAATTATTGCTATTATTTTTGTTTAAATTATTTTGTTTGTCTACATGCTCAATGGCTCAAATCTATTCCTTAAAATGTGTGTCAAATAGGTATTGTGTGAGTGATACACTATTGAGAAAGTAAGATATGATATCATAAGAGGCTACACTTGTTATTGGAGATCAAGGTATTCACATACCCCCTTCTAGCGTCTAAGGCCTCCAAAGCTTGAATTAAGGAACCCTTTGGTATGTAGCGCATTCATTTCCAGAGCACAAATACAATTAAACATCAAATTCTTGACGAACAAAAAAGTTCTCATAACAAGAAAAGATTTCCTCTGCTTCACAGTAATGAATTCAGGAGGATATGTGCAGCCGACATACAAATACTTTTGGCCATTTGAATTGAGATTGAAACCAAATATTAGATGTGTACCTCAGATGTCTATCCATAAATAAACATAAAAACCCAACAGAAATTCATTCTTAGCAACTCTATTCAAAACTTTCAAGGTACCTAAACAACAGAGGATCAAAAAAATTGGATCTAGTTCATTCTCCTGATGAGCTCATTAATGAAGTTCTCGCGGTTTCCAGCATCTCCACCTTCAACAAAGTGGTTCCTCTTCTTTTTGAGGCCACCCAAAGGAGCTGACAGCTGGAACGGCCATAGGAAGTTGTTGGCCTCTTTGAAGTGAGGTCCCACTGTAATTATCTCATGGATGAGATCCTCCACACAGACTATACCATACTTTCCAAGGCTCTGTAGAAAATGCATGGCAATAGGTCAGCAAACCCCCAACACATAACTGATCAAGTAAAACATGTATAGAAAGGCCAAAACTGATCTGAAAGTAATTATGAATATAACCGCAATTTTCATAAATCATAATAACCATCTCTAAGCAACAATCTTAAGCTTGAAGACTAACTAGTTTTAGTTTGAGAGCATAGACCCAGTAAACAGCCATAGCAAATTAAATCCAGAATACAACCATAGGTATGGGCGTACGGCAAACACCCACATCAGTACACAAAAGAGCGATAAACAAAATTTCATTTCATAAAAAGAGAAGAATTACATGAACAGCGCGTGAAAAGCCAACGCTTAACAATAATTACCTTCTCAACAATGGAGTTGTCAGTCAAGGCAATTCTCTGCTTGTTGACCTTTCCAAAACCCCTCTTGTAAATCAGTTCCCTCACACTCTTCAAATTAGGATACCTGTAAACAAAGAGAAGCATGGTAAGAATCATCAACAATTTTCTTAGCGCTTCAATAACAATAGACACAGACATACCCAAAAGTAACAAAGGGCTCAACTCTGTGCAACATGTTCAATGTCGCCTTATTCACCTTCAAGAAAACTCCGTTGAAGATCTGCGTTGGCAGCCAACTTTATCACATTTGGCCATAACAAACAAGAAATATAACTAGGAAGCACTATACAGTTCAAGAATTCACACCAAAATAAATGAGAGTATGAAACCAACAAGTTCACTGTTAAACGATAGTCAGGCATAACAGTTAAACATTTAAGCAATCAATCAAAGGAAAAAAGGAGTATTCCCAATTAGCACTTGATTCTTAACATACGGAAAATAATGTTGGTCAATGTGTCCACTAGAATCATATATCAACAACTAAGATACAGAATAGCTGATGCTCAGCTTAGTTACATGTACAAAAGAGCATCAAGACAAAAGGCACACATCTAAATAACATGGATACCGATATTTAAACAGAGAAGAAACAGAAAGCAGTTCAAGAGACCATGCAACAATACAAAGAAACTTCAGTTTCATTTCAATATAATCAAACCTGTCTCAATCGAAGAAGCTGCAGAATTGATCTTGTCTTGGGGTGCATGGCGTTGATACTGAACACAAAATCAAATAACATAAATCCAAGATACAACAAACAGCCAAAAATCAAAAAGCTCACGAAGAAGGAAAATAGATCACCCACCCTCTAATACGAATAATAAAGAGGAGCTTAGCCTCGGGCTCTACATAGAATCCACCCCGCAACTTAGCCTCTCTTCTTAGACAAATCAACTCTTTCTCCTGTGTACCAATTAGAAAGTTGGATCAAAAACCAGACATCATGACAGAAAAATATGAGATAGACTATGAATAACAAAAACCTGGTTCTCGTATTCCTTGGCATATTGCTGGGCTCTCTTAAAGATCAGCTTCCTGCCTACAGCTCTTTTCCTCTTCTCCTCGTCAAGCTCCTGTTTCTTGACCAAAGCCCATTCTTCCTCCCTTTTCTGCTTTTTTAAGACAGACTCTGGAACAATAGCTTTAGTAGCCTCCCCAACCATCTCTGTTCAATCACCCATCAAAAACAAAGGAAAATAACTTGATCATATGATTAAAATAATGTATTTCAGCATATCATTATCAAGTAGCTCCTCCATGATCCATGTGTAGAGGCCTAGAGGGACAAATTAAAACACATCAAAGTATCACAGAAAAAAGGCATACCCTTAATCACATAAAACCATATATGCTCAATAATTTAATAGCATTTTTTAGCTACAGCCCACAGACAGATCCTTTACAGATACACATATGTACACTTTTTTTTTGTTTAAAAAAAAAAAAAGATTTACAATTAAAAAAAAAAACAGATTTACAATTAATTTGAAATGACACTCATTAATAGCCCTGAGCACGGTGAAATTTGGCTGCCAAACAGCACCAAACCGCAAAATTACGGTTTAGCATTTTTTGAAACCACACCGCACCGCAAAATACGGTTTGGTGCGGTGTGGTTTACGGTTTATTCCACTTTTAATTTTTATTGTATAATTAAAAAATTTATAAGGGAAAAAAACCAAAATAAAAAAATTTCAACTAACAATCTAACATTGTTCATTCATATATTACAATCCCAATTAAAATAAATATCCCACAACTAACATGATTACATAGGTCTTCAATGATATGATAAAAAAATTACAACCCCAGATCCAACACTACTAATACTAGCCTCTGTTGTGTTAACAGGTAATTTGCACAGCTAGATCAAATCCAACACTAATTAAACAAAAATAGAAAACTATTGAGACACGTTGAGACAATGCAAATAACGAAATCCATAAACAAATAAACAGAAAATGAAAACTATTGAGACACAAAAAGATAACGAAATGCAGATTAACAAAATGAAAAATTAAATGAAAAATAAAACCCTAGGTGAGGCAGATTAAATGAAAATAGAAAGTTAAACGAAAATTAAATGAAATGCATATTAAAAGAAAATAATACCTGAGGCTGTGAGGCTGAGGCAGAAGACGCAGAATGGCAGAACGAAAGTGAAAAGAGTGAAAACTGAAACCCTAGGTTTATTTTTTTTGTTATGTTATTTGCAGCCTTGATTTAGAGAATAGAGAGCTACGGACTGTTGGGCTTAGATATGTAAACTAGATGAGGCCCAAGACTCAAGAGTCCAAGAGCAAGGCAACATTCTCAGCAAGGCAGCAGTAGGCAAAACCCCAAAAATGTTTTATAATAATTTTTAAAAAATTACGTTTTGCGGTGCGTTTCCGTTTGAAAGTTTTTGGAAACCAAACCGAACCGCAAAATTACGGTTTGGTAAAATTTGAAATCAAACTGCAATTTTCAAATCGCAAAATTGCGGGTTGGTGCGGTTAAGACCGTACTCTACTCAGCCCTACTATTAACTAAACCTAGTTAGTATTAACTTCGATATATCTCCTACAACATTCTGCATTCAGCCATTCAGGTAATTGGAATTTTGGGTATCCAAGAGCTTTACGAGGTGCGTTCTACTATAAGGGCGATTACATTTATTTATTAGAATCCAATACTCTATTCCAAACTGCAAATTACTACCATATACCTTACATCAACAATTACAAAAGTATACAAAAGTTCAATCGATGATTCAATGATTGAGCGAGACAGATCATTGTGAACAGAAACATAACAATCAAAAAATAGTTTTGCTACTATCAATTTCAGTCCAAAATCATTAACATTGATAGAAATTGTAAAATTAACAAATGAACTATAATAGCATAACCCGCAATCTTCATTCATACAACTAGCTAATTTCAAGAGATACTACATCTAAATATTATCAAATGAACATCAGAATATAAAAGTTGAAATTTGATAGTTACAATACCTATGAATAACCAGAAACTTGCCGGCTTTAGAGATCCGAAGCAGTAAGAGAGCCTTTGAGACTTCAAACAGAGAACCTTGTCTTAGGTCTTGTTTAGGGTTTTATTAGCGTCAATCGGGTATTGGGCTTTTCTTTCGTTTGGGCTACCCCTTCTACCCCGTTTTTCAAACATTTTTTTTTATTGTTATGTTAAAGTCCGAGCGATTGATAAGTCAAATTAGTCAGGATTTTGAAAAAATGAAAAGTTATAAAGTAAGGCCTGTTCTTTTGTACTTAAAAGCTACAGTAATCAGATCAGATCAGACATTATTATTATTATTATTATTATTATTATAATAATGTCGTTTTTCCGCTCGACATTTTCCGACGACGGTTATCGAACGAGTTTTCCAGCGACGGTTTTCGGGACGACTTTTCCGACGACGGTTTTCAGACTGACTTTTCCGGCGGTGATTATTCAGCCGACTTTTCCGGCAATGATTATTCGGCTGACTTTTCCGCCGACGATTTTCAAGCCGAGTTTTTCGGCGACGATTTTCGGGACGACTTTTTCGACAACGGTTTTCGGACTGATTTTTCCGGCGGTGATTATTCGGCCGACTTTTCCGGCGACAATTTTCAGGCCAAGTTTTTTGGCGACGGTTTTCGGGATGACTTTTCCGACGACGATTTTCGGACTGAATTTTCCGGCGGTGATTATTCGGCCGACTTTTCCGGCGACAATTTTCAGGCCGAGTTTTTCGGCGACGGTTTCGGACTGACTTTTCCGACGATGATCATTCGGCCAACTTTTCCAGCGACGGTTTTCAGGCCGAGTTTTTCGGCGATGGTTTTCGGAATAACTTTTCCGGCGCTGATTATTCGGTCGACTTTTTCGGTGACGGTTTGGTCAAATTTTTCGACGGTGATTACTACTACTACTACTATTATTATTAGTAGTATTATTATTATTAATATTATTATTATTATTTGGTCAAATCAGTATTATTTCTGATTCATTTTAGGTGTTCATTGTGTTGAATGAATTCATTAGTTACATAATTTATACCTTGGATTAATTTAGAATTTTATTGCCATTTTAGCGGTGTTTAAGCCTCATAGTTTGGCTGATTTCTTCTTATGGTTTTGGCTATAAATAGTCATATTTGTTAATTTGTTTTGGTGTGCAAAAAATCAGATATTCATCACACTTCTTACAACTTGCTTGCACTTGGAAAAACCTTGCACTTGTGTATAAACACAAACTAAAACACAAAGTCTTTTAAGATCACTATTAGGATCATATAGAGTGTATAATCTCAATTGTATCTCATTAGCTATTTCGTGATAACCCGGTGATTCTTAGTGGGGCGAAATTAAAGTAATAGGAAAATGATGTTTCTGTGCTTTAGAGATTCATATCCGGTTCCCCACTTGCAATTTTTTCTAACTTTTTTCTGTTTGTTTAAATAAATTAAAAAATACATTCAAAATATCATCGCACACAAAGTATGTATACGAGGCTAAATTGGTCAATATGCATTTCCATGCACGTAAATCAAGTTATTTTAGTCTATTTTTTTTCCAGAATTTAATCACTAAGGATTAAAATGACCCTAATGATATTTACCTAGCTATTTTCTTTCAACAATCTATACTTATAGGTTGGTCACCTTAGATGTAAGATCAAATATGGGTAGAAATCACACCAATCTAAACTTAAATATTTAAAACAGGATCTTTGTGCGCCACATGTCCGTCTCTAATACATTCTTTCCCATGTGTCAATGTTTTATAATCCACCCTATGTTGTTTGTGCCACATGTGCACCTCAAACACCTCTTCCTTCCTATGGTTTGTTTGCCACATGTATCCATCTTCTAAAATTTCATTCTATTATTTATTAGATTTTAAAAGACAGCCCAAAGAAAATAACAGCCCAAAATAATTTTATGTTTTCAACTACTAAGTTCATTTTAGATTTACATTTAGCAAAAACAGCCCTTGAGGATTGAATAGGTGGCCAAAGTGGGAACGTTGAACCCTCCGCCTCCGACGTCCAAATCGTAGCCGCAGCCGCCGCCCCAACCGCTCCTGCCGCAACAGCCCCAACCTCAATCACAACCCCAATTATGGCCCGCAACCCGATCCTTCCATTTCTGTTCATGAGTTTCATCCAGTCAGGTTTTAATTTACTGTTTGTGTTTTTTTTTTTGGATAATTTAAGGATTGAAGACTTGATGGCTGAATTGAAGACGGAATTCTGGGTCCTCCGCTACCACAGCCGCCACCGGCACCGCCGACCCAATTGCAACCACCACTGGAATCCCCTTCACAACCGCAACCCGACCCTTCCATTACTGTTGACCGGTTAGTTTCCTATTATTCATTTACTGTTTGTGTTTATTTTGGATTTTAGAAAAGCCAAGGGGATAAATAAGATGGCTTATTTAGAGGAGTTGAAAAGGATATGAAGAGTTCAAGCTTAGAGGAGCATTTAGCATTTGATAGAAAGGGAATTACGGAAGAGGATTTTAGTGGAATGCAATAGGGATATATTAAGTAGTTCATGCATTTGTTCATGTACATTGGAATTAAGGCTTTGAATGTTTTTGTTTGAAACAGTTGAATGTACAAATAAATTGCTCAAGTTAGCACTTAGCAACATTCCATAAAGCAAATCCACTTTGCTTGCTGTCCAATTATAGTATTAATGCTAAATTTGTTGTTAAAGTGGGTCTCATCCGCTACCGGAGCCACCGGCACCGCCTATCCAATTGCAACCACCACCGGAATCCCCTTCACAACCGTAACCCGACTCTTCCATTACTGTTGACTAATTAGTTTCCTATTATTCATTGTGTAATTATTGTTCTTCACATTATTGCTTCAAATTGTTAATGCTCTGTTCTTTTTAATTTCCTTTTGCCTTTTTATGTTCCATGTTTTTAAATGTTTTAAACTTTCCTTGTGCTTGCTGTTGATAACATTATTTTGGTAGATTATTATTCTTTTTTTTTTTTTTTAAAAAAAATTCTCCTTTTAATGCTTGTGAGCATGTTTTTGACATTATTGCTTGCGGTTTTTTTACCCGTTTAATTTTTTCAAATTCTTAAGCATTTCTCATTATTTTATTAATTACTTACGTAATTTAATTTTCTTAAATCAATGATTCCAATTGTAATGCTATTTATTACTACTTATTTCTTGGCTAAATTTAAGCTATTTTATCCTTTATCATTTGAAAACCTTTCACATTTTAACTAATTTATATCTATTCAGTTTATTAAGCATTAAAAAAAACATATTAATTGCATATAATTATTGTTATTCAATCCTCACATATATAGAGGGTTATCATATATATATATATATGTTCATATAGTCGACACCCCAATTTGATATGCTTGTATGTGTCGAAGGGTATTGTAAACATTTTTCTTTTTGTGTATTCATTTATCTCAATTTACGTTTTTTTTATAATCATTATAATACCATGAGACTAACAATTTTCCCTTTTCATTTTGCATGTTATTGCCTCTGTAGACTACAGACATTCTGATAATTATATAGGTATTTCTTTCTTTCTCTTTTTACTTTAGTAAGTATTGTTGAATTGTATTATTCGGTTTAAGAATCATGCCAATTTACCTAATATGTGGAATACATATTCTTTTTTGAGTGTCACCTAAATTTATACATTGTATCTATTTATATATTAAATCACTGAGTTTATTAATTTTATTAGAAAAATGACCCAAAGAACCATGATTTGGGTCATTTATATTAATATATTGTAATAATACTAATACCCTAGAGAGTGGAGTGTGATAGCAAGAAAACTAGGAAAAGGATGTACTACGATTATTATTCATTTTTTCGAAGGATTTATTATTATTATTTAAAACAGGGCCCAATAATGATTTGTCGCCAATGGCACATATTTCCTTGAATTTTGTTTAAATTCTTTTTTTATATTATTATTTTAAATAAAAAAGAGTGGACAATAAATAGCACGCAAGCATGAAAATGTAGCTGATTTAAAAAAATTTAAAAACAACCAAAAGAGCATTTATACGTGTAAGCTATCCTTCACCTAATAGTGATATGAAAAAGGGTCCATGTTTTTAAATTTCCATTGGCTTGCTGTTTCTTACGTTATTTTGGTAGATTGTTAATGCTTTTTTTTTTTTTTTTTTCAAAAAAAAACAAAACCTTTTACTGCTCTTAGTTTTGTTTTGGCGTGTGGGTTTTTTTTGTTTGGTTTTCTACCTTTTTTTTTTGGTATCTTAAGCATTTGTCATTACTTTATTCATTAATTACGTAATTAAATTTTCTTAAATTTAAAATAATATGTGGATATGACTGGGTACATAACCATTACGTAGACTTCCTTTTTTAAAATTCCAAAATATTAGGGAAAACATATATTCGAATCTAGACTATGACCTAAATAGTTGCAATCTGTGCATTTATATATTAATATATTATATTACTCATTTTGCTAAATTTATCTTTGTCCACATGTTTCTTTCTTTTTTAAAATTCCTAAATTTTAGGAAAAAGAATGTATTCAAATTTTGAATGTTAACTAATTTTATGCAATGTGTATATTAATATTAGCCACCTAATCGACGTACAAAAACTGTTCAATAAGATGTGATTGAACTTTCTATCCAATCAATAATATATTATATATTGTGACAAATTATATTTCAAAAAAAAAGTTATTGTGAGAAATTAATTATATTATGCTACCACAGAAAATATGAGAATGCTTGTGTAGAATCTATTGCTTGGCCTAGCTTAACTCTATATAGAATCTATAATTCCTTAACAACTTCAATACACAGGATAAAGAAAAAGGAAAGAAACACACCAACGAAGAAACACCCAGTTCAAGCACAAAAGATGTAGAACTTCAATTACAAGAACCCCTGAAGAAACTTAAAGCCGACACCCCAACACCTTGCAACACAACTGAAGAATGAAGTGACAACGCATTGCTGCGTCCAACCAACATTACAACAAAATAATATTATGAACACTTTCATTGGTTCTTAAGACTTGTATTTTTGTCCACGACACAAGATTAGCATTACTTTGTTTACCGCTAAACTTGAATTACAACAGTTCTACATTACATGAGAAACACTACATTGATACTTAACCCCGACATTGAAGCCAAGTGAAAAAAAAATTGCATAAAAAAACCTATAATTTAAAGACACCACAACAAAAACGAAGTGATGGACACTACATCACAGGCTACACATTTTTTTTTTTTCAAAAAAAAAACCCCATCCTCCACCTAATAAAGATACACACAACATTAAAACAATTGAATACATTGTATAAAACTTCTTCAAAAAAAAAATCCCAAATGAGTACGATAACATGTTCTCTTTAGTATATTGCTTTACAACTACCCACGACATATCCTTTCTCGGGGACTTTTGGTAGTCCCCAACTAATAATCAACAATACATTACGACTCTCGTGAAGGTCGTTCTAAAAAAAACATAGATACTGATTGATAATCAACAATTCATTACAACTACCCACTTCATCGAAAAGACATATATAGTGTTCATAATAACATTGTCAAACAACTTAAAAAGATACTGATTGATAATACAACTCACCCATCACCATCCACAAAAAACAAAAAAAATATCCATGCAGCAAAGACCTATACACACAACATTAAAACAATCAAAATCCGTGCATGCCACGGGGTTAAAACTAGTTTTAGATTATTTTAGGAAAATTAAAACTTAAGATTAACGGTGGAAGACTCCTTGAACTTTATAAATGACAATTATTCATTAACTTTATTATAGTTATTAAATAAAAGTTTTTGAAAGCATTACATACTATGTGTCATTAAGATACGTTTTAATCCAATAAATGTTGTTTTATTTAACAAGGCTTGCTAATTTGTTTCATTTTTGTAGTGTGGGAAAGGCCCGTCATCTTGCCACTAGTGCAAGGAAAGGGTACTCAACCTTTGCTTAATGTTATTTGCCTCCTTTGCTAAAAAAAAATAAAAAAATGGCACATTGTGAATTCGTAAAACTATATTTCGTGAATGCTCATAGTTACTCTGTGAAAATCTTTAAGTTATTTGAAGTAAAATTTGTTTTGTAAAGTCAAAAGAACCCATCCTTAATCTACGTGGCAATAATTTTCACAATCCCCAAATTGAAATCTGCTTTCCATTTTTCTACTATGCATCTCACACACTGAGTATTGCGGACATCTACACAAAACTTTGTTCAAAAAAAAAGTTTGAAAATGAAAATATTAAATGAAAAACAAATATTCAATCAAGTGAAAATATCAATATAGAACAACTTAAATCAAAAGGTGAAATATGAAATGAAGGTAGTAAGATTAATTGGGTGTACATTCCTAAATAAGCGCTTAGAACTAAACATAATTACATAAACTTAGGATCTGGAATCTACTCGTTGAGGATGCTGCTAATTCGGATCAAGAAATAGTTGTTGCAATCAGACATGCTAAATAGTCTTTCCCTAAATACAAAGCCTATATTATGTGCTTAACCAGGTTAGTTCCGTGCATTGTACAATTTAGATATTAAAAAAAAGGTAATTATTCAAATTCTATATGCGTAAATTTTTTTGGTAATTGTACTCATTATTTTATGTGTATCTTCTCTCTATTTTTTTTAAAAGTCTACCTTTTTTGTTTGTTTATAATACGGCTTGTTATTAAGGGACATGAAGCAATTTTATGATGGTTTTTCAATTGTTGAAGTTCCTTATCAATAAATAATTTTTTTAATTAGAAAATGAAAACCAGTTATCAATAAATAATTAGTTGAAGTTCCATGTACCGCTATCATTGAATGATCCAATTGGTAATATTTAGTGACAATGTTTGTTTGGAAGCTTTTGGTTGTTAGGTTTGAGAGTAGAACATATGGATTTTTCTAAACTTCTAATTTTGTAAAAGTTAAGTATTCACTTTATTTAATAGTAATACTTTTTCCACTTACACCAGATACACTTATCAAGGAAAATAATTTTTATATTAGAGGAATTTAAAGTAGAAGCCAGAGTATAACTATGAGTCTACGAGAAAGTATGAAATTATTTAGATCCACATATTGGACTATGGAGCAAAAATATATCTGACAATTAAAATTTAAGCTTAAAGTATACTAAGTTTTATGAAATGCTATTCTTTATAATAAGTTTAGGTGTATTGAGTAAATAAGCAATTTCTCATTCTATGGGGTTAAGGGGAAAATAGAGTAGTTATACAGACAATATTACTCAAATGATAATATAACTATGATATCCTTATAAAAAAATATACTCCCCTCCGTAACATATTAATGATAACGATTTGACATTTTTCCTCTCTACTTTATGTCAAATCGTTGCCGTTAATATGTTACGGAGGTAGTATTTTAAAAAAAAATATAGACGAGAGATAATTTTATATATTAAAAACTTCATTTTGATAGAGTATATCAAATTTCTATTTAGTCAATACAAATGTATGACCATCGCAACCATCATAATTCAAGAAACAAAAAAGAGCCAAAAGATAATTTTGAGAATTTACCCTAACACCCGAAAACTCAAGATAGTGACTAGTGAAATTATTTTAAACAAAGCTTGAGAAAGAGAAAAAAAGATGATGGTAAATCGCAAGTAGGAACGTGAATCTCGCAACACGACCTTTACTCTCATTCAGTAATTGTACCTTCTTTTTATGTTAGCAGTAACCACTCCAAAAGTCATGAGTAACTTCCATTTGGTATGTGTGTATTTACACCTTTTAATAGAAGAAGAATATGAAAAAAGGATCAAACAAATTGCTACAAAAATACAGGTGGTGAAATGGAAGTAGAGAAAATTCTCCACATGAAGGAAGGAGTTGGACAAAGCAGTTATACAAAGAACTCCTTACTTCAGGTTTTCCTTCTTCCTCTATTTTTTTTTCCACCCAAATCAAGCAAATTTGCTCTTACATAAATTCTTAAAAAAAAAAATGCTAAGGTGGCTGGTAGCATATTTTGCCTTGCATATTTAGATTTTCTTGATATTGCTCGAATAGGGACAGTGTCGTAACCATATAAACAGAAATTTCTGCAAAATCACCAGCAATTATGAGTTAAAGAATATTATGTTCCCAGACTCCCCACTGCCTAAACAATACAATAAGCGCCTACCAGGTTAACACAGCACATAAAAGGGCAAAAAAATGAACAATTTCCAATTACTAATAATTAGGTATCTAATAAGGCTATAACATGACATTTTAAAGCAATGGGCAGAAATTCAAGGCACCAACTAAATATGGGGTGTTTTTGAATAAAATGTCATGCTATATGCTTGTTAGATACCTAATTGTCAGGAACTAGAAATTTCACCTACATGCACCAAACTACCAAAGCCCTAAAATCCTAAATACTCTATTTAAAGGCTTTGAACATATATTTCCCATATAATCCTTTTCACACGGGAGAGATGAAAAGGCACATAAAAAGATTGGTTTCCAAAAATACCATTATCCAAAGAGATGAAAAGGTCATAGGTTTCATTATCGAATCGAGGAAATCAGAAGCACCCAGCAGAAAGGTAGCAGAGGTGGAAAATAAGGTTAGAAGAGGAGAATATCAGAAGCTAGTAAGAGGAGATCAGGGCGACACTGATCCTATAACAAAATGTAGTCGGACATTATTCTTGCTTTTCTTGTACATTACTTTTGATATCTCAACATCAGAAATTCAGAATCTCAGCATATCCTGTTACAATATCCGTTTTCACCTTTTACCTATCATCTGCATACTAGATATTTCACTATTAACCATCTAAGCACAACGTTGTGTTGATACTTGAAACCATAACAACACCAAACTTTCAGTGTCATTAATATACTACGGCCCTGTTCTTTTGGACTTAATTTCTGAAATTTTAGTTTAGTTCAGTTCAGTTTAGAAAAATTCAATTCAGCTCTAGTTGAGTCTAGGATTTAGTTTAATTCAATTCAGCTCTTGTTTAGTCTAGGACTTAGTTTTCGGACAAAATAAATTCAGTGAAGTTCAATTTAGACAAATTAAGTTCAGTTGAGTTCAGTTAGACAAATTAAGTTCATTTCAGATTAATTCAATCCAAAAGAACATGGCCTACATCCTTTGTTGCTACCACATTTGTACATTAATTCAACAAGATAAGGCCCGTTCTTTATTACTGATCTGATCTGAACTGATCTGATTAGGTGGGGTATTACTTTGTGAGAGTATAAAATTAAAACAAAGCTGAACTGATCTGAAAAAGTCTGATCTGACTGTAGCTTTTAAATCCAAAAGAACATGGCCTAAGTCATAATTTCAATTAGTATAGGGGACTTACACTTAAGAATAAGGAAAGTTTCTAATAAGAGGCTGGACTTTAAACTGCCATCTTCATTTCAATTTTCTGGTGAGGATCATAACCCACAAGCTCGAAATCAGTCACTACAAAAGAATCTATACTTTTCTTCAGAGGATTAATCTTTAAAACCTGTTCAAATACAATTAAATTCATTTAGAAAGAGGAATCTTGATATTAAACAGAAATTTCTATTTCAAAATCAAAATTACATCACATTATATTCAGATGATGCTTACAGGAAAAGGCTTAGGTGAATTATGCAATTGTTCTTGCAAAGGCTCAACATGATTGCGATAAACATGAGCATCCCCAATGACATGGATAAAATCCCCAGGACGAAGATCTGCAAGAGAGCAAAAACTAAGCAAGTGCAACCACAATTTAACTATTAACCTAAACAGAAAACTCAGAGGTCATGCAATAAATATTATTACTGCAACTGAGATACTCTAGCATAATTAATCTGAGATACTCAGAGGTCAATATAATTATTATAATATCTTTGGTCCAATAAGAAGCAACATTTGGATAATGGATAATGTATTTAAACCCATTTAACACACTGATGGCTCTTTTGGAAATCGATAATAAACGGTGGCATTGAGAATATTTATATGGTTCTTTGCAATGAAAGTATAATGTCAATGCCCATGGGCCTGGAGAACGTAATCCATCCCTTACCATGAGATTCTTTACCTCAGGATTCATGAAAAAGGGATAGTTGATGGTAAAATAACATTAAAACTGACATTGGCATGAGAATTCCCTTAAAAATTCATATGAAAACTATTTCTCACTACCAACACTTGATAGTATCTATCAAAGGGGCCATGATGATTAAAAACTATAGTAGTAGGAATCTCAAGGTGCTTACCACAAACATTAGCAATCATGCATGTCAATAGAGCATATGACGCAATATTAAAGGGAACCCCCAAGCCCATGTCTGCTGATCGCTGGTACATTTGACAAGATAGCTCACCATTTGCTACATAGAACTGTTATCTAGAAAGTAAGAGCCAGAGAATATTAAAAAGATATAGTTCATATTACAGACTTACGGAGCATAAGATAACATGTTTTTTTTGTCACAAACCTGTGCAAACATGTGGCATGGAGGCAGTGCCATTAATTCAAGATCAGAAGGATTCCAAGCTGATAGGATGATACGTCTGTCATCTGGCTTATTCTTAACCTTGTGGATAACATCTAGTAATTGATCAAATCCTTGCCCAGTATAGTCAGCATGCATGTTGGTATATCTGTATAAGTAAGGGATCAGAATTAGTATCTGTCTTCTTCATGCGTAACAACATATAATAATTCCTTGAACATATGAATCAACCTAGCCCCAAAGTGCCGCCACTGAAATCCATAAACAGGTCCTAAGTCGCCCTCTTCCCTATCTGGAAGCCCAATGCTGCAATAGGAACAGATGCAAGTCAAAAACATTTGTGCACAGAACCAGTCTACTACCAGACAATAGTTAAGCAGTAAGTTAATGGATCACCTATCAAGGTAAATTCTGGATGCATTTCCATCCCAGATATGTATGCCTTTATCATGTAGGATCTGAGAAATTGGAAAAAAGCAAATCTTAGTACATTATAAGATTCAATCCACAAGCACAAAAGTCATTCAAACAAACAAAAAATCTCCATACAATATAAAGAAGAAAATGCAAGCATATGTATCAAGGTCTAATATGTATCAATAGAACATTCTGTATTTTACAATAGTGGTCTAATCTTCTGTTTTTTTTCCTTTTCCAACTTCCTTTAAAATGCATTAATGGAAATGAGTATGAAAATTCTCCAATATTGTCCGCATAATCTTTACATTTAACAAGCCACTAAGAAAGTAAATGTCCGAACTCTGAAACAGCATGCAGAGTTGGCTTTCAAGTTTCAACAAAAGGCTGCCTTCAGAACATCAGATATCAAAGACTACTTAGACTGTACTGCATCAACAACCCACTACCTTGCTGAGATATAGCAGGCGCAAACCCACTACCAAGCAAGGCAGCAGCAACAACAGGGGAAAAGTAGCAACAGCAACTAAAAAGTAGTTTTTGTACTTGGTGAAGACAAAAGTAGAGAAGAGACAAATATTTTGTAAATAAATAGAGGGTGCATGTTTTGTAAAAGGTCATTCAGAGAATTTGTATTTTGTCATACTCTTTTGGAGAGCTCACAACCTCTCGAAAGTTGTGGGGATTGTAATAGACCATTTGAACATCAATATTAAACTATCCTAAGTCTTCCCTATTATTGTCTCACCTAATTCAATTCTGCTCCTATTTTATCTTGTATAATCTGTCTACCCAGCAGGTTCAGGGAGAAGATCGGGTCAAACCAGCTCACTTGGTATCAGAGCTCCGATCATGGCTCCGTCGACCACTCAGAGAGTGGAACCGATAGAGGAGGAATTGGAGCGAATGAGAGCTTCAATGGAGCAGCACCGTACTACTAGTGAAAACCAACAACAAAAAGTGTTGGAGGAGCTCAGTAGGGTCGCGCAGCAGCTAGGGCAACTTGCGGGCGGTCAGGCAAAACTCCAAGAGGAACTAAAAGGTGTCCCGCAGGAAGGTAGCAGAGGCGGAGGTGGTTCGCCCATTTCTCACCACAACTCAAACGGTGGAGGTGGAGGACAACCCTCGAACAACCGACATAAAAAACTTGACATGCCCTTGTTTGATGGAAATAACCCAGATGGATGGATCTTGAAGATTGAGAGGTACTTTCAATTTTACCACTTAACAGAGGAGGAAAAGGTGGAAACTGCGATGGTGGCCTTCGAGGGAGAAGCTCTGTTGTGGTATCAATGGGAGAACCGCCGGCAGCCCATCCACCGTTGGGAGGAGATGAAGCTATTGTTATTGAGGGAGTTTCGCACCGACCACGATGGCACTCTTCAGGAACAATGGGCGTCCCTCCGGCAGGTAACCACAATGGCGGATTACCGACGAAACTTCATCGAGCTCTCAGCTCCTTTAAATGACATCCCTAAAGAAATTGCTTTAGGCCAGTTCCTAAGTGGGCTTAAAGAGCCAATTAAATCAGAAGTGAGAGTTCATGGGCCTAGAACTTTAGAAGCTGCAATGGACCTGGCCCGTAGAATTGAAAGAAAGGTAAGCTACTCAGGAGGAAGGAATGAAGGGAGGCCCTCTTATAACATTGGGCCACTAGGAATAAAAGCCCAAACAACAACAAACTTCATTAAACCCACACTCCAAACCACTAATCCATATACTTTAAGAAATCCCACCCAACTCCACTCTACTACACGAAACACTCACCCCCCTGAAATTAGCAAATCATCTTCTTCCAGCCCAACTGTCCAGAAATCCGACTCCGGCGTTCGGCGATTGTCTGAAAAGGAACTACAGTATCGGCGGATGAGCGGCCTTTGCTTCAAATGTGATGGTAAGTGGCAAGTGGGTCATGTTTGTAAAAATGCAGAGCTGAGCGTCCTCCTCACCTGTGATGACAAGGAGCCATCGTATGCGGTGGAGTTGGAGACCGATGAAATTGAGACCGAAATTAATGAGGTAAATGACCCAAAAATCTCTTTAAACTCAATAGTGGGCTTAACTAATCCCAAAACAATGAAATTAGTGGGCCAAATTGGAAATAGGGATGTGATCGTGATGATTGACCCCGGGGCAACCCACAATTTCATCTCGAACCATGTGGTGGATTCTTTGAAAATTGCAGTAGAACCTACCACGGGTTTCGGTGTGTCCTTGGGTACCGGGATGTCTATCTCGAGTAATGGAATTTGTAGAGGGGTGGTCTTACAATTACAGGGGATTACTATTGTGGAGGAGTTTTTACCACTGGATTTGGGGCATTCAGATTTAATCCTAGGTGTACAGTGGCTGGAACAGTTAGGGGCAGTAACTACTAATTGGAAACTTCAAACCATGGTTTTTTCACATGAGGGGAAAAGAGTGAAGTTGCAAGGGGACACCTCCCTAGGCTGTACACGAGTTTCCTTAAGGTGTATGATGAAAGCTCTGAAGAAAGAAAGGGGAGGATTTTTTGTGGAGTTAATGGCGATGGGGGCAGGTGAGGCCGACTGTGAAAAGGGGCAAACTGAGGACATTGCACCAGAATTACAGCAGGTTTTGGAGGGTTTTCAAGAGGTCTCTGAGCTACCAAAAGGGGTGCCACCACCACGAGTCAGGGATCACGCTATAGTCCTCAAAGATGGTACCAACCCAATTAGTGTGAGACCATACCGATACCCACAAATTCAAAAGGATGAGATCGAAAAGTTGGTGGGGGAAATGCTGGCCGCGGGTATTATTAGAGCATCGACAAGCCCTTTCTTGAGCCCGGTGCTACTCGTGAAGAAAAAAGATGGGTCATGGAGATTTTGTGTGGATTATCGAACCTTGAATCGAGAGACCGTGCCGAATAAATATCTGATTCCAGTGATAGAAGAGTTGTTAGATGAACTTCACGGGGCCACGGTGTTCACCAAACTTGATTTGAAGTCGGGGTACCATCAAGTCCAAATGAAACCCGAAGACGTTCCAAAGACGGCCTACCGAACACATGAGGGGCATTATGAGTTCTTAGTGATGCCATTCGGGTTGACAAATGCCCCAGCTACCTTTCAATCCATCATGAATGAGGTATTTAAACCTTTCCTTCGAAAATTTGTGCTAGTTTTCTTTGATGATATCCTCATTTATAGCTCATGTATGGATGGTCATAAAAGTCATTTACAACAAGTCTTAGATTTACTTAAAAAGCATGAGTTGTATATTAATTATAAGAAATGTGAATTTAGTAAATCTCAAGTGGCCTACTTAGGCCACGTGATTTCGGGTCAAGGGGTATCTGTTGAAAGGGATAAAGTGAAGGCCATGGTGGATTGGCCTACTCCTAAGAGTCTTAGGGACTTGAGGGGATTCTTGGGCCTCACGGGGTATTACCGCCGTTTTATTCGCAATTATGCCACAATAGCCAGCCCACTACCAGATCAGCTCAGGAAGGATTCTTTTGGGTGGAACACTGAAGCTAGTAAGGCCTTTAAAACATTGAAGGGAGCCATGGTGCAAGCACCTGTTCTCATTATGCCAGACTTTGGACAGCCCTTTGTGATAGAGGCTGATGCTTCGGGTACGGGCCTTGGAGCGGTTCTCATGCAAAACCAACACCCCATTGCTTTCTTTAGCCAAACACTTGGATCACGGGGAAGACACAAACCCATATATGAGAAGGAGCTTATGGCGATTGTCCTTGCAGTAATGAAGTGGATGCACTATTTAATGGGCAGAAAATTTGTGATTCGTACAGATCAAAGAAGCCTCAAGTACCTAATGGAGCAGAGAGAGGTGGGGACAGAGTATCAGAAATGGGTTCAAAAGTTAATGGGTTTCGATTTTGTGATACAGTCAATGATACCAGGAACGCGGTACGGTGGCCCGAACTACGACCCGGTTCGTTCGTCCCGAATCACGGAACAAACGCGACTCAGGTCGTCGTCGCCAGCGAACCGTCGTCAGTGAAGAGTCTCATCGGTCTGCCGTCGCCATGGGTATTTGTGATTTAAGGCTGCGCAACATGAAATCAATAGAGGAGCTTGAAAGGTGTCGAATACTCAAGGGGAAGCTGTTGACTGACTTCAAGAGCAGCTTTGATCCTATCATAAAGAAAGAAGGTGAAAGATGATGAACAAAATTAAAAGAAAAAGGAAGAAAGGAAGACGGTTAGAGGAAGTAGATTAGTAGAAGATAAAGAAAGAAGGTGAAAAAGATGATGAACAGAATCAACAGATTAAAAGAAAAAGAAGAAGGAAGATGATTGGAGGAAGTAGATTACTAGAGATAAAGAGATAAGAATGATAAAGAAGAAAGGAAGATGATTGGAGGAAGTAGATTACACTTTTATATTAATGAAGTAGTTGGTGTCTTGGTGATAGCTTTTTTTAATTTTAAAATTTATCTTTATTTTATAATATTTTTTTTTTACCTTATAGTAAAGGAAGTAAGTATTATTTTATAATTTTTTTTTTTACTTTTTTACCCTTTTTTAATGAAGATTATTATCATCAATAAAAATGAATCTTAATGAAATTCAACTAAATGACATTATTATCATCAATAAAAATGAATCTTAATGAAGTTCAACCAAATCTATATCTATACTTCTGTATTTAAATCAAGAAAGTTTTTATCATCTTATTTTTTTTCTTTTTCTTTAAAACATATTGATTTTAACCTTTTTGATTAACTCTTCATCAATTATCATTAATTTTAATTTTATTAACATAAGTTGTACAAAATCATATGAAGTTTTTTTTTTTTTTTGACCTGGTACAAAATCAGATTTCATTAAAATTTAAAAGATTATTTTTCTACGTGAAAGAAAAAAAAAATTTAAATTTATAAGCTGAAGTATAGCCAAATTTTTATGAGCCTCAACGAATATATTAAGTTAACTCCCAATTGACATTTAAATAATTCAAAAAATTTAAATAAAAGGACAACTAAACTTATCATGTGTGCAATAGTAAATGACAATTTTAATTAACAAGGAGCTATTGTATTAGAAAATTATAGGTGCACAAATTCTACACAATTATGGAATATTTTAAGAAATTGTATACACGTACAACATACTCCACCCATATTGTGGCCTTTTTTGTGCTTGTATCATACTATCATGAAACAATAAATAACAAATCAAGTTATATAATACTCCCTCCGTCCCCTTTTGTTTGCAACATTTACTTTTTCACACCTCCCAACACACAACTTTAAATAAAAATATATTTAAATACATATAATAAAAATTATAAATTAAAAAAGTGATCAGTGATCGAGCCGAATCAAACGAGATCCTATTTGACTATATTTTTTCTTATGTGCATAAAATTAGAGAGAGTCAAAGTTGGTCAATGAACAGTGACAAAATTGTACTTGTTGCAAAATATAGGGGACGGAGGGAGTATATAATAATGAATAGCTAAATTATAGATATAACAGTATAACTAGCCTTTTTGCCCCACTTTTTTTGTACATTTAAAATTTGGTTTCAAACAAAATAAAGAAAAAAAAATAATGAAAAGATAAATACTCCCTCCGTAACATAAAACTTTCAAATTTCAACAATTATTTTTGCACGCATTTTGAGAAAGCGATTTGAAGGTGTAAACGAAGGAATTAGTCAAAACAATTTTAATATTAGTAACTTATAATCACATTCTTGCTTGTATTAAAACCATTTTGACTAATTCCTACGTTTACACCTCAAATCGCTTCCTCAAAATGCGTGCAAAACCAATTGTTGAAAGTTTTTTGTTACGGAGGGAGTAGATGACATTATAAGAGATAAAAATTGAAATAAAAGAATAAATTAATCAAACAAAAGATAAATAAATGATAAATAATAATAACTATAATGACGATGATAATAATAATGATAATAATAATAATAATAATAATAATAATATTAACATATTTTCTTGGATCCCCTCTAATTTCTTGTAAATTGCATACGTTGTAATCACTACACATTGCAATAATAATAATAATAATAATAATAATAATAATAATAATATTAATAATAATAATAATAAGGTATGTACAAGGTATAATTTAGAGTTATAGAGCGTACCCTACCCTAAACTCTCAATGACTGATCGATCCAAAAGAGAATTGATGTCATGATTAGTTTTGAGGGACGACTAAATTATATGTACAAGGTAAAATTTAGAGTAATAGAGTGTACCCGACCCTAAACTCTCAATGACTAGTGGATCCAAAAGCGAATTGATGTTATAGGCTATAGAGTTTACCCTAAAGTATAAATCACTGATCGATCGAGAAGAGAATTGATGTTATAGGCTATAGAAGTATAGAGTTTACCACTTTACCCTAAAGTACAAACCACTGATCGATCGAGAAGAGAATTGATGTTATAGGCTATAGAGTTTACCCTAAAGTATAAAATTATAAATCACTGATCGAGAAGAGAAGAGAATTGATGTTACAGGCTATAGAGTTTACTCTAAAGTACAAATCACTGATCGATCAAGAAGAGAATTGATGTTATAGGCTATAGAGTTTACCCTAAAGTATAAATCACTGATCGATCAAGAAGAGGATTGATGCTATAGGCTATAGAGTTAACCCTAAAGTATAAATCACTAATCGATCGAGAAGAGAATTGATGTTATAGGCTATAGAGTTTACCCCAAAGTATAAATCACCGATCGATCGAGAATTGATGTTTCATGATTATATACTTTCTCCGTTCCAAAAAAACGCAACAAATTTATTTGCACGCATTTTAAGGAAGACATTTAAATGTCTAAACGATCAAATTAATATATGTAATTTTAAGACAAGTAACCTATAATATCATTCTTACTTGTGTTAAAATTATTTTGATTAATTTGCTCATTTACACCCTAAAATCACTTCCTTAAAATGCGTGCAAAATGGTTTATTGCGTTTTTTTTTTGAACGGATGAAGTATATGAGTATAAGGGGGGTTTAAAACTTTAGATGATATATATTACATCCCATGGTATTATAATTCATGGGTCATGTAACTTACTACGTATGATCTATGATATTATGATAAGAAAGGTAAGATAATTTATTAATAATAAAAATACTCCTTCATTTTCCACCAAATAAATAAATAAATAAAACGATCAAAAAGGGGAGTTGAATAGTTATACTACTATTTAGCTTCTATCCTACTTTCCTCTTTTCCCTAAATCTCTTTTCTGCAATTTCAATTTCCTACTTCCAAGCATTTACAGTAGAGAGTTCAAAGGTCACTCAAACTCTAAATTTTCAATTTCTATCCAACATATAAAGAATGCCTTCCTCAGAAAATAAAACCCATCTCCATCTTCAAAAATTAATTGTATACCAAAAATTATTTTCAGAACAAAAATGGCGTTTGGCAAAAAAGGGGACCGACAGAGGCAGCAAATCCACTCTTCACAATCAAACTATCCCCAAAATCAACCTTCAACTGATGAGTATATAGATGTGGAAAAGGGAATTGATCAAAGGGAAGATGTAATTCCAGAAGGTGTAGCAAATCATGTTGCTCCTTCTGAAAATAATAAAAAGCCACTGTTGGATGAAGTTACAATGATAGTGGCAGATAGAGGGAAGAATCCGGGAGGCCCTAAGAAATGGTCTTGCAATCATTGCAAGAAAACTTTCACCAGCTCATACACCATAATTTATCACCATTTTTTCGGTGCTCCCGTTGGAAGAAAATCAGAGATTGGTCGTTGCACAGTGATGTTGTCTAACAAACAACTACTACAAAGTTTAAGGAAAAAGGTTGAAGAGGCTGATCAAACAGGTATCTCTCCATCAATAACAAAGTCCACTCCGAATTATAAGGTACCAGGAGCCAATAGCTCTCCTATAGCAAATGCATTTGCTACAGTTGAACGTCATCAGGTTGTCGTTGCCATTGTTCGTTTCCTCTGTGCTAATGGTATCCCTTTCAATGTTTTAAGAAGTCCAGAATTTGTTAGTATGGCTAACATCTTGAAAAATGCTCCAAAAGATTACAAACCGCTATCCGCCGACAAAGCGAGAACATCCATTCTCGATGAAGTTAAGCGAGATGTGGAGAAAGAATTGGCTCCGATCAAAGATACATGGGCAACCCAAGGGATGTCCATAGTTTCAGATGGATGGACAAATGTAAAACATGAACCACTCATCAATGTTGTGGCTTCCAACAGTAGAGGATCTATGTTTCTATACGCTACAGAATTCTCAGGAGTGGAGAAAACTGGAAAAGCTATTGCAGATTTCCTTTTAACTTCAATTGAGGAAGTTGGTCCTTCGAATGTCCTTCAAGTCGTGACGGACAATGCTGCAAACTGTAAAGCAGCGGGCAAAGAAATTGAGAAGGTACATAAACATATCTTTTGGTCTCCTTGTGTAGTACATACACTTAATCTTATTTTTAAAGACTTTGCCAAATCTTTTCCCTGGATGAATGACACTTATACTAGAGGAAAAAACATTGTCAAATATTTTCTCAATCATGACCATGCCCATGCAATATTTAAGACACAATCAGGCTTAGAATTGTTAAAAGTTGCAAAAACTAGGTTTGGTTCACACTACTTACTGTTGAAAAGATTGTCACAGTGTAGAGAGTCTTTGGCTACTACGGTTGTCCTTAGAGTTTGGAAAGATTGGGTGAATTCTGGTGATGAGAGAACAAAAACTCTAGGAAAAGACATTGCTAGTACTATAGGTGATGAATTATTTTGGGAAGAAGTAGATAACATATTAGCAATCACCAAACCTATATACTTGATGATTAAATTTGCTGACGGGGAAGGGCCAAAGATGGGTGAAGTGTATGAAAAAATGGATTGCATGATAGGAGAGGTAGGTGACATAATGAAGAAGAACAAACACAAAGATGATAGAGAGAAAATGAATGAAATAATGCTATCTAGGTGGGAAAAAATGAATATTCCTATCCATTGCTTGGCATTTGCATTAAATCCCTATTACTATGATGCACATTACTTGCAAACTCCGGCTCCGGGAGGGGAGGCAAGGCGAGCTCCTAACTTTGACCGAGAAGTTGTTCAAGGAGTTCTTGAAGCTTTTGATAAAATAGGGGAAGATGAGGAAGAGAGAAAAGTGTTGCGTGAACAGTTGGCAAGGTTTCAAGCTAAAGAAGGGATTTATGGAAAACTTGCTGCAAAAGTTGATGCGGTATCATTAAATCCAATATCTTGGTGGTCTACCTATGGGGCGGAGACTCCAGAATTAGCTGAAATTGCAACTAAGGTTTTGTCACAGCCTATTAGTAGTTCCTCGGCGGAGAGAGTGTGGAGCACATACTCATTTGTTCTTAACATTAAAAGAAACAGGCTTAATTCTTTGAGGGCTGATAAGTTAGTTTTCATCCATTGCAACATCCGACTTTTATCGCGTTTTACCACCAATTACAAAAAGGGGCCTCATCGAAAATGGGATATTGAACCTGAGAGTTCATATTTAGATGACTCCATAGTTAGACTAGAGGACATGAGGTGGGAAGAAGAGGAAGCAAACAGAGCAATACCTACTGCCCCGAAGCGGCAACGCTATGCGGATTGAGATTATCTTATTTTATAACTTATGTATTTTTTTTTAAATTAAGGAGTAATGAATGCTACTGTCTTTATTTTCTAGTAATCTATTCTATTGTGTTTTTTTTTAGTTTCATGATGTAATCAAAATATTAGAATTTGGAAATCAAGCAATCATAATTTTATTAACTTGCATTTTTTTTAAAATTTTTTAGCTTCTGAATAGTTTGAAAAAATTAAAAAAAGACCCAACGTTCCGGATTCACTCGAGGTAGCGTTCCCCGTTCCCGTTTCCGTTCCACGTTTCGAATCGAATTTCGTACCTTGTAACATTGGATACAGTACAAGGTGGGGGCCACGAATAGGGTGGCCGATGCACTTTCTCGCAAGGCTCAACAAGAGGTGGAGTTAGCCTCATTAATAAGTTCTTCATCCTTTGATTTCACCAAGCACCAAGCCCAAATTGAAAAGGATCCCTTCATTACAAAAGTGCAGGAGGAACTTGAAGAGGGCAGCAAACTGATTCTGGGGTATCATCTGAAAAATGGAAGATTGATGTATAAGGGGAGGTTGGTGGTTCCTAGTGAGTCACCCTTGGTGCCCATTCTTCTCAAGATGCACCACGATTCACCTAGTGGGGGCCATTCTGGAGAATTGAAGACATACTTACGGTTAGCAAGTGAATGGTATTGGCCGGGAATGTAGAAATCAGTGACGAACTATGTGAGGGAATGTCGAACCTGCCAACAAAACAAAGCAGCCACTAAGAGCCCAGCCGGTCTACTCCAACCCCTTCCGGTGCCAAACCAAGTTTGGGAGGATGTGACAATGGACTTCATAGAAGGCCTTCCTAGATCTCATGGTGTGGATACAATATTGGTTGTAGTGGACCGACTCACCAAATACGCTCACTTCATAGGCCTTAAACACCCTTTCACCGCCATGGGGGTAGCCGCCTTATTCATTAGGAAGGTGGTGCGCTTACATGGGTTTCCTCTCTCCATAGTCTCGGATAGAGATCGGGTATTCCTTAGCATCTTTTGGAAGGAATTATTTCGACTTCATGATACTCACTTGAAGAGGAGTACATCCTATCACCCACAAACGGACGGGCAGTCGGAAGTGGTGAACAAGTGTCTTGAGGCTTATTTGAGGTGTTTCGTGGGAGAGAAGCCAAAGAGTTGGGCAGCCTGGTTGCCATGGGCAGAATACTGGTACAACACCTCACCACATGTTACTATTGAGATGACACCCTTTAAGGCCCTGTATGGAAGGGACCCCCCTGCTCTGATTCGTTATAGCCATGGCAACACCACAGTTGGATCTTTGGAGGAGCTGTTACAGGAAAGGGATGCAGTGTTGGACGAACTCCGTACTCAATTGTTGCAAGCTCAACAAGCTATGAAGCAACGGGCTGATAAAAAGAGAAGGGAAGAGAGCTATGAAATTGGGGATATGGTCTATCTTAAGCTTCAACCATATCGGCAAAAATCATTAGCCAAGAGGCCTCATGAGAAGCTTGCACCTCGCTTTTATGGGCCCTTCAAGGTGTTGGAACGCATTGGAAAGGTGGCATACAAGCTGGAACTTCCCCCATCTAGCTCCATTCACCCGGTATTCCATGTCTCGCAATTGAAGCAGGCTGTTGGGCAGAACAGCGCATCACCGCAGCTCCCCACACAACTCACAGCAGCTCTAGAGTTGGAAGGAGAGCCAGAACAGGTACTGGAAGTACGCCCCGGGCAGCAAGGAGAGACAACAGCAGTTGAGGTGCTCATCAAATGGAAGGACATGCCTGAATTTGAAGCCACTTGGGAGCCCTATGACCTTATCCTCAATCGGTTTCTTGACTTTCACCTTGAGGACAAGGTGATACTGGAGGGGAGGGTAATGTACTGCATCAACAACCCACTACCTTGCTCAGATATAGCAGGCGCAAACCCACTACCAAGCAAGGCAGCAGCAACAACAGAGGGGGAAAGTAGCAACAGCAACTAAAAAGTAGTTTTTCTACTTGGTGAAGACAAAAGTAGAGAAGAGACAAATATTTTGTAAATAAATAGAGGGTGCATGTTTTGTAAAAGGTCATTCAGAGAATTTGTATTTTGTCATACTCTTTTGGAGAGCTCACAACCTCTCGAAAGCTGTGGGGATTGTAATAGACCATTTGAACATCAATATTAAACTATCCTAAGTCTTCCCTATTACTGTCTCACCTAATTCAATTCTGCTCCTATTTTATCTTGTATAATTGTCTACCCAGCAGGTTCAGGGAGAAGATCGGGTCAAACCAGTTCATAGACATGCTTAGTAAACTAACTCATAAACTATTAATATATAGACTAAGCACTAGTAGTATGTGACAACTTCCACAGCAAAAGAGCAGTGTGTCTCAAAAGTATTCAAGTCTCATATATGTGAATTATGAGTCTTAGCCCAGGGAACCTAATCACCAAATAAAATGCAGGGAAGTAGAAACTTTATTAAGAAAGAAAGATACATCAAACTAGCAAAAAATGATACTTGGACTGATGGAAATCACATATATTTTTAAGAAAACATACAATTAAATTTAAGAAGAGGTCAATATACCTTAGCATTTGTGGAACCACTGATAAACCACAATAGTTCCTCTATGACACCTCGCCAAAATACCCTCTGTAATTTCATATGATATTAGAAAATTGTCAGCATAACATACTATAAGCATTCCAATAGACATTTTGCAATTATAATATCCACACACAATTCGACAAATTCCTCTAAAATCTAAATGAGATCACAGAGAGTAGTAACAAAAGCTATAAGCTACAAGTAACATATTGAAACGGCTGAGAAGAAACTGAAATAGAATTACATGCCTTGGTTGTAAGAAGTGGAAAGGTTTTGCGCAGATTGAACCGCATCTACACAGACAAAAAAATCATCAATTACTACAAACCAGAATGAAAATGAGTAGTTCTAAACATAGTAAGACAATTGATATACCTGGCAGCCAAATTTCGATAGGGTCCCAGTTCCCGTCCTATCATCTTTAAAATTACCACTTGATGATATTTCATGAATAAGCTGAAGATACAAATGCTCCTCGTGTCTATCAAAAATCGTTTGAGGCAGGAAAGAGAAGTCCTGTACCTCAAACTTACTAGAGTTTGGCTTAGTACTGTTGACCTGAGTACCAGCATCAACTGCAGTTCTCCTCACACGGACGTATGTGACAAAAGAGTAGCGTATATTGTTCTCAACCAAAGGGAAAGATGCGTACCAAGGCTGAAACATTGAAGTATCCAAAGGAGGAATAAATGTGTCGGATTCTATATTGTTCTCAATCTCCGTAATATGAATTGCTTCACAAGCTGGAGCATTGAGTGTTTCCCTGCATCCAAAAAAACAAGCCGTTTATCCAAAAATCAAGGAATTCCATTCTAAAGTACATGTCAACTAGAAAATGGGTGAGTACCTGAAAATCTCACCACCACCAATGAGAAAGACTTTTTCAATTGAAAGATCATATGGGGGCATTGCCAACAACTCCAAAGCAGAATCCATGCTTCCACAAGCCACAACATTATCTAGATCTTCAACATTGAAATCACTAGTACGAGTGAGGACAACATTAAGTCTACCGGGCAAAGGACGGACCTTAAGAGGGATACTCTCCCATGTCTTTCTGCCCATAATTATAGCGTTCTTTTTCTCAGGCTTAGACGTTGGCAAAGTAACATCCTTGAAAAATTTAAGATCGGATGGCAATTTCCATGGCAATGTCCCATCTTTTCCAATGCCCAATTCCTTAGTTGCAGCAACTACAACTTGGTATGTCCTTCTCAAGTCATTGATCTTGCTATTTGTCCCATTAAAATCATTTATAATCTCAGCATCCATTGAAACAGCAGAAATATCGGTAATTATCTGCGGTACAAGTGAAATTTCATAACTCAACTGGAGATTTCCAAAAGCTCAAACCTCCAAGAGGATTGACAGATGAAGAAGAATTTTGTTCACTTGCTAGAAGTGGAGTTGGATTCATAGGAAGAGGATTAGGAGCCTGTATTTTTTTTTGTTTAAGCAAAAAGACTTGCAATATAGCATTGTATAATTTCATTTCATTCTAAAAACTATACAACAATCTTAATCAATATCAAATTATCAATTTATCATATTATCAAGTCCAAAGTATTTTATCAACAAAAATTCAAAACCCTAAAACTATCAATTCAAAATTACAAACATATACTCAAAACTCTAAGTCCACAAATCAGATTCAATGAATCAAAATTATTGTTTATCAATCCAAAAATTATATAACCTAAGCCCTAAACTATGAAAGATGAAAGATAAAACAACAAAGCAAAAAATAAGAGGAGCCTTTTTCTGAGATCATCAAGTCAGCTCTGTCTTCCGAGGAGGGAATGGCCTATTTCAAGACGGGGAATTTTACTGAGATTTGAGTTATGGAGGTTAAAGAACTTGGGACTCGGGGGTGTGTAGGCATAACTTTAAATATTAATATCTCTACTTATACAAAAGAAAACTTATAAAACTTATATATTAGGAAAGCCCGCTAATCAAGCGAGATCACACATTACTATATTTTACATTACCTAAATTAAATTAAACAAGGTCAAAGTAAGAATGTAAATAGTGTAGAAGTCAAAGTAAGAATGTAAATAGTGTAGAAGTCAATTTGGAGTAAGAATTTTAGGTTTTAGAATTCAAACCTTATAGTTAATGTGTAGAGTCCTGGACGACTGGTCACTGGAGACGGGCAGACGGCGGCGCCACGGCAGCAAGGACGACGGGAGTTGGGCTAGCGGTAGATCGTCGAAGCCTGGTGGCTTGCTGGACTCCAAGCCGGACTCACGAACACCGGGACACGAACAACTGCACAAGTGCACAAGACAACACAAGCAGTGGATCGGCAGGCGGGCCGGCGACAGTGGGCACGAGGGACGAAGTCCGGCGAACGGACTACTGAAACTTCTGAGAGTCTGAGAGATGAAAGAGAGGTGAAGCATAAGGTTTAGGGTTTTTTGGTTTTTTTTTTTCTCGAATTTCTTAATTCCCCCTTTCCCCTTCGAAAAATAAAACGCAAGAAAGAGATTGTACTGTACCTGCAGAATGTTGTGGAATGGACGAATGGTGGCTCTAACTCCCAAAGGAAACTTTTCCCTCCCCTTTTGTGTTTTTGGAGGAACCCTTTTCCCTCCTTTTTTTTTTCTTTTGAGCGACTGAAAAGTCTTCTTCAGGGCAATTGTTGGTACTCGTCCCTCAGATTTGCGAATTGGGCCTGTCGCTTCGAAGGGATGGGTTGTGGGTTACTGGGCCAAGAAGAGGACGTTAGGGTTTGTTGCTGATTAGTCAAGCGGCTGCTGGCCTAGAGTAATCCATTCAAAGCATCAACTATAATCGGGGTGTCTGATTTGGATGTCCTCCTACTAAAAAAACCCACTGTCATGGTGATGGTGGCAGTCGAGGTCGTGGCCCAGTGAAGTACCGCAAGAAACAGACAAAATAAATAAATAAAAATTTTTGGATACCACAAGAATTATAAAAAAAACCAATGGGGTACCCTATGAAATCCCCCTTCAAAAAAAAAAAAAAAAAAAAAACCCACAAAGTCTAATAAGACAGTCACATTTTCTACTTTCTAGTCACAAAACATAAAAAACCTCTTTTCTCAGATAATTCATTGACAACTTTGTAAGTATGATATATGTCTCTTGGGTTCCAAGCAGAACTGACTATTTAAGTATTCTCTTTCTTCTTATTTCAACACCATGAATTAGTTATACATTATATGTCTTTTGCTAGATTTTAACCAATGATCTAAGAAACTCACCAACATTATCTAGAAGATTAAATCCTTCCAGCTTACTTACTTAAGCGGGTGATGAGACGTGCCCACAATGGATCCATTTTTCAAGAACCAGCTCAAATTTATTCTGAAAGTAATCCTCAAATTAGATACCTTCTACAAAATGTGAAACATCTCAATTATTTGATACCAAAATAATAAGCATATGGTGTGGAATTGTGAATAGGATGGTGTTAACACTCAATTTGGCAATCTAAGGAAACTCTATTATACCATAGAGTATTAATTATCTTTTATGATGTCTACTCCTTAAACAAAGAAGTTCAAGAGAATTAAAATATGTATCCACCATCACTCTTCATCTTAGAAAAAGATCATATGGGGGCATTGCCAACAACTCCAAAACAGAATCCATGCTTCCACAAGCCAAAACATTATCTACATCTTCAACATTGAAATTGGTTTGTGTGACAAATAAATAACCCGATTGAAGCTTTTGGGGTCATTTTAGCTCTTAATGGATTAAATTTAAGGTCAAATTTACAAAAATATGACAATATTCATTTTGAAACGTGTGCTAAAAACTAAAATAAATAGTAATTTAACCAAATATTCTGTTTTTAAACGGAATATACCTCCTAAAGGTCACGTTTGGGAATTGTTAAAAACTTGAGTTTATTCTTGGGAATTTAAAAAACTTAGGTGTACCAATAGGAATTGTTAAATTTTCAGGTACCATGTGGGAATACCCCTTTAGCAATTGATACCAAAAAATAGTAGTATCATCAAAATAGGTTTAGCTCCCTACAAGGCACTGAAATATAATAATAAACACAGATTAATGTAATGTTCAAATCCTTTGAATTATTTTGTTACTGGCCATTAAATGACCATTTTATCACAGATTAATGTCAAATTTGTAAGCAAATCTACTTTAATATATATATAGATAGATAGAGAGAGAGAGAGAGAGAGAGAGAGAGCAACCAGCAATCAAACTCCTGGAAAAGAAGATTTGCCTCTGTTTAGTGTTTATTGCCTATAAAAACCAGTAATAATAATCCGGACAACATTTTTCACCAGTCTCGTGAAATCACTGTGAGGTTCGTAACAAGGTAAATGGGTACATTTGCATCATCTATGTTACCCTTATGGGTTCTAAAAAAATCCACACACATAAGCTCTAAATGGGAGGAGGAAAACAAATATTGTTACGAAGCAAAGGTTCTTTTTGTACGATAGGTGCAACTTCCTGCTTGGTTCCTCAAGTAAGGGAAGGTGAAGATTCTGACCTCTATGTTGCAAATCAAGCAACCCATGATTCCTCATTGGCAGTGGATCAATATAAACAATTACATTTCGGTGGAAGGATCAAAAGCTTGCAACCGAATAGAGTTTTATCTTGTCTTTGCTCTCTTCCATACGATTACAGTTCCACCAGAATCAGACGAAGCTAGCAAATTTTCTCCCGAGTTCCATGTGATATCTATTACTGATGAACTATGACCCTGTGACACTTCCCAGAATTAGCGTAATGGAATAATGGACCCTTAAGGGCCGTTTGGTAACTGATTATAAATGACGAAAATGGAAATGAATTTACATGTAAATTTAAAAGGAAAATCAATATTCATTCTCATGTTAACTGATAACTGATTATAAATGACGAAAATGGAAATGAATTTACATGCAAATTTAAAAAAGAAATCAATATTCATTCTCATGTTGGTATCAACTTGACTCCAATTTATTTAACTTTCTTTGCAAATAATGAATGATAGTAGAAAATATGAAGAAAATTCAAGTTTTGAGAATGAAAATATGTTTCCGTGGATAATATAAGGTTTATTTCCTTGTTAAATTATACTTCAAAATTCATTCTCAATACCACAATGTATTATCAACAACCATAAGGGTTGTTAATATAAAACATTACGAAACTAAATTACCTGCAACTTGTTTACACAAGTATGCTTTGGCCGAGTCAAGTCATAGAAATACACATTGGAGTCCTCACTTCCAGCAACTTCAACCGCACAATGCGAGAATCAGCAGTTGGAACAAAACAAAAAACACCGACACTGTTAGGCCCTGTTCTTTTGGACTTAAAGTTCCGTTCAATTTAGATTAATTAAGTTTGTGTCTTATAGCAATGCAACAAAGAAGTCAATATGATCATAAAAAAAATTGCTTTACACCATCATTTGCATTTTCACAATTTATCAGTGTTTCGAAAAACTCCAACCAGGTTCAAGGCTCAAAATTTGTCAGTAACAGGTTGTCTACAAAAAACCATTTCTTCATCCAAAATTAAATGATGACATATTGCTGACGTAATGTCCATTTTTTTTCTAGTAAGAATAAATGTGAACCATCAGCCTAATAGGCAAATTTACTAAATTTCAAATGAACAACAATAATTACAGGGTAGATACTGAAAGTTAATTAGGAAAACATGTGAAACTAGATATATTCCAAGTACTAAGAGTCTAAGAGGTCAAACTTGAAACTTTGAAAAACAAAAAGGGGGAAAAAAAAAAAAAAAAAAACAAGCCAGGAAGTAGAAACAAACCTATGAACTCCCCTTTCTCAAGAGACAATAAAGGACAGAAAGAAGCCCGGATTCTATGCACTCTTGGAGTCAATTTGAGAGCACAACGAAGTGTTAAATAGCCTTTTACCTGCAATGCAACACTGCAGAAGAACCATCATCATCCACTATCTCCACAAACTCAATTGAAACAACTTAAATTATGCTATGCACTAACTAATTATGTTAATAATGGCATTTTGGTTATTTTGTTGTATATTAGTAATAAGGGTAGAATAGTCTTTTAATAATTGTTTGTAAGTAGTTTGGTTAGTTTTAGAGTTGTCATTAGTCGATCAATAAGGGATTAGTGTGTGTAATGTTTCTGATGTTGGAAATTAATAAGAGTTCAATAACTTTTAGGAGTGAATTTGTCCACTCGAAAGACATATTAGGAAAGAACTTGGCCTCTCGAAAGCCAAGAACATCAGCCACGTGGTGGTTCGAAGGTGGTGTGCAGCAAATTATGGGGAAAAAATGCTATTCAAACCTGAAGAATGCCAGGCTCCCATCTTGAGTGCAAGTTAGCAAAACTGGACCACGTGCCAGCAAAGAGAAGGTTCGATACTGCACCACTGTAACTGGGGATTTGCGTTTGCTTCCATTCCGATTTCGATGAATATGAGATAAAGCTCCAGTATGAGAATTCATACCTACAGTATATATACATCCCTGCAAACATCATCCAGCTGAACTATATTCATGAAAAAGAAAAAATCACTCCTAAGAATTGCAAGAGCAACAAATGGGCTAAGGCTGCACGCAAGACTACCTGAGCATCACCACAAAAAAGTAGCTGGCCAGTATGATCATGGTCCATTGCAGTAACCTCATCATCAAGGACTTGCTTATGGATCAAACGACCAGTACTGAAATTGTAGACCTGCAATAGTATCTCACAACCACAAAAAACAAAAAAAGAATGCTTAAGAAAAAGAATGAAACTCCAAACACCTATTAAAAGAAAATATTGATATTGAAGTGACCCAAATTCTTATTAGGGAATCCTATAAAATGAAGGGATGTCGTCAGAGAACGATGTCTGAGACCAGGTAAGAAGTTCAGAACAGCGTCAAACTCACATTTAAAAATCAAATATTGACCATGAAGCCAGGATTTAGGAAAAAATATTTATAAAAATTACCGCTCAGATTGGATGCAACAACATCAATAAAATAACTCACATTGATTTCCTTGTTTGCAGTTCCCACCGAAAGGAAGTTATTATTCACCTGAACCAGGGAATTTGAAGTTAGATGACATTGAATAAAATATCACTATGAAGACCAACAAAGGACAAGAAGTGGACCAAAAGGTAAACGAAAGGGCTGCCATATCATTTCAATGATTATATAAAGGCTATTAGATACGTTGCAAAGGAAGCAACATTCCAACATTATTTGAATGAATAATCATTTATAGTACCAGAACTCAGAAGACTTACGGGATGAAAACGTATGCACCATTGCATTGAAACTCCATATATAACCCGAATGCAGACACCTTTAGATATGTCCCACACCCTCACTGTTTTATCAATTGATGCTGAAGCAATGTACTGGTTGTTGGCTGTGAAGTCAAAATCTGGAAGAAAAAAAGGGAAAGGAAATCCTTATATCAGTTTGGCACAGATTTTAAGGTTGACGAATGAGTTGAACCACTTATATGGCCTGCATATGCAGATCTATCTACATGCTGCTGCAGCATTTACTACATTGTCTAATGATGCAGTGGGAAAGTTGTAAAACACATTCACATAGGGCTCGTTTACATTAGCTGAATAAAGCTGAGCTGAGCTGAATAGAAGTGTATAATTGAACTAAATAGAGATGAACTGAACTGAATATAATCTGAAGTAAACAAGCCCATAGAGTTATAAACTCAGCATCAAACACTGAAAGAAAGCTAACTGCAACACTAAATTCAGCAAACCTTTCACACACAGTCATTCGCCATACTTTACAAACAATTACAGTAACAGTCAGCTCTAAGCTGATTCAAGGGGTCCAGGAGAGAGAGGAGGCTGGGGAGTTCATTCAGAAAGATAAAAGCAGAATACTGGAGAGCCAGTACCAATTCACTTAACCTGTGACATCTTTGGAATGCCCTATCAGTTGCTTCATGACTTTAGGGGGTTCTGAGACAGTGCATACAGTCAAAGATCCATCGGCTGCTCCATATGCGAGCAAATCGGAGCTCATGTGCCCGAACTTCATTACAGTTACTGCAAGACCAGGGAACAGTAAGCAAGAATCCTATACTTTCATTATGGTAAGAACCAATAAAAATAATCACCTGCAACATTGCACTGATCAAATATGCAATGCATTCCTACAAAAGAATAAGCAGGTTCAGATCTCCTCCGCGATCTATCAGACTGATGGTCATAATCACTTGTACTAGAGCTAAAACTATTTCTTGCTTGGCTGCTACCCCTTAGGTCCTGAAATTACAAATAAGATTTTTTTAAAATAAATTTATGAACCAAAATGAAGAGAGCCACACAGCTTCCAGCTTCTAACAAAAATTATTTGTCCAAAATCCAAATTCTTGATTATCCTAGATTTGCCTTGGAGCATGACTCACTACATAAACCTCATATAAGGCATACCTAGAGAAGCACCAAAAATAACATTGAGTGGAGAAACAACTAGATAACTAGTATTAACTACCCATTACGTAATTTCCTTTTCTATAACTTGGAATTTTCATTTTACCTCAAGTACCAGTGTCAAGTCCTTACTCCTTACACACCAACATGTGTATGGATACTTCAAACTTCATAATTGGAAAACCAAAAGCAAGAAAATCTTTGTGTAAAATGGAAGAGTCTAGCATTTAGACATATAATCATGTCTAACAATGGTTTTAAATCTCGGTTTCATTCGGGATCGCGGTAACGGTCGCGGAAGCACATTCGCGGGCAATGCGGATGGTTCGCGGCCATTGCTGCCCAATATCTCGATCGCGGTAAGCTCAAAAAGCTTTACGATGCGGTGATGCGGCCTTGATTTAAAACCATGTGTCTAACACACAAACCCAAATACAAATAATATAACCAGCATAAGTAATGGTTCATATCACCAACCAAGAAAGGGATGAGGAATTGGAATTTTTTTATATATTTTCCCCCCTAGGTCTCATGATTTTTCAGCAAGCCATACCTCAATTAGAGCAAAATTACTGAAAATAAGAAGGGGGGTGATATTCACATACCCTGCTAGAGTTCAAGCTGTCCACCTCGAGCATAAGAGATAGTGGACCTGGAGATGCAATCCATCGTCCACTGATGCATCAACCAGTAAATGAACCTGATGTCAGAATTGTATGAAAACATGAATTCGAATTTGACTATGGTAAATCACGAATGGCATGGGACACTTGTAAAAACTGGTGGAGGTTGGGGGGCAGGATAAGGGGTGTAATTTCATTTCTAAGGACGAGATTTTGAAAGATAAAAAAGAGAGAGAGATAGAGAAAGAAAGATAACTTTCCCCAATAATGTAGTCATACTACAGGATTGGCACTTGGCAGCCTCTTTATTTATAGATAGAAGGTCATTTTATTTGAAAATGAAAAAATTGCTAGTAGAAATGTAGAATGCTAAACATTCAGCAACCTTTGAGTAGGAGTGCTTGATTGGCTTTGCAAGTGCTGGTTTTCCCAATTCCTTGGTCTGTTAATAAAATTACGATATGCCACGTAACCTCTACCATTACATCTCCATTCCTACAATGGAAACATAGTAGAAAACAAAAGAACATTTTAGTCCAAAGTCAGATCATTTAGCAATACCTGTTAATTGCAAATGCATACAACAAGAAACACAACACAAGCCCAGAAGTTAACCATAGACATTAATTAAACAAAAACATATTCAACTTCTAGCAGAAGTCTCTCATGGGTAACTTTTTCCAATCAAAGGAAACAGAAAGCTTCAGCGTTGATTAGATTTGATGCAGCATGAACTTAATTAGAAAGGTTATTGGCAATCAAACAACAGGTATAATATACAATAAGACAAAACACTAGATCAAAATATACCACCATAGAAGAGATCTAACAAAGCTAACAAATTCAATCACCCAATATCTGGCAAAATTTAGAAAAAAAGTGAAAAAAAACATGCACAAATTTTAGCAAATTGAAGATAGATGCATACAATTCTACGATGAGCACCAGACTGCGCCTTGCGATGTAGGAGAAATCGGCGAAATCCAACGTAATCGAGATCGGAATCCGCTGAAATTGGCTGGAGCAAGCAGCTGAACAGCTCTGGATCTACCTTAACATTCTCTGTCCTTTCTTCTTCTTCCTCTGGAATGTTCTTCGCTTCTTTTTCTATCTTCTGACTGTTTTCTACTTGTGGTTCCTCTGCTTGTGCAGCCATTGCTAAAAATTATGTGCAAAGTTTTTCTTCATCTGAAGGAAATGGCAACGATGGAAGAGCATTCCTTTCGGGGACTACTCTATGATCCAAGAGCATTTGTTTGCATAAAATTTAAAATAAAGAAAAAAAAAAGAAAAAGAAAATTCATCCATATATTTTATTTTTATTTTTTTCCAAAATAAAAAATTAAAATTCTGTTTTTTAGTTACACGAAACATTGATCTCCTACTAAACTAAGACCTGTTCTTTTGGACTTAAAAGCTGATCAGATTAAAACAGATCAGATCAGATAAACTGAAATCAAGATCAGATCAGACATTATTATTATTATTATTATTATTATTATTATTTATTATTATTATTAATTTCGAGCATCGTTTTTCCGCTCGACATTTTCCGACGACGGTTTTCGAACGAGTTTTCCGGCGACGGTTTTCGGGACGACTTTTCCGACGACGGTTTTCGGACTGACTTTTCCGGCGGTGATTATTCGGCAGACTTTTCCGCCGACGGTTTTCAAGCCAAGTTTTTCGGCGACGATTTCCGGGACGACTTTTTCGACAACGGTTTTCGGACTGACTTTTCCGGCGGTGATTTTTCGGCCGACTTTTCCCGCGACGATTTTCAGGCCAAGTTTTTCGGCGACGATTTTTGGGATGACTTTTCCGACGACGGTTTTCGGACTGAATTTTCCGGCGTTGATTATTCGGCCGACTTTTCCGGCGACGATTTTCAGGCCGAGTTTTTCGGCAATGGTTTTCGGACTGACTTTTCCGACGATGATCATTCAGCCAACTTTTCCAGCGACGGTTTTCAGGCCGAGTTTTTCGGCGACGGTTTTCGGAATGACTTTTCCGGCGGTGATTATTCGGTCGACTTTTTCGGTGATGGTTTGGTCAAATTTTTCGGTGGTGATTATTACTACTATTATTAGTAGTAGTAGTATTATTAGTATTAATATTATTATTTGAAGTTTTGAAGTTTTGAAGTTTTGGAGTGAGATTGAATGAAAAGGTGAAATGAAATGGGCTATCATAATAATAATTATAATATTAATAATTATAATAATTATTATTATTATTATATTAATTATTATTATTTTAGTAAATATAATCATGTATTACATTTTTCATAAAAAAATAAGTATTACAATTATAAAAAATACAAATAAAAATACAACTAAAAATAAAAATAAAAATAATAATAAAAAATTAAAATTAAAATTAAAATTAAAATTAAAATTAAAAATAAAATTAAAATTAAAATTAAAATTAAAAATAAAAATAAAATTAAAATTAAAAATAAAATTAAAATTAAAATTAAAATTAAAATTAAAATTAAAATTAAAATTAAAATTAAAATTAAAATTAAAATTAAAATTAAAATTAAAATTAAAATTAAAATTAAAATTAAAATTAAAATTAAAATTAAAATTAAAATTAAAATTAAAATAAATAAAAAATAAATAAAAAAATAAATAAATAAAATAAAACTAAAAATAAAAAAAAAATTCAAATCAAACCAGATCAGATCAGATCAGACAAACTCAAATTAGATCAGATCAGACCAGATCAGTCCTAAAGAACAGAGCCTAAACCCATTGTTTTATTGTTCTTAGGGCTTGTTTACTTCAGATTATATTCAGTTCAGTTAATCTCTATTCGGTTCAGTTTAGTTCATCTCTATTTAGTTCAATTAATACACTTCTATTCAGTTCAGTTCAGTTCATCTCTATTAAGCTAATGTAAACGAGCCCTTAGCCATTTTTTAGTCCATATAATTTTTATAAAAAAATTAATAAATTAAATGATTTTGATTAGTTTATCATTTTTTATATTTTAATTAATGATTTTTTATTTTCTCAAATTAATAAAAAAAATAAGTCAACTGTTATCCGGTCTTCTCAAATTAAGTCAACCTTTAGATTAACTCAAAATAAGTCAACCTATCACACATATCCGCTCAAATTAAGTTTTTTCACTAATTTATTGGTGGAGAAAGTTAAACATTTCAACGCAAAATTAAAGCGGTGCATTGACATGTTGTTGTTTATATGGTTTTCCATTGAAAATGTTAATTTAATCAACAAATAATTAGTGAAAAAACCTAATTTGAGAAAACATGTATATTAGGTTGACTTATTTTGAGTTAATCAAAAGGTTGACTTAATTTGAGAAGATCGGCTAAAGTTTGGCTTATTTTTTACTATTTTTCCTTTTCCTTTTCACTTTCTAGAATTTATCATTTTTTTTTACAATTTTAAAATTATCACCTTACCTAGGAAATTCAAATAAATTGTCATAGTATACACCTCATGGGAAAATAACTAGTAAATCAAATTGATTTTTTTTAGCAAACATATCAAATGGCATTTTTGTAATTTTGTTGAAAATAAATGAAAATTTTGCCATTAACCACCTAATAAGTACCAAAAGTTGTGAACAACTACCATAATTTATTTTTTTAAAATTTAACTACCAATTAAGTGCCAAAAAGTTGCAAACCACCACCCATTTTTAAACCGTTAGCTTAATTCACAATTAAACCTTAATTAAACCACTTAAGTCTTAATTAAACCTTAATTAATCTTAATTAAAACTTTTTATTTAAAAAAAAAAAGAAAAATTTAAAAAAAAAACCTGGAAAATTAGAAGAAAAAAAAACCTCGGCCACCCCTCCCCCTCCCCCAGATTTTACATTTTTTCTTTTTATTGTTCTATTTTATTGATAAAAAGTGTTAATTAAGATTAATTAAGGTTTAATTAAGATTTAAGTTGTTTAATTAAGGTTTAATTGTGATTTAAGTTAACGGTGTTAAAAATGGGTGGTGGTTTGCAACTTTTTGGCACTTAATTGGTAGTTAAATTTTTTTAAAAAAATATTACGGTAGTTGTTCACAACTTTTGGTACTTATTAGGTGGTTAGTGGCAAAATTTTCAAAATAAATTACGAAAACACCCCCTATAGAGTTGGTGCTCGGATCCCTGCCTCTAAAGTTTGTCAAAATTACCTTAAAATGTCATTTGAGATACAAACTTTGTATCTCAAATTGATTTACTGGATGTTCCTCCACCTCATGTGTGCTTCTAAGTTATTTATCTCTTGTTGCAAACTATTTAATTGAATTCAATTGTGAGTCAAAGCCACATGTAGTCAGAGCTAAGGACCGATAAAGCGAATGAGCAGCCAACAACAGCAACAAAAAAAAAAAAACCATTCAAATGCATTTCTAAATTGTAAAACCTTGTTGGTGATCACCTTTTGTCATCCAATAATGTCAAATAAGGTGCATAAATTCGTTAAATAGTGGATACTTATGATTTTCAAAATTTAAGGCAATAATTAATTAAAAAAAATGTTTCTGGATTAAAAAAAGTACAAAAAAGAGGTTGAATTTTCTTTTTAAAAAATAGTGTTTTCAAAGAAACCGGTTTTTGTGTTATATAGTTTGACAAACCCTATTTCAATCAAATACTTTGTGTTTTCAATGAAAATGAAATCAATTTTAAAAAAAATCGTGTTTTCGATGACACCAATCGTGCTTTCAATCAAAGACTTCATTTACATTTGATATATCTTAAAACAATTATTCAATTTTCGCAAAATGGATATTTATGTATGATTTATCAATTTAAAAACCAATTATTCAGTTTCAGAACAAACTATGTTTTCATCCAATTTATTTAATCCTGATCTTAGAGTCTTATAGGAAGACTCTTTGACGCTTTGTTCGTTTTTGGCCTCTATGATGGTCACTAGTGTGTCCTCAAACAAGGTTCAATGTTCAAGTCTTTTGGTATTTTAGGCCTTCTACCTCCATAGTACGATTTTGTCGTGTCTGACATTCATCCACATGATATTTTAGGATTTTTTTTTATTAACCGAGAATCTCAAAACCTTCTATTTCAGCTCCAAAGGTGGGCATTTTGGTGCCAATTATTTTTTCTTCATGGTCTCTTAGTGTCAAAGGGAAGCTCCTTACCTATTTTCACCATTTATAACGATGTTTTGTGCTGTTGCGCAGGATTTTTCATGTTCGGGCCATGCGATATTTTTGGCCTTCTGCCTTTTCCATTATATGACACTTTTGGAGCTTTTTGGCATCAATGAAGCCTCCATAATGTTTCTGAATATTTTTTCGGGTTATGAGAACCTCGAAAAATGTGGATTATAGCCTTTGATTTCGACTCTCGAAATTTGTTTCTGAGCCGGCCCAAATTTTGCCTTATTTTTTCCATCCTGGTTCTACAAGGAGTCTCCTAGTATTGTGATTCTCGCGCATGTCTTTTCAACCATAAATGTATGCCTTACCACATATTCTGAACTACAACCAACCTCTTTTTTCATGTCATAGTGGATTTTGGGGATGTATGAGTCCGAATCAGAGTGACAAGTTATCATGCTCACATAAGAGTTGCATGTCTCCTCAACTACTCAACATCCCATGCCATACACACAGTCCCATGACTCCCATATACATAACCAGCACTCAACATCCCATGTCTGTTTCCTGAGATTTTTGAAACTTCCAGTAATGGCAAAAATATACTCAAACACGAGTGTTGGATCAAGGAGACTACAAACAACGGAAGCCCGGGCAATAAGGTGAAGTATCTGAAGAATTGGTGTAAAACTATAGATTATAAACAGAGATGGAAAGAAATTTCTCCATGATAAGAAGCTCAAAAATTGGAAATCTTCTGTAAATTCGTACGATTTCCTCTCCTATAAAATGTTTTCTATCGAAGATGATAATACAAACATTTCTCAGCATAATAGCAATGAATATCAACAAATTTTCAATTCAGGTCAAGATAGTTTTCCATTACTTAATCCTCCATCAATTCAAAGTCCTTTCGGGCCGTTATCTTCTGAACATATCCTGCAGCCAAGTAAAAAGACATGCAACTATAAGAATTTCTAGAGACACACAGTATATTCATACCTTTTGAAGAAGCATTAAACATTCAATACACAACAATTACAGAACACTAACACATTTTATTACTTAAATAACAGAACATTAAAAAAATGAGAAATTACAGCCCTTACTAATAACAAGATTTCAAATGTTACAAACACAATGATAAAGATGCCTTAGGAATGCCACAGCCAGATTGTCATATTACGATGCTTGCTGAGAATCTGAGATTGAGTGAAAATCAAAAGAATATTTTCCAAATTGAATGACTCCAAGGAAAACATAATAATGAGATGTAAATGAAAGTAATTGAATCAAGCAGGTTAACAATCAAGAATACTGATTTGTATATGTTTAAGATAAAGCTTGGAAAGACAGGACAGAAGTAATGAGCTTTTCAACAAAGACCTTTCTATCAAGATATTTTTTTGATAGCACAAGGAAGCTACCGCCTTATTGGGTAGTAAAAGGAATTGAACCTCAAACCTTAGGATCTAAAGTGGGCTTCGAGCCATTACTTCATGCCTCTTGCCTCAAGAAGCTATGTTCTATGATCATATTAGTGGCCAATAAGTCATGCAAATAGTTCTGACTATGCTTCTTTCCCCCAACAAATAAATTTTCTTTTTGTTTTGAAAAGAATAAATTTTCTGATATTAAACTACTCTGCAGATATAGAAAAGATCCAGAATCTTACCAATTCCAAGACATGGTATGCATTTGCAAGTAGTCTCCTTCCCTCTTTTGTTGTAGTAGCTGACATAGCCTGCCCCTTGGCAACTCCGACACTTCCCTGTCCATTCATAAACCACCACCTTGCAATCCTATAATCGCCAAACAAGATCAAATAAGATGGGAAAAATTAATACTTGATCATAAAAAAAATTAATACGTAATCATAAATAATTTGATTTGTTTCTGTAACCTGTAGTGAATCTCAAGCATGAGAATTCCTATAAATTTGGGGATTTTTAGCAAAAATTAAAGCTAGTGAGGCGATGAATGCAATGGCCTAAATTTACTCTCAATGGTCCATATCCATTCCAGTGTATTTTGGCACAACATTTCAGCTCAGCTACGGAGTACTACCCAACATGATATGAATAAAACCCATGAATTGATTTGGATTAAACAGAAACATACTAATACACGACTAATTAATCAACTGTTTTGTCTACATTTACAAAAGAAACATTCACAGATCAACATGGCATAATACGCAGGATTGGTTTGGTCTGTCTCTAGTAAAGGGGAGAGAAGGAAAAGAAAATTATTTTATTTTTCCAAGTTTAATAAAATCAAATACGGATTATTTTTTTTGTAGGAATTAATCAATAAAATAATTGAAGTGTCTTCCTATAGTCCTATTTTCTCTTTCTTCCCAATTTTTGTCTTAGTTTCTTTCCTAACAAATCGCATACTAGTTTTTGTATCATACATTGGAAACTACTATACTTCCTTTTCCTTGTAAATCTGTCCTACCAAAAAAAATTGTTGATTTCAAATTCCATAAGAGAATGGAAGATGACAAACATGTATTGTTAATTTGTTAGAATTGTTAATATAACAAACTAAACTCTTGCTAAAAATTTGGGTATGTCACCAATTGATTTTTTAAAAAAATATTTGGTCAGGAAGCTACCATACTAATCCATACAACTAAACAACCTTTGGAATGAGGGGTATGGTGAAGTTTGATCCCAAAATGGGGTAGCTTACTGGCAAACTATTATCACACCTTCTTAGTCACCAACTCACCAATTGAATAACTCATTGAATTTGAACTATTGCAATTTATAAAAGGAAATTTAATTTGAATGGAAGGCAAAGCAGAGTATAATCTGTGTAAACGGACATGTCCTTGTTCATTCATACAGTAACCTAATTTATTACAGGAAAAATTCATACGAATAATCCTAACTATTGGAGGTCTTCCAATATTAAACTCAACTATTGGTTATTACACTATAATCCAAACTTTGAGGCTATTTTATGATATTAGTTCAACCTATTGTAACTGATTGGCAATTTAAAAAGTAACCGTTATCTTCGCTTATTTATGATATTAGTGTGGACTAATATCATAAAACAGCCGCAAAGTTTAGATTATAGTGTAATAAACTAATAATCAATAGTTGTGATTAATATTTGAAGACCTTTCATAGTTGTGATTATTCGATTGAAAATTTTCAATTTTCATCATAATAGAAAGTTCAATTAATCTAAACAAGTGATAGTAACTCCATTTGTTCATACAAGTAACTCTATTTTCCATTAGAGTAACTCTCACTCAACTGATGCTAATCCCATTAATGTAACCCTGTACTCGTTTTTAAGTACACAAGGGGACGACTACACCATCAACTAATAATGTGGCCAGCTACAAAATTTGTCTAGCAAAATTAGACTCCACCATTGGATATTTCATGATTATCTTTCCAACTAACATCAATTAATATCCCAGCAACCCCAAGCTAAAGACTACAAGAACATCAATGTCATTCTCGAAATATCCCAGGACTAAAAAAATGTCATTCTCGAAATATCCAAGGACTAAAAAAAATGTCATTCTCCAAATATCAGAAAACTCAAACCAGGATAACTCCCATATTTGCAAGGTGGTGTGCTTTTAACCAAAGCACAATGGCATAATGGTAAATAAATTTGAACTAGTTAAGCATATGATATTGGGCCTTTTGGCATGCTCCATTGCTCCTCTGTCACTTACTTTGATTAACAATAATATAGCATAGTGCGAAACTGCCAATCTGGCATCCCTCTTCAAAGTTCAAACCATTTCCCATAGAATAAAATTTCAGAAGAAAACAAAAATGGAACCCAATATACAATAATTAATCAAGTAATAATAGAATTTAATTAAATCACTCATTAATACTTGATGAACTAACCTCAATTTGAGGATCACATTGAAGACGACGATCAATTTCATCCGGAGAAACAGGGGTAGTATTGGGATAAGTCATAGGAAGAGGAAGAGGGTCAGAATCGTCAGTTAAATAACTCTCTCTATTTTTCGACCACTTTCTCTCTATTTTCCCATTCAACGAATTGTTGCTGCTATTGCCGGCAAAAGAGGCGTCGTTTTCTCGGGAATTACGACCTCCAGAAATGTCGGGAAATTGGAACCAATTCGGAGAGGAAGAAGATGAAGAAGAAGATGATGCGGAGAAATCAACCGCGCGGCATTGAATGGAAACAGTGCAACTGCACGGGGGTGTGGGAAGGTAGGGTTTTGAAGTTGATGGAGATAGGAAGGTTGAAGAAACGGTGCTCAGATTTGCAGATAACATGGTTTTTTTTTTTATACGATTGATTTAGTTTTTTGGGGGAGAAAAAGATTGTTTTTGATGGAATTTGTGATTGGCTGGGAAATTGAATTAGTTTTGCATGAAATAATAGTGGGAAATACTAGTAAAGTGTAAGAAGTATTGCGAGAATGCCAGTTGAAAATGGAAGTTTGAAGGCATGTTCTATGAGGAATGGGAATGATGGTGATAAGAGGTGAGGGAGGAGCCAACGAGGTGGTCGGGAAAGGCAACGAAGGTCACGTTTATTTCACCTAATAAGTACTCCCTCCGTCCCTTAAAGATTGCACCATTTTGACTTTTGGTATTATTCATTTGGTAACTTTGACTCTTTATAATTTTATACATGTAAGGAAAAATATAGTCAAATGGGATCTCGTTTGATTCGGCTCAATGTGTACTTTTTTAATATGTAATGATTATAATTTTTTATTATATGTATCTCAAGATATATGAGAAAAAGCAAATGGGACAATCTTTTAGGGACGGAGGGAGTAATTATAAACTAATAACTACTCACTCTCCCAGCAATTTTAAGATGTAACAAAATAAATTCAACAATTTCTTAACTTTTTTTTTTGATAAAACAATTTCTTAACTTTTCATATTTGGTACTAGCCTCATATAATATTTTAAATGTAACATTTAATTTCTCTAAACAAACAAAAAAAGAATGTTGTTTGTTAGAAAAATTAAAATATTTTCAGATTCACATAAGTATAACAGAACTTTCCCTTTTCATCAGGTCATCTGATAATAATGAACAAAATAAAAAGTTTATTTACTATATTCTATTTGCTATCAAATTTCTACGATAATTGAAATGAAAAAAATTTATGTCACATTTTTTATATAGTTGTTATTGAATAGTAAAACAAACAATAAACAAATAAGGTTCGAAACTGATATCTTATTTATTTTGTGATAGTCTGAAAATAAAATATTCGAATTAAATTTCTTTCATACCAAAAAATGAATGAAGAAAACGTTGATCCACTATATTGTCCCTCCTACCAAATTTCTACTATAATCAAATTGTAAAATTTTTATGTGAAAAACTATATCAATATGGGTCGTATCTATTTGTAGAGAATAAAAAAATATATGAATTTACATATTTTTATTTTTTTGAACTATATAATTTGTATTATTTTTATTTAAAAGAATAAAAAAAATTGTACAAACTTTCTTTAATTATGTAGCTTATGTTTTTAGAAAATTCAAAGGGATATTATAGACATTTCTAGGGGGACATCATAACTCCCCCTTGGCTTATATAATTTCATATTTGGTATAAATTTAAACAAGAAATATTTCTAATGATCCTAATTATTCATATTTGAACAAGAAATGTCTATAATTATCTACCTATTTGTTTTTCTCTTTCTTACTTTATATCCAATTTTATATATGATCTCCTCTGTCCTGCTTTATCTTAACAACTATCCAAATCCATAGTTAATATATTCTTTTTTGGAGTATGTGTTAACCCATTTGATGTAGTTAAACAGTTACGGAGGGAGTAGTATTCTGGCTCGGGTGTTGCCCCGGGTTGCAATCTTACTTTTTGTTTTTTATTTTTTATTTTCTTTGTCATTGGTCTACTGCCAACGAAATTATTATCAATGAAAATTGTTTATAAAATTAGAATCATCTTACTAAACACAAGGAGAAGATATAGACTATTTGTAAAAAATCTGGCTACATGGAGCTAGATTGTGGGTTCGATGCTTGTTGAGTCCTTTTGTTTTAATTCGTGTTGCGCTCACCTAAACCTGACAAAGTCAATCCGGAATTTGAAATATCTGATCCAAATACTAATCCAATCCGATCCCATCTGGTTCGAAATTCATCCGAATTCGAACAGCACCAATCCAAATCTTAATCTGATCCGAACCTCACCCAAATCCGAACATGACCAATTCGAACTCGACCCGATCCGAAACAACCGATCCGAACTTGTCCTATCCAAAGCAAATCAATTTGTTGTTTACATAATCTTTTATACACAATAGCTTGTTGGGAAAATTTTTTAGTTTCATTTAGAATCTTACCCGCTTATTAAGGTAAATAGCTAATGGGGTTTATAATTACTTCATATTATTTTTGTTAAAAATGTTTGTTTCAATATCTTTATTAGTGCTTATGAGTTATGATAATTAATACAACTTTATTTATTTATTTGTATCCAATCAGAATTAAGATTGAATTAATTAACAACAACATTGTAATAATAAATGTTTTCCATCAAAGACCAATACAAATAATTTATATAAATAGAAAATTCCAAATGTAACTTGAAACGAAATATGTAGCCATTAAAGGGAATCGTTCATATATAAAGTTATTTTGGTATAATTTTATCATGCTTATAATTTACATCGTTGAATTGAATGGTTTTGGTTAAGCATGAGTGAAAATTATACACAAAACTACAAAAGTTTTTTTTTTTTTTTGAAGAATCAAACAAGCAATGTTGAAACGTTCCAATCCGAATAGTCCGACATGAGAACGAACCGATCCGAAATGGTCCCAATTCAATGTTGGTCTGTACCTCAATCTGAAACCCGACCCGAATAAAGTACGTTATGAATTTGGTCTGGATCCGAAAACGGTCTGATCCGACCAGAGAGTGGTTTGAAACGTTTTGATCTAGTCCCAATCGTCGAGTAGCGCAGAGCAAAATTATCTGAAAATCCGAAAATCCGAACCGTATCCAATCCGAAATTCCGAACCGTATCCAATCCGAAATTCTGGATACCCGATCCGAAATTTCATTCCGGATCGGATATTCGATCCGAAATTTCGGATACAGATATACAGTTTCAAGGTTTCGGATATCCGATATCCGATACCCGAAATAGTTGAATTGGATATCCGAAATAGTATCCGAATAAAGAATTTACCAAACAGAAATATACATGGGCCAAGCCAAGCCCAAACAAAAGTAAGGCTTATAGCCTTCTAATTTTCTAAAAAACATTTACTAACCCTAAAATCAAATGAGTTTGTTCATTCATCTCAATATCTCACGGTAGTGGCACTATGGCAGTAACTTCTCTCTCTGAGTCCTCTCTGTTCTAGTTTTCTAGAGTTTGTTCTCTCACACTCTCATCCGTCACTCTCAAAGTCTCTCTCGTCATTGTCGATCTGCGTCTTCATCTTTGCTCGTTTGTTAAAAACTTAATGGCTGGTGATGGTAAGTCTTTTTGCACTCTCCATTCTTATTTTGTTCGAAATTATGTTCGACTCCAACTGAGCATTTTTTATTTTTGTTTGTTCGAAATCTTGTAGATTTGTTGAATTAGATGTTGTTGAATGTTGATAATATGGTTTAGGATTCCAAATCTTGATAATATGTTAGGGTTTGTTGGTTTAGGGTTCCAAATCTTGATAATATGTTAGGGTTTGTTCGTTTGATGGATTTGTAACTGTAAGTCTTTTTCCTGTATCCCATTTTTGTGTTTTTTTCCTGTTTTTAGAGTTTCTTTTACATTGATGTTGGTAATGGCAGAAATTTTCTGTACATTGTGCATTTTTTTGTCTGAAATTTCGTTTAGAAATGTACATTGTACAATGGATTATTTGTGCGTGCCTGCGTGTTCCAATTTTTATTCATGTACAATGTAGAATGTCACCACAAATAAAAAATTCCTGGTGAAGCAGGTAAGCTTACTAAGCTAGCTTCATTGAATTATTTATTTGTATTCTCTTCTTACATTTTAGTTTTATTCATCACAACCTCTTTGTTGTTGTTCTTATTTTGACATTTTGTTGAGTTAATTGCTTACTTGCTGACATTTTTTTGTGGTGCCTTTGTTAATTGTTGACATTTTGTTGGTGCCTCAAGCCCTCAATTGCTTACCTGCTTTGTTGAGAAAATGGATAAAATTGTGCTGATCCATTTCACTGTTTTTTTAAAGCCAATTTCAACAATTCAGTCATTGTCATTCTTATACCTTATATTTTGTATTTTTTTAACAATTTATTATATTCTAATAAAACTAAAATAGTAAAATATACTAAAATGAAATTTATTGTACTTGACTATTTGTAGAGAACATGGCTGATTTAACGGGTGAAAGTGTTACCCCGGATTTGGTTGGCTCTAGCGGGGGTGATGATCAAGTTCATGTAGAAGAAGTGGCGAGTGGTGATGATGAACTTGATCATTCTACCAAAAGACCTAACACAACTTCGGAAGATGAAACTACAAACAAAGGTAAAAAGAAAAGGTCTTGGCTTTGGGGTCACTTTGAAACATTTAAAAAGGACTCGCAAGTAAGAGCCAAATGTATGTATTGCGAAAGTGACGTTTGTGGTAATTCTAAGAATGGAACAACTGTTATGAAAAATCATCTCAATAGATGTAAACAATACCCCCCCCAACATTAATAAGTCACAACCAACTATTAAGTTGCCTCAAAGTGTGCAAACTATTGAAAATTTGGTAGGGGATAAGAAGGGAAAACTTGAGTTTTGGAAATTTAAGCAAGAAGATTCTAGAAAAGCTTTGGCAAAAATGATTGTAATGGATGAATTGCCTTTTCGATTTGTTGAACGGGATGGTTTTCGTTACTTTATGTCAATTGCCCAACCAAATTTTATTTTTCCTTCTCGTTGGACTGTAGCTAGGGATTGCTATCATACTTATATTGAGGAAAAGAAAAATTTAAAAAAAATTTTTAGCAAGTGTTCTTCCCGTATTTCTCTCACAATCGATTGTTGGACATCTTGTCAAAATCTAGGTTACATGTGTTTAACAACTCATTTCATTGATGAAAATTGGACCTTACATAAAAGAATTCTGAACTTTTGTCAAGTAAATGGTCATTCTGGTGAGATAATTGGAAAAGAAATTGAGAAATGCTTGCTTGAATGGGGGATCACTAGGGTGATGACTTTGACAGCAGATAATGCAAGTTCAAATGACGTGGGAGTTGAATATGTGAGAAAAAGACTTCAAAGATGGAAAGATGGCACAGTTTTAGATGGTAAATTTGTTCATCACATGCGTTGTGTTGCCCATATACTCAATTTGACTGTAAGAGAGGGATTGAAAAAGAGTAGTGCTTCCATAACAAGGGTTCGTAATGCTGTGAGGTTTGTTAGGTCTTCTTCTGCAAGATTGCAGAAGTTTAACAATTGTGTAAAACAAGAACAAAATGAGTCAAAACGTCATCTTTGTTTGGATGCTGAAACTAGGTGGAATTCCACTTATATGATGTTGGAATATGCATTACCATATCGTAGAGCTTTTGATTTGCTTGAATCTTGTGATGGTGGTAAATATAGAAGTGAATTATCAAAGTCTCTTGGTGTTCCAACTGATGATGATTGGGATTACATTCACCATTTTGTGCCTTTTCTTCAGATTTTTTATGATGCCACTTTAAGACTTTCTGGATCTTTGTATTGTACTACAAACATTTATTTGCAAGAGCTTGTTGTCATTAATCGAATGATAAAGGAAAAGTGTCAAAGTAATGATTTGAATGAAAAATTAATGGCTAGTGGCATGAAAAAAAAACATGAGAAGTATTGGGAGAATGTGGATAATGTCAACGTTATGTTGTTTATTGCTGTTGTGCTAGATCCTAGGCGTAAAATGCAATATGTGAGGTGGGCAATTAATGATTTATATGATGGTTTGTAAGCTACAATGTTAAATAAAAGGGTTAAGGATGCCTTGTATTCTTTGTATGATAACTATGCTTCACAACATTCTTGTGGTGGACCTAATTCTTCTGAAAGTATTGATTTAAGGGAAAAAGAAATGGAGAGTATAACTGATTTGCGTGATAGGGCATTAGCCGAATTTGAGAGGGATGTTGGTGGTTCTAACATTGTTGAGGGAAAAACTGATTTGGACAAGTATTTGGACGATGGGAGAGAGCATATTTCGGAAAAGAACTTTGATATTTTAAGTTGGTGGAAGAAACGTCAAGAATCTTATCCTACACTTGCTTTCATGGTTAGGGATGTATTGGCTATTCCGGTATCTACTATTGCTTCTGAGTCTGCATTTAGTACATGTGGTCGAGTGCTTGATCCTTTTCGTAGTTCTCTCTCACCCAAAATGGTGGAAGCTTTGGTGTGTGGTCAAGATTGGCTGCGTGCTTCTCGTGCTCCATTATTGTTGGAGGAAACACTTGAAGATGTCGAGAAGCTTGTTGAAGGTAAAATTTTATTTTTGTCCCCTTATTTTTGTAAACCATTAGCTCTTTCTAAATATTTTTTTCATTAATAATTTCTAATATATATATATTTTTTTGTAGAACTATCCCCTTTTGATGATCCACCTTCCATTTCCGTTTTCAATGATTATATGTAAAAGCATGGAAGGATTTTCAACAATCATGGAGTTATCATTATCAATATGTATTGCGGAACCTTTGTAATTTTATTAATTAGTAATCTAGTATTATGGATGGTAAGGATTATTGAAATATTGATGTTGTATGGATTGTGAAAAATAGGACATTATGGCACTATGCCGTTATGACACTATGTAATATGTATAATTATATTAGGACTTAACTACTTATTAGTAACCTAGTAGAACTATAAATAATTAGTATAAGTATAAACCTTATACTATTTATTTATTTATGAATTATTAAAAAAAAAGTTGAACTCAAGGTTTATATATATGGATTGTGTTGTAAACTTTACAATGTAAAGTTACAAACTTTGCAAGTATTTTACTAACATTTATAAGTGCAATGCAAAGCAAGTGAACTAATTTTTTTAGGGAAAAAATCTAGTATGTTTTGCAAATTTCGGATATCCGCAATATTCGATCCGAAATTCTTTGGATATCGGATATCCGAACCTTTCGGATACGGATATCAAATATCATGATTTTCGGATATCGGATATCCGATCCATGCTCAGCACTATCGTCGAGTCTAGGATTAGCCTCACAAAAGGATTTGACACAGGTTTCCAAGCCTAACTGACCTCCAAAAATAACCGAAAATCAAGTCAATATTGCAAAAAAATCCAGCAAATGAAAATGTTATGAAAAGGTGAGATTATTCCTTAATTTATGAAATGTGAAATTATTAGTTGGATTAGTGTGAAAGGTGGGATTATTAGTTTTCATTTATTATTTTTTTTTGAGTTTGATAATATTCAGGGCCGTCCCAAACAAATCGGGGGCAATTAAATTGGATATTTTGAATAAACTAATAAGGAAATAAAAGAAGTTTTAATCTTCTTAGCTATAAATAGATGTTTTCTTCTTTCAAAATAAAATAAATAAATAAATAAATGTTTTTCTAATAAAAAGGTGTTGTGTGAATATATTTTATACATATATGACTTCTGAATTATATAAAAGAATATTGTAAAAAAATAAAAAGATTCTTAATTATATGTGTAAACAAACACAAAAAACTGAAAATAAGAAAAATAAAAAAAACGGAAAATAAGAAAGAACCAAAAAACTGAAAAATAAGAAAAAACAAAAAAAAAACTAAAGCCAAAATCTCGAAGTTGGGATTCGAACCTGCAACCCCACGCAGATTCAAGTAAACATGCATAGAGCATATACCATTGGAACGGAGCATGGAACAATGCTTTGTCATTACCACAATATAATAATATATAGAATTTTGGGCCCTCGTTAGTTTGGGGGCCCTGTGCTGTTGGGCTGGTTGCACGCCCTCAAGGCCGGACCTGAGTATATTCGTGTTTAGGGTTAAGGACCCAAACATAACATTATCAACTAAAATCGTGAAAATTTAATCACCACAATACCCAAAACCACCTCACAACACCGCAAGCCACCACCAACAACCCTACTCAAGCCCAAAAAATCTTTATTCACTGTCACTTTCTCTTAAAATCCAAATTTCCCTCCAAACTGTTACACACTACACCAACCTTTTTATTGACTATGCACCACCACCAACATTTTCCACGGCCTTAATTATGGTGGTTGTGGTGGTGGGCCATGGTTTATAGTGGTTATTTTTTTAATGATTATAGTTGATGATACTATATTTGAGAGCTTAACGTACTCTAAATCCGGGTATACAATTGAAATATAAAAAGATTAGGTATACCATTGAGAATTACCAAAATTCTAGGTATACAATTGACAATTTGTCTTTAAAAAAATTTCTTTCAAAAGGTAAAATGAATCGATTAAAGGATGAAAATGAATTTGAATAGAATGGATTGAATTGAATAAATTAGAATGGATTGAATTTGATTGGAATGAATTGAGCTTATAAATCCTTGAAAAGCCAAATTCCTTTCTCACACATATTTCTACGAGTAATAATTTGATTATGTTTAGACATTATTTGGTTGATGTAAATCCGATTACCATAATATCGTAAGACTCTTTTCTCTTGGACTTATTTTTAGTTCATTTCAATTCAGTTTTACTTAGTTCAAAAGAACACAGTTTTAGAATAACTTTGCATTCATAATCCATCATATGTTACGTTTCAATTTGTTTGCTAAACTCTCGATAATTTAGTTGATGTATTCCATGTTGTTTGAAATTTATTATGTTACATAGATTATTTGATTTTTTTAGATTTATTTTCAGTTTAGTTCAATTTTATTCCGTTAAAAAAACCTTAAAGGCATGTTTGCTTCAATAGAATACAACTTAAATTAAACTAAATTGAAATGAATTAATCAAACATAAAGTCGCATAGTCAATAAGTCAAAGAAGTTGACTATTCGACATTCATGAGTACATGACACAGAAATGACACGAAGAATGAAGATCAACAACAATGGTAGAGCCACCAGAGTGTCCAATTTGCCTGCAATCCTACGACGACACCACCACAATCCCTCGTGTTCTTACTTGTGGCCATTCAGCATGCGAGACATGCCTCACAAACCTCCACCATCATCATCAGACTCTTCTTCCACAAACTCTACGATGTCCTTGTTGTACTCACCTTGTGAAGTTCACTCATGCTCATGCCCTCCCCAAGAACATCGACCTTCTTCGATTTTCCGACTCGTTATCTCCTTCTGTAACAAACGATGATGATAATAAGAGAAAAACCCTAGTCAAAGAAGGCCGATTTTCGCCCAAAATTTGGTCGGATGAGTTGTATGCTGCTTGGAAGGATTGGGTTTTGCCCCACTGTGCTGTTTGCAGAGATGATGGTAAGATTGTAATTAATTCTGATTTTGTGGGTTTATCTGCTGTTTTGAGGTGTTTTTTGGTGGACAATCAGGAAGTTGGGTTTGTATGTATTGGGAATTTTCAGCTGGGTAATCGTGATTCTTTGTTTGAGTACAGTTATGTGGGTAAGATTATGTGTGTTTTGTGTTCGATGAATGTTGGTCAAAGAAATGAAATGAAAGTTATATTGGGTGTTTCTTTGAGGAATTCTAGAGTCTGTAATGTGTTTGGGTTGTGGCTTGATGTGGAGAATGATGGGTGTCTTTATTTGGTATATAAGAGGATGACAAATGGATTATTGAATTTGGAAGATTTGGGAAATGGGGTTGGTCAAGCAAGTGAGGATCCGCGGTTGTATTTGAGGTCAATTGGGCTTGAATTATGTGAAGATTTGTTGAGTTTGCATTCAGAAGGGTTTGTATGTGGTTGTTTGGGTTTATTTTGTCTTTGCTTCGATGAATTTGGACATGTTTGCATTGACATTGGCGAGGCATTGGTGATAGGAAGGAAGTTCGGCGAGTGTGTTGTTGAGGGAGTTAATGGTAGGTGTAATACTGAGGGCTTTGAGGCTGAAGCGCTGGTTGAGAAGCTGTCGAACTTGGATGCATTTGTGAGCCCTGAGGTGCTGTTAAGATTGTTTCATAGGGAAGGCTTTGAGATGGAGAAGAATGATGCGCATGTAGCAATTTGTTACAAGTCTGATGTCTGGTTATTAGCATGTGTTTTGATAAGGCTTATTATTGGAAAGCAGTTTGTTGTAGAGATGTGCAATTACTTGAGAGATGTTTTCCAAGGGAAGAACGAAGGACTTTCTGGGTATGAGAGTATGTATTGGAGGTGGGTAGAAACCATAAACGCTATATTTGAGCCTTTAGTGAATAATGAATACGCATCAGTACATAAGATTTTGCTCAAATGCTTGGATTTTGATCCAAGAAGTAGACCACCTGTGAATGATGTGTGGAAGTGTATCAGAGGCTTAAGTAAATTTGACTTGTTGAATCATTTCTCTAGCTGGAAAAGTGATTCCATGAAGGACAATGTCAGCCAATGCTTGATCCTGGGAGATTTGTGCCATGTGTCAAATGATCTGAGAAATGCATCGAGAATCTCCAGTTTACCCGAAGATCAGGTTGATGGCAAACCTGATACTGGTGTGGCTAGGGTAGTTACTGTAGATAACATTATTAAGGGAATATCTGCAGGTAAATTGCAGTATAAGGATTTGCATGGCCATCGGGATTGTATATCAGGATTATGTGTTGGTGGTAACTTTTTTGCTTTGTCTATCTTTCATTTTTTTTTAATTTATTATTTTGTGTGTGTTTGTTATTGGTTTATATTATCATAGTGATAAGTATGTGCATATTATACTTAGATTATTGGTTGATCTGCATTCTTTTATCGTATTATGAAGCCAATTAAAAGCTATTCATATCCATTTGTTTGTTATTCTTTAGTGTTTGAGCCTGTTCTTCTCAGCTGGATAGTATTCCCTTGGAACTGTAGGTTTCAAAATTAACAATAAATTTCTCTTCATAGTCTTCAACAAAGTTGAAAATAATATTTAAAAGGCTATGTAGTTATGAAAGTATCATTCAATGCGAATATATATAATTATCATTGATATAGTGCAAGAGCAATTTACCCTCAAAGTTAAAATCTTTAAAGACTAAAAATCACTTGATTGAAAATGTCATAGAAAGCACTGAATTTACTGTTCAACCATTTCAATTTAGTTGCAACAAATGCCTTGGCACAAACCCTTGGAAAAAATTTGACAGTTAGTGTTAAATGGATAGAGAGAGAGAGAGAGAAAAAGAGATATGTGATGAAGACTGAAGAGAGTGATAAAGAGAAATGAATTTTAATAAAAAATAGAATTTTTTTTTGTTGTAGCTAATATGAAATTTTCTAACATGATCAATGTTGTAACTAAATTGAAATGGAGGAAGTATGAACTTTCCAAGTTTTTAAGAGCTTATATGACTATATGCATTTTACAGTGTCTTTTCTTTCTTTTTTAATTTTATGAACTCATGTTTGTCCATTGCTTAAATTTTAGAAAATTTAAATATACAAGGTTAATATTGATAAAATAACATTGTTGTGGCCTTGAAAGTTGGTATGTTCAATTTTTGCCAATGGGAAACTAATTATATCACCTATACCGTGTAATTTTGGACTGAATTGATCTGAACTGGTTGTATTGAACAAAACTAAATCCTAGACTCAGCAAGAATTGAGTTTCACCGAACTGAACTATAATTTCAAAAATTAAGTCCAACAGATCGAATAGGGTCCTAGTGCCTCCAAATGTATGCTCCTCATTAACTTTTGGTCAGATTTTTATATATCTGGTCATTAGCTTATTATTGTTACTATCTATGCTATAATTTTTCTGTTATTTTTAGATACACTTTGAAACCTTAGGAAACTTTTTTTAATTTATTTTGATATAAGCTTGCCATAAATAATTTTGGTTTGAAAGTTCAATGTAGGTCCACTAGTCCACTAGAATTTCTTTTATATTGGATACAAGGAGCAAAAAGCTGATACAAGTATTATTAGTACCAGTAGTAGGAGGATATGCATTAGATTTATTAGGACAAGCATTGTAGGAGCACTGCCATGCAGGGCCATACTAGTGGCAAGTTAGGATCTAGTGGGTTGTCAGATAATAGTTGTCGATAGATACAGCTGATGAGGGAGATATGCTGACTATTGAAGAGTGTTTTATTGGGAGAGAGTGAGCCTCTTGAAAGCTCATACTTGGGACAGAATCCACCTCTTTATCATTCTACATTTTGATGTAATTTCCATTTTATTTGTTATCTCAAAATCACCATTTCAGTTCATCAAAGTGTGATATTTATGGGCCTGTGGCTGTATATTGTCACTATGTTATAGACACTAGTGCTGTTTGTTTAAAAATCTTATTAAATCTGAGCAGTAAGTAAAGAAAATATAGGAGATTCAGGATAATATAAAGGCAATTTGATGTGCATCCAGATCTGCTAAGCTCATCAAGGTGGTAGCTTCTCTAATATCTATGCTTCCGATGTTTTGGCTAGAACATCTCATCAGAATATACTATCTTTCTTTGTGTATATTACTGTAGTGTATAGAGTTGCCTTTTAAGGGGGAAGAATCATCACTTTCATGAGCTATTATCCTTTGTTGAGAAAAGTGCACTATTGTCTTGGAAAACTAATCTTTCTGACAAAGGAAAGTGGGAAAAAATAAAACAAATTGTGCTGCATTTCCTTTTTAAAAGCATAATATTAATCTTTAATTTTTTTTTTGTTTGTAGGAGGGTATCTATTTAGCTCTTCCTTTGATAAAACAGTCAACGTGTGGTCTTTGCAGGTAAATAAATCAACAGCTAATAAAATTTTTAGTTCATGAATTTGAATAGCTCTTCCTTCACCCCTGTGCATTAATTATGCTTCAATAGAAAGAGAAAGAATGGTTTCTGACTGATGGATGTGTTCGTGTAATGTTTACTCATTGGGCTATGGGTTTGTTGCCTTACTTCACTTATTGTTGTTAACGATCTGGTGTTTGTCTAGAGTATCTCTTTTTCAGCATGTGAATGCATATTTTTTCTTGTCTAGATAACATCTGTCTATGAAAATCCAAGCAATGCTATTTCAGATTGTTCATGATCTAGTTAAACATTAAGGTGTGCATGTGAACAAACGTCGAAGTGTATTTTGGTCAATTAATTGGTTTCAGCAAAGGAGTATAATCTCCATTTAAAGAGTATCACCTTGAATCTTGATCAACTAATAAAATGTACTACCTCTGTATCGCAACATTCGCTCCATAAGTATGTGATACGGACTCCTAGGCAAAAAAATGGATTTAAACAGAGAGATAAGTGAATAATTAATTGGGCCCATATCAAAAGTAAAGATGAAAAAAAAGCTACACATGGGTAATTTTTATACTAAATCAATCAATCAATCAAAGCCTTATTCCCATAAGTGGGGTCGGCTACATGAACCAAAGTGATTACTCCGAGTGATCGTCCACATAGATTTTCCTCCTCCACCCCCTACGGTCGAGAGCCTCAATCTCTTGTAAATATCTTTTCCAACTCCTTCGCGACAAGTCATTTTTGGTCTCCCCCTACCACGTTTAAAATCCCCTTGATCCAACTCTTTCTTCTTACCGGTGCTCCATGGGGTTTCCGTGTTACATGTCCAAACCAACGCAAACGATTTTTTCTTAGCTTGCTTGCAATATTCGCAACACCAACTTTCCTACGGATATCTTCATTTCTGATTCTATTTCGTAGAGTGTTGCCACACATCCATCTCAACATTCGCATCTCTGTAACCCCTACCTTTTGAATATGCGCCTTCTTAGAAGCCCAACATTCTGTATCATAGAGTAACACTGGTCTTATAGCGGTCTTGTAGAATTTCCCCTTCAACTTTAAGGGGATGCTTCGATCGCACAACGCTCTTGTGGCCGCTCTCCATTTAAGCCACCCCGACTTGATCGTGTGAGCCATATCTTGGTCAATATCTCCATTCTTTTGGATGATTGACCCAAAATATTTAAAGCACTCGCCAATAGCTAGATCTTTCCCGTCTAACCTCACCACAACATCATTTGCCCCCTTCTGTGATCCAAAACGACATTTCAGATACTCAGTATTAGTCCAACTTAGCTTAAATCCTTTAGATTCCAGAAGTTGTCTCCATTGCTCCAATTTGGCATCAACCCTAGTTTTAGTTTCATCTACCAATACAATATCATCTGCAAACAACATACACCATGATATCTCATCTTGGATTGGCCTTGTCACTTCATCTATAACCAACGCAAAAAGGAAAGGGCTTAACGCCGACTCGTGATGCAATCCAATTGTTATAGGGAAATCCTTTGTCAACCCATCACAAGTCCTCACATTTGTTGACATATCCCGATACATATCCTTAACCAAGTCAATGTACCTTCGGGGAATACCTTTTTTCAACATTGCCCACCAAAGTACATCTCTTGGCACTTTGCTATAGGCTTTTTCTAGATCAATGAAAACCATATGGAGGCCCTTCTTCCTCACCCTATAATACTCCATCATTTGTCTTAAAAAACGAATTGCTTCCATAGTGGATCTCCCAGGCATAAAACCAAATTGGTTTTCAAATATGCTAGTGCATGCTCTTAACCGATGTTCTATTACCCTTTCCCACAACTTCATAGTGTGCCTTATAAACTTGATTCCTCAATAGTTAGAGCAATCTTGAGCATCCCCTTTGTTCTTATAAACTGGAACCAAGGTACTCTTCCGTCAATCTTGTGGGATAGTCGAAGTCTTCCGCTTTCTTAGGTTTCATCCTCTTCAATGCAACCTCCACCTCTACTCTTCTAACCCTTCTGACAAACTCCACATTGATTTCAAGTATTGTATTACAACCTAAAATGACAAAAATTGCAAGTATTGTGATACGGAGGTAGTATTAAAATTATATTAGGCAACATCAAAATAGTTGTTTTTCTCGAAGATTTCGTTTGTCAATCCTTGTGTTCCCGGAAAAAGGCTATGGGGTACATTAAGCAATTTGCTTGCTAATGCATCACTTGAAGTCAATTAAGACAGCCAATGAACCTTTTGCTTTTTTGTGGTAAATTGATCTGTTTTGTAGAACCAAAATTAAAAATTGGGGTGTATGGCAAGAAGTTGAAACAATGAAACTAGTTGAAATTCTATCTTATGATTTCAGAGGTGTATGGCAAGAAGTTGAAAAGTAAATTAATACTCTGTAATAATTTTATGTCAGCTGAAGTGATAATTTACTCCAACTCTCCAAGTCTTTGAAATATATTTCAGCTAGCTAACACAATTAGCTTTTGTTTACTAGCTTATCATTTTACCCCTACCTTTTGGTTACTTAGCTAGCTAAACTTGACCAATTAGAATGTAAAAAAGTTCAAACTTTACAAAAGTTTTCAACACCATCAGATAGCCCGTTTGCCTTGCTTTAAACAAGGAAGTTGAGGTTAGAAGTAGCAGGCTAATATTTTCATAACAGAGATTTTTTAACTAGTTTCTTCAGCCCTTTCTTTCTGACATGGATTGCTGAAATCGATTAGCAAGACTAGACAAGTAATTTTTTTAATACTGACCTAAAGCTGAAGTAGGATAACAACGTATCATGCCAAATTTTCTTTTATACAAAAATTGATGCTATGGAATTTCAAAAGGGAGAGCCATGACTGTTAGTGTCATGTGTTTGCTAGTATGTTCAGTTTTGCTGTAATTCTTTTTTCTTTTCTGTTTTTTTACTGGTTTTCTAATGTTTGACTTACATGTTTGGGCTCAGGATTTTTCTCGTGTACATACATTTAGAGGTCATGAGCAAAAAGTCATGGCTTTGGTCTTTGTAAATCAGGAAAAGCCCTTGTGCATCAGTGCTGACAGTGGAGGTGGTATATTTGCCTGGGAAATAAACGAGCCCTTGGCTCAAGAACCCTTGATGAAGTGGTATGAGGAAAAAGATTGGCGTTATAGTGGCATTCATGCCTTAGCTGTTTCAGAATCAGGTTGTCTCTACACTGGCAGTGGTGACAGGTTGATAAAAGCTTGGTCATTGAGGGTGAGGAGCCTTTTCTCTTTGCCCGAGTATGATGTTTATATTGTTATGATATATAGTCATGCAGCTTTCATTGTTTTCCTTCTTTTCAGGATAATACCCTGTTGTGCAGTATGGAGGGTCATAAGTCAGTGGTTTCTACCCTAGCATTGTTCAATGGTGTTCTTTACAGCGGGAGTTGGGATGGAACTATACGGTTGTGGTGTCTTCACGATCATAGTCCTCTAGCAGTATTTGGGGAAGAAATTCCTGGGACTATGTCATCAGTGCTTTCCATATTTGCTGATCAAGATATGATTATTGCAGCTCATGAGAATGGGTGTATAAAGGTTGAACTTAGACCCGACTATTTTTCAGTCTGCTTGGTTAGTTGTTATTAGTTATGGCAGATAACAATTTTCCTTCATTCTGTTTGTCATACATATTAACTGACGTCTAAACTTTTTTATAAAGCCTTTCATTCTAGAATGAGTGTTATGGACTGACCTGACCACAGCCAACACTCACAGCACAAACCACAACAGTACACCAATGGTAATACAGTAAGCTATGAACTAAGCTGATGGATAGAATGTTAAACTACTAAAGTGAAAAATAAAGAGAAGATGAAAATAAAATTATGTATTAATAGCTAAGATAAACTGAGAAAGTAACAAGATAATCCACATTCGAGAGGTGGAGGCTCTCCCTAATCAAGCTCTCGAGAGGCTTGAATATCTCCTAAGAAAACAAGACCACTCCATAATATTCAGCATATCCTCTTCCTCCTAATACCCTCTAAATATATAGACAATTTTTTTTTTTCCTAAGACCTCTAGATTCTTCCTTAAGCTACTAGTAACAATTTATTATGTATTGCCTAAAATGCCCTCTCCCTAATATTGGTTCTTAACAATGAGCTCCTCTTTCTTGCTAGTATTGACTATTGACAATTAATCCTGAATTCCTTTTTAAGATAAGCAACAACGAGCCGCAATTTAGTAGCATTAACACTGAAGGATGGGTTTGTTTTGACTAAAGAGAGTATTAGTGCTTCTTAGTCAGTGTTAATATTTTCTACCTAATCCTAGAAAGCAACGTGCTGTCTACTAACCTCTTACATTTATTTATTGGCCTTGCCTTAATTTGCTTTTCTAAATCTATGTATCATGTTGTTGGTAATTTGTATTGTACTAATGTCCCTTCTTTTTGGTACAATTCATTTCTGTGTGTTAATTTTTTTTGTCTGGTGGAGATTTCCAGTTGAATGTTATGAACTGACAGTGTAGGAGATGATAAAATATTGAAGAAGATAATATTGATGGATATAAGATGAAGCTGCAGATTAAAAAATGGTTTTCAAATATTTGAGTAGCTTGATCACTTGCAAAAACTAAATACAAACTCTCAACTTTTCTTCCTCTTTAACTTGCTCTTATTTATAGAAAATAACTCGAACCAACTCCAATAGGATCTTCTCCAAGTTTCTCATAACAACTCATTATATATGTTTCTTAAAATAGTTCTTCCCCTTAATGAGTTCATTATGCTGAAATTTATATTGTAATGTAGCTAAAATATTGAATCATTATGCTGAAATATATATATGTTTCTTATGTTATAAAACTTATAAACCAACAAATTATATATGTTTCTTAAATTATAAAGCACCATAAGTGTCTAAGCAAGGGCTGAAATATTGAATTATTTTAAGGTCTGATAAATACTTAATGTAAAAAGATGGGGATGCCTGCAAATTAAGGACATCTTCTTCTTCTTCTTGCGCTGCACCTTAAACCCAAAGTGATGGTACGAGGACTTCCCAAGAGGTCACCCATCCTAGTACTATTCTCGGCCAACCACGGGGTCCGTGGGGTTGGCGGCATGGCAACACAAGGACTTCCCAGGAGGTCACCCATCCTAGTACTATTCTCGTCCAACAATGCGCCTGGATGTGACATATTTTTACGCTGGCTGTCACAGGCCTACCACAACCTTCCTCCTTTATCCGGGCTTAGGACCGGCAGCGGGAAACCCCACTGGCGGAGTTTTTTAGTCTTCATGGCCAAAATGTTTTGAATAATAAATTATGATATGTGATGATATTATGATAAAACAATCAGAATGGCAACTTTTACCTATTTGAGCAACACTACAAAATCCTGTTATCATGTTTTGATTGGTTTTAAATTTTGCAGATATGGATGAATGATGTGCTAAAAACGTCAACAAAAATCCATAATGGGGCTATTTTTTCTCTTGCCATGGAAGGAAAGTGGCTGTTCTTTGGAGGATGGGATCGAACAGTGAAAGTCCAGGTTAAATCTATACTCCCATGTTATTTTTTTTTGGTTTTGCTTGTTGCTGAACCATTTGCAATTTCACTTCCATGCAATGAATTAACTCGTCATTTAGAAGAGAGAGAGAGAGAGAGGAGGGTGGGGAGGGCGTAAAAAGAAAGGAAAAGTTCTGTTTGCTTCAAAGCTCTCAACTTCCTGTAGAATTTTAAGTCTAGGTATAGAGATTGTAAAATTGGATGTTAACTTTAATGTATTATGTTCAGCATATTAATTTTTTGATTTGGCTAGTGGCAGTCTTACCTCTGCCACTTTTTATTTGCAATAAAGTGAAAGACACAAGCTCCTAGGCAAAATTTGTATGCGAATGTTAAAGGGGAGAGAGAAATAGAGATTGATGAGGCGAGAGAGAGGTAAAATTGACATCTTAAAAAGGAAATGAAACATTTGTTGCATTTAATTTGCGTCTTCCTTCTTTAGTAAATGTTGCAAATAAAAATAAACTGAGGTAGAATAAAGTATTCCATGTAATTTTTGCTGACAATTATTGGTGTTATGTCATTAGGAGATAACAAGAAGTGGATCTGAAATGGAAATTATAGATGTTGGATCTATTGCTTGTGATTCAGTCATAACAGCTTTGTTGTCCATGGAAGGGAATCTATATGTTGGAAGTGCTAACAAAGTTATCAAGGTAAATCTTTTTCACTGCCATTGTCTATCTTTTTGTATTCTTTCACTTAACATACAGCAAGACTTGTTCCTTGTGGACATAAACTGGTTTTTGCTTGTTTTTGTGTTTAGAGTCTTCTTACTAAAATCTTGTTAACTTGATCTGACCATACAATAGCACTTTGTTACATCAAATTCTTCTGAAGTGACACATTTTAACTTTGTCCATAAAGTTGCTATGGGCTTGTTTCCATACACTTCTCATTCCATTTGGGAAATGACTGGCCTATTATGTTGCTGTTTGCAGCATGGATATAGGTGATTGTTTGTTATATAGAGACTTTCAACTATCTAGTTACTAGATAGTATTTTGTATGATTAGGCTGAGGCTAAAGGAATTTTAAAGAAAGGAATGAAACAAAACTGAAGTGTTGCTTCTACTGAAATCTGATTTTGTGATATGATGATCCAGATTCCAGAATACCTATTTTTATTTTGGTAATTATTTTTGCTCCAGCCTATATATCTAGGCTGGGTGATAAACGAGCCTGGGCCACACCCTTCATAAGTTTCCACTTTACAAGTCCAAGAAGGTTTCACCTCAAAACCATATGGCCATGAGGGGAGTAGCTTTTTAGCTTTATAAATTGGACACAACTTTATCTTTTCTTCAATATGGCTTTGAGGGGAGTAGCTCCTTAGCCTTATAAAGTAGACACAACTTTATCTTTTCTTCAATGTGGGATACATACCCCTTCACTCAACTTCCACTCTTTTCATTTGTTTAATGTGGGTTAACACTTCTACTCACATCGGTTTGTACATGGGTTCAACACCAGGTCTAAAAGAACATCAATGATGTCTAAACTGTATTAGTTGTATCAGAAAAAACCATGAGTCTACTGGACAAGTTAGCGGTCTAAATTTTACTTGAATAATTTGAGTCTTGAGGAAATAAAGTTATTATGTCCTAGGCCTGGTTCTTTTGGACTGAATGAATCTAAACTTTATTGAATTGAACCGACTAAATGGAATCTTAGACTTGGAGTGGAATGTGCTGAATTGAATTTGTTTGAAATAAAGCCCAAAAGAACAAGACATGCAGACATTAGAATCCAAAATGCTTTCTAATAAAGCTGCAATACACAGTACCGCAGCTTGAGTTATGCTTTGGCATGGTCATCTTAAAGGATCTATAGAACATGTCATCATCATCGGTCATCTCGAATTCATTCTGTGCAGTGTATTGTCTGTTCTCTTTTGAAAGTTGCTAATGCCTAGAAATAACTAGTTCATTTAATTTTGGCCTCTTTCTTTTGCCTAGAAGTGCTCCTTTCAATTTTTTTTGGTAGTTATATCACAATTCATGGGAATTGATATCATATGTTTCCTGAAATAGATTTTATGCTTTAACAGGTATACCATTGTGGCATATGATTGAAAACTTGGGATCATCATGTATACATTGACATGAACAGACAACAGAGACATATCCATTGATTTCCTTTTCTCTGTTCGATATTGTGTAATTATTTTTTTAGTCGTGGGCACATCAGAGGAGCTGAATCAAATTGGGTGGCCTTCTTCTGGAGCTCCATCACTAAAGTTACGTCTTGTATGAAAATTGTTACAGCACTTACCTGAGGTTAGGCAAAATTATATTATATAAATATATAAATGAATAAATGATCCCTATTCCTCTAGTCTTTAGACTCTTTACTTATTATAGCCATGTTTGGTAATTGACTTTTTGCTTGTTTTTTTGGTTGGGTTTTGGCTTTTTAATGCGGTTAAAAAATTGAAAAATATGCTTTGGTAATTGACTTTTTGGTTGATTGATTTTTTAAATAAAAAAAATAGAAGTAACTTTTTTCGTTTATTTTTGGATTATGTCCTTACGGTCTAATTAATAAACAACCTATAGCCAAAACTAATTTCTCTTTAGAAAAAATATTGTGTGAGGGGTACTTACATTAACTTCAGTGTAAAACAATCAATATAAGCGTGACTTTAACCGATTTTTTTGGGTAACTTGAAGCAGTTTTTAGGTAACTTGAACCACTTTTTTTTTTTTTTTTTGAAAAACTTGAACCACTTTACATTAAGTGTACTTTTAACTTGTAGTGATTTTTATTTTTATGCGAATCTTTTTTTTTTTTTAATTCATGAGTTTATAAAGGGTAATATTATTAGTTTATTACTTTTATACATTATTAAATATTCTTTATGATTAAATTCCTTATCAAAACGAAGTGAACTTTTACAAATATTAGGTAAGTTCTAACCTTTTTAAACTAACTTGAACTCGCCTTACAATAGATTAACGTGAGTTCGTATTATTCAATATTTTGTCTTTTCTACTAAAGCGCTTTAAACAACTGCCAATATCCATAAATTGAACTTATTTCCTTGATTTTTGCAGATAAATAAATTGGATTTTTTTAATTATAAATTGCATCATGAGTAGTTTCAGTAAAGTTGGGCTAATTTTGGGGCATAAAAGTATCAAGTCAATTTGGGTATTTTTTGGGTCTTATAATCAGATATGGGTCACAATTGCCACCTCTACAAATTGTTATGCTTTGTACGAGTGCACTTTCATGCACACATTTCTAAAGGTCCATCAACCATCTACTCCAGAAAATGCATATAATGATTATGAACCACCTGATTCTTGTCATGCAAAACGAACTTCCATCCTCCTACATTTTTTTTATGGCAGCTATTAACCTATATAAATATATCATGTCCATTGACTATGTAATTTATACCAAAGTGTATGTGAAGTAATCCATTAAAATTTGCATAAGGGAGCAGCCAAACTAAAACAACACAGCCTTTATAGGGAAAGAGACTTTGCCCTCCTTAATCTAGAATAGCAACTCGGTAATAAAAACCCCTAGCTAACAGCCTCTACCACTTTATAGCCTTCTCTTCAGAGTTCCCCTATGTTCTTTCTCTTGAATTGTACTGTACCTTTTATAACCTAGTTTTATTAATATAAATTGGTTTTTCATCTCTTTTCTAGAAACCTTACATATTTTATTACTGTGTGTTTCCTTCATCGACTTTGGGATATATTACCTTTGAGAGATTTGGGAGCATATTTATTTGTAGTGTAGTTGGTTGTGTTCTACTTAGAGAATAAGAGATGCATGAAGTTGTTTTTGGCTGTGCATGGAGTTTGTGGCAGGAGTAGGATTAGGCTTTTCAGTACCCCATTGTTTTTGTTCTTATCCGTGAGGTTGTAGAGGTTAGTGTTTCTTTTGTAAGCTCAGACTTTTTTTTTTTTTTTTTTTTTTTTTTTTTACCTTTTCAGTTTAAAAAAAAAAATTTGGTTTGCATAAAATTAACACCATGGCTTTTCCCACTTGCTACATCTTTTCCTGACTCTACTCTTTTGAACAACCCTAAAGTCAAATACACCCAATGAACCAACCCCTTTCAATCTTCACGCTAACTATCAAAGTGTTATACAAACCACCAATCTTGTTTTCCACCACATTTTATAATAGACGTCAATATATCTACCAATTATTGTCAAACACTCCATAATTTTCTAGTTCAAAGTCCAATTACATTTGTATATAGAATTATGCCGTTTGCTGGGCCCTGATGGTGGAACTGGCATTTTGGGGGAAGAAAGCGGCCCCTTTTTCAACGGAGTGGGCAACATTGCTTTTTGTCGTGTAGTTGCGATGCCATTTAGAAAGAAGAGACTAAGAAGAAGAAAAAGAAGTATTTTGCAGATTCTTGCCATCACTGGAAAACAAACTGAGCTGTAGGCATCAAGGTAAGGGATCGAGATTTTATATTGCCGCAAAGGCGGAACCGAAGGGCTTGGTTGGAAGGTGAAAGAAGCATGATTGGCCGAGTGGTTGGAAAATAAAGAAAACACGATTATCGGGTTTCAGGTTCAACAATCCTAAATCAAATACACCCAACCCCTTTCAATCTTCACGCTAATATCAAAGTGTTATACAAACCACCAATCTTGTTTTCCACCACATTTTATAATAGACGTCAATATATCTACCAATCATTGTCAAACATTCCATAATTTTATAGTTCAAATTCCAATTACATTAGTATACACAATGCATTGTCAATCCTAAATATTGACAATGCATTGTGTATACTAATGTAATTGGACTTTGAACTAGAAAATTATGGAGTGTTTTTGGATGGTTGGTAGATATATTAAAGTCTATAATAAAATATGGTTGAAAACGAGATTGGTGGTTTGGTATAGCTCTTTACACCAACCTCTACTTCGTCACGGTCATCACGGATGGGAACAAAAGCAACGGGGCACTAATAGCCTAGCTAGTCCTACCCGGCCAAACCATAAAAACACCAAATTCTATGTCAAGCCAAAAACAATTTCATGTATCTCGTAGTAGAGGGTAACAAACTACACTCCAAATAAATATGCTACATGGTCTCCAAATATACTTACACCTACAATATCGAATATTTTGATGGTGCTAACTTGAGCGGTGTTACTTATGTGTAGAGATTCCTTTTTATTTTCTAGACATGTCTTCGCGTTAGTGTAAGGCTCTAGACTATGCTCTTGTTCTTTTGAACAGAACTGAACTCACCTACACAGTAATGCTGTTATAAAATGAATGACATGTTATCAATTAACTTGGATCTGATAGCTGAGGTCACTGTCTGAGTTTCGCTATTCTACAAAGACGTGTTCTCTTTTCGAACTTGGAAATGAAGTCAAATTGGATCTACATCTATGTTTTGCGTAGATATCCATAGGCAAGTGTACACATATATCTGGGAACAATCTAATGAGGGGCATGAATGTAGTATATACTTTCGATGAAGATGACTTAGGTTTGTATTTTGATCATCAGCCTTGTTAGAGATTATAATTGCACATCAAAGATGGAATAAGATAAGATAATGCTTATCTCCTATATTTATGTTGCTAGTTTGCTACTTGCTAGCAGGCTCTGTTGTTATATGTATATAAAGGTTCTATGTTGGACTAAAAATAGAAATCCAAAGAGGTCAAGAAAGAGGAGAACCAAGTACCAGGGCAGATCCTGGTTGCGGGCTGCAATGGCCCCCTGGCTCTCCCCCTTTGTTCTGTGGTGCAGATTATGAAACATGGGGAAGTAGACAGAAGCTCGTTGCAGCCCTGACTAGGGTCGCAGACTGTGATGGGGCTTTGCCACAGTCTTTGTACTTTGCAGTTTTGAGGGCAGTAGCTTGTCGCGGACCCCAACGGGCTGACCATTAAGTTTTTCCTGAATATCTTTCTACTTGTAACTCCCACATTAGTGCATTGATGGTGTTCTATAGACTTTCAACTATCTAGTTACTAGACAGTATTTTGTATGATTATCTAGTTACTAGACAGTATTTTCTATAGCCTATATCCATTCTGGGTCTAAAAGCACTTCAATAATGTGTAAACTTTATTAGTTGTATCAGGAAAATAACATGAGTCTGCTGGACAAGTTAGCAGTGTGAATTTGACCTTGAGGAAATAAAATTAATATGACCCAGGCTCTAATCTTTTGGATTGAATTGTACTAAACCGAATCCTAGACTTAGTAGGAGCGGAACGGAACGGAGCTGAGCTGAGCTGATTTTGTTTGAAATTAAGTCCAAAAGAATAGGGCCCTATAATGCATAATTAGCACCCGCAGACATTAGAATCCAAGGTGCTTTCTAATGAAGCTGCATTGCACCTTGTGAGTTCTGTTTTTTCATATATTCGTCTTAAAGGATCTAAAGAACATGGCATTGGTCATCTTGAATTTGCTCTCTGCAATGTATCTTTTTTGTTCTCTTTTGAAAGCTGCTAATGCCTTGAAATACTCCCTCTGTCTCTTTTTACTTGCTACATTTACTTTTCGCGAGTCAAAGTTAGAATAGTTATGTGACATATTGTTAGTTTCGTTTCAATGTATAGTTTATGTGAAATAACTATTGTTAGTTTCGTTTCAATGTGTAGTTTATTAATATTTTATTTTTATAGTTTACTTGTATACACAATTTGTTTGAGTTACTGTGTTAAATATTAATGGTCAAAGTTAGATCTTGAAGACCGTGCAAAAAGAAAATGTAGCAAGTCGAAAGAGACGAGGGAGTAACTAATTTGTTCATTTAATTTTGCCCTCCCTTTTCTTTTGGCTAGAAGTGCTGCTTTCATATTTTTTTTCCCCAGTTGTATATGTTTCTTGAAATTGATTTTATGATTTACCAGGTGCACCATTGTGGCTTATGATTGAAAGCTTGGATCATCATTCATCATGTATACATTGACATGAGCAGAGGCATATCCATTGTTTTTTTTTTTTTTTTGTCTGTTTGATATTATGTAATTATTTATTTTTGTTCGTGGTTGAATCGATTTAAATCGAAAGATTGTAGAGGGTGTTCCAAGTGAACCTCAGATGAGGCAGCTGGATTGGGTCAAAGGATTCACTTGTTGGCAGAAATTTCTAATCAATGATGTCTGAAACATAAAATTTTGGGATAGTTTTCCATGTGTAACTATTGTTTGATTATTTATGTTATTGGTGATTGATTTATAATGACGTATTTGGTGTTGGTAAGAATTAAAAACTAACTAATTAGTCAAAAGTCAAAATATAATAACGTTAAAAGGGAATAAATGGTTATAATAATATAGTTAAAATGTTAAATCACAAAGTGTATAAGAGCGCAAATTATTGAGCATTTTAATATTGACCCGAATCTTATTAAATTATGTAAATATTTATAAAAAAATTAAAAGATTAAATCGCAAATTGTATTTTGCAATTTAATTTGGGGTAGGTTTGATTTTGTATGCGGTGCAATTTGGTTTGAAAGTAGACCACACGCTACCGCACCTAAAATTGATTGTGTATCTGTACCGAACCTGACACACGACTCTTCATAAAACTGGCGTATCAGTGCATGCTTGCCCCGTTGTAGTTCTTAAAATGTTTTTTTTTTTTTTTTTTGGCAAGGAATTCTTAAAATGTTAATGATATGTTAAATATAAAAACCCAGATTAAGTATTTGGTCATATACTCATGTTGCATTCCTTCCCCCAATCCCCTTGTAGGCTTATATAGTCGGCCCATCCTGGCCCAAAAGTTAGGACCAAATAGATGTTGCCCAAACTTATAAAAAAAAATCAGGCATTTGGGCCAAAGACAAGAAAAAGTAATTGGGCCAACATGTGGCTAAATATCAACCCCCACCCCCTAAGTATTAGAGTTCGAATACTATCTAATTTCATAGATTAGAGATGGAGGTAGAGCCACTACTTCATATCTCATTTCTTTATGCTGATCTGACTTGATAACCTCTATTCATTTAATATTGAATTTATTGATATTATTATGCTAACATTTGTATTTCTTCACATTTCCGGGGATTAACCAATAACACTTACATGCAAATTAATAGCAGTGCCAGAAATCTATATAGAGGCACGAAATAAAACAAGATATCGGGAAAAATGAACAAAGCCGAAGGTCATTATAGCTTCCTAAATCAAACAGGAAACTTAAAAATCAATCAACACTTTATAGTTTGAAGAGGCCCTTATTACTCTATCTCAATATGTACACCTGATAAGTACAATGCTTAAGATAGCATGTGCATAAAATCATAAATGTTTAAGAAAAGGTAGAAGAACAATAATAAGTACAATATCAAATAACAGAATCAGTAGATTCAGCAACAGGATGCCAGAATCTGTTGCAAAACCACATTGAGTCGGCTTTTACAGAGTAACCATCTTGGTTACGATGCCAACTATAGTAAGCATGAGTATGATTCTTGATATCAAGTATGGCATGTCCGAAGCTCGCTTCTCGAAAAGCCGAGTATTCTGGCTGTGGTTCTGTCATACTGCACATTCACACATGCAGTGATTAGCCTACTTTGTTGCTAATGAAGCTAATGAATTTAAGCACAGTATAAATGCAAGTAATTGTCAGTCTTACTTTGTTGCTAAACCTTCTAGGTTTCCTCCATCTCCTATTGTTATGAAAACAGGAGCAGATTTGTCTTCAACCGGCTTGCATACTCCATTGACAATGTTGTATTCAATGTTAGACACTCGTTTCTGCGAGTCAGTTAATCAGTTTTGATTAGGTTCAATTGTTTCTTATAATCAGGGTTAATCAGATTTGATCAAGTCCAATCAGGTGTGATAAATTTTAAATGTTTCTTATAATTAAGGCTAATAAAGTCCAATAAATTCAATAAGTTTCAATCAGGTTTGATAAGTTGAAGAGAACACACTTTATTTTGGGACAAGAACTGGGGAGTAATAAATTACGGTTCTCTTAGACTAAGTTTTTTTTGTGAGAGAGTTGAACTTACAGATCTTTCGTAAGCATGTACATGACCAGCAAGCACGATATCAACTTTGTATTGGACAAACCAAGCCTCGTACATGACTCTCATGGACTCTCCTTCCATGTAATGGTAATTGTAGCTATTGTACCATGGCGAATGCACCATCACAATTAGCCAAGGAGTCTCGCTCCTGTTAACCTTTGGTAGTTCCTGCTCAAGCCATTTATATTGTGGGGTGTATTTTCCTGTCATTAAGAATCCATGGCAAAATAAATTATTATAATGACTAACCAGAAAGAAGGCTCTTCTGTTCTCCAAACTCAAAGACTCAAGAAAAAAGTAGGACTTCAAATGAAACAACGTCTTTTGATGAATAGTTGATTAGTGACAGTGGTTTGTTATTGCATTCCTCTGTTAATTTTAGGCAGATTAGACAGTAAGCTAGGCTTTTCATTTCCCCTCTCTATAGGAAAATCAATGTATTTGCTCCAATGAGCAAAATAGGTGCAACAGAACATGTTTTAATAATGAAAATCATTATAGACAAAAGCATTAACCAGTTTCATTCTTCCGTGAATTGTGCACCTAAGTGCATATATAGTGAATAATGTACGCCTGTAATCCTGTATTTAAACCAGAGCATCCATATTATAAAATAAATATTTCAATAGTAAAACATGAATGCTCTAACTTTTAATTAAAGTATAACATAAATGTTTTCAATGCATAACATGATTTTACTATTTTAAGTACAGGTGCACGGTGATCACCATGCCATGCTCCAGGTGCAGTAAGAAATTTTCAACCAGTTTCAAAAGTTTGCAAGGCTCCTAAATAACTTCTAAAATACAGCTAGGGCATGTGTGTAAATAAAAACACAATTGAGTTGCAACTTTAAATATCAAGATTCAAGAGAGGCTTTACCATATGCAGAGTATGATGATAGGACAATAATGTAAGCAGGCCCTCTCTTGATAGAGTACCAATAAGGAGCTGTACTGTTTGATGCTTTGTAAGGTGTGTGATACCTGGTCTTAAATGGCTTGAATGGTTCTGTTTCACCCTGTCACAACAAATACATTACAGTTGATTATATTAGTAAAAACTTTGTGCACTTTAACATGATGCAAATTGAAGGGAATTTATATATGACTTTGTAGAATATAAATTCATTTGGAAAAGATTGAAGTATATACAATTTCAGGGGCAAAATCAATCTCATGGTTCCCCACAGACCAAATCCAAGGCTGGTAGGCAACACTTCTCTCAACAAATCTGGCCCATGTATCCCATCTCCTATTATCATGATTAGGATAATTATCGGCATATGAAAGATCTCCAAGAAACAACACAGTTTGCCCTTTGATTGGATTGTGTTCATAATGAGTAAGAGTCACATTTGAATCATAACTTTGTCCTAGATCCCCTGCAAAAACGGCTCACACAAATTTGATTAGTGATATGCAAGTCCAAAGATATATAATGTACACACTGATTGTCAGTTTGGTAATCTGTTATGAATTGCGGTAATCGGAAAGAATTTATGTTCAAATTTGGAACAAAAGCCAATATTCATTTTCATGGTTGTGTTAACTAATACTCTAATTTTCTTCGCAAATATTTATTCCCATCTAATAACAGTATTTCTATTAGTAATATAGATGGGAATGAGAATAGATTTTCATAGAGATTATAAATTATACTTTAATATCATTCCATTACCACAATGTGTCCTCTTCAACTTATTTTATCAGTAATTGAGACTTATCAGAGCTGAACATGTCAATTCCCGCAATGACTAATAAGTTCCAATAAAAAACTTATTTTAACTATGCTCAGGGCTTATTAGTTTCAAGCAATTCTAAACCTATGAAATTTTATAAAATCAGATTTCAAAGTCGAAGAGAACGCATTCTTGTTACCAAAAACCAAATGGGTCGTGAAAGCAATCTTAGAGCTAGTTAATCCTCGAGGTATGTGAATTGCTTAAAACTAAAAGAAAGTTACCTATGAGTCCGAAAGTGTAACGAACATTAGGGCCAACACTAGGAGGAGTCTTGAACCAAAATGTTCTTGGGGTTTGTCCAACACCTACTTCATAGTAATATTTTGTATCATGCTGCAAAAACATAACATACAATGTTACCATCAAATCATCAATGTGCATTTTCACAAGCACATAGTAGACACTAAAAAAATGCATCAACCAACTTAAAAGTAACTAGCTTCAATAATTCAACCTCTAACCTCCAAATCCTTAATAGTGCAATGATGAATGTACCCAGAAGTATAATCAAAATACTTGTACTGCGACATTTCGCCCTTTGCAGATCTCTTTTCCTCACATTTATCTTTCCAGTAAACCACTTCATCTGAACCTGGTTCTTCCATTGTCACCCATGAAACTATCATTGCTCTTCCTTCATGATCTCCTTGCGTAATATGAACCTTCAAAGTTCAAACACCCACCATTAAATACGTAAATAAATTAACAAATACATAACATAATCTAATCCATAAAACAACCAAAAGGGTATATTAGTATCCCATAATACAAAATCTATTGTCTAACACATCTTTTAGCTCAAAATTTACAACTTTTTAGAGGGTGTTAGATATGAGATTAGTAAATGGATTGGAAATAAATGCATATGGTTACCATTACAAAACCGCAATTGTTTCCACTAGCTGTAGAAAGGTGAATTGTTTCAATTTTCCACAACTCATAGCAAACAAATAGTAACGATATTGTTTTATAATTATGTTTCTTATGCTAATTTTTTGGTATAAGTTACAATGTTAAAAAAAAAAAAGGTTAGTCTGATGGGAAACTTGCTGATACTCATAATAGGGAAGAGAGGGAAACTAACGCTAACCTGTTGAGGGGCATTGTACCCAGGAGGAACAGAGAATACATCACTATCAAGAGGCATATCAATGGTTTTCTCAATCTTCCTAACAAAATCACTTGTTTTTCCTCCATGACAATGGTTTAAAATCGAACCCAGAAAAAGAATATTACAGAAGATAAACGCAAAATCAGAACAATAATGCCGAGATACAGCCATTTTTAATCCCCAATTGACCAAAATTTTGCAATGTTCTTCTTTATAATTTATGGCGCTTTGTTTGCCATGAGATTAAGAGAATATTCAAAAAAGAAATTCGGATTTATTCAACAAAGTCAGAAGGGAAATCGGATTTTTATACGATTGGTTATTTGGCGCATGCTATCATTCATAATTATGAGAGTCAACTATTGACTTTTAAGTCTAACAAAATGATTGAATGACAATCTTCGGCTTATTTTGGGCCCAAACCTTTTAAATCATTAGCTTTTGCACTATCTTTTTGGAAAGGCTTTGTTTAACCCATTTATGAAGATTGTAATATTTAAAAAGGTTTTTGTTAGTGAAGGGTTTTATTAGATTCTAATATTCTATTTCTAAAGTAAACTTGTAGATATAAATGTGCTTTGCATCTTCATGTTGTATCCCACCTCCAAGGTAACATAAGCTTATATGCCTCAAGAAAGAAGAATGATAAAGATAAGCCTCTCAATAGTTAATACAATCCTATTTTTGAACTTTTTGTAATTTAAAAGGGCATAAATGTCATTTTACTTATTAATTTGGGCGGATATATCATTAAGAAATGTTATTATGCTACAAATGTGAAGTTACCCATCGGTATTGGATTTATTTCATTTGAATCTCAGGTTATGTATTCATCAGGGAGAGAAAATACGAGTTGCACTATTTTTCCCTTTTTTTTTCTTTCAATCCTAAACTTTAGAGCTCGTGCTGATAACATGTTATGAAATGGGGAGAGAAGTTGATAGAAAGAGAGATATATATACAAGCTATTAATGATTTGTAGAACAAACCCTAGTCTAGAATATTCCTAATATATTATCAGGGATATAATGGTCACCTACTAATATATATAGCATAACAACACTAAATTAATATGTACTTCATATTTCATTTTAGTTCTACCACTATGTAGAATTTTCCAACCACTTTCATGCATGTTGGTTAGCTATACATGCTTAGTCATTAATTCGTTATGATTCATACTTTTCTGTGTTATCATATTCATAACCTAAAGGCTCATTCAAGTAAATATACATTGTACTTCAACAAAAAAAGTAAATATACATTGCATGTACTTTCGACTATTGGGTTGTTCATGTTTGACGTTCTATATAGAAGTATAGTGGTGTTGGGATTGCAATTTTGGATAAGATTTTAGACATGCATTCTTGAATTTTTTTCCTTGTTAAACTTGCTCATCGTTTATACAATTACAAAATTATATCTTGTTGTCCATTAAATTTTAACATTGATTTTTTCCCATTTTTGCCATCTCCATGATAATACAGTGTTTTGGGTACGTTGGGGTTGAAATCGAGATGCAAAATGTGGAATTTGTCAATGAAATTCTTTATCTTGTCAACGAAATTTTTTTACGTTGTACCTATAATATGAAATTTGTCAATGAAATTTTTTGTCTTGTCTATTAACAATGTGTTGATGTCCATGAAATTTGACAATGTTAGATAAATGAATTTGAGTTAAGTTATAGAATTGAATGATGTAGAACTTGAATTGAATTTTCCATGTGTAGGTGGTGTGTGTACACTCCCTAGTAGAGTTGTCAATGTTCGACCGGACCCGATAAACCCAGTAAACCCGACCCATAAATAGTGGGTTTTGACAAAAAAATAAAAACTCAAACCCGTTTGAACCTTTTAAACACAACCCGCTCTTAACCCGACCCGACCCGACCCGAAAATCATTAAAAATGTATTAAACTTATGATATTATAGGAAAATGTAAGAAAAACACTTCAACTTTGAATTTAAGATTATTTTTATTGGACCACAACATCAATTATTTGCCATGAATTAGCTATTAATGAAGATATTTCTTATAATTTGTACTTTTTAGAACGCTTAAGGTACATTTTAATTAGTACATATATTGCATTAAATTATGAAAAATTAAACGGCGTTATAAAACTTCCCAACCCGCTGGGTCAACCTGAACCTGAAAAATTTGGGTTATAAAAAAGTTAATACTGACCCAAACCGCTAACACCCAACCCGGTACAACCTGAACCCGCAACTATTTTACACCAACCCGATCCGACCCAATCTGTTTGACAGTTCTACTCCCTAGGGATAAATTAAACACAAGACCATTTGCATATAACAACCTCTACTTGGATATTGCAAATGCTATAAATTAATAACCAATACTACTATTCATTTTAGAATTTTTATTGTCTTTGGTTTTTTGTACATAATGAAAAATATAATCATAATGATTTAGCTAGTTTGATTCATCTCAAAATGTATTTTTTAAATATATAATTTCTATAATTTTTATTATACGTAGTTAAAAATATTTTTTATTTAAAAATTTGAATCAAACAAGATCACACTGTCTATATTTTTTTCTTCTTATATATGGACACCAGTTTAAAACATTTTCCCTAGTTACGAACAGTGTCGAAATTCCAAAAAAAAAAAAAAAACAGAACCAATATTAAGATAATTGCCAAGTAGGTTGTGTAGTTAGTTATATATATACCTGTTGAGGAGCATTGTGGCCTGGAGGAGGTCTGAAAACATCACTTTCAAAAGGCATATCAACAGATTTTCCAACTTTTCTAACGAAAGTGCTTGATTTTCCTGCATTGCTAACTACCACTACATTCAAAACTAATCCTAGAATCAAAACAACTCCTAACCAAGAAGAACTAGCATAACTTGTCATCTCTAATTTATATTTATGCAGGAAATTAAACTTGTATGTTGCAGAAAACTGATGAAGTGCTTTTCTGCACTTATATAGTATTCCTAAAATGATTTAAGATTTGAAAATTAACATACTCCCTCCGTAACAAAAAAAATATCTACATTTATTTTTTCAGGCATTTTGAGATAACGATTTAACGGTGTAAACGACCAAAATTAATCAAAATAATTTTTATATTAGTAACTTATAATCACATTCTTGCTTGTATTAAACCATTTTGATTAATTTATTCGTTTACACCCTTAAACTACTTCCTCAAAATGCGTGAAAAAACAAAAGTAGATATTTTTATGTTAGGGGGGAGTGCTTCATAATAAAAAATAAAATAAAACTTGTAAAATTATTTTTAAATGAGCTAATTCGTGGGATGATCAAAAGGAATATCCAATTAGATGGTGAGAATATCCGATCGAGTTTAAAGAAAGATGAATTTTGTCTAGTACTTATACACTAGTTATGTTGACCAATGTGATCACGGGATTTGAAAGAATCTTGTTTGATGCCATCCCTTAATATTTGTCGACCATATTATGAAGCTTCAAAGATGGCATTGTTGACTTAAGATGCGGTTCTATAGTTATTGATTATATAAATACTTGTCTCCTCAATTTAAGGACAAAATCACGTGCGTTAATATATATATTTTTTTTCTTGATATGCAAAGACTTTTTCTCATGCAATACATTATACAGGGTCATATTATGTGAACCACAAGGGGACATGTTCTAAGTAATTAAGCTATAAATCGAAACTGGAGTTTTTCTTTCGGATAAAAACTACATAATATTAAATTTTTAGGTTTATAAAGGGTGAAAATCAGTCAAAAGTCCTAAAATTTAAGAGCCATGAAATGTAAATCCTTTTAACGGATCCATTAACGATGAATTAACAGAGTAGACACTGTTAATTAAAAAACCTAAGTTGAGAGCGTAGCTTAGAAGTTTGAAAAGGCATAATTTAGAAAAGAGAAAAACTCAGAGGCATAAATTAGAAAAGTACTAAATTAATATTTATTTATTTTTTTTGGTAAAATTACCAATTGTAGAATATTCTGTCAACTAGTAGTGATACAAAAAAATTGCTACATTTCTTTTGTCTCTTTTTACTATGACTACTACATTTCCTTTTTGAAAGTCAAATTGAAAACTTTAATGGATTTTTATGATAACTTTATAACATAGTAATATAAAATAACTATGTGATATGTTAGATTTGTTTTATTGTGCGTGATATATTTTGTTAGATTCATTTTATTGTGTATTTTGTTAGATTGAGTCATAAGTACTCATGTTATTGTTAACACAAACGTAAAATTTTCATGCAAACGCAACTACTCATGTTAAATTAGCATAAAACCCAATTCAAATAGAAAGTGGGAGTGAAATAAGAGTGAAATGGGAGTGAGTGAAGTAATGCTAAAATTCATTTGGGTAAGTATGAGCGTTGACACATCTAACACTATATATGATCAATTTAACACCATATAATATGCACCAGGATATCATACATTTTGTAATGGTATTTTCGTAAAAAATGTTAAATCAAAGTAATTCATTTTTTGTTATGTCTATTTGTATATTTATATGGTGTCCACTTAATTCTATATAATACTCAAATATTTATATATGATGTCAAATAGATCATGAATAGTGTCCAATTTGCGAGCAGCCACAGTTTGCCCAACAATATGCTTCTGACTTCCATACAGCACAGCCCTTTAAAGCAGTAAATCCACTAGTTCCCCTTCATCTACATTAACTTTTACATTCTTCCATGCAAGATTGCAAGCTCAGGTAGATTTTATTTTGTGTTAATTTTTGTGGAGTTAATAGTAGTTTAGGACTCAAGCCGAGCCCCACTGTAGACACGCTCAAGTAATATAGAGCATACGAGAAATTGCTTAAATATTAGCTAACTAGTTAATGCCCGAGCGATGCTCGGGTTTTTTTTACTATAAACCAAAAACTAATCAATATATTTATCGAATTTTTATTCCAAATATTATTATCAAATTATGATTGACAAATGTATATTTTTGTAATTATTAATGCTCATTAGTTAATTATGTTTAAATTTCCAATGTTAATATTATATGAGAATGACTCATTCGCTATTTCCAATCACTAATAAACATCAAGAGTTAAATAACATAGGTACTTCACTTGTAGGTTTGAGAGGGAAAGAAATGAGTTGAGGGAAAACATAAAAAAATGACTTTTGTTTTAGTATATAGTATAAATATAGATATTTATAGATAAAATATAATAGACGGATAGATTTTAGTTTAAAAAGATTTTATTTAGGATTATTTATTAATTAGTATATTAATTATGATATTAAATAGAGAGAGAAAGTAGAGATGTGAGATTATGAGGGAAAAAAAGGTGGGAGGGAAATAGTGGCAAGAGTTTTAATAGTATAGAAAGATTATCCCTTAATATATATTGGCCTTTATTTAATTTTTACTATGGGAAGCATACCATCAGCTCAATAACTAGTATGAGTATTTGAACTTTTGATTTCAAGAATGAAGCCTAAAACAATATGTTGTCCTAAAACAATCTAAAGAAAAAAATTGCATTATTATACCTAATTGAGAAAACACATGGATTCTCTCTATCATTGCAATTTCAATTTCAATAGATGTCTCAAACAAGATCAGCAATAATATGATCTTGATCAATACCAAAATTGGCTACAGGCAAAAATCCGCAAAACTTGATAAATATCTTACACTAGTGGCTTACTAAATCTCTTGCCCAAACTAGAAACAAAATTGGTCACAACAGCAGAAACCTAACACTACACAAAATAATAGTACAACACCATGGAAACTGAAATCAATTCTCCAGGAGAAATAAATTTAGGCCACCCACAATCACAATAACCTACTTTCCGCTTATTGCCACTTCTTGGCTCTGGTAAAGCAATATCCAGCGAACATCCAATGCTGTAATGGGCATCAGATCCTTCGAAAATAGAATTATAAACTCCTGCAGAACCGTAATATAAAACATTAAGGGTCTATTTGGTAGGATGAAAAATGTTTTCCCTGAAAATTGTTTTCCTCATTTTACATGTTTCATTGGGCCGAAAAAAATGTAAAACTTGGGCTAAAAACTTATTCAACACCACCCTGCTGAAAACAATGTCCTTGTAAATTTGAAAGACAATGTTACTCATCCTCGTTCAATGCATTCATGCTTTCTTAGGGGCATATTATTTTCCTTTATAGGAGTAATTAATTTTCATTCAACCAACTAATAGAAAATGCTTCAAATGGATATTCATTTTCCTTGCCACCAAACAAAGGAAAAGTTCCATGAAAATAAGTTTTCCTTTGTAAAATGTTTCCATGGAAAATCATTTTCCATTGAAAATATTTTATACCCTACCAAACGAGTTTAGATTTCAGTTGGTGCCTTGGTGGGAGACACAAATGACATCATGTAGAACAATCCAACAAGCTTGTGGCAGCCTGGCAGAGTAAGCAGCATGTCCCAAGACAGTATGAACAGAACAAAATCTTTGCTAATAAGTCAATCACTACCTGTGGCAACTCTGGCAAGTCTAACCCTAAATGACACAAGCCCCTTTGTAATGAGATGCCATCAGAATGTTGTATATATTGGCAACAACCATATAAACAAAATCATGTAAGAATTGTTTTGAAGCAGATGTACAACTATATTGACTAGATGCTCAGAGTTTTTATATGCAAACAAACAGAAGATTTTGAAAAGAGGAGATAACAAATATATAATTGAATTTTTTGAGAAGCAATTGTTACACAATCTCACATCTTTCACTAGCTCAGAATCTTTCACTTGCTCAGATGCAGAATGTTTAATATAAGCTTTATTAATGCCAATTGTCATAATTTCATAAAGAAGCCCAGTGGTTAGATATAAGCTTTATTAATGTCAATTGTCATAATTTCATAAAGAAGCCCAGTGGAAAAAAAGCTCTGCCAGAAGAAAAAGGAAGCAACCAAATAAATCTCCTTAAAAATCACACAACCACGACATTGAAACAGAACAAGTCTAAATTTAGCTTCCAAAGCCAAGCTACGTACGTATAAGCCAGACAGTGATGGATAACAAAAAACCAACATAGAGAGAGGGAGGGGGAGGGAGGATAAGAATACATAGCTGTGCAGGACAGACCTCTGTGAAAACCACATCAATCATCCAGGTAATAATAGGTTCCTGCAGATTTCTGCTCTCTGTCCTTCGTGGATTCTAGCTTGTTGATCCTTGGTCTATAATTAGTTGGGTCCCTTCTAAATGTGATATCCAAATGCTGCGAATTTCAGTAACAAATTGATGGAGATTACAAATCACATCAGGCTCACAGGAACATACAAATAAGTCTAACTTGAAAATCAAAGTGATGTAAAAAGCCTAGCTACATAATCCAAGATGTTCCTAAATCAGATTACCAGAATATACAGACAAAATGAAGAGACTTACAGATAAGAAAAGATTCATTCCAGTTAACAATGACTGTGGAGCATTTGCAGTACAATCAACTGATGGTGTCCCTTCATACACAATCACTCTGTCTGCTAGGTAGGTTGCCATTATAAAATCGTGCTCAACAACAAATGCAGTCTTCTTGGCATGGAGAATAAATCTCTTTATCACCTTTGAAGCTACGATACGCTGCTCAGAATCCAGGTATGCACTGGGTTCATCAATCAAATAAATATCTGCAGGCTGAACAAGTGCAAAATGCTTGGTGTTAAATTAACTCCTCATTATCAAAAATATAAAGTACAGCCACTAAGAGCAGGGCAGAGGTATTAGTAGCCAACCATACACACGGCAATTTTTGTCATTAAAAGAACTTGGACATTGACAAATTCCCCTACCCTTTTTTTGGATGCAGTTTGTAAGAAACAACCTTTTAAAATTCTACTGGCAGCTTCAAAAATTAAGCCTAAAACTTTTGACAAATATACCCCGTTTTAATACTATAATCAACACATAGCTCACACACTAATGAGAAATGAGAGTATTAAAACTTAAAAGTAATGATATGAAATTGCATCAAAAACACAAAAGGTTGCTTTGATAAAAATCCACGGCTTTAATATTATATCCGGCACATCGCTCACACACTAACGAGAAATAAGTGTAGGGGAAGTAAAAGGGAGAGAATAAAACACACAAAGAGAACAAGCCTCAGATACAAAAAGTTTACCTTTCCCAGGCACAAAGCCAAAGCAACTCTCTGCAATTCACCACCAGATAGATTCACAACTTCTTGATCCATTAATTGTTCAATCTGAAGAGGCTTCATAACATCGGACATAAATTGGGGATGAGTATATGAATCCCTTATCTTCTGATGTAACAAATGCCTCACTGTAGATTGGAATTTTGGACTGATCTTCTGTGGCTTGTAAGAAACATTGAACTCAGGCACTTCCACATCAGCACCTTCTATTAAATCAGGCTTCAGTAGACCAGCCTAAAATTCATATTTGAAAATGGTTCAGAACATCCTAGACCAACGGAGACACCATTTCCAAAAATTCAACATTATATTTTCGAAGAAACTTGGACATAAAACTATGTTACTTAAAGACAGATAAAGAGTCCACTCAGATCTGGGTCTCGATATGTTTGGCACGAGATGAGTTGACACGCGATTTTTTGAGGTAAATGAAGGTGTCAAAGTAACATAACATATAACTTTATAAGCTTTTCTTTTTATACGGAAAGAGATTATACCAGCATACGGATAAACGTTGTCTTCCCTGTTCCATTTTCTCCCAACATTACAACAATTTGTGAATCCGTAAATTCGCCTTCCACAACACGCAATCTAAAACCACCCTGGGTTTTGGTCATTGTCGGGTATTTGTATCGAGCATATGACTGAATATCCTCAGAATTGTCTTGAGGTGTCTCAGCAACCTAAACAATCAAACATGAGAGGACTGACATAATAAGTCGAGCTACGAAAAGATATAGAGAAAAAGGCATATTACCTTAAATGTAAGAGATTCTTCCCGAAAACGAAGATTTTCTGTAGGTACAAATCCTGCCAAGAATATATTGATTCCTTCTCTGACAGAGAATGGCAGAGTGACAACTCCATACGCACCAGGTTTACCATATAAACAGCAAATGAAGTCTGAAAGATAGTCTAGAACGCTAAGATCATGCTCCACAACAATAACATAGCTGAAACACAAAAGAAAACAAGCCAAAAAGAGCTTTTCAATTAGGTAAACTTCCAGTACAAAGTCAATATAAAAAGTCAGAGAAAAGATACCTATTAGGCCTAAGCAACGATCTAACAACTTGAGCAGCTTTGAGCCTTTGTTTCACATCCAGATAACTTGATGGCTCATCAAACATATATATTTCAGCACTCTGTAGAGCAACGACTGCAATTGCAAATCTCTGCAGTTCACCACCAGACAAATCTCCAACATTACGATCCAGAACTTTATTCAGCTCCAAATCATCACAGAGTTCAGCCTTCATGTCTCTCTCATCTTTCTGCTCAAGGACCTGTCCAGCATTTCCTTGAACTGCCTTCGGAATGTGATCCACATATTGGGGCTTTATAATTGCCTATACATAGATATGCATTAGCAAGACGTAAAGGATAGACAACTAAAAAGAAAAGAATACTCACATCTAATGAATAACTTGTCCAGCATATTACCATAGACATAAAGAAGAATAAGGCTTGTAGAAAACAGAAGTTAATCACCATTTAAAATAATTTGGGTAACCAAAAGCTTTTAAAGATTAAATTATAATCAATGAGGGTGTAAGTACCTTCAGATTATCTTCCAATATGCGTGTAAAATAATTTTGTAGTTCTGATCCACGGAAGTATGTCAAGATTTCCTGCCAATCAGGTGGATTCTGCAGAAAAAAGCATTAGCTAGTAAAAAGGTAGAAGAGACATAGAAGCTATCAATATACTTCAGTGAAATTAGACAAATTACACTAAATCTGCCCAAATTGGGCTTCAGCTTTCCAGCTAAAACTTTGAGAGCAGTTGATTTCCCGATACCGTTTGTTCCCACTAAACCAAGAACCTGTCCTGGCCGCGGGACAGGCAGCCTGTAATTGAATGACTTCATTATTTAAAATCCCATGTTATGAAGGGGGAAAAAAAAAGAAGGAATGGAGGTCTACAGAGTCAAAGCAATTAGCACCTAACCTATGTAATTTAAAAGTATTGGGGCCATAACGATGAGTTGTATCCTTGTCCAGATCTTTTGGAAGATTAATGATTTGAATTGCTTCAAAAGGACATTTCTGCATCCAAAATTGACATAAAGATAAAACATAAAAACCAGATCATCAAAAAAACGCACAAGGTGGTTGTTCACTTGTTCCAAGTAAAAAAAAGAAAAGAATGAACATGTTCAAAAAAGGTGAAGGGGCATGGTTTTATTGAGCTAACCTTGACACAAATACCACACCCAATGCATAGCTCCTCCGAAATAAAGGCAAGTTTTGCTGCTGAATTAACCTCAATACATAGTTTCCCTGAAGTATAGTTTAACAGGTCAGCCACACTCGCAGATGACATGGCATTAAATTATACGAGGTATACCACAACAGGTCAGCCACGCATAACGGCACACCACAACAGTAACCCCCTCCCCCCTTCTTTCTTCTTCCCCAGGAAAAATAAAAAGAAGAAGATTCTTTCATTCTTTGTATAGCAAAATGAAGGAAAAGGGAGAAAAACTTTGAAAACTACTTCCCCATGATATGGTGAGTTGCAATCAATAGAGCCTTCGAAACACAAAACAACAATTTCAAGTTAGTACATAACAGTCGTGTTACTCGGATATACTAGCAAATACAGCAATAAATACACATTTCACATCAATCAATAATATTAAAGGGTAAAAAAAACAAAGTCTGAAGTAACAACGCTTCACCAAATGATCAATTGCACAGACAACGCAGTAATGCGCACCTGTCTTAACCACAGGGCAGCTCTTTTTGCACTCCTGACGGCATTTTTTCGGCTTGCACCGATCCGAACTCACAATTGCAATACGTGTTAAGCGGTCTGACATACTGCTTCTTGTAGTTCAAAGGGACAAAACCACCAACAAAATTGCAGCACTGCAACAAATTAGTAAATGCCAATGAAGAAACAACATGATCATTAGTTCATTACTAAGAAGCATAAGGAAATTCAAACAAAACAGCAGAGTAAGGGCAATAAAGATCCATAAAATAACTTTTAACTCAAAAGTTAGTAACTTTTCACTATAAATCTTAACCCTTTTAGCTTTGTGCTAAAAAGATGCATTTTTTAGGGAAAAAACGTTTGCCGGGAGAATTGAATTATACAACGTATTTCCTCCATTCTTAATTTTTCACCCCAAATAAATCTTTAAGAAGACCCCAAATACAAGTAGTAGCATATCTCGAAATCTTAATTCAGGTAGGGTAAACTAATTTCAAGTCAAGAGTAAGAAAAAGTAAAAATTAAGTAACAAATAAACGTATGAATATATGATGCTAACCTGCCAGGAAAGGTAGAGGGGACACGCCGGAAAATTGCCGCCGATTGTCAAGATCCCTAGCCGGAAGGGAGAGCCTTGAAACTTCAGAATTTGACGAACATGTCCAGGAGGGACAACATCATTCTTCTTTTGGGGTTTTAGAACTGTCAATTGGGCTTTGGGCTCTTTTGTCTCTAGAATGTCTAATTGTATTTTTTTTTTTCTAGATTTTTTTGCTTGATGAAATTTTCTTTAAAAAAAAATTGTTTAAAAATTTTTTGGCAACTTTGAACGGTAAATCTTGATTTTATTTTCTGATTTTGACTCGTTTTTGTAATGTCTAAGGTTGCACATCACTGTTCGCAAAAAGACGAGTCAATGCCGGAAAAGAGTAGTCAACGTTGCAAAATAAGATCAGGTTTCATCTACAAAAATTAGATTTAAAGTTATAAGTTGCCAAAAAAAATTTAAAAGGTTTTATCTGACAATTTTTTTAAAAAACTATTTCATATGACAAATCTTTTTTTTAATTCAAGCAATGTCTACAATCTTAAAAATATCTGTTAACAATATTAATTTGGTAATAAAATTAATAAATTCCCATATAATTTTTATAAAAAAAAACTTTTAAATAAATATTTTTTAAAAAAAACTTAATCCAGTTCGCCCTTTTCGTTTATACATAGTAAATATATTGTAAATTGAATAAATAATTTATTTTTTTAAAAGATTTATTCCATAAAACAATAGCCGACAGAGTAATTTGTGCCATGAAGTTATATGGTAGACAGTTACCAATCTAGCATGAGCAATTTAATTTTACCAAGTCTTTTCCAACTTGAAACTTTTATTTAAAAATAAAAATAAAAATTGGTGCATGGTATTGTCTATAGGATCTTTCATGGCAGCTAAAATAAAAATTGTAACTCACTTTCAAAAAAAAATAAAAATTTGCAACTTTCCAAGTTTTGAATTCATATAGGGAAATATAGTTATCAAGCTACATGGTAAAGAGAAGAACGAATCAACATAGAAACTGACAAAAATATAGCATAAGCAATTTAATTTGATAATGTGTGAGCCCATGCAGTGAGTTTTGAACTCAGACCTCGTGTACGCAAAGACTTAACCACTAGACTAAAATCGCAACCTCATGAGTACTTTAATTTACCAAGTCTGTTTAGACTCAAAATTATACAATATAGAGTATACAGTTTCAAACTTTAGCACCTGTAAATTAAGAAAATAAATTTCCGAAAAAAAAAAAAACATTGTAGGAGTATCTTTTATAGAGCCAGAAAGTGAATAGAAAGATTACTGCAGTAATAGAAAGAAGATCATGGTAGAGAAGTAGGTTAAACACTAATCAACAATTTGGCAAAGTCTGGCTTCAAATCAGCAAATAGCAATGGGCTTGGCGTTTGCGCTGCTATATCAGATCCTTCAGGCTATTAAAACTATCAGCAATGACACACACAAACTAATGAAAGAGAGTTTTTATTATGAATGATGATGTCCAAAGGAATAATTTATGATACATAATCAAACACCAAAAAAGAATCTAATTTGTTATAATACATGGCCTGTAACATCCCTTCAAGGCCCATTATTTCTTCCAGATTCAAAATAAACAAATGGAAGGTTTTGTTCTCTTGACTGTGCAAAACTAATTCTCGCAAATGTCCCTCAAACGGGTGCTCCCAACTTCCTTATCAAGGAAACTGGATAAAATAAGAAATAAACACGTGCTGCAAGAGCAAGAGCAATTGCTAAAGGCTATTTCTAATAACATCTATTCTTCTTCTTCCCCGATCATTGAGAATGAGAAAGGATAGAACTTGTAACCATCTCCGTAGTAAAATTTGTTCTGGTATTCCACCCAATGGAGACGCAACGCGTGTAGAAAAGCACTTAGTGTTTCCATGACCAGCAATACACCGACAGTAGCAAAGATGAAAACAATTATACCCACGATAAGAATAACCACGTTGTTGTATCTGCGAAAAACAAAAACAAAAACAAAATATGAAACAATTAAAAGATTTTTTTTTTCAAGTATGAATACATGACCTCTTTGACTTTTAAAATTGAAATAGACAACGAGAAAAACTCCAAAAGGAACTGACACATGTATATAACACGCGTTTATACATCAATTATCAACCTTCATCACATGTTCCGTGATGCCACTTTGAAAGGTGAAAAAAATATTTACTTATTCAGTCTAATATTACCAATAAACTATAGACCTTGCTACCACCAAAAAAAAAAAAAACTCGATGGTTTTGAATTTTAATCATTGCTGTAAGCCTCAGAGAACTCCTCTTAGTAAAATTCGTATCTTCAAAACAGTATAATTTGCTCTATTAGTCCTAATTAAAATACTTTGTTTTCTAAGCATATACTAAAAAAAATCATCTCAAAAAGAGCATGAATTGCCTTTCTATTGTTTTCTAAATACCTACTGCCAAAAAAAAAAAAGTTTGCAACAATCTCAACAAGAGCATAAAACATGAGAATACCAATACAGATAAACAACAAAACAAAAACAAAATTTATTTCGACATACCCCCATGCCAGCATCAAAACCTTGTCGTAAAAGACAGAAGACAGCTCTGAGTGGGCCAAACTGCATTATATACAAAATCAACACAAGAACCATTAGGCTTTGGTGACAAAATTGAGTAATAAGCCTATGACTCTAATACCAGAAAATATTCATAGGGCTCATATAACATGTTTGCAATCAATAATTTCCCTCACCCAAATTTTTTGAAATTGAAGTTATTGAACCATGACATTTGAATCTTAACCAACATAAAAAATAATCCTTTCAGTTATTCTAATATAATCAATTTCAATAACACTATTACAGGCATTAGGTTACTCAGGTGATTATTTTTCATTTTGCACTAGTTCATCAGCAGTATCCCAAAGACAGAGAAGCCTCTCAAGTGACAAGTACCTTAATGCCCATAAACGAAGGTATGAAGCAGTATTTGAAACTGCACCGAGTACAAATTCAATAGTATGAATGAGCTGATGCACCAAAACTTCGCTAAATTCAAATTCTTCATGTTCGTCATGTGTTGTTTCTACTTGAAGACTTTCTTCAGCATGAAGAGGCACATATGAATCACCCTGGTGTCTCTGTAAAATCATTAATTTGACAGTGAGGAATATACGCTACACCTGATCACTCACAAGATGGGGGATCAACGTCTCAAAAACTTACACTCTGGTGCTGGCTTTTCAGAATAAAAGGCTTTGGCAACAGCATACAAGGTACAGAAACAAGAGCTAGCAACAGCAGAACCATCTGAAGTATAGGGAGGAAATTGCAAACACTTAGAACACAAAACATAGAAAATCGCTTACGAGAATAATTACAATATCAAATCAATATCCAGAATAAGAGACCTGAGTTGTCTTCTGGCCAGAGAAAAGCTGATTTTCACCTAACTCATCAGTAGGACTCAAAAACATGTATATCATTATGTGATATAAATCAGCTTTAGAGCCGGTGCACCATTTCACAACAATCAGCAGAGAGAGATAACCAAACAAACTGTTTAAAAAGATCATCTGTGGAATAAATTGGAACCTGCAACATTAAAAAAAAGTTACATTTCACATAGCTTTTCATATGTTGATAAAAAAAATAAATTCAAGTAGCTTGAAAATTAGGCAAAATTAGATTTGCTTAATTTTGGAAATGCTAATTAAAATCCAAGGCATACCATATATCCACACAGCTTCTAAAGAATTTGGCATTGAAGAAACTCATTATGATTCCTAGGTTCATTTGAGCAACACCAAGGAGGATTGACATCTTCATCTTTAACGAATTAAGAAAAGGCAACTCGCTACGTGAACCATGCCATACAGGATCTAAACCGAATGGATATGCTTCTCTAACTTTAATCAATCCATCCACTGTAGCACCCCTGGAAAGCATTTCACAGGTATATAAACCAGACAAACAAAAATAAAGAGATTTTTTATTATTAAAAAAAAGGCCAATATGCAAATCAGGGTCGTGTTTATACTTGCAGGAAGGATCACGGCATTCATAAGCAGACTTTCCAAATAATTCAAATGGGACTGAAAAGAACTCGTTATAGATAAAGCCTGTATATATAGAGAAGATTGCCATCATCAAAATGACATATCGACCTCCAAACATCATCTCCATGATGTCTCCCAGTTTCTGCAGTGAATAAAATAAGCTGCGGTTAGGCATGAATCAGACTCTTACAAAGATATAACTCAATACAGTTACAATAAAAATGATGATCTAAATTGAGCAAACGAAATTGGCAATATTATCCGGACACCCGAGGATGTTTTTGTATTTTTTTGTACCCAATTTTTGATAAAATCTCGTATTTAACCCGATTCATCCTAGCATTTTAGGAAATCATATCACCTAATTTATACAGGTTCTAAATATATTAGATATTTACATATGTATTTATACAGAAACATCTAGTTTGGTTACACTGCTAGACACTACCCAGGCCTTACAGAATTCGAGCTCTATGTGCATTCAACCATAACCAATAAAAAGCAGCAAAGGCTCTTGGTAACAGACACTATGAGCATCAATAAAATTTGGGGCACATGAACTGTAAACAAATTATGACATTTAATTATGCATGTATTATCTAAAATCTTAAGAGGCAATAAGGTGATGGTTTCCTCAACTTATTCTTTAAAAATCTAAATCTTATCAACCAGTGAAGTGAGTGAACCATTCATTAGAGCTAGGTTTGCCATTATCCAACAAAGAATTCCAAGTTTGGTACCTAAAGCTCATATCATAAGTGAAACAGTGGTAACCAAATTAACCTTGTATGTGCTTTTGCAAGGTATTATATTATTTCCCAAGTATCTTCAAACTTAGTGGCTTTTCCTTGTTAATTTTCATTTCCACTCATTAGTATCACTAGAGGTGCTATTGCTTCTTTTTTCAAAAAGGAAAAACGACAGTTTAAATCACAGATTCACAGGTGAAGAAGCATATCGTGGACACCCATACAACTAGAAATGGTAGTGGCACTAATGGGTGGTATTGGATTTTTTTTTTGGTAGACACAAATACAGCCATATTTCTATAACGATAAGTTATTAAAACATTACTTTTAAATTTCTTATTTGATAATTTTTATCTTTACATTGGTGTTATCTTATGTAAGTGTAAAAAATAATTTAATTGTTTGTCTTATATTAAAATTCAGTGATTGCAAGTTTTTTTATTGCACTAAAAATGGATGTCCGATAATATAGTTCAAATTTTTTTTGGGAAATTCCCATTGGTGCTATGGTGTTTTAGCGAATTCCCAATGGTACTACCGATTTATTTTTAATCCCAACGGTAATACCTCTTTATGATTAAATTCCCAAATATAGCATCATGGATGAATATTCCGTTAAGTAACGAAATATTCCGTTAATATAATTAAATAAAAATAATAAAAAAAAATAGCCTATGCAAGGTTTTACGGGTCATTTTAGCTCTTAAATGGTCAGATTTGAGATTGGAATTTGTAAAAAACGACCCGATTAGCCCTGATTTACGTTCCCGATTTGTCTCAATTTGCGCGCATTGATCTACGTGTAAAGAAAATAGTCTGCTCAAGGTTTTACGTGTCATTTTAATCCTTATGGGATCCGATTTGAGGTTGGGATTTGCAAAAAACGACCCGATTAGCCACAATTTACGTTCCCGATTCGCCTTGATTTTCGCAAATTGATCTACACGTAAAGAAAACTAGGCTGCTTAAAGTTTTACGGTTCATTTTAACCCTTATGGGGTCCGATTCGAGGTCGGAATTTGCAAAAAACGACTTGATTGGTCCTAATTTGCATTCCCAATTCGCCTCGATTTGCGTGCCTTGATCTACGCATAAAAAAAATAGTCTACTCAAGGTTTTACAAATCATATTAACACTTAGGGGGTTTGTTTTGTTAGTTATGATTAAGTATTTTTTTAATATAGTTTTTTAGTTAATTATAGTTAAGTAATGTATTTCTTTTAGTTAATTTTAACGGTTTTTTTTATTAATAAAATCACATTTGGGAATTTAACCATAAAGAGGTATTACCGTTGGGATTAAAAATAACTCGGTAGTACCATTGGGAATTCGCCAAAATACGGTAGTACCAATGGGAATTTCCCAATTTTTTTTTAGTCATTTGTTAAATATGGTTCTCACTTCTCAAGGACACTATATACTAAGTCTTATTATTTGAGATACAAATTTAGATTTTTTTTTTTTTACTAATATGGTTATCTATATTACATTTGGAACATAAAAAATATAAATCTCTAAACCTGCTGGGTCGACCCGAATCCGAAGCTCATGGGTCATAAACTGATAAACCTAAACATGTATTTTAGGACCCTAAACCATTACTAACCCGACCTATTCGACCCGAACTCGGAAGTATTTTATCCCGACTTGTTTGACAGGTCTATGTGTGTGAGAGCCAAGGCAACGATATTCGAATTGTCACGAGAAACCTTTGGATTTTGAATCATCGTAAAATAATAGTGCTGGTAAAAGTATAGTAGAACGCTTTTACAATAGTCTTATCCATAAGCAATCAATGGACTTGTGTGTGTGTGTGCGGGGGTGGGGGGGCACGCGAAAAATGTGTCTCATACATATCTTTCATAAAATCACTAAATAGGAGGGCCATACACTAAACACAAATTAAACAACGTTCGTTTACTATTTGAAAACAAACCAAAAAAAATAAAAACAAAATACTGTAAAGATACTTGATTGCCATAGTAATTTCAGAAACTAACCTGACTTGCGAGCTTCTTTTCCCTAATTACAAGGTATAAAGTTGCAAGTAGTATGCATATACCATGCCCCCAGTCACCAAACATGACTGCAAACAGGAATGGGAAAGTAACAATTGTGTACACAGTTGGATTTGCTTCTTGATACCGAGCAATCCTGCACATAAAGCATTGAGCAGTTGATCACCTCAGAAATGTTGAACAAATGAAAAGGATACTAGGCAATGAAACTATGCCAAAATATTGATTTCCATCCACTCTAAACACTCCACAATGGGGGAAAAAAATCCGTTCAAGCTTTTAAGATCTGCTACTGAAACAAAGCATAGAACCCAATAACATTTTCTAGTTTACAAGTTTTAACACTTTCAACATGTGAAATTGTGAATGACACATGAAGAACAAGGAATAAGGGCATGAACATAGAATTTAAACAAGGTTGAAATTTCACAAGAAATACAAAAATACACTAGTGGAGCTGAGTGCCAACTTATTGGCTTTATAGGATCCTCAGCAGCATTATAAAGGGACAACAGATACTTGGAGATTAAAAGAAGTAAATACACAACATGCCAATTGGTCAGAGAATTCTAAAGCATAAAAGGTTTTTTTTTGTTTTGGTAAACAAAGGCATTAAAAGTTGCCTCCTCCAAAAAACACAACATTCAAGGCCACCCTTATCCTCAATTATTTTTGCAACTTAAATTCCTTCAAGAGTTTGATGAGGATGGAGGTCAACAAATTTCAAAAGGTCAGAGTCTGCTCCAGCGACTGCATGCATCGTCCCTCCAAATATGTTTCACACTCAACAATGGTACACTTACTAATTTAAGATATAACATATAAGGAGATATATTTTTAGCAGGGAATGGGATACATTACAAGACATATCTACTCAAAAAAAATCAGGGGTTCAATCAGCATATACATAAAAAAAGAATTGTAGAAGACTTGATCTCTGCTAGTCTCTAGAATGTAGTAAATTTCCCCAATTAAATATGATCAATAGTAAAATAACTCCCTTCACATTTTAGATAAGTCACCCAATAATTTGCTGGCATATTTTAAACAGGGTATGTGACAAGGCACAGATATGTTAAAAAATATTACAAAAGCATAATGTACTTATAAAACCCAAAAATTAAAAAAAAACTATGTGCTCTCATTTATCAACAAGGAGAATTTTAAGGAAATATTAAAACAAAAATATGATAGGTTAAAATCAAGAAAATTATGGGAAGAGATGCTGAAGAACATTCTTGAAAAAACATAATTGAATCAAAATGAGCTCTAAGAAACAGATTGCAATAAGTCTTTCTTCATATTCAAATAGAAGAATTTTGTAAGATAGCAAAATTTGGCAATTATTGATGAGTATACACTGCTATGCAGCTATGTGACTTTTATTTAAGAATAAATAGACATTAACATGCAAGTAGCTATGAAGGAGTTGGCATATTAATCAAGCACCATAATAGGAAAAACAACGTACCCATCTTAGTTGCAAGTATAATACACAGGAACATTAATAAAAAAAAAAATGTCATCTTATTCTAGTGAGAGTTCTTTCGGAACGATAGAACAAAGATTGGAGTCTACTTGCTACAATTATAAGATTGATGCCAGTATGCCACGTTGATGATAGTTGAAGGGAAAAAATGTCATTTTAACGCTTGAACAAAAAACAAAAAGACACCACCTATTTTGATCATGATTAAATATTCATATAACAGCAGTCAAGCTTCAAAAAACAAATGGCTTACCCATATGCGTCAACAATCTCCTGAAACGAATTGGTAAACTTGTTTGTCTTGAAATAGGTTGGAGGTGACTCTCTTGTATATAGAACCTGGAATATTGCTTCAACTTGAGAGTTTGAGTCCAGCTTCGCCCTGCGCAAGGCATCCTGGATCTACATTGAACATGTATCCCTTCAAATTCAATATGTCTAGACAAAAAGATGTGCAAATATAATTGACCACAAAGTCACACCTCAAATAGATTCTGTCAGAAATTTACCTGATTCGTTGCAAAAACTGGGCACCAGCCTTCTGCCACAAGACATTTTTTTGTTACATCCATACTAAGCATGTTCAATGTGTGGTAAATGGATTTCTCCTTTCTCACCTACAAAAATAAGAAGACAAAAAAAATTCAATAATGCAAGGCACAATGGCATTGTTGAGCTACAAAAATAGATGATTTTAGATAAGGATTTCAACAGACCAGTAGGTTCCACTGCTCAAACTGATCAGCAATAGTCTGCAATAAGTTGCCACGATGCAGAAGTCCTGCATCAACTGTTGTTCTGAGCTCCGAAAGTCTACCTGAAACCTAAATATCCATTATCCAATTTAGGTCAGCAAGTTACATAAACAGAATAGATCTACACAAAACTGAAAGCCATACTAATGAAGTTGAAGTAAGAAGTAACTCTCTTTCAATAGTATAGGATTTAGGGTTTGAGAAAATGAGTGATAGGCATAATCACTCGCAGAGCTGTACATTTTGAAATGTAATGACAGCAGGCATGTACTAAACAAAGAGGAGGACAATGGAAAGGATAGTTTAAGTTGAAGTTCAGAAGATGAATTCTTGTACAAAAAAGGGCACTAGCAAGGTTTATAAACGATGCTAAAAGAATGGCGAATGAATAAGTGACTACAAGTGCGGGGGAGACACACAGACAATATATCTGTAGGAAAAAATGGTTACAAAGACTTTTCACTTCATCAGCATTCTTCACCTTTTCATGGGAGAAATTTTCCTTTTTTCTTCTTTATTCATTCTCTGTGGGGTTTTGTGTGTGGACAGGGGACAAAGTAAACAACAGAAAAGGACAAATTGAAGCTGAATTAAAACCATAAACCACACCTCTTTCAACATTTGATCTTGTTTATCAAAGTCCTCACTGAAAGGATAACGATTTGCTCCAAATGCTTCACATATCTTCAGAATTTTATTCTTTGCTCTTTCTCCAGAATAGAATATAACAAAAACATTTTTCTCAACCTAAATATCAGAAGAACGCACCAGACTACAAGTCAATAGTGCTCCACAAAAAACAATCTAGGAGCCATAAACAGAAACAGAAGGAACAATTTAGCATTAAAACTACATTCAATATGGGTGTTGTTCCGCAATTAGAGTTTATAGTTTCTATATTAGCAGTTAGATGATTACCTTTTTAAGTAAGTAAATTTGACTAATGATTTGAATAGTTGATTGCACTGTGTTTAGCAACTGATTGCTGGAAGCTACATACTTTTTAATTGCTTAAAATGACATTTATGGAAATTGCTACATTTTTATAAGGTAAGAGTAGTAACTTAGAAAAGGATAAAATGTACTACGTATTTTACATAATAATAATACTTCAATCCACTAACAAGCTCTTTGTAAATGACAGTTTTCATGCCAAAACACATTCTCAATACTCCCTTTACCCAACATTCATTTAGAATTTTTGACTAGTGAAACATCTAAATGCAGTTAAAAACTCTAAAATATTTTTGACTAGTGAAACATCTAAATGCAGTTAAAAACTCTAAAATCTCCCCAAAACTCTCTCCACCAAACAAGGCTATGATTGGACAACCATTCAAAAGTAATATGGCTGCATTAGCCATCTATAGGAGGATTGACATTCTTACACATGCACCCTAAAAAAATACAGAACCGAACTTAATGGTCTAGCCAAGTATCCATTATGTATGACTATTATACACTGAATAAATAAGATTGAGAATGAGACCAAACCATTATTCTTATGTGTTTCAACTCCTGGAAAAAAGAGGAGCAAAACAGCAGGAAAACACATAATGAGGTGTAATTGACCTCATAATAAACCTACCTTTAAACAAATCTGAATTTATAAAACGGTTTTAATTTGTTTCGGAAAACTAGTAGCCTTCCTTTCCGCATATTGCTTATGACAGTACTGCTTTAGATATACTAACAACTTTCTAGGACAGAACAACAGCCTTGAACATAAACAGAGAATAAGATCCCAATATAAAGCTGAGGCAAGGCATAACAAAAACCCGCACATACATCCAATACAAAAGTAAAATACCCCAATGAATAAAACTATTTTTAAAAATGTAATGCTGCAATAACAGTGTGGTCAATACAAAACAGAGAAATCGCAAATGGGAAAAATGGTGGAACTGGTTCGAAAACAACAGAAAATTCCAAAAGCATAAAGAATAGAGCACGAAAACGATAATAGTCAGAACCTTCTCTCCAGAAGCAGGATCCATCACAGGATTCTCCACTGTAGTCTGCCTTACAAAAACATTGCCCCTAGTAGCACGAAACAAGATCCTCTCAAATGCCATAGACTTTTCCCTGGGTACAAGACCTGTAAAGAAACCCAGCTGCACAGACTTTGATGGATCACCAGCCTTGTCCTGAACACAAGTCCACAACATTAATCAAAAAGAAACAAAAGGCAAGAAAGACATTAGAGGTACAAGCACAACAGAGAATAAGATCAAGCCTACTTGGTCAGACAGTAATGGCGTGTCCAAGGAATCTTCAGTTTGTTGTGCTTCCTGCTCCCTCTGCTGAGAAGCAGCACTTCTTTGAGCTGAATGGAAGAATTCCCCAGCCTGAAGGATAGATAAACACACTATTTAGCTTCAATGTAATCATCATAAAAATACAGAAAATCCTACTATTTCACCTACTACCATGCTTAAAGCTTAAAATTTTAATGTGTCCAGATTATAAAATAAAAAAATTCAAAGAAACTTACCTTTTGTAGAACAAGTTTATACTCAACAAGTTCATTATAAGTGCGCTGTAACTTTTCATTGTTTGTATTCATCTCGGAAAGCTCTGCTTCTAGCTCTGCAAGTTTCACCTAGAAACAGAAAATCACATGCCGTTCAATACATGCGATTTAAGGGGAAAATGAAGCAACAAAATGATTGGAAAGAAGGAGGATTCCCAAAATACCTCCACATCATCCACTTTTATATCATTCCGAGTGAAAGAATTTGGTGGAATAGAAATGCCAGCATTTGACATTTGTTCCTTGAAATATCGCAATCTGCGAGCCATCTCTCCACATTTTTTAATCTACAAAGAAGATCACTCATTTAATAAATCAATTGATATGCAAAAATTATATAACATAAATAACACAATTAGAAGTCCTTGACTTTGGACAAAAGTCAAAAACAGTCGCTTCATCTTTACAACCATAGGGATAAACTAATAAAGCTAATAGAGTATTTCTATATCCTACAGGTGAGATCACAAATAGAACTTCCCAGCCATGCCCAACATGGGAACCACTTTAGGTTACCAAATAGATGATAAACTTAATATCAGTCATTCAGTCCAATCAAGGAGAACTACAGGAAGTGCCTATTGTTAATTAGGACTTTAGGAGACACCGATTGATAGCTCAAAACCTAGGCCTTTATGTTAGAGTTGAGATCTCAACAAAGGATACTTCATGCATCAATGTTCGTGTATGAAAGAGGTCAAAAACTATGCCTGGCTATTAAGGAGCAACAACTTTGCTAATTAGATAATACATTCTACATCTTGCTGAACAAAAAGGACTCAAAATCCATGCTCAAACAAGATGGTAAACAGAGAGGATCAGAATAAAGGAGGGCTTCTGAATTAGTGATGCAAGCAATCAAATGACACAAGTACACTAGCAGAACTGCAGTGAAAGACGGAAATGGCATGTTTCACCAACAATGCAAGTATACCACATAAGGTAAGATAAATTAGACTTTTAGACAGATATTTTGCATAGTTAGAGTCAAAGCAGAAATGCAAAGGAATAGCATTATGTTAACATACCTGATTTGCATAAGTTCTCTGGAAAGGACTCTTATCTGTGTTCAACTGGAAAAAATATTGGAGGTAAGAAAATCTGATATAGTGATATACAATGTCACAATGAAGTGCAAAGCAACAGAAATAACACAAAAATTCCGCTTAGAATGTATAAAGAGTTTTAGGGGGGAAACATCGGAGTATATCAAGCCGAACAAGGCACACATAGACTAGAATGAAAGAATTTGAAAGTTAAAACTACTATTTTGACAGCACACGAAAGGGTAAAAAAGGATAAGTATGGCTATTGTAGTACTTTTTTATTTTCTATGCCAAACTGCACTTGGAGTATTATAACTAAAAAGAATCAAGGCTAGTAGGCACACACTAGTTATCAATCTCAACTGCATAGTGTATAATGATCACTTAGAAGCTAAAGGCTTGTTGCTATACTCAGCACACAAAACTCCAAAGATCTGGACCATATACCTGATGTATTCAAGGAAAGCAGCAACAAATTTACAAAACCAATCTTCTGATAAGTAAGCTATTGAACAACTGAACTCGTATTCTCAAATGCTTCTTGATGGTTTAAGGGAAAATGTTAGTCCATACTCCATGGAAGCAATATAGTTTCTAATTTTTATAGATTAGAAAAACAACCAAATTATACTGGAGGCAGCGTAACAATGGACATCAATGTTTATAAATTACTCTGATGGAATCAATCAGTGCTGAAAATATGGGATACTTCAACGCTTCCGGTGTAACACATAATCCCTTAACTTTAATCAACAAATTTCGGCAAACTTCAACGCTCAAAGTACATTTGCATCTACTACCTCCATAACTTTTTATTTGCAACGATGAGACATCTTTACTCTCAACCCTATCTCAATCATTGCAAAAAAAAAAAGTTAGTAAGGCATTACTACGAAAATAAAAGATTTCTTTGCTTCTTACTTCATGGTATAACGCGTCAATCTTAACAATGTGACGCATTGCATTCATAAGCCAGCTAAAACTACGTTGACTTGTAAATTACGAGAGATAAAAAAAACTTGCAAAACATTAATCACAAAATCATGTCATCAATAACAATTCCGCATGAAAAAAAAAACCAGAAATCGAAGCAACAATCAACGATCATCAATGACATAAACAAAAGAACGAAAACAATAAATCAAAAAAGAACTTCAAAAAACGACAAAAACACAACATAGATTGATCCAATAAGTAATCAGATAACAACATTACAAACATATTGGAATCAATAACCAAAATTCACCGGCAAAACAAATAAACAATCAATAATTGAGGAATTACAAACAAAAAGAGAAAATCAGAAACAAAAATATGATCGAGAGAGAAAAAACGAACATCTTTAAACTGGAGAAGTCCGAGTTCGCCGAGATAAGACACGGTGAGGTGAGAAGATTCTAGAGGAACGATGAGTTGTACCAATTGCATCTCTTCGGACCTCATCAGATCCATTGGAGGACAACATCCTACCATTGTTGATCGCCTTGAGTTTTCTCTCTCCTCACTTTCTCTCTCTTCTGCTACGATTTGTGTTGTTTTGATTGTTTCCCTCTCCTCTCTTTGTGTCTGGCTAAGAAGATATCATAGTGTCACGAAAGGGCGAGATGGGAAAAAGAAATTGAAGTTGTTTTTTTTTGTTTTTTTCGGATGATATATACGGAGTACAATTTAATTTTAATTCTGAAAATGAAAATAATAAAAATAAAAAATTAATCTTTCAACCACGTTCTTTCTGACAGCTAAAACCTGTCTTCTAATGACCCCTTCGTAGATCAGTACTATACCTGAAATAATTTAGGCCTACACTTTTTCCCATCATTCATTCATATGATTGCATGATATGGCTACGGTAGATATGTAGATTGTGGTGGAACGTTATGCAAAATATATTCTTACGGCGTAATGTTTGATTGTTGGTAATAAAATATAGCACTCATTCTGTCCTAATTTTAAGTATTTTATTTTGACTGATGACACTATTTACATATCGCTACTGTAGATCTGTAGATTGTGAAGGAACATTATGCAAAATATACTCTTACGGCGCCATATTTGATTGTTGGTAATAAAATATAGTACTCAATCTGTCCCAATTTAAGTGTTCCACTTTAATTGATGACACTATTTACATACAAATTTTGAATCCTTCTAATTCTATATAGGTAAGAAAAAACATAGTTATGTGAAATCTAGTTTGATTTATCTCGATGTATATTTTTTAAATACTTCTAATTAAAGTTATAGCATGAAATATTTAAAAGTATAATATACACACAATTTGTGTGTATATAAAATCTAGTTTGATGAATAATTATGTACACACAAATAATTATATACACACAAAAGATTATAATTATATACATTGAGACCGTTCTAATTTGATGTATTTGTGTGTATAATTATTTATGTGTTTAATTATATACACACAAAAAAGTTTGATTTTTTATATACTTTTTAAAAAATACTTTTTTAAAATTATATACACACAAAAGTATAATTTATATTTGTCTCAACTACCCCTCAATTTTTCTAATTACATACATCCAAAAAAACATCTAGGAGTCCATTCCACTCCATTTGTTGCGTTTTTTTTGGAACAGATGAAATATATAATTTTTTGTTATATGTAGCTTAAGATAGATTTAAAGTCGTTTCTCGAGAAATATAAAAAAGTGAATGTAGCACTTATTTTTGAACAGATGGAGTATTAACAATGAATTTAAAGCATAATTTAGTAGGGGAACAAACCACAAAATATCCATTAAAACATTTTGACACTTCCAAGTTCCAAACAAATGACATTTTAATAACTACAGCTATCATAACGACGAGAACACTAACATGTAATTACAAAAATTGGTTGCCATGGACTTGAGATATTAATGAAATTTCTTGAGCTCTTCAATCTTAATACAACTTTACAACAAACATACTACTGCTGAAGCCAATAAATATAAATGAAACTCCTCAAGTTAGAGGGGGGGGGGGGGGGGTAGACTGCTATTTCTTCCAAGTCTGAGGTCTTTCGCAATACTCTTCTATATTCTCTTAACACTATCACCATGAATGGATACGAATCCTTCGCTTGCAAGCGTTGTTAATGCATTCCGCAGCTGGTGAATTGCAGGGCAAAAGGGTCAACCAATACATACATAGCAGGTAGCAAGTACTCCCTCCGTTACATTTGAAACTTTAAAAGTAAAAAATCTTTATTACATCTTTATTATATAAAAGAAAATACATATTCATATGAGATCCTATTAGATTCGTCTAGATGATAGTTTTTTAGATATCAACTTTTATAAAAAAAATTACAAGGTATAGTGGAAAATATATATGTTTAAACAAGTGCATTGAATACCAAAAAACAAACGTAACAAACATTGTGAAACGGAGGGAGTAACATATAAATAAACAACAGAAACAAAGAAAACTACTGTATAAGCTTACATCATTAAGGTGAATCTCAGCACCAGAGCTCTGCTTCTTCAGCTCTTCAAGCAGCTGCAAGATGAATCAATTGATGAATCACCATCATACATTTCATAAACACTAAGATGCTTTATGGGGCTCTATCTATAGTTTGTTTGTTACCTCTAATGTGCGTACTGCCGGTCCACCCATTTGCAGCTTCTCCGTGATTACATTTCGTGTTGCAGACAACATTTGTTCTCGTCTGATCCTTTCACTTGCTGATATTCCAGTTGTAATTAGATCCATGTCAATGGTTCCTGCAAATTTAAATTCAAAATAACTTTTTAATATTCTGTACATGGAAAGAGCTACTTTTTAATATCAATGATTCAGCGTAGATGCAGATAGTAGGTAGTTTGTTAATCATTCACACAGAAATACACATTAATGGCACTTATGAGTTTTTTTTAAAAAAAAAAATCAAATTTTACAGCTAAGAAACACACAGAAGCTGGATGGATTGGTATTTGTTAGTGCATTTACCTGTGGAGTGATCAGTTGCTGATTGTTGCAATGCAACCTCTAGCAGCCGGATAGCTTCAATCACATCACCCTTCTCAACCTTCATGTATCAAAATATTATATCTAACTTCATTTTAATACTAAAAGGAAGTTCATATTTCATCCATAAAAGACTCAAAATTTACTAACCCACTCAGAGAAACGCATCCGAGCCAATGCTTCACTAAGCCGTATTAAACTCTCAAGCTGCCTAGGTGTTGCAGTTATAACCTGTTCAACATAATAAATATATCAGATCAAGAATCCCACAAACATAATTTTTAACTTCCATTATGCTGAAAATATGTATTTACCAACTATGATCATATAGTTGATTACCTTCTTGCTGCTTCCTGGAAAGTCTCCTCTTCTTCTCATCTCAACATATCCACGGGTCAATTCTTCAGCAGCATCATCTGACAATCGTGGGTGAATATGTTTTCTTGCATAACTCACATAGGAAGTCAATGTCTGAAGGTCCAAAAAATCCTGCTGTGCACTCTGCAAAGTGGAATAGAAAAGGATCAGGCACATGCTAATTGCGAAAATGCTGTTCGCTTGCACCAGAAAACAGAAGCACTGATCAAACCTCTGGGTCATCAAAGTGAAGAGCAACTATATGCTTTGCAAGACGCCTATCGTTTTGTTCATCAGCTTTGTCAAGTATCAAATATATCAAATCAAATCTGTCAAAGAATAAGAGTTTAGAAAATATACAAATAACAAGGGGCATCCATATACAAATGCCTCCTACGCATTCATGGTCCAACCTACATGAAGTACTAGACTACTATGGTATATTTGATTTATCTCACTCTTAGAGGTGTTTTTCCCTTTACTTTCCTTCTTTTCCCTCTTTTTCTAGCCTTTTCTTCTTTCTTTCTTTTCCCTTCTATGGAAATGTGAGTTTCGGGCGGTTTTTCAGCTTAATAGTGGATTTTTATGATTTATATTGTCCTAAGCTTGTTTTGTGTGTTCTTTTGTAGGAAATAGGAGCATTGGCCACGTTTCAATAACCGAAGAGGAACCTAGAAGATGCGAGGGAAGCATCCGTGGAGCTAAAGTTGAAGAATTGGGCAATTTTGAAGTTCAGGAGCAAAACTCGGGCGAGCATACCCCAAAACTCCCGAGTTGAGTTGAATTTGCAAGCAGAGACAGAGGACAAAAACTCAGACGAGTTTCTTCCAGGCTCAAACAAGTTCGTGTTCTAGGGAGTTGCTGACTCGCCGAGCTTGGGTGAGTTTTCCCAGGCTCGGGCGACTTTGCGCTCCCATTCCATATCCTCATTTTCTTCTATTTTCTTTCTTTTCTTCCCTTTTCCCCTTACTCCTTGTATCGGATTGGAGGGATATCCCCATTTTGTAATTTAGGGTTGTAGAGAGAATTAGGTTTAATTTCATTTTTCCCTTCAAAATAGTTAAGTGCACATTTCAATTTCAATTTCAATTTCAATTTTCTATTCTCTATCATTGTTCAAGGTACTTTTGAATTTTGATTTAATTAATTAATGCAATCTTTAATTCTTATTTCATTATTTGTTCTTCATTTATTCTATTCCTTTTGATTATTTTTGCGCTCTAGTTTATTTTCTTTAGGTTTTCTTTTATTTCAACCTTTCCATTCCTCAATTGAGTTTTCATTTTATATTTGTTCTTAGTTTAAACCATGTTTTGTGGCTAATTTCCCTTTAGGCTCTGTTTTCCTTGAAAATTGTTTTCCCATTTTACATCGTTTACTTTGGGTGAAAAAAGAAAATATAAAATTTGAAGTGAAAATTCATTTTACACCATAGTGGAAACATTTTCCCCCAAATTTGGGAGTAAAATGTATTTTCCGTGCAAGTAAACATTGAAAAATTTCTATGAAAATAAGTTTTCCAAGGTAAAATGTTTTTTATGGAAAATCATTTTACATCGAAAACATTTTACACCCAAGTAAACAGACCCTTAGTCGAGGTAGGGTGAAACCCTATTAAATTCACTTTAGATTGTTAATGCTTGAAAATTGATGATTGAGGAATTTAAATAATTATTCGATTCATGCATAATATTTTTTATTAAACACCTTGAGATATAGGTTTTTAACAAAGTATTAGATTTATTAACCTCCTAAAAACAAATTGAATCTTATTTATTGTTTGAATTAATCCTTCAATGAAATTCATGGTTTTAATTTATAATTTTTATGTGAATTTAATTGTGGAGAATCCTTGCTTTGACGTTGTTTAAATTTGACTAATTTATCACTATAATTATTTCAGTCTTTTCATTTTCTTCCCTTTTTTCCCCATCTTTACCCAATCAAATCTTCAAGCTAGCTTACATTCAGTAGGTTAATTTCAATGTCTATTGTCTAGACCTAGTGGATTTCACCCTTTATCTATATTAATTTAGGGGTTGTTTGGTTGTCAAAGGGGAAAGAGAATCACTTTAGGAATGGGAATGAGAGAGAATGGAAAGGAAAAGTGTTAGATTTAATTAGTTGTTTGTTAAAAAAAAATAAAATATGACTCTCCATACCACACCACCACCACCCCAACCCATGCCCACCACAACCGAAACCATCCACCTCCCCTCCCCTCCCTACTTCCGACGCCGCCACCGCCACCGCCACCCCACCCTCTCCCCAGCCCTACCCAGCCACCCCACCCCACACCGCGAAACCCTAAACCCCAAAACAAAACCAAAAAAAAACTAAAACGACCTCCACCACCTCCACCACCCACGAAACCACCCTTCCTCTGCTCGCCACCCTTCGCCGCCCAGCCGCGAGTAGAGGAAAGGTGGTTTTGGGGTGGTTTCGGGGTGGTCTAGGTGGTGGAGGTGAATTTAGGGTTTTTTTTTGTTTTTTGCATTTAGGGTTTCGTGGGGTGGGGTGGGGCGGCTGGGCAGGGTGGGGCTGGGGTGAGGGAGGGGCGGCGGCTCCGAAAATGGGTGGGGGGAGGGGAGGTGGTGGTGGAGGTGGTGGTGAAGGTGGATTTTTTTTAGGGTTTTGGTGGGTGTCCGTGTGGGGTGAGGTGGGGTGGGTGGGGCTGGGTGACGGTGGGTGGGGGTGGGGTGGGGTGGGGCTGGGTGGGGCTGTGGTGGTTGGGTGGGAAAGTGGGGAAAGGGAATGGAAAAGATAGGGGGAGGGAGGGTTTGTAAAAGTGTTAGAATAGGGGAATGGGGAGAGGAAAGGGAATGGCAAAAGTGGCATTACAAATACTATCAAAGGGAATGGGGGCAGTTGATTCCCATAACCTTTGATCAATACCCCAGCCAAACACACCCTTAGAGTCTGTTAGGTTTCTTTTGCTTTGGATCTGAAAACATAAAAAGCCACTGTCAATATTATATAGAGCTCACTTGAGATAAGTTGCCAAGAGATGAACAGATTTAAAGAAGGAACCACACCCCGTAACCTTGACCTACTCCATTTTGCAGGATTTTATGCATTACCTTAAGCAGGTACAAATTAAGAATATAGGATCATGATAGTTTTATTTTTATATATATTATCAAAGAACTTCAGAATTGTGTAGTTAACATCAAAGTTGACAACGTACATTACTAACCGTGTTATGTTATGAAGAGATCTACGCATTACCTTGACAATAAGGTAGGAGGAAGGTGGATATTGTCAATAACAGACAAGCGAGGATTATAGCGTGAACCACTGGGATTTGCACAAGCCAGTACTGAGGTTCTAGCATTAAGGGAGGCAATGATTCCAGCCTTTGCAATTGAAACTGTTTGTTGTTCCATCACCTAGGTTAGTTGAAATTGAAATGAGAAGTTAGTAGTTATAATCAGCTACACTAAAAGCGGAGGGTTCAATAATTTAGAAAACAGTTAACCTTTTGGGTTAAAACAACAAAAGCTTTGCATGAGTAAAATGAACAAAGTAAGTAAATTTCTACATGAGCAGATGAATTATCACCTCGTGTAACATGCTTCGTGCACTATCAGACATTTTGTCAAATTCATCTATGCAACATATGCCTCTATCACTTAAAACAAGGGCACCACTCTCCAAAACCTGAAATTTTGACATAATCACACATCAAGTAAATTAGATAATTCTGTTTCACACCTTAAAATGGCAATGCCAATGATTTGAAACGACCACAAATAAGTATGTCTTACAGTTTCCCCTGTTTCAGGATCTTTGGCAACATAGGCAGTCAATCCAACAGCAGAGCTTCCTCGTCCACTCGTGTATATCCCACGAGGGGATAGCTTATGGATATACTGCAGTAGTTGTGACTTACTAGTCCCAGGATCACCAACAAGAAGGATGTTGATATCACCACGAAAACTAGCCCCAGAACCCAATTTCACTGCACTACCACCAAACAGCTACAGAAGGGACAATTGAGCAAAATCAGAAACAATCTATAAAGAGTTGGACTATTCAATATAATCAGCTTAGCAATTCTGTGTACCTGACAAAGAAGGCCTCTCTTGACATCGTCAAGCTCCCAAATATTTGGTGCCAACGATCGTGTTAGCCGGTCATATATATCAGGCAGTTTTGATAACTCCTTTAATTTGTCCACCTGAAAATAGGATAATAGGAAATGCATAGATCACCGTTAATTTTACTAAATGATTCGATAGTGAATAAGGTTTGCAGTGATCATAGCATTCAATTACCCTGTCTTGATAGTCAATATTCATATCATCTTCATTTCTGCTAGGGCCAATCTCTGCCTCCATGGGATCTTCACTCTGCATCCTTGACTTGTCGGTTTTCCTTATATGGAGACAATCAATATAAGTCTGTCAAGATAGGGGAAAAAAAAAAGCAAATAAAGTTAAGCAATAGGTTCTTTATGTCTCAAATAGTTCACTGGGGAGTGAGGATACAAATACTAGATACATGCCTTGAACAATGATTTCACATTTCTTTGCGTAGGTCCAACTCTAACACTCATTGCCCTGTAAATTCCAGTGACCTAATAAAGGAGACACGGAAAACCACATGTTAAAAAATGATAATTGAATAGAAGGGCAACAATCATTCACTTGTAAAGGCTCACCTCAACGCGGTCACCAGGCTTCCCTGAATCCACCAGCTTGTCGTGCAACAACAAGCTCACTGTGTGAGGTGTCCCTCCATCAGGAATCTCATCTGGTGTCTCTTGGAGCCGAACAATCTGCTTATCAGCAAATCTGGTGGTAAAACCCATTTAACCCAGAATCAGCAGATGTATTATATAAACTTGTCATTGCTCTTGAATGAATTTTTTGTATGCTTTCAACTTCTATCAAGTCTTGACAACAACTATTCTGAAACTAAGCTAAAGTTGACTTGTTAAATGGAGCTGCTTCTAGTTTTTCCCAAACTAACATAGACTACCTTTTTCCTAAGTAGTTTAAGCCTATGCTATATTCAGCTTCCACCTGAATTTCAATACATGTGTCATAAATAACAATAACCATTTGACCAGCTAAATTTGTCCCAACATCATTCTCAAAGTAAAAGATGAAATATACACAGTTCACAACCGAGAGAGAGAGCCCTCTTTAAAACAAACATAAGATAGGTCCACAAGAAAACCTCTCCTTTAACTAGTTTTAGATCAAGACTACGGCGGTTACCCGTTAACAACAAGCAAGTGATGAATCATAAAGCGTTCCTCACAAATTACATGACCATCATCACAACAGCAGACATAATTAGATGTGTAGTATCAGTCCCAAGCAACCACATAAACTCAGACACACAAAAGTTAGACTATATACCTGCATCTATTGTGTACAAGTGTCATGGAGTTTTTCGCCTTGCATTCTTCCCTCATACAAGCATGGGGCTCATTTATTCTTCCTACAATCATTGAAAACGTCAAAAGCATTACACTTTAGCTTCTTCAACATATAATTTTTCACCAAGACAGCTAAAGAGCACAAATAAAGGAGGGTATACCTCGATCAACAATAATTGAATCAGTGAAGTATCCACAAACAAGACATCTAAAAACCGCTTCTCGAATCTCAGGTATGATTGAACTACATCGAATAACCATCCCCTTCAAAGCTATCATCTTCTCGATATCTTTCAAAGATTAAGAGCAATCATTTCAAATTCGTGCTTCAGTCAATAATAACGAGAATATGAATAACAAAACAAAGTTAGTAGTAGGGTGTAAACATCATATACCAGAAGGATTCAAAATCCTCATGCAAGTTGAGGTCTTGAGATTAAAAATCCTAGCTTGAACATGCTTCTCAAAAAGGGGCCTAATCTTGACAACAATATCCATTAAAACGATGTCGAAAATTGCCAAAACTTCAAGTGGGTACCTAACCATCTTATTATACAAATCAGGATCATAATCAAACACATGGTGGGCATCAACATCAAGCCATTCCCCTTCAATCTCAAGCACTCTTCGAATGGACCTCATGTATTTCCCTTCAAACTCTCCACTCTCTAACCCATGGGAATCATCCCTAAAATTCCTCAAAAACCTCAAAATTGACTCATTAACATCCTGAACACTGATGTTGGTCCCCCACACATACATTGGGGGAGCATCATCGCCATCAAACCCTTCTCCGCCCTCAGACGAAGTCGGAGTTGGGGCCACGGGGGTCGATGGATGCGAGTCCCGCCTTGGGTAGGCCCTTCTGCGGGACCCAGTAGAAGAGGGGGTTCTAGCATCATTTGAAGCGTTTAAATTTGACCGTTGAGATTGCGGGGTTGAGTAATTTGAAGACGACGGTCTTTGGCGGCGGCGAGTTCGTCGGCCGCCATCGCCAGGAGAAGAATTGGTGTTTCCAATTGGACTTGATGCGAAATCATCTGGTGATGAAGGACCTGCAAAAAAAAAAAAAAGGATTAAAGTACAAATAATACACAAATGGCGGTCGAAATTTAACATAGAGAATGGTAGTTACCTCCATCGATTTGACCCGGAGAAGAATCGGAAGCCATTAACGTTTGATTAGAGAGAGAAAAGCAGAGAAGGAAAATGGGGTTTTACAGGTTTGTGAGAGGGGAAATGGGGGAGTGAGCAAACAATATGATTTTTTGAGGGTTGATTTGGCGGGAAAGGGAAGTATTTCGCGCCGAAATTGGTTAGTGGGCCTTCTTGGGCCCTTGACTTCTTAGGTTAGATGATTACGAACTTACATGGGTTTATTACTTTATTGTTTACCTTTTTTTTATATTGGGCTTCTTCCTGTTTGGTTTGATCCTGGACTCAAGTTTTTGCAAGTTTGTTGGATTCTGTAGTTTTAATGGGCCACTATTAGACTTTCCATAAGCCCATTAGTTCGGACTTTTTTCCTCCCGTTTTCATTTTTGAGTTGTTTTTTTCACCTTTAAAAAATGGTTTCAATTCTAATTAGTTCACACAAGGTTAGAGTTTAAGACTATCAGGTGTAATAAGTTAAATCAAGTTTTATCGGGTCCAATCAGGTTTGATAAGGATCAATTTTTTTGGGGATTTTCTATGTAGTGTCCCTTTGATATAGAGTTTTCTATGTTGTACCCCTTTAAATTGGGACTTCTACATGGTACCCCCGAGGAACAATAACGTTGTACACAATACCCTTGTCGTTAATGCATCATTAAGTGGAGATGTTAAGTGTATGAGGAAGTTTTTTTGGTGGGAAATTTCCCTCCAATTCTCTAGGGTTTACCACATTTTTTGTATTATCTTCACTATTCTTTAGGATGGGAAATAGAGTGTATTTATAAAGAATATACAAAAAAAGTAGTAAACCCTAAAGAATTGGAGAGAAATTTCCAACAAAAATACCTTCTTAGTACACTTAATGTCTCCACTTAACGACAAGGGTAATGTGTACAGTGTTACTGTTCCTCGGGGATACCATGTAGAAGTCCCAATCTAGAGGGATACCACAAGGGCACTACATAGAAAAATCTATTTTTTTTATAATTACTGTTAATCAAGTGCAAGTTTAATAAGTGGAAGAAAACACGCTCTTTGTTTTATCCGGTGCCTACCCTAGTTATGTGACTTAATTTAGTAGAAACGTGTTGCAAAGGAGTCAAGATCCTAATTGGTTGAAAGGGCGTGTTAAATTAGGAGTCAATAATGTATGAAATGGGTGATAAAAGGAATTTTTACAAATTTTATTTTAATGTTAAATTAAGTGTCAAAATCTTAAGATAGAAAATGGAGAAGAGGAAATGGAGAAGTTCCTAATTGGTTGCGAAGAATGAGAGCATTGGAAATCCTCTAAAATACGTGTCACAATGTTTGAATCTAGGATTTTGAATACTTATGCTACTAGTGTGGTAGATTCATAGTGTGACAACAAGCTTTAACCTCAAAATGAATAATGTGTAAGATTCATAGAGTATCCATGGGAATAAGACTGAGATTTAAGCTTTAGGATTGTTTTTATATGTCAATTCATTACAAATAAATTATTTCTTTTGAACTTAACAATTTTTGAAATTTCAATTCAGACAAAATCAGTTGAATTCAACTCATGTTGAGTCAATGGTTAATTAACTAATTTCAATATAGTTCAGTTCAGATTAATTAATTCCAATAGAATAGAGCATTACTCAATTTCAAATTAGACCATAAAACATTGAACAATGCCTCTCATAATCTTAAAAACAAGAAAAGTACTCGTAAAACGTTTATGCATTCCTCTACTCGTACAAGAAAAGGCCCCTACCTTTATACATTCCTGTATTACTACATTGCCAATTTACCACTGTATTCAAACAGCAGAATGAAAATTTTGATTATATTGTCCTCTCAAATTATTAGTACCTCCATTTTTTTAGGCACGAAATCATCATTCCCCTATGAGAGAATGCATTTGTTTTGACGGGTGACAATTGCTACACTGTTTTACACTATCGATCTAATTACCAGAGTAAATTAAACTAAGGTGTAACGAGCTGTATTAATGCACAACATATATATAATATAGGAAAAATTGCCAAGAATAAGTCAACATTTAGCCGATCTTCCACAATTAAGCTAACATTTTGAAAATCCAGAAATAAGCTAACCTTGTTATCATTTAAGCCAAAAATAGGTTAAACGATTATTTAATCCATTAGTTATCTGTTGTTTCAAGTTACTGTTATCATTTAAAGCAAAAAATATATTGAATGATTGTAAAATAGTGATAAAAAACAATAGAAAATAACATGTTAAATAATCATTTGACTTATTTTTGGCTTAAATGATAACAACGTAAGCTTATTTCTGGATTTTCAAAAGGTTGGTTTATTTGTGGAAGATCGCCCAAAGGTTGGCTTATTTTTGGCAATTTTTCCTATAATATATTAGTAATACTCCCTCCGTAACATAAAATTTTCAACAATTGATTTTGCACGCATTTTGAGGAAGCAATTTAAGGGTGTAAATGAAGGAATTAGTCAAAATGGTTTTAAAACAAGCAAGAATGTGATTATAGGTTCCTAATATTAAAATTATATTGACTAATTATTCCTTCATTTTACACCTTTAAATCGCTTCCTCAAAATATGTGCAAAATCAATTGTTGAAATTTTATATTACGGAAAAAGTACTAGGATAATACTTCGTAGTAAAAATACTTTTCTCCTCCTGTGATATGAATGTTGAAGTAAAAACTTGAAAAAACCCTAGTCCACCAATTTGATCCTAACTTTTGATATTCTAATTGTATTGTCACAATTTTAATCAATTTCGTTATATAATTAATTAATAGACTTCAATATCTTTCTAATAGAAGGCCATTTGCTTATTATGGTGAGTAAAAAATGTTATTTTTAAATAAATGTCTTGCCGGGAGTTTGGAGCAGATGCTGCTTGAGAGAGACGCTCCATACACTTAGACTCTTCGAATTTTCTGTTGGATTGTTTTATTCCTTGTGAGTGCCGATTAATTCTTGTTTGATTAATCGTTACAATTTGGTTGATCTGATACGTACCTTCATGTTTCATCTTCTTTCGGCTCCTTCCTTTATATTAGTTCAAAATTTTCTTCAAAAAAGAAATTGATAGACAAAAATACAAGCATTCTTTCACTTCCATATTTCCTGTGTATAAGTATTACAAAGCTTCAATCTTCCTTTCTAGAGTGTCATGCTGAAGAGATGTGAATCATTAAATCACAAGACCCTTAGACGCGGAATAATATTGTACAACCTGCTAGTGACGGGACGTGTTTTCAAGTAAGTTGACGCACTTGCCACATCACACCAATAAGTAGATTATTATTCATTTCAATTCTCTTGCCATTTGTGTTTCCCATCTTAGTTGTTCATCATTATATTGTACTATCTACAACTACTTCAACAAAAAAAAATCTCAGTTAGCTTAACGGTCTGTTTGGTTGTTGGTAATAATTTGTGGTACTCGTAATGGATTTAAAAGGTAATTTATTAAGGAAAAACTTCAAAATTCCCATGGAAATTAACATATTTTTCATTCCTAAACTTGAAATTCCTTCTTATTTTCTATTACCATCTATTACCATTGGGGAGGGTGGTATTAAATGGGAATAGATATTTGGGAAGAAAATTAGATAAATTGGAGTTAACCTGTCACTAGCATGGGAATAAGTATTGATTTTTCTTTCAAATTTAGCTATAAAATTATTCCCATTACCACCATTTATGACCAGCAACCCAAACGAGCTATAAGAGTTTTTTTTTTCAAATCAAATTTGACATATGTTCAAATTGATTGTATTGAATTATTCAGAATGTAGGATTAAGAGGATTGTGGTGAAAATTAGCTCTAAATAATTATACTATTTAGTCCCCACTATATTATATATATTAGTATATATTATTCGTTAAATGTACTTCATTAATTCGTATATCTCATGTCAGCTGATCAGTTCTTCGTATATAAGTATAACTAGTTTTGTGGCACGGATATTTTTTTTTCCTGAAAAAATAATTAAAAATATTAGTATTTATATATTATCTCTTTTGCAATGCATCATTAAATTGAAGGACATGAATCAAGAAACTGAATTTAAAAAACAGATGATAGAAAGACAAAAGACATAAAGCGTACATAATGATGAGAAATCGAAACATTTATGGGGAAAATTAGAAACACCAAGCATTAGAGAAATAGAGCTTTTTTTTTTAAAAACAAAAAATCAAATAAATAGAAAATGATAGGAAGGATGACACATTGATGTTAAAGTTTATGTTTTAAATATTTAAGTACAGATATAATAAACCCAACAATACATGTATTAATTAAATGCCTTTTCGTAAAAGATTCTTCTTTCTTAATCCCCTTCTAGCTAATTCCAAATGGGAACGATATTTGGAAATAGAATGATGAGTAATGTTTAAGACATACTTAGATATAATTGTGAAAAAATTAATGAAGAAGACATATTTGTGCCATTAATTTTTCTTAATACTATGCAGGATTTGATTCAGCTGTTTAATTGAATTGATCAATATTGTTATTTCATAAGTAATTATTGATCATATGCAAAATCTTTTAAAAGTTATATAAGGTACAAAATATTTTTTATATTTGGTTAATGAAAATTGGAGGAAATATTTTTAACATGAAGGTGTCACATGATGCGGCAATTATGATTTTGTTTGAGTACAAGATATATTTTTTGCAAATGAGCCACAAGGACGGTACATAGTACATATAGAGGAGGGGGTGGTAACGATCGAACCCCGCAACTCAAGTACGTATGCAAGAAGAACTTTGATGCCACTGCACAATAAGTTGATTCTTGCATTAAAAAATTGTTACTATTATTATTTTTATTATTATCACGATAGTGTTGCTTACTCCAAAGTGACAAAGGCTAATTAAATTAGAAATTTTAACCTTTGATTATATAAAGCTTGATGCATAGCTAACATTATAAGCTCTATAACCATGTATCACACGGGTACTAATCTAATAATCATTAAGACACTGCCTAAATCACTAAAATATTTACAATAAAAAAGCTAAAACTTAAAGTACCACCTTAATCTACTTTATGTAAACCATGAGTTATATATATATATATATCAGATAACAATCTATCAAAATTTTAAATTTTTGACAATGGATTCCAATCAAACAATAATAATCATTTATTATTATTATTATTATTATTATTATTATTATTATTATTATTATTATTATTATTATTATTATATCAAATAAGAGAATGGTGAAAGTAATTATTAAAGAGTGATAATTGGTGTTGGAAATGTGAAAAAAGGAAGATCTAAAGGTAGGGAAAACAAATTGTTGTATTAAATATTATACATCAACTTCAGCTAGTTTATAATTATTAAAATCTTCTTTTTAAGTATAAGGATGAGAGGTAGACTGATGGTTTAAACTACTATTGTGTGAAAATGAGGTTGCGAGTTCAAGGCTTCTTATACCTTTTTTTAGATAACTAGGGGTGTTTATTGAGCTGGGTGGCTCGCAAGCAGCTCGAGTTCGACTCGTGCTATCTCGAAACGCTTCGTGACTCGATAATTTTAATAAAAATCAATAATTTTCTACATTAAATATTTAAAAAACAAAATTAACCTTGATATTTAATATAATAAATTAATAAACTTTAACAATATATAATTTTCATAAAGAAAAGAAAATATAATCAATAATTTTTTTTGAAAAAATTAAAATTCAAGAGGACTAAAATATTAAACGAGCAGCTCGTGATCGGCTCGGCATTCATTAGTTTTACAGAAAAATTGGACCCATGTTTTAGGGTAGTCCCACGCCTTTTCTGTTCAATAAAGTCGGTACTCATCATCCACAATCTTATGGTAACGGACTAAATGACTAATGGGCATGACATTCTGGCATGCACACAAGATACGACTATGCTAAATAAGTCAACTTTTATTTTGTTAAGCATCACTTTTTAAAATCGAATTATTATTTTGTTAATCCATTTAATTAAAATCTTGGAAGATAAGTAATTAAAACTCTTTGAAATTAAAGAATAATTATGATGGGCATAGGTGCACTCATCTGATTCTTCCTATTTACTCTTACTTACTCTATCCGTTCTTAATTTTTAGGAAAAGTTGTCAAAAATAAGCCAATTTTTTACCAATCTTCCACAATTAAGTCAATCTTTTAAAAATCCAAAATTAAGCTAATCTTGTTATCATTTAAGCCAAAAATAGGTTAAATGATTATGAGCATTCAACCTTAGGATGGGAAATTTATGAAAGACGGTTCTGTTGTATAGGGAGTCTTTTGTGAAATTATCGCCTCTTACCCTAAAAAATTTTGAGACGACACTAAACATGCATGTTTATGAAGACATTCCTTTTGCCGATAATAAACATCTATAAATGCACGACGTTATTAAACATATATAACAACTATATATTAATGAAGTATTCATTGAAATCAATTAAACAAGATTTTATATGATTCTATTTGTTATTTAATACTATGAAAATGTATAACATTTTATCAAATTATATTGAGAGCTTGCTTGAATAATATTTCACATATAATATATATGGAACGAAATGGAGGGAAGAGGCCATGACTGGGGGAAGGAAAGTTCTGCTTACAGAGGTGGCAATTGTGTCATTCGGGTCGGGTTGATTCGTGGCGGGTTGATTCGAGTTGAAGGCCTTTGTGCTTAGGGTCGGATTTATGCAAAATAGATTTTAAAGAGCATAAAAACCGGTATTACACAGTTTAAATGTCGGGCAATTCGGGTCAGGTTTGGAACGTGTCGGCTCGGGTCAATAACATCACGTGAATTCCGATATGTTTCGGATTTTGGATTGGATAATCGGGTTTGAGTCAGTTTAGCAGTCATGCTTAATTTTGAACTATCAACAATGAAAAAACACAAGGCCATGAGATACATTATACAATATTCCAATAAAATTTAAAACTCTTTTAAAGCAACAATATAATTGTATATAATTTATTTTTTTTACTATAATAAAACGTAAATATGATTCAAATAGCACATTAAAAACCTTGAAACAAATTCATATAATCCCTCTTTTTTCCTGGTTCAAGGGAAATTTGATGAACTTTTATAGTGTTGCTTTCCAAAACCCTAGCTAGCCACCATAGAATAGGCCACACTCTCGATTAAAGACTATATGAATGATTAATGAACAGTTCATAGTGTTAAGCCAGCTTACATGAAAAATCAAACAAAATGAAAAATTCAATTTGAGTAACACATTAAATTTACATAAGAGACAAATTGTACTATTTTTTATTTTATTTTTAATTTACTTGGTAATGTATTAATAAAAATCTCTTGTATGATGGTCCAATAGGGTTTTTAACAATAAAATTATAAATTTTTAAAAATATTTTTTAGCAAAAAGTTATCATGTCAAATGGCTTGACCAAAGACTTGTTGATGTGAAAACAAATTAAAAACCGTAATAAACATGGTTTGCCATAATAAAAATTAATAATTTTAGTACGGACTAATAATTTCCTATTATTTTCTAATAAATCCCATATCTCATACATAAAGGGAAAAAAGATTATTTCTGCCACTTATACATCTCCTTGACCTTTAATGTACATCTTCAAAAGTATGGACGTATGGTATAGTAGTATATTGTTTCTAAATGTAGTCAGCAATGTTTAATTTCTTTAAAATTTAGATTAAAGGGTTGATCCTCTATCTCACCATACTTCTGTTTCAACAGCTTATACTAAGGTTTACTTTACATATCACATATTGGCTCTGTTTGGTGATTATAGGTTAGAGTTTAGAGGTTTGAATTTGTGGTTAGATGGTTGCTTTTTGTTAAGAGAATTTGACGGCCGATTAAAGTAGTTGATTGTATAAAGATGTTTGGTAACATATAGCTGATTCCTTAGAATTTTGTTATGTAAAATGATATTTATGGACATGTAAAATAATTTGTTAGGTTTAATTATGTGGACAAATTAGTCAATAAATTTTTCTCTCTCCAAAACTCTAAAGAAAAAGCTGATCAACCCAACTTTTCTAAAGAGAGTTTTCCTCTACTCCTGCAGGTTCTGCCTTGAATGTGGAGCAAAATGATGGGTCCCAGTTCATCAGCGACAGAACCAGAAAGTTTTGTAAGGCTGGCTTTTTGGGAAGCCCGTTCCCAGGCCGTAGTGTTTTGATGAGAGATTTTGGTACAAAACTCTCTTTACAACCTTAACTTACCAAACATCCAAATTAGAGTTATGAGTGATCAAAGTTCTAAACTCTCTTCAAAACTCCTCTTCCCTCAAAAACTCTAGTTGTCAAATACCCCAATGTTTTCTATTTTCTTAAAGTTCACCCAACTATCATAATTCATAAACTTTTCATATTGTATTTATATGTAAACATATTATGTTAAAATTTTCTACTCCATATTGCACATTTTTTTATGTCATTTGATTATCATTCTCTTTCATACACTACATGCAAATTTAGTGATGGATCTTAAATTAGGTATAAAACCTTCCTAAATTTGAAATGTATAAGGATAATTACATCTCTAAGCATATTCAAAGACGAAATTTAATTGTTAATAATTTAACATGGTATGTCTCAAATTTGAGACAACATAGTATGTTTCATGTCACAAATTTGAGACGTCGTCTACAACTATGTAAAAAAAATTTCTTCAGATTAATCTCTAATAATTAATCAAGGTATACAGACAGATTAGACTCATTTAGGGACATGATTTTCAGTAACTAATTAGAATTTTGTATGTGATGATAGGTCAATATCGATACTATAATTCATTTCTTTTGTAAGGGCCGTATATTCAAAAATTAAAATACAATAGATTAATACCATCAATAAAAATAAATACGAATACTTGTATAAATTAAGGAACAAAGTTTGGACTCAATACTTAGCAAAAGTTTCTAGAAAGTTATAAATTATTATTGGGCATAAATGCAAACAGAATTTTCCTAAGCAATCTATAAATCATAATATAAACTCAATGAATATAAAGTATAGAACGTATATAAATGCTCTAGAAAATTAATTATGTTAAATCGTTGCAGTTATTTTGTTACAATTCTTAAGGGGGAAAAAAAGTGACAACATATTCAACTATCCTTGATGAATGTTTAAAAATAAATCTCTAAATTCCCTTTTTAACTTTTGGAATATCAATTCATATTACTTTAAGGGCTTGTTTACTTCAGATTATATTCAGTTCAGTTCAATTCAGTTCAGTTAAGTTCAGTTAAGTTCAGTTTATCTCTATGTTCAGTTCAGTTCAGTTCAGTTCATCTCTATTAAACTAATGTAAACGAGCCCTAAGTGCCATACATGCCGAAATTTGGTCCCCTCCCAAATCTTTGCCTACATTCTTTTTTTTTTTAAAGAAAAAAGAAAAACTCCATAGGAATACTTACCGCTCCCTCCATATCAAAATAACTGCAACGATTTGATATAAAATAAGGGGAAAAATGTCAAATCGTTGCATTTAATATGTTACAGATAGAGTATTATTATATTTTGAATATATGATGATGTAATACTTCCTCCGTTCCAAAAAAAACGCAACAGTCAACATTTCACACATGCCGAGACGAAACTTTGACCATTAATATCTATAATTATGAATAATTAAAAAATATAAAAAGTTGATATTAATATAGTATTTAACGAGACGAATCTAACAAAATCCCACTTGACTATGTTTTTTATTATGTGTAAAGCTCAAAACTTGGTCAAAGTACACAACGTGAATAGTACAGAATTTTGACTGTTGCGTTTTTTTTTTTGGAACGGGGAAGTATGATTTTATGTACTGTAAATATTTTGGTGCATAATTTGGGCAAAGTTCCATGATAATATGCATGAAATAATAAAGGGGAAAAAAGGAACAAGGTGTAAAATCAGAGAAAAATATTAACCAAAAGATAATGACCAATTCAGCTAGAATACAGTTTTCATATCATGCATATATGATATATGATATATGAATATGACTCTACCAAAAGATCAATTTTGCAGAAAAAAAAATACTAAACTATACCATATACGATGATTGAGCGACAACATACAATTATGGAACTCATTTTCAGGTTCGTTCTGAGATAGTGAGATGTATAAAGATCTATGCACTATTGCACTGTACTAGTGTATTCATATATGGGTTCCTTTTTTATTTTTCTTCCCTTTTATGCGGCTAAAGTCTTTGCACTAAAATCAAGTGTTCGTGCAATTTGACATTAATTAATTATATACATATTTTTTATTTTTTTGTGCGAAAGAGCCACAAAGAGCGGTGAGAAGAATCGATCCAGAATCACCTGAAACTGGGAGGGAAGCTCCAACCACCTGAGTTATCCCTCAATATCATTAATTATATAAATTAGTAAATAAATAAAGAACTGTACCTTTCTTTGATAGGATGATTAAGCGGTATATATGTATAAAAATACATTTATACACGCTTTTAAAATATGGATAGAGGAGTAAAGTAAACAACAATGCATCCAACTCAATCTAGAAATGATTTTAATTTGAAGTTCAATGTTTCGAATCTAAAAGGAAATTAAATTTCTTTATGCTATGTTTGGATACACGTATTTCATTTGAAATGATGGATTTGAGTCAAATTACATGTTTGGCAAGTAAAAAAAAAATTGAGTCAAAATTTGGAATTGGATTTCGCCCAATTCTCAACCCAAATGTTTAACAAGCAAATGTTGTATATTTCAAATACTTTACAAAACTATATATGTCATTTTAAATTTTATAAACAACCCAAACAAATAATTGTCATTTGAATTGTAACATTTCATTTTCAGAAATTCAATTCATCAATTTGAAATGAATTCCACATATCCAAACACTACCTTACGAAATTTTATCTATGTATGTACTTAAGCACTTATTAACGTAAAATACCTATGTAATTATTAGTCTTATTCATATGGTTTTCTAATGCACGGACTAGCTAGGTTAATTGGTTCACACATTATGACTTTGGTCGATTGTGATCAAGGTTTGTTGGTTCAAATTTTTCTAATTAGCATCTTTCCAAACAATTGGCTTACATACAAACAATAACGACATAAGCAATTAAGTTGGGCCAACATCATAACTTAGGTGGAGCGGTCTAGGCTGACCATTGGTGAATCGGTGATTGGGTGTAAACCTTGCCATGCAGCAGGGGTGAGCGGGACCGGGTACGTACCCGATCTATTTTGGGATACCTGGACCCAGAACCAGATCCAGTTACACCGATTCCATGTTCAGACCCAGCCTTGGAACCGGTTTCAACCGGTCCTCTTCTTTGGACCCAAAACCAGACCCAGTTACACCGATTTTATGTTCAGACCCACCAGTTTTAGACTAGGACCAGTTCCAATACCGGATAATCAATTTTTTTGCTCACACATGCTCTGTAAATATAGTGTGTTAAAGGCTGCTCTAGGTCAACTTAACCTAATATTCACTGTTAAATACCCGTGTTCATGCAGATTAATTTATATATACGAAACATTGGAGTAGAAGAGTGACGCAAAATCATCAGCACATAAAATTGTATCAGTCACGGCCCCCTAATTTGATATGATTCCACAAGAACCTCAATTCATTGTGTAACTACTAACTATTAGCAGTATTGATCCCCTCATTACATACTTTAAATTAACCCCCAAAAAATTGAAACAAACATATACTACAAGCTAAAGCAATTATTCTACTTCCCATAAGATGAATAATTAATCAAAGATTAAAAAAATTGTCAACGAAAGTGGACGGAGTAATTACATTAATGCACTTTTTAAAGACAAAAAAAGCACCAATAGGTAGAGGAAGTAAGGTGGAAATAGCATAAAAGAGAATGTCTCAAAGACATAATATTTAATGAGTTAGTGATGTATATATATGTGTGTGTGTAAGTATATAACCTTCTTTTAGAAATAATGCTTTAGGAACATTGTTATGCAAAGGTTTAGATACCTCAAGAAGCATCAATGTAAAGAATTAGGGTGCGTTTGATTTATCTGAATTTTTTTTATTTGACATGTCTGATATGATATAAATTATTCTAATTGTAGTTATTATTATAGTTCTAATTTTTCTAATCTGAACTTTTCTGGTTTGGTCTGATCTGATCTGAATTTTCTGAAAATAAGCATGTAAGTGCTTATTTAAGTTGAATCAATTACACCCTTAATTTATAGGAGAACTTAATTAATAATTACATAACTATGTACATTAATTCTTTGGCCCCAAAAAACCTTTTTCCTTCTAAGGAAAAAAGGTTATGGTAACTTTAATTTAATAAGTAAAATTAAAAGTCACTAAGCTAAGGAGAAATATGAATAAGGTAAGTTGATATTCGAAAATGCAAAAATTCTTTTCCATCTTAAGTACTACAAATTAAAGGATATATTCTTCTAGTGTCACTAAGAGTATCAATCTGCTTTTTTTTTTTTTTTTTTTTTTTTTTGCATCATGATGAGTGTAAAGTCTCTTTATTGAAAGCATAGAGAGAAATTCTTAATCTAGGGTTTATTTATAAAGTCTTTGTACTGCCCAACAAAGTCATAAGATGCCCTGCTTGTTTTTCAGCTAATTAGCCTCAAAATATGACAAGATTTCCAAGACATAAACCTAATAAAAGTTATGTACAATAATTAAAATTAAGCATATGGCCTTCATGAAAGTTAATTAATTGCCTAAAGTGAAAGAAATTAAGATGTAGGAAGACAAAAGGCAAAATTCAACTTGAGTAAATTCAAATATGGAAAAAAGTGACATATATAACCCTTAGCTTTCACATGGATGGTGAGATCTTGATTTCACATAATTTTATCTATACAATATCCCCAACAAAAAAAATGTCCATTAATAATGTAATTTTAAGTAATAACATGAAATTAATATATGAGAATATATATAGTAATAATAATATATGCATCACGAAAATCATATGCCGCTGTAAAATACAGAATGGGCTCCTTTGAATCTTTGATTAAATAAATAGACGATTAACATGATACACATGTATACGTGATCTTGATATATATGTAAAAATTCTAGAAACTTAAGAACTACATATGTGTTACAATAAACTGTCATCTTAAGATATTGTTACATTGAATTAAATGTAGCATATACAGAAAAAGGACTCATAATCATTGATACTATGAAAGAGAGATATCTATGTTGTAATTCACGCAACTTCTTGTTAATATAAATTGACATTTATTGTAAGTTTTTTTGCATCTTCATAAATAGTCATTCAAACATTTGGATGAATAACATGTCCCAACATAACAAATAGCTAAATCTGATTAACATATCATTGGAGAGAGGGATATTAATTGGAAGAAGCCAGTGAATTACTTTATGTATATTGTTTTTTTTTTTAGTACCATGCACCTGACCTCAAATATGGCAATTTTCCTACATTATTATTATACATATCTTATTAACTAGTAAAGATGATGCCAATCATGATTCCCTAATCAAATACTATATATGATATAGCTAATATGTAGAGCATGTTCTTTATTTATTTTTTAACTATATGAACTACACTTTTTATATCTTTATGTTGTAATTAAATAGTTTGTTTCTCAATTAATTAGTACTGATAATGTTCCTAATAACTTTTGCACTTGCATGTGTATGAAAAGTTCAAGAAGTTCGGCGTAATGATGCTTGCTTTACTAATATGATCAGGTTGACATGCATAAATACAAATTAAATAAAATTAAATATAGAAAAGCTGATAATCTAAGACACAATCTAAGAAGACAATTATATGCATATATACTTGAATAATTAATTAAACTAATTACAGTTGCATTAATCTAATCCGGGTAACAACACAGATAATTAAGAAGGGGGCAAAAGGTGCAAAACATTTAGGCTTAATTAATTGATAAACAAAACCATTTAGGGTTCTTTAATTTTGGTGTGTGAAACATTTTCAATTGAAAATGAATTTCCCTGAAGAAAAAATAATAATAATGAAAAGCTCAATTTCATAGGAAGTTTTCCATTGTTTTGTTGCAAGAAAATTTATTTTCTATTGTTCGATTGAACTGAAAATCTTACTCTTGTTAATTTTTGAAGTATATATGAAGGGAAATGTTTTCTTCTAAAATTTTGGGAAAAATATTTTAATTTAACATTGTAAAATAAAGTTTCAAGCCGAGTTTTCATTTAATTTTTCTGCCTTAACTAAACAATGTAAGAAGGTTTAAAAAAACAATTTTCATCAAAAATATTCTTTGTCCTACCAAACAGATCCTTAAAATCAAATTAACATTTTGATAAAAGATTGACATTATATATGTGTGTAGTGAGCATGAGAACACAAACACTGCAAAATCCATCAATAATTAAAGCTAAGAAAGATCACAAATTAAAATATCAAAGCACAAAAAAAACCCAGATAAAAACACAACAAATCAGAACAGATCAGATCAGATACCAAACAAAAGGCAACAAACATCGTTGTTATACTATAAATCTATAATCAAAATGAAATTGAGTATTAACTATTAAGACTATGGAGAGACAAGATCAAATAATTTGGCCATTGGAATTATTAACAAATTAGGTAATGTCTCTCATCTACCCTTCATTATCTCATATGCTCCAGCTTTGAGACAACAAAAACATTAGTATAAATAATAATAATATTAATAATAAGGAAATTTTGTCAGAAAAGACCTTTTAAAACATTCATTTTGCGAGAAAAGACCTTATAAAAAATTTGTTGTGAGCAGGGACCTAAAACAAAAAAAAAAGTTGCAAAGAGGGACCTTATCTCTATTTTCCGATGTTGGCTGTGAATCTCCGGTGTTGACTCACTATTTTCCTCCAGTTTTGCATGAATCTTTTCGTATTTAAGGGGGTAAGAGATGAGGAAAACCAAATTTAAAAGAAGAGAATTTTAGATGCCAGAAGGAAGTGTTAATGTAGGATTTATGTAGATGAATTTAGGAGGGAAAATGGAGAGTGGGTGGAGGAAAAATGAATTTATAGTGAAAAGAAAATGAAAGGTTAAATAGAGAAGAAATTATTCGTCAAAAATTGGAGGGAAATAGCGAATCAACGCCGGAAATTCACAATCAACTTCGGAAAATAGAGGTAAAGTCCCTCCTTGCAACTTTTTTTTTTTTGTTTTAGGTCTCTGTTCACAACAAATTTTTTATAAGGTCTTTTCTTACAAAAATAATGTTTTATAAGGTCTTTTCTGACAAATTTTCGTAATAATAATATTAACAAAAATAATTATTCAATTTATATATAATCAATTATTTAAACCCAAAAAAAAAAGGACTGAATTAATTTAATTTAATTTAATGTCATTTATTACATTAGTTTTATTATCATCACTTCTAATTCTAATTAATTAATTAAGGCCTAGGATGGGGGAAGAACTGCATACCAGGGAAGAAAGCATTAGAATATAAGGATGGAGGGTGATATAGTAAATTTCTACTGGCGTTTTCCGCCATGGTGGCGGTTGTTATATTATAGGGCTGATTATCAGTGCTTGTGCCGGCTGATGAGCTGTCACCGCCGCCGCCTCCACGGGTGGCGGTGGTGGGGCCTTGATCATATAAGATCCCTCTGAAAACATGACCTCCTACTGTGATAGCCGTTTGATAACCGTATTGATCCACCACATTATCATCTGAGCTCACTCGAATGCACCGAAATGTAGCTAATGAGTTCACTTCTGCTGGAAAATTACCTCCTTCTATTCCTGTTAATTAAATTAAAAATTGCCTTTCAACCAAATCAACTCCCACACATTTTTATTTTACCAACAAACATACAATTTATAATCAACATTATACATGCATCAAATCAATTAATTATCATCAATACACTATAGTCAAATTGTTTCAGTTATTTTGTTACGGAGGGAGTACACCCTACAACGTATCCTCTGTCTTGAATTAATTTTCACTCACAATTGAAGAAATTAATTTTATGTAATGATAGTGGAAGTCTAGGAATATGTTATACTCCTTCCATAACATATGAATTGTAACGATTTGGCATTTTTTCTCTCTACTTTATGTCAAGTTGTTGCATTTATTTTGTTACAGATGAGTATATTTTGTTTCAATGGAAAATCAATTTCATGTAAAAACGTTTTACATCGTACCAAACAGACTCTAATTGCTCCATTTTAACTAAAAAAAACTCTCACAATTATGGGTTAAAGTTTAAAAATAGAGCACCCACTTATTTTGAGACGGGGAATTAATTATTTTGTGAATATAAAAGATTTAAAGAACTCAATAGTATAATTAGGGTTTTAAGCAAGAAAACAGTACAGTGAATCAAAACAGCAAGATTAATTGGAATAAATAGGGAAGAATTGAAAAAGAAAAAAAAAAGAGAGAGAGAAAAATGGGGGATCTAGATCAAATCATTATCTAGAAGGAAAAATTAAATAAACAGTAAGATTAATAGGAATAATAAATAGGGAAAATTTGAAAAAAAAGAAAAGAAAAGAAGAAGAATGTGCAGCCAGTAAATCGTCAAAAAAGAACAAAGGGAAAGTGATAGCTAGGTTCAATAATTAGGGTTTAGTCCCTTGTTAAGAATCATATATATACACTGTATATCATAGCTACAAATTAAGGTATGAAAAAACAGTGTGTATCTTCTGATCTAAAACAGAAGAAAAAGACCCATCATCACAAATCACACAAAAAAAGAATAAAAATTACCAGTAGAAGGGGGGCTGTGAGGAGGATGAAGATTAGAGAGAGAAAGAGGGAGATTAAGATGATCAACAGTAGAAGAAGAAAGTTGAAGATGATGATGATGGTGTTTTTGACGCCTCCTAGCAACAGGAACCCAAGTACTTCTAACATGAGTAGGACATTCAAACCCTCGGCTTTTACAACAAGTTCTACACCTCATATGTATACAATCTCTCTTTGCTTTGTTCCCACACTCTTCACAGCTTCTTGTACTACTATTACTATTCCTATTCCTATTACTATTACTATTACTATTACTCATCCTCCTCCTCTTTAATTTCTCTTCCTCCTACTAATACATATATTATTATTTTTATTGTCTTCGTCCTCGTCGTTGTCGTTGTGGTTATTATTGTTTTAATAATAGTTGTTCGGCACTAGCTAGATAGATGTATTCATCTGCATAGTTGTGCTGCAGTGCGTGTGGGAATGATGGATACAGATACAGAAATGGAAAATCACCGACACTCAAGAGTGGGGTGAGTGGGGGTGTGTGTGAAGTAGTAGTAGGAGGAGGGGTTTATGATTGGGTTGAGGAAATGAGGTGGTGGTACACTAGAGGATTATATAATAAGATCTAATGTTTTACTATTATACCATCTCTGTAATACTCGTTACATACGTATGTGATAAAGAAAGATAGAGTGAAAATGAATATGCTCCATATTTCAAGAGAGATAGAGTGAAAATGAATAAAATTAATTAGGTCCACAACAAAAGTAAAGTTGAAAAAAATATAATAAAATAAAAAACAAACTACACATGGCTAATTTTTTTATTGTGTTACAGCTTAAAATAACAAAAGTTACGAGTATTGTGATACAGAAATAGTACTCCCTATGTACATAATAAGTGCAACGATTTGACATAAAGTAGAGAGAAAAAATGTTAAATAATCTTTGCAGTTAATATATGTTACGGAAGGAGTAGATTATTTTGAAGATAAGGTTTATTTTGTGGGTGGTTCTTTTCTTTTTCTTTTCTTTTTTAAATGTTAATGATCTAATTGTGCAATATCATGTGTTATTGAGGCAAATTAACTTAATAGTACAATTATATGAAGTAAGGATTAGCTTTTTTGTGGGGGGGCAAATTAGCAAAGCTAAGGAAATTAAATCTCTCAACAAATTCAATGATGATCTAAATTAAATTAAAGTGTATTGGGTTTATTTATATATGATAATGGTTAATGAGGGAGAGAGAGAGGATGAAGGTTGAGATGAGAGTTGAGAAAAGAACAGCTGAGCTGAGAATGAAGAGAAGAACAAATAGTAAGTTACACTTTTAGAATAGTAGCTAGGCATAAACTCACTCAGGTTACCTAGCTAGCTAGCTAGCTACAGTACCTTCTAATTTGGCTTTGCTCTTTATTTCTCACTCACTCTCTTTTCTTTTAAGTTTAATTTGTTGCTTTGTTTTGTCCTGTTTTTCCGGGAAAAATTAAAGGCTGAATGTTTTTCTTCCTTTTGCTTGACCCTACGTACTACGAGGGGGTACACAACTACACAAAGCATCAACTTACCTAGGTTTTTATCGTTGAATACATTAATTAGTACATAATTTTTCGATGAATTTACAACTTATTGTCATTTTAAGTAATACATTTATTTCTTATATAATATATATGTAATCCTAAGGGTTGCATTTAGCGTAACCCTAAAAATTTAAAAATATAAGTTTCAATTTAAATAAGTCCATATACGTTGAAATCAAGTTTAATTAGGTGAAATACGTTCAATATGGTTTGATCATATCAAATTGGGAGTGATAAGTTTTAGTTATTTCTTATAATCACGACTAATCAGATCTATTAGATTCAATTAGTTTAAATCATGGTTAATAAGTTCAGATAAATTCAAATAATTTCAGTCCATATATGTTTTGTTTTTTTACAGCAAGAGTTTAGATAAGTTAAGGTCAAATAAAAAAAAATGATCTGGATTAAAATTTTGAAAACAAACTAAAAATAAGTAGGGCTTTACTTTTTTTTTGAAAGGGAAGTAAGGTTTACTTCAATTTCCCTGAGCATTCTTCTTCATTCCTTACAATTACCTAGTTGTATAAACGAATACAGTTTATAATAATTGTAACCCTTTAATTATTGAGGTATATATATATCCATTATGCTTTCTCAAATTTAAACAAGCAGCTAATCTTTTTGTAAGACATGGTAGCAAGGTAACTTTCAATAATTTGGCAAACCAATTATTCATCTATAGTATCATCCATGATCCATCTCTCTAATGTACTGTCATTGGGTTTGTTCTGTTCAATTTATTTAAAATTATATACTTTATCCGTTTAAAAAAAAAAAACAGAACAATTGAGGTGGCACGGATTCTTAGGCAAGTGAGAGTAAAAGGCAAGGATAGAGAGCGAAAGTGGGTATATGATAAAGAGAGAAATAAAAAGAAAAAACTTACAAAATTGGAAGATTAAAATTGTTGCATTTATTTTGAAATTTTCTAAAATGAAAAGTGTTGCATTTATTTTGAAACGAAGGAAGAAAATTTACTTATTTAGTTGATTGAAATTTATTGAAATTTGAACGTATAAACTAATAAATATTGAAAACAAGTTGAAAAACAAACAAGGTAATTGATATATATATATAGGGTTGGGTTCCGGTAAGAAATTTCTTATCGTGAGAAATGTGAGAAGAGATAAATACATCAACTAGTACCTAGAGGTACATTGACCACCAACTATAGGTACATTCAACATATACTAAAAATACATTGAGTAAAAATACATTGACTTTATGCCATAGATACATTGACTCTAAACTATAGAAGAAGCAAGCAGGGAAATTCAAATTTAATCTTAGCCCTTCATTTGTTGATCAAAGGGTTGGGATTGTTTCTCACCCTTCTCACCAAAACAACATTTCTCACATGAGCCTACTACTATATACATATATATCCACATGAGAAGGAAAAGGTAGGGGCTCGCTGAGAAAATTAAATCAACAAGTTGAAGATGCGTGACTTGAAACGTGTTTTGTTTGAAGAATATCAGAAGCAACTTGTTCTCTAATATAATATAGCCATTTCTTTGGATATGCTTGGTTCCCTCGTGATAACCAGATTTTGAGCAATATGTTCTGCGAATTGATCAATTTGATCAATCAAGACACAAATAAATTATTGATCGATCCAACCAACAGATGATCAAGCGATATGCAATCAATAGGATTGCGATTTGCGAAATAATTGATCAATATAATCGGTCGATTCTTAATGTAGCTCGATCTGATACCATAAAAAAGTTTAGCAATGCAAATAAATTATGTACATTGTAAATACCTGCCTATAGTTGAGTTAAGTGCACTATAGGGTACTGAACTTTCACAAAAGTTCCAGCTTGGGTACTCTAGTTGCAAAAGTTGTATTTTGGGTACTCAAACTTATCTTATGTTATATAATTATTGAATTAACCATTAACTTGGATTTTAATTATCATTTTTTTTTTGCATGAAACATTTATCTTTAACTAGGTTCATCACCTTCAATTAGGGGTGATTATCGAACAAGCCGAACCCGAACTCTGCTTAGCTCGGCTCGTGTTCATTTAAATTTAGTCGAACTCGAGCAGAGCTCGAACTTTGACAAGTCGAGCCATAATCGAGCCGAGCTTTGACCAATCGTTGTTCGAGCTCTTATCGAACTGTTCACGAACAGTTTCACCCAATATTATTCTTAGTTTATACGTCGTTCTCTATTTTAATTTTTTTGAAGATGTTTGTTTCTTTGTTAATATTTAACAATAAGACTACTAATTTATTCATATATATAATATAACTAGAATAAATAAATTTATTTATATAACATTATAACATAATGTATTATTTACAAATATAAAAAATTAATCGAGCCTGTTCACGAGCTTTTCGAGCCAGCTTGGCACAACTTAAGCTTGGCTCGTTAATGTCTCGAACCGAGCTAAAACGAGCTGAGCCTTGACCGAGTCGAGCCAGAACTGTTCGCGAACAGGCCGAACTCATTATCACCACTACCTTCAACCTATCATCAATTCATCGTCTTCAACCAGAGCAAAAGAATTTTTTTTAAAAAAACCAAAAATAAATTAATGAATAGATCAACAAGAGTAGATTAACAGTTTCTTCCGATCAAATAAAAAACACGATTCCTTGAATTATCATGCTTATTTTTTATCAAGTATTTAATTTTTCTTCCATCTTTTCACCTCCACACTTTTCATCTTGAATTATCATGCTTATTATGCTCTAAAAATATGACTTTTGATACTCTACTTGAATTATCATGTTTCTTATTTGATTTTGTTAGTTGGATCTATTCTTGTTGATTTATTCTTTTTTTTTTTTTTTTTTGTTCTGGTTGATGATGATGAATAGATGATAGGTTAAGATAAACTATTGGGTTGAAAAAAATTGAGAGCAAATTTCCTATGCAAGAAAAATATCTTGGTAAAGAAATACAAGTTAACGGTTAATTCAACAATTATTTAACAAAAGTTAAGTTTGAGTACCTAAACTGCAACTTTTGCAACTAGGATACCCAAATTGTAACTTTTGTAAAAGTTGAATACTCTATAGTGCACTTAACTCACCTATAGTTAGTTAGCGAGATAAAAAGAGTTAGTTAGCTAGAATAATCCTAGCTTAGTCAGCATTATACTTAAGATATATAAATTACATGTTAATCATATGTAATCAGTTAAAAAAGGTTAGGTTAATTTGAGAAGACTTGATAAAGATTGATTTCTTAACAAATTTTCTTATATAAATATATTAAGTAATGGTTCTATTTGTGTGTACAATCCAGGCATTCGAGGTAATTTTTGAACCTTAGCGAATTCTAAAACAATATTTTTTATATCGAATTTAATATTAATTTAAATTAGTAAATATTCGTGAATGATTCTGTGTTAGTTTTTTAAGACCTCATAAGTCATAATGTAGGGTGCTTTCTTTTCACTTCACATGCACTTATCCTATCACATATTTGAACTTATATTTGTCCTCAGCATATCTTGTTTTAATTCACTTATTGATCGTTATGGACAGTGTGGCTTATAATTTACAAAAGAAATTAAAATTTGTCAACAACTATCTGGTAAAGTAACTCTTTAGAAACAATTAAGTAATACAAGTAATATTTTTTGGGTTGTTGTATGCAGCGGCTACATATAAGCACTAAGTTAGTAAGTCACACATATCGATGTAATTAATGCTTAAGTTTAACTTCAACTTTATATTTTAAGCCTCTTAGGATTGTATATTATAGTTTTTTTAAAAGGGATTTTCTACACTCTACCCCTGTGTTTTGTCAATTTCTACATTATACTCAAGACTTGATAAATTCCACATACATGGTGCCACATTGGGCTTTATAAATTATCTATATGACATCTTTAATATCAATCAATTGTTAATTTGTTTCACCAATTTGGTTAATTGATGTTTTGTTATTTAAAGTACTCTTTTTCATACCCAACAATCACAACAAAAAACTAGTCCTCGGCCGACCGCCATTTACCGACCGTTAACGGTCGGTGCCTCAATTTACCGACCGTCGCCGGTCGGTAAAAGGAGGTCGGTGTATAATTAGTCGGTAAAATTTATTCACCGACCGACTTTCAGTCGGAAATAATTTACCTACCGTGTACTGACCGTCTACCGACTAAATAAAAGTTTAAAAAAAATAAATTGGAGAGCTATTTTCCGACCGTCATGGCGGTCGGTATTACCGACCGACCATATGACGGTCGGTAATACCGACCGCCATGACGGTCGGAAAATGGCTTATTCCAGCCAATTTTTTTTCGCGCCTAATAATTTACCGACCGTGTGTCGGTCGGCATATTAATTTTCGCGGTTTTTTTAATTTTAATATTTACCATTTTCGCGATTTTGAGTTTTTGGACACCGACCGTTTGGCGGTCGTTAAATTGTTACGTCTTTTTTTTTCATTTCATTAAATAACAAAAAACCTTTGCAAAATATATTAAATTATTTATTAATGAAAAACAGTTTATACATACGAAATAATATTTTATATTATTTATATAAATAATTCGTAATACACAAAAGTATGTAATATATATTACAGTTTCCAAAAACGTAAATTAATAAACCGAAATATATATAACAAACAACTACACTACGAAGGCTCCAGAACCGCCAGAACCGTCTGTGCGATCGTTGGGGGGTCGTCGGTGAATGGAAGACTGATCGCCGAATTGCCTCATGAAAGTGTCCATCTGCGAATTCATCTGCTCGAGGTGCTCCGCTTGCTTCTTCTGATCCTCCTCCAGACGGCGCTGATGCTCCTCCTGTTGACGGTCTCGCTCCTCTAACTCTGTCCTCGCACGCTCGGACTCCTCCAAACGCTCGGTCATCTTTGACAGTTGAGCGGAAACTGATGGAGAGTAGGCAGATCCAACGTGCCGCCGCGAGGTTCTCTCATAATAGAGAGAAGCTCCGTCTTTGCTGAACCCTAGAACTTCGCCCTTCTGGAAGCCACCAACTGTATCAAAGAAGACCTGGTTGGGATCCATCTCCGAGCCACTAGCCTGAGACTCCGAAAGGTTCTGGTTATATTGTTCCTGCAAATTATGGGCGGAGTTAGTTCAAACAATTCAAAATAAAATAAGAACAATAAAGTTGACATTATGTGTAATGACCCAGATTTTATCGGTATTCTTGCCGGTATTTATATGTATAATTATGTGTTTATTTGCTAGTTCAAAATTTATTTTGAACTATTTATTTTAATTTTATATGAATAATTTCGATTTAATCGAAATGTTTTATTTCTTAGTTTTTATTATTTATTTTAGTTATTATTTTATTAATTGGCCCAATTGAGACTTCAAGATGAAGCTGCCAGTTTTAAAGACGAGGCTTCAAGCTGCCGGTTTGGTCTTCTTTACTGCCGGTCTTGAACCTTGCAAGCTGGCAGTTCTATACTGCCGGTCTTGGAGCTTGCAAGCTGGCAGTTCTTTACTGCCGGTCTTGGACCTTGCATGCTGCCAGTTCCATACCGCCGGTCTTGAACTTCACAAGCTGCCGGTGTTTGCATGATTAGTCATGTAAATTTAGTATTTTAGTCCAATGGATCACAAGGCCCATTTTGCTTCTCTTGGCCGGTTCTACAAAGGCATGGCAAGGCTTGCCACTTGCCTTGTGTTCACACCTTAACTAACTCTATTTATATGAGAGTTAGTAAGGCCCCTTTACTCATTTTGCCATTTCTACCTTGACATCAACTTGCCAAGCACATAAACACTCTCTACTCTTTCCATTTCTCACGCCACTTTTGGTGATTGAACCTCCATTTGTTCATCATCTTTCCTTGCCCAAAACTTAAAGATTCAAACACCATTGATCTTTAAGCATCCTAAACACAATCCTAAACACATTGTTTCAACCAAGATCACTTGTTGGGTTGTTTCCGGGTTTATTAGTGGGTTTGTGTTCGTGTAAGGGTGTTCGTGTGAAGCCGTGGTGGTCGTGCAGGCCGTGTCGAGCCTGGGTGGTGCAAAGGAACCGTGCAGCAGTGCCGTGTGGTGGTGCACTCGTGTGGGTGTGTTCGTGTTCGAGTGGTGGTGCAGCCGTGTGCAGGCCGTGTGTGTGCCGTGCGTGGGTTGAGTTCTTGGACTGCAATTGTGTGTTGAATTTGTGTGTTAATCTTCAACAAGGTAACATACTAACTCAACTTAATTGGTAGTACTATGTTTATAGCTTTGATTAAATGCATGTTTGAGTGAATTGTTGATGTTTATGCATGATTTTGAAGTAAATCTTTAATTCTGATTTTTGGAAGTATTTAATGATGTTTTATTGGTGGTTTTCATATTTTTAAGATGTTTTTATGATATTTTGGAAATCATGGTGATTGGGTTTGATTTTGTTGAATTTTGATTTAAAATTGTTAAAAATGTCGTGTGATATGAGGTTTCATGCGTGTGGATTTTGAGATTTGTATGAGTTCTTGATTGAGTTCTTTAATCTTGAATGTGTTCTTTGAGTCATAGATGAGTTCTTTGAGGATCTTGATGAAGTTCTTTAGAGTTCTTTTTGAGGTTGTTTGAGTTCTTGAAAGTTAAAGAAAGTGTTAGAAAGGATCTTGAAAGTTAAAGATTTGAGTTGTGATGATTAAAGAATTGAGTAAAGATTGTTGATATGATGTTTGGTTAGTCTCAAGATCATGGCTATAGGCAGTTCTTGGGTTAACTTCGATGTTTTGGTTATTAATTTCAAGAGTATGGCGTATTCTTGTTTTTAATTAACTTCGATGAAATGATGATGATATGATGAGACCTTTAGCTTGATTTCTTTTCTAGACGCCCTTGACTTTGTGTATGGCTTATGCTTAGTTTTGGGTTAAGACGTTGCCACTATTTCCGTCCGCGGTATCGGAATAGTTTTGGAGTCTCACTATGTTATTCCTAGTACGCTCAAAATGATTGGGGATTAGGGACACGATTTCCCAGATTGATTGGGTTCGTGGGATTTGGGTGTATGGCTTATGCCCGGTCCTGACATAGTAGAAGTTCGGTTGCGTAAGATGCTTCCGTACGAGCCTAGTCCGGTCTAGAACTAGAATGATTGCACCTGAGTTAGATTTGAGTATAGAGATGTCGTATATTGATGATGTCGAGTGGTGAGATTGATTTTTGGATTACGAGCTTGAGGTTGTCTCGTGTCTTCGAGGATTGTATGTGTGATGTTATTTGATTATTGCTATGTACTTGTGTATTCCCGTTAGGGTGAGTCAGTTATGTTGCTCGCCACTGATGGTGGATATGTTGTGTTTTTCAGGTACATCTGACGATGATACTCTTGCTTAGCCTTGGGGTTGGGCGAGCGGCGCTTTGTGTGCTTTCTATGGTTTATTTCAGTTGTTTCTTAGCATTAGACTTGTTAGACGTTGTTTCAGGATTTATGATATACATTTGTTGTATAAGACTCTAGCATGTAGTTAGAGTTGCATCTTACTTTTGTTTTAGTACTTTTGACTTTTGGATTTAGTTTTTGGTACAAAGTTGTGGGTTATTGTACATCTTTGGTTTAATACTAATATTTTGAGGTGTTAGTTTATTTTCTAAGTGTTGAGTTTTAGTTTTATAACTACTTGACTCGTCGGTTTCTTCCGCGCCGATTTAAGCGAGTCGGGTCGTTACATTATGAATAAAAGAATACTTGTCATTTAGAGGGTTTTGGAACAAAAACAACCTAAATAGGCCATTTTTGGCTCGTTTTGGGTGTTTTCATTCCCAACTTCGCACCGATCAACGTAGAACATGTTTTAAAGGTTAATTCACATATCATAACATGTTTATAGACATTCTATCACCTATTTGCATGTTTTTGGGAAAGTTTAGAGGTTTTTGGAACAAAAACAACCTAAATAGGCCATTTTTGGCTCGTTTTGGGTGTTTTCATTCCCAACTTCGCACCGATCAATGTAGAACATGTTTTAAAGGTTAATTCACATCTCATAACATTATTATAGACATTCTATCACTTATTTGCATGTTTTTGGGAAAGTTTAGAGGGTTTTGGAACAAAACAACCTAAATAGGCCATTTTTGGCTCGTTTTGGGTGTTTTCATTCCCAACTTCGCACCGATCAATGTAGAACATGTTTTAAAGGTTAATTCACATATCATAATATTATTATAGACATTCTATCACTTATTTGCATGTTTTTGGGAAAGTTTAGAGGGTTTTGGAACAAAAACAACCTAAATAGGCCATTTTTGGCTCGTTTTGGGTGTTTTCATTCCCAACTTCGCACCGATCAACGTAGATCATGTTTTAAAGGTTAATTCACATCTCATAACATTATTATAGACATTTTATCACTTATTTGCATGTTTTTGGGAAAGTTTAGAGGGTTTTGGAACAAAAACAACCTAAATAGGCCATTTTTGGCTCGTTTTGGGTGTTTTCATTCCCAACTTCGCACCGATCAACGTAGAACATGTTTTAAAGGTTAATTCACATCTCATAACATTATTATAGACATTCTATCACTTATTTGCATGTTTTTGGGAAAGTTTAGAGGGTTTTGGAACAAAAACAACCTAAATAGGCCATTTTTGGCTCATTTTGGGTGTTTTCATTCCCAACTTCGCACCGATCAACGTAGAACATGTTTTAAAGGTTAATTCACATATCATAACATTATTATAGACATTCTGTCACTTATTTGCATGTTTTTGGGAAAGTTTAGAGGGTTTTGGAACAAAAACAACCTAAATAGGCCATTTTTGGCTCGTTTTGGGTGTTTTCATTCCCAACTTCGCACCGATCAACGTAGATCATGTTTTAAAGGTTAATTCACATCTCATAACATTATTATAGACATTCGATCACTTATTTGCATGTTTTTGGGAAAGTTTAGAGGGTTTTGGAACAAAAACAACCTAAATAGGCCATTTTTGGCTCGTTTTGGGTGTTTTCATTCCCAACTTCGCACCGATCAACGTAGATCATGTTTTAAACCAAATTCACATATCATAACATTAATACAGACATTTTATTTCAAATAATAAAAAAACAATCCTATTCGTACTCTTCGGTTTTGAAGCCGGAATTCCGCTCTAAACATCAATTGCAAATAATAAAAGATCAATCCTATTCGTACTCTTCGGCTTTGAAGCCGGAATTCCTCTCTAAAAATCAAATGCATAGTAAAGAAGAAAGCATTACCATCACTTCCTTGGCCTTATCGCTAATCGGAACCGGATCCTTCCCTGGTTGCTTCTTGAAGTGAGTATCGAGGAAGAGATCCGCAGCATCAGTAATTCAAGTTTTTACACCGAACACATGGACATCTTATCTTGTCCCTATCATTAAGCTCGGGGTGCTACTGAAAGAAGGCAACAAACTCATTCACCCCTTGGATGAACTCATCCCGAAGTTTGTGGTCCTTATCGTGTCTCTTGTACATCCAATCACGCTCATTCCTTTTCATTTCGATTATGCCTATGTAACACCCCCAAATCTCCCTCTACGAAAATACCAGAATAATTAATACATACAAAATACCGTAGAGATAGACTTGGGTGTATTACCGCCACGTGATAACGTAAGGCTATACTAAAATACTTTCATACTAACTTGCAGCGGAAATTAAAACTACTTTATTAATACAAAATAATCTTTAAATAAATTGTACTTTCAAAATTAATGCATTAAAAGTAATTAAATCCTAAGCTAGGTGGATGATGCCCTTGTTCCCCTTGATGCCACGTATAGTAGTCCTCAGATATCATCACCTAACTACTCATCGTAATGATAAGTAGGGCCAAGCCAAAAACAAAACAAAGTACGGGTTAGCAAAAATATGCTAAGTACATTTAAGTGCAAGATATGTAAAAATAAACTTTATTTAATAAACATGCTTTTGAAATACCCAAGTCATATTAATTATTTATCCAAGATGATCATTTCTAAAGATATTCCAAACCAATAATATTGAATATAAAAATTCAAAAATTGAAAATAAAATTTTCCTATACCCCAAACTCCTCCTCTAAGTGTGCACACCCCCCAAGTTAGTATCTTTCTGTATAAAGGCTATCCTTAAGGAAAGACTAGGTCATACAAAGTCCATATTCTTATCAACCAAATCCGCATAGTGGGATTACAAAACAATAATAAGCTTATAAAGCTTGTGGGGTCACCAAAATATTTTTAATATAATAAGAGTTGAGTAATAAGAAAATATACTCTTGATTGAAACTTTCCAAAATTCCTTGTTTCCTTAATCCCTCAAAGTGACATAACAATATCAATAAAAATATTTAGTTATTCCAAAACCTTTCATAGAATATATATATTTTTTTCTAAGATGTTACTTTCCAAAATGTAATAAGATTCAAATCTTTCCAAAACTTTACTTTCTAACATAATAAGATGATTCAAATCATAATTTAATATTATTTCCAAAATCTAGAAATTTCATGACAAAAATAATAGGCTAATAAAATATAAAATAATTTTGTCATCAAACTTTAAATTAACATAATTTTTAATTGAACATAAATTATAATATGTATCATGTAACACATAAAAATCATGTAACACTTTAATAAGGTATCTAGCCACTTAACGTACCTTTCGTTCGGGTTGGACAACTAAACTTGAATACTTAAGGAATCCTACCGAGAGCGTCCTAAACAGAATTAATACAACCTATAATTAATATAAGGTTACCAAAATATTCTTACTAACAAAGTGAAATCCTAAGATGTGCATGACCATCAATACTTTTAAAAACTATAGTATAAGTAATAAAGTTTGTATAACTATTAGGATATTAAAAATCATAATATTAGTAGTAGGATTTTTATAATATAAGTGATAAATATTAAGACTATATGAGTAGTAGGATTTTAAACACTTATTAATATTATTATTATTATTCGGATATTATTATTATTATTATTTTATAAAACCGAATTATTTTAATAACTATAATAAAATACTAAATCCCATAAAATTTTAAGAACTTATTATTAGTAGTGAAGTATTATACATAAAAACTTTATAATCTATAGTTTTAAGATTAGTTAATGTTTTAAACAATTATATATAACTTAATAAAATAATTTAATAAAACAAAAGAGGGTCGAAAAACACTTGTCGGTGGTGGTGATGGTGGTTGCCGGAGCTTGAGATTTTTTTTTTTTTTGATAAGAGGAATGCCGTGAGAATTGGACAAGAAGGAGTAGAGAATTTTTTTTGTAATTTTTGTGTGTGTAAAATGGGTTGAATTAGGGGGTATTTATAGTGTTTAAGGTATGTGTAGTATGGTAAGTTGGGGATCATGAAAATAATTTGATGATCAATATTATTTGATTTAGTCATGCTTTAGGAATATATTGTTCTTAGTGATCAAGCATATGATGGTTGGGAGGGTTATGGGAAGATTTTTGGGTGAAAAAAAAAGCAAGTATTGCTTAGTAGGATATTAGGGGGGTAATTTGCAAATAATTTCCTAATCCCCCCTAGCCGTGTAATTTGGGGCTCTTCCCCTTTTTTGAATTTTTTTTTCTTTTTTTTTTAATTAATTAATTGGCTTATGGGTTTTGGATTAGGATTTGTTTACAAATCCAATGGAAGTAATTGGGCTTAGAAATGCTTAGTTGGCATATTGGTTTTGGGGTTATGGTTTATTTACAAATCCAAGGGAAATAATTGGGCTTAGAAATTCCTAATTGGCCTATTGGTTTTACAAATCCAAGAGAAGTAGTTGGGCTTAGAAGTCTTTTTAAATTAAATTCATATCATAAAATTCTAGTTATTTATATGTGAAAATAGGACTTATTTAAATTATTTTTTTTTTTTTGAAAAATATTTTTAACTTGAAAATATATGCAATTAATATATTTGTAGTATAAAATAGTCTTTTAATAAATACCGTAGAAAAATATGTACCAAAATTGTGGGGTATTACAGCCTATTCTAAGCCATTAACAAATACCAGTTCAAAGCATTCAAACATCCTTCAATGTCTTCACTCCTATCTTATTTTAGCCTTTCTTAATTCTTCTTAAAGCTTTCTTATGTAATGCACATGTATATATATATATATATTTAAGTCATATTTAGTTCTATTTTAATTGTATTCATTCACAACAATTACAAAGATTCATAATAAATCAAATACAAAGGCAATTTTGTATTTGAAAATAAATACAACTCAACTTTCAACCAACAATCATATTTCTTGATTTATCAACAACAAAAAAACAAAATAAAAATAAAAACAAAAACAAAACGAAACAAAAACAAAAACAAAAACAAGAACAAGCAGAACAAGAACAAGAACAAAAATAAAAATGAAAATAAAGATAAAACGTAAAAAATTAAAAATTATTTCATTAACATTTTCAATTCATTTCGTTTCGTTTTAGTTCAATTCATTTAATTTCAGTTCGGTTTATTTCATTTCAATTTAGTTCATTTCAGTTGCTGTTTTCTTAGCCCAAAAGAACACGGCCTAAAATGTGTTGAGTGTTTTTTTGGGCATAGGTTGAGTGTGATATTACTAAGAACAAGTGTTGAGCACCCTAGCCATAGAGTAACGCCGTTTTTTTAAAGCCATTGTTTTAGACTAAATTAATTTGATTTGAACAAAATTTGTTTGATTAGAATATAATTAAACAAAATCTTAAAGTTAGCAAAGAATGAACTAAAATTTTCAATTCATACACACAAATACATATGTAATACATACACACATACAAATACATACATAATACATATTTTTCAATTCCTTGCCAATACATAAATAATAAATACATATACATACAAATACATACATAATGCATACACATATACATACAAATACATATAGATATATATACACAATTCAATAAATTGCAAAAACAAAAAAAATAAAAAAAACCCTAACCACAATTTGAGGAGCTGGGGCGGCGGCCGTGCGTCGGCGGAGGGACGGAGGGGCTGAGGCGGAGGGGCGAAGGAGAAAGAAAGAGAAGGAAAAAGAGAAAAAGGAGAAAGAAAGAGAAGGAGAAAGAGAAAGGCCGGCCGGAGGGGTGGCGGACGCCGGTCACCGGTGGCCGAGTGTTCGAGGGAGAGAGAGAGAGGGGGTCAGGGTTTGGGGGTTCGAGGGAGAGAGAGAGTGCAAACGTTCGAATGCCCTCGATATTTCACGACTGTGGGGTTTTAAAACATTTTAAAATTTTCTGACCGCCACCACGGTCGGGAACGGTCGGTAATTACCGACCGCCTATGTTCGGTCGGCATTTACTCGACCATTCCCGACGGTGATGACGGTCGGTAACCTTTTTTCGACCGCACCTTCGGTCGGGAAAAAATTTCCGACTGTGTTCAGTCGGAATCGGTCGGTATTTGACGACTACGAAAATGTCGGTCGGTAAAATCGGTCGGGCGAACGAGATTTTCTTGTTGTGCAATTCAACCAAATTAACAAAATAATCCAAGAGTAGTATGTTTAAAGGGAGTATCATATAGACAATTTTGTGACTTTCGGGGTACAATAATATAGAAATACTTAAAACCATAGATACACTTATGAATTTGAAGAAACACACGGTACCATGTAAAATAACCAAAAAAAATAAATACTCCCTATTTATCTGCAACAATCAAGATTTTTACCTTTGACATATATTCTCAATTTAAACCGGTGTAGAGGGAGTATATAATAACTACTGAGACTTATTAGCTACTTTATCTCGAGGAGGATCTTATTTTGGATGGAAATAATACTAGCTAGTTATTAGTTAACGTAAGTATGCGTTCACGATTGTGCTATGATGTGTTTGATTATCTGATTTTTTTTATTTGATATGAAATTTTCTGATTTGATCTGAAATTTTTTGACCTGGTATGACCCGATCTGGACTTTTTCAATCTGATCTGAACTTTTCTGATTGTAGTTATTTTTATAGTTATAATTTTTCTGATCTGAATTATTCTGATTGTAGTTATTTTTATAGTGTTTATTTAAGTTGAATCAAACGCACCCTTAATGGACAATTTCATCTTCCCTCTTTTAGTTATTAATTTCAATTGTTTTACTCAATTTGCCCAATTTTGCCATCCTCTTGTCTACCTACTGGCTTTTGTCCTATTGTTAAATTAGGGTTTGCTAAGGGTGTGAAGAATAATCCAGATAATTAAAAAAAAAAATCTTGTTTGATTTTTTAAGGCTTTTGTTGTTCAAATGTTAGGGGTTTAGGTTTCTTGAAAACGTAATCTTCGATTTTTAGGGGTTGAGGTAATTTCAGCTTATTAATTAAATTTATAACCTTGTTTATTTGGTGACAGTATGTACTGTCAAACTCCCCATGTCAATGGTAGAGATGAATCAATTTTGAGAAATGGAGGAAAGAAAAGGTGCAAATCATGTAGCTTTGTTTGACACTGTACTTTTTTGAGCTTTATCATTTTCAAACTATAAGTATCCACAATAACAAAATACAAATATTGTAGCTTTGAAATTAATTTTTAAAACTAGTATTTAATGTTATAGTGAAAAAATAAGGCAAAATGATGTGGCCCAAAACCTTATAGCTCAACAAAGCTATAACCTCATTTCCTACACAATGATTCAGCTACTCCTTCCAAACAACCATACAAGCCTTGTAACTTTGTTTGACTCAACAGTTTGTTGAGCTACATCATCATTTTCAAGCTATGAGTATTCACATCACTGACAAACAAAAAAAGCCTTGTAGCTTTGAAATAAATTTTTAAAACTTATTATAAATGCCAGGGTGAAAAAATAAGACAGGACAAAAGATAGTATGCCCCAAAACCTTGTAACTCAACTATGTTATAGAGTACAAGATTTGTGCAAGCTACAACCTTATTTCCTTTACAGTACAATGGTTGAACATGTAACTTGAAATTTTTCATATTTGCAAGCTAGTCCTTCCAAGCAATCATTGTGGATTGAATAACGGCAAATTCGACATTTTGCCTTAAGTTTAACAAAGGAGAAATGAAATTGAATGGGATCCACTAACACTTTCATTAACCAAAACGTGTAACTAGTAGTAGTGTGTCCATTTTTTTAGATTTTATTAAATTAGATAGGTTTTTTTTTTTTTCCCAAAAACAAAAATCATTTTGTAGTTATTTATATGGATCAGAGTATCAGACTATGAGAGTGACTTTTATTAGGTAGTTCTTGATAAAAGCTTTATAAAAGTTTATGTCTAGTTAACATAGTGGTCAACTGGTCATGAACTTCATCTAATCAATAATTTCAAAATGTTGGCCCTAAATTTATCTAGTCTTAATAACTTTATTAAAATGTTAGTCCTTATTGAAAAGATTGGAATGAAGTATGTCACATGCCATTTAATCGTATTTATATCACATCTTATACCTTATTGTCTCCTAATCTTGAGGCATTGTTGAAACTGTTGAATAAAACAATGATTTAAAAAATTGGAAAGGTGCATTTTCCCCTAGGCCCATATGTTAAGGGCTTGTTTACTTCAGATTAAATTCAGTTCAGTTCAGTTTGGTTCATCTCTATTAAGTTCAGTTCATACACTATTCAGTTCAGTTCAATTCAGTTCAGTTCATCTCTATTCAGCTAATGTAAACGAGCTCTAGAGTCTATATATTTCAATAATCCTATTATAAAAAATGCTTCATGATAAAATAAAACTTATAATTCACAAAATAAGTTTAAAATGTGTTTAAATTAATATAATCTTTTTGATGAAGTGGTCTCACCGGAGCATAATTAAGGAAAAACATACAAAAGTTCGTTAAAACATATAAAAAGTTGCACATATAAAATATTACGAGTATGTTAACTTTTTGTGTATTTTTAATAACTTTTTTCGGTAATTTTTCTTTAACGCACTATACTTAGTTTTCCGTAATCTAAAATAATAATAAAAATTCTAAATCTAATTAAGACCAGGAGAACAATAGCAAATGGGTTATAGTCTATATTGTGACTTGATTTTGGATAAAGTTAATTAATTAGCTGGTAACTTTTTATACAAGTACATTTTTCCCAATAACTTTTGCAGATTTTTTTATATTGATAAAACATAGCCTCCCTGGTGAGACAATATCATCCGATATTGAGTCGTGTATTTGTAAGCATATCTTATCACACATTATTTCTAGATCAACTATACTATATATTACTATCATTATTGATAATCTAACGTTGCTTTCGTCAAAATAGCAAGGCATATGGACAAACGAACACTTGTGAGCATTTGAGCCCTAATGAAAATCCTTCCATATATATATATATATATATATAGAGGAAGGATTGGCTAAAAACCAAAAGATGGTTGAAAATCAGACAGAAAATGGTTTAAAGGGGTACATTAGATGTTTAAAGGGGTACAAATGGTTTTTAGCGAAAGTTACTAATATTTACAAAGATTGTCATTAGTAATCACACGTGTACCCCTTTAAGTGTCTAATGTAGGGGTTTTTAGGTTGAAAACGTTTTTAGTTGATCCTCTTCCTATATATATATATATATATAATGTTAGCTCATGAATACTTCGAGCTTGGTTTGTTGTGGCTCGGCGGCTCGAAATGGAGTTCGGCTTGAGAACTTAACAAGCCAAAGTGCCAAACAAAATTATGCTAAGCCTGGTTTGAAAAGTTTATGAACAAGCTAAGCTCGGTTATTCTTTTATATATATATTGAAATATTATATTATATATGAATTTAAATTTTTTTCTTTCTAGATATTACTCAATAATAAGCTAATATCTTTAGTGTTAAAAAATAGATTTAAAAACAACAATATTAATTCATTAATAAAATAATAAAGTAGAAAAATAAATAAACTAAGGATAATAATAATAGGTCAAGCTTGTTCATAAACTCCTCAATAACAGCTCGGTCATCAACTCTTAGCCAAAGTTTGACTCGTTAATGATGACTTTGTTTGTTAATTTTATATTAGTTTTGGGTTCGGCTCAAGTTTCATATAAACCTAAACAAGCATGAGCCGAGCTAAGTAAAGTTCAGACTTAGTTCAATCGCTAAGCAACCCTAGTTGCAAAAGTTGCTAGTTGCAAAGTGCGTATCACATTAATCCTCCACTACACCGTGCGTCGTCCCTGCTGCTATAAAATGAGAGGTTTCAATTTTTTCTATATTAAAAAATGCTTGACGTTGATTTTGACTTAACTTTGGTGCATGTCACATGCATGGCTTATACCTAAAAAAGTGTTCTAATTATTGATTGATTACTTCAAGCCTAAATATCATATTCAACAAGCTAATCTACATTAAGAAATGGAAACAATTATTACCGTTGGGAAACTGGATTTGTTACTTATATACCAAACACCCCTAATATATTGGATGATTCTAATGTGATCTTATGACTATCGACTACTATAATGAATGGCTAGGATTGCCCTATTTTTAATTTCTAAATCTAATTATAAATCTATTTCAAAATACTTTAACTAGATTTCTTATTTTAGGAAAAAAAAGATCATTTTTTTTTCTAAAATCAGTTTTTATTTTCCTAAAATAAGATTTTTTTTTTTAATTAAAGTATTTTTAAAATTATTTTTAATTAGATCTAGGAATTAAAGTAGATAAAAAATCAAGTAATTTGTATCCTCCATTACATTAGTCTATACAGTTAATTTTCATAATATATTACCCCTAAATATATTACGAGTAAATTCTTTTATTACTTCTTACGTTTTCAAATTCTTGCAACAAGTGCATTTCACATATGTCGAGACAAAACTTTGTAGATTAATATCTCTAAATATGTATTATATCTGTAAAAATTATGAATAGTAGATAATAAAAACTATAAGTTGAAACAAATCCGATACCTCATATAACTATATATTTCTTTTTGTGTTAATGATAAACTGTAATATTAATAATGTCAAAAGTATAACTGTTGCAAGAATTAAAAAAAACAGATGAATTGAAGTATCAATTTGTTGTCCCAGAAGCTACGAGTAACATGCATTAGCACCGTTAGTTTTTCTTCCTCGTTTGGTAGTTTGGTTGGTTGGTTCCCTATGCTAGATATATACTCCCTCCGTCTCATTTTACATGCTATATTTCATTTTGGAACAAATTTTTATGCAAATCAATTTTAATGTGGGCCCACCATTGTTAAAGTTAAGTGGAAGAAATTGATTGGCTTAAAGTAGATAAAAATGACAAAAAAGAGGGTAAAAATGTAAAATATATGTGGGCCCGTAGATTATAAAAGGAAATGTAGCAAGTATTTTGAGGGCATCCAAATAAGAAAATTGTAGCAAGTAATTTGGGACAGAGGGAGTAGAAATTGTTTGATAGGCTGAGATTCTCCGCAGTACTAAAACAAGATAAGAAGAGGTACCACAGTAAAAATGGCAAGTCAAGTTCACCTCTCACTTTTAACTGCTGCCATTGTACCCTCCCCTTACAAATTTGTTGTTCTTTCCTTTTTTTTTTTTTAATATCATTCCTTTCTTTTTTTATCTTGGATTTTTTTATTACTAGTGAGAGAAAATTTGATTATGAATAATTTTTATTATGGAGTATGTATATCTATGTGTGTACAATGAATATACCTATATGTGACTATGTGTACAATAAAATATGTATTCATATGATCAGATATTGTTATATTTATCTTGATGTGTATTTTTTTTTTAATATAAAACAAATACAATAAACATTTTGGTTCTCGTTGAACAATGGATCTTTTTCAAATCTTGATGATCTATTTTTCAGTGGTGGTCTGGTGAAGCCACTTAGGAACATGGAGGTACAACATTACCCTCATTTTAACGGGATTATATCAATTTTATGTAATATGTATATAAAGTTACTTCAAACATATAAAAAGTAATAACCACATAAGTTTTCTTATCAAATATAACTTTTATTTGGGTTGCATCAATAGTGTATACCTTCACAAGACTTTTTCTTTAATTAAAAATACAAAAGTAAATATAAACGTATAAAACGGAGCAAAACTTAAATTTACACAACGAAAGCATGAAAATAGTTTTAATTCTACCAAGACCCAAGAAAGACATGAGAATCATTAGTCTGACCTAAGTTAAGACTAGTCCAAACTAACTCAACTACTCCTCTGTCAGTCATTAGTCCGACCTAAAGCTAGTCCACAACCAGCATTGTCTGTTCGACACTTAAGACTTTTTGTCTACCAAAACAAAGTGTTTTCCTGATATTTTCATTTTGCTTTTCAACTTTTGATTTTTTTTTAGTGTCCAACATTTGTATTCAGTCCCCTACATTTTGTTTTGATTTTTTTTTTTTTGGCTTTGCCTCTCTCTTGCTCTACTTCTCATATTCCATTCCATTTGATTCAAGATTTGCATGTTATATAGCTAATATTATCTTAGGGTGTGTTCTCTTCAACTTAGATCAGATCAAATCCGATCTCATCTCACTAAATTCTCATAAGTTTTCAGATCAGATTGGATCAAAAAATTTCAGACGAAGAGAACGCACTCTTGTTTGTCACATTCATCTTTTGGATGGGGTACCATAATATATACATTTCAAAGAACAATGTTTGCATATATAATTACAACATTTGCAATTTAAGCACTATATTCATAATCACTCATATAACTAGCTTTTGTGTTTTATATAAGTAAATAAATATAGTTATACAAGATCTCTTTGGCATCGTCTCAATGTATACTTTATTGTGATCTATAAATTTTGGTAAAACTTTATTAAAGATATTACGACTACAAATTATACATTGGCAAACGTAAAAAGGTAAATATTGTGATTAATATGAATTGAATGAAGTATATTATGAGCAACTTTATTTGTTTCCTCAATTCATCAACCTTTTGTAGCGTGTAAATCCTAGATACATACCGGTAAAAGTTTTAAAAAATAAAAATAAAAAGTGAACACATTCAAAAGAGAATTAAAAAAAACTCAAAAAACTTTGCTATAATAGAAATCAGAGTAAAAACAAATAAAAAGAGGGACATCAAAGTTAAAATAAAATGGAGCAAATTAAGAATTTATACAACAAGTGAAGAGATAAATTCACGAGAAATAGACCATTCACTTCACATTTTGGTGTATATATAGTTTTAGGCTTTTAGCTATTATTGGATAAATTTTACCACCTCGCAGTTCAGTTATGGCACCCTGCTTCTTCTTCTTCTTTTTGAAAGAGGACAACAATAAGTTTGAGTGGAATTTCCACTAACGAATCTAAGGGTTTTTTTGGTTGCCTAAATTTTCTATGGGCATTCAAAAATTTTCATGAATTTTATTTTGACCATGTTGTTTGGTTGACAAAAAAAAAAAAAAAAAAAATGTAGGCAATGAAATTCATCATGGTGCACTGGTTGGACCTTCATCAAGCCAAGAAAAAACAGACCTGAATCCTGTCAAAATCATTTTATACCAAGAATAAAATTTATGGTCCGTTATATTCAACTTATTAATTTAATTTTATAAGATATGTTGATTTGATCTCATCTAAACTGATGAAATGTGAATGATGACTTATGGCTCGTTTACATTAGCTGAATAGAGATTAACTGAACTGAAGTGTATTAATTGAACTGAACTGAACTGAATTGAACTAAACTGAATAGAGATTAACTAAACTGAACTGAACTAAATATAATCTGAAGTAAACAAGCCCTTAGATTAAAAGTGATACATGCTGGATTAAACTAACAATATCAGATTTAAAAAGTTGAAAGAGAACTAAACCTTATTAAGTATAACCATGACTAACAATGTTAGATGTACCTAATTTTTACCCTTTTATTATTCTCATTCATTTATGAAAAAAATAAATTAAGTGAAAGTATTGGGTCAGACGGCTGACCCATACAAAACCAATTATAATAGTGTAAAACTTTGGGAGGTTATAACTTTGTGCTCGGGTGTCGGATTGGGGCATATAATATGTCGAAATTGATTAATTTTTCGAGACGAGCGCAACTGCAATATGTCGAAATTGATTAATTTTCGGAGGGTATTTGGCCACCAAAAATCGCCAAACGAGGCCTCTAAAGGCCTCAAAATACAAAAAAAACGTATTCTGTCCAAGTTAGTTACAAAATGTGTCCATGTTTTACAATATGTGTCCATGTTTAAACAATATGTGTCCAGGTTTACAAATAGGTGTCTAGGTTTACAAATAGGTATCCAGGGTTAAAAATATGTATCCAGGTTTGTCCAGGTGTGTTCAGATTTGTTCAGGTTTGTTCATATTTGTCCAGGTTTGTTCATATTTGTCCAGGTTTGTCCACATTTGTCCAGGTTTGTCATCATTAGTCCAGGTTTGCATGTCCAGGTGTGTCCAGATTTATCCAGATTTGTCCATGTTTGTCTATATTTGTCCATGTTTGTTTAGATTTGTCCAGGTTTTTCCACATTTGTCTATGTTTGCATATCCAGGTGTGTCCAGATTTGTCCATGTTTGTCTAGATTTGTCCAGGTTTGTTCATATTTGTCCAGGTTTGTCCACAGTTGTCTAGGTTCGCATGTCCAGGTGTGTCCATATTTATCCAAATTTGTCCATGTTTGTCTAGATTTGTCCATGTTGTCTAGATTTGTCCAGGTTTGTTCATATTTTTCCAGGTTTGTCCACATTTGTCCAGGTTTGCATGTCCAGGTGTGTCCAGATTTATTCAGATTTGTCCATGTTTGTCCAGGTTTGTTCATATTTGTCCATGTTTGTCTACACTTGTCCAGATTTACAAATTGTGTCCAGGTTTCAAATGTGTCCAGTTCTGTTTCCATGTTTACAAATGTGTCCAGGTCTACCAATACATGTCCAGGTTTAACAGCATGTGTCCAGGTTAAACACATATATGTCCAGGTCCAGTGGACTGATCTGACAGAAACGTTACTGTCAAACTGGTCTGACACAATACCTTCTCATAAATTAATGGATTTATGCTGATTATTAGAAAATAATACAAGCAGCAGTTAGTCCATTATTTGGAAATGGGACTTGGCCAGTTGGCCCACTACATGTCCTTGGCCCAAAATCCAAAAAGTGATATGTCTAACGCCTAGACAATCTATATTACAATATTTCCTCTGTAAAACATTATTATCAACATTTGATATTATTTGTGATAGATAAAATATTCAATTGTTACAATATTGCTAGTAATATGTGACGAGATGTTAAGTAATATTCTCATCATCTGCCCTAATTGTGTTGAGTGCGGCGATTAGTATGTGACACCTTAGTAATCTTTCGATTAGGACAACTAATTAATGGAGATTCATAAATTGGTCTACCAAGATTGGACATTTCAGCGGGCCATTTTGATAATACACCTTGTTTTTGTTACCATCTTAAATCTTCATTGTGCCTAATTGTCTATCCTCCTTCATGGATTAGACATTTGAGGGGTTTTTTTAATTAAAACTAGAAAATAAAATAAAAAAATTACATGGTTCATGAAATCAAAATGACTATTAGACTTGACATGATTTTGGCATCCTAAAAGACATGTTGTTTTTTAAATTTAATTTCTAAAATTTCAGTTTAATTCAATTTCTGATGAGTCTAGAAATTATTTAGTTTATGGCTCTTTTTTTTCACTCTTTGTAAATAGAGGTGATCATGTGATAAGTCAAGTTTGAGTTCAGCATAATGCCAAAATGTTAACTAAATATGTCGGACTGAGAGTATGAGATGGCAAAGTTTGGGCCATAAAACAACGTCCAAAACCCTTAAAATTTGGATGTGTTGATCGGGTGTATTTTTTGTTGCACTCATGGTTGTTGACTTGTTGCTTATAAACAATAAGAAATTAAGAATATTCTAGGTTTTTATTTTTAAAAAAGAAAATTTATGCCCTTTATTATTAAAATTAATAAATTTTATATATTTTAGATTGTAATATATAATTTTAATAAAAAAATATAAAATTTAGATTTTATTCAAAAGTTATGACAAATTAATAAACATTATTTAATAGAAAATTGAAATTTTGGGGTTTTATATGATTGGTATATTTGCACACCCTTAAAAACGATTGTGCATATATTTGCCACCTACATTATTTGATTGAGATTTGATAATATAATCAAATATCGTTATGTAACTTCAGATCATTGTCATTTTCATCTGCTACCGTTCATGATCCATCTGTCAATGGCATCATATATAGTGACCAAAATATAAAATTAATTTAGGTAAATGTAAAAATAATTAAAATGAATTAATATTAGAATAAAACAAGTTTAAAAGGTTTATATTTATTAAAAATAAAAGTCAAGTCAAATCAACAAGATAGAAGAATTTTCATCTACCAACCCCTTCTGGCACAAATATACAATAGCGAGGTCAAATTATATAATTGAGATCGCGTTATTTTTTTATTGTAACGATCTAAATTAAACTGGATTTGTTTGTTTTGAACATGAATAAATTAAACTAAATCCTACAATTAATTAGGAAGAGCTGAACTAAACATAATTTATCTAAACTGAAAGTTTAAAAATTAGATCCAAAAAAGTCATGGTATAAGACATACGAAACTCACTTAATGTAGTTGGCTAGTAATTCAACTTGTAAAACATGTTCGAATGCACTGATTCATGAATTCGATTATACGATTCAGGTATTTCTTACGTTACGGGTCATGAGTCATGATTCACAAGTGTGCAAGCCCTAGGGATTAAAGTGCATTAAGGGAACTTGGGCAATAGGGCCTAGTCGACTAAATATATTGTTTTCATAAAACTACACTTACTCCGTAACTTAAAGAATGCAACAATTATACTTCGTGTACTATCACATTTTTCATTTTGATCGCAATATACATGAGGAAATTATAGTCATATCAAATCTTGTGAGATTTGTCTGAACAAGTATAATAAATTCAAAACATAAAATAAGCATTGGGCCTATGCAGTATGCGCGGGTCATAATATAGACGGTATAACAAAACACTTGCAAAACTACAATATAAGGTTTGGTTGGTTCACTACAAAAACATCAAACAAATCCATATATCTTAAGTGCCAATGGAATCTTCTAAGTAAGATAAAAATCGAGGTTACAAATGCAAATGGGCTGTTTAGAAAAGACAATATACACATGATTTATGGGCCACTTTAAAAGGTACACGAGGAAACACACATTGAAGCTAATTGCTATATGTCTAATCCTCAAAAAGTTGACCTTCGATATCTACATTTCTTTTCAATGCAATTTCATGCACTTGCAATTGTGATTTGTGAGTTACAATTATGTTTTCTTTATAAAAATATAATTATGCTTTCAAAAGGGGTGTTTTTTTTTTTTTTAAAAAAAAGAAGGTTACTATTCAAAATACCGTTTTCTCATGATATGTTTGTTTTATCTCGTTTTTCTCTTTACACTCACAAATAAATTTTATCTGGAGGCCAGCGAGCGTCTATATTTCTGCAAATGAATTGAATACAAAATAAAAAGGGAAAGGGTAACATATTTGTAGACACTAAAATTTTGTAAGTGTCAAATTTAAATTAAATTAATTATTTTAGGGTTAAAATAATATTGTTAACTCGATGTAATTAATTTATCCCAAAAAGGCTTTCTGAATTATACAAATGTAATTCGGGTCATCATAAATATTTGAACTAGTTTATAGTGCCGGTCCAAATAAAATATTAAAAGGACAAAAAAAGGGAAAGTGGACCAAATCCTCCAAGTACCGAGTCCAATATAATCAAAGTGGGCCGAATGCATCAAAGCCCAAACACTAACTAAGGGTCCAGGTAGAGGGTATCTACCTCTATAAATATAACCCTCTCCCTTATAAAAAAAGAAGAAGAAAGTTCATTTTTGTTAGAAAAGCACTCAAAACTTCTCTGCAAGAATTTTCTCAAGTTCTCTCTGCAATTAGTTACTAAACACCTAAATTGTGTCAACTGATCAGAGGCATTCAAATAAATTCGAGTGAAATTCAAACTTCAAGAAGCTCTCATTCGAACAAACTCAAGCAAACATTCGAATACGCTCAAACAAGTGTTCAAATACGTTCAAACAACATTCGAATCTAGGCTGACGTTGCAAACACGTCAACCTACATTCAAATTAGTGTGACAACGTCACGCGACCTGCAGTTGTAGGACGGAATCAGAGGACTTAGTTTATTTTTATATAAACTTGTAACAGAGATTGTACCCGCAGTCAAATTATTAATAAAATTCATTTGTTGCTTTATTTCCTGTTTTATTTATTTAGGCTCGAAATTTTGTGTTAACAAATTTCTGGCACGCTCGGTGGGACCATCTCTGCCTCTCATCTCTGTTTCTAAAACCAAAAAAAAAAAAAACACTTTGAGAAATGGCTTCTCAGAACAGCACCTCCCAAACTGTCGGAATCAAATTTGTTGCGGCCCAACAACAGTCAACCACTGTTAGTCGTCAACCAATTATTTCCACCAGAGGAATGAAAAAAGCTGTTGTAAGTGCTGCCGCAGCAAGCTTGCGAAATGCTATGGTACCAACTGGAGCCCGTAAGGCTCGCACTGCAACTGCCCCTCCAAAGTCACTGATCACACCTCCTGTCAATCAAACTGGAGGAAAATAATTGTTTGGCTCAAGCTCTTTCGCTGAGCACGTGGGGTCACCTGTTGCCTCACCTAAGTCAAGTCAGTCTTCTACTAACAGCGCGGAAGACTTGATCATCCGTACTAATCCCAGCTTCAACCCATTCAATATGGGAAGCGAAATTGAGACTGATGTATTCCATTCATCATCTCCTAAAAGTTATCAATTTGGGGAACCTGAAGTTACCACTGTCTTGGTGACTAGTTCTAATGATAAGACAGTTGAGGAGCAGTTAGCTGAAATGACTAGTCTCCTTAACAAATTGGTGAAGGATGGGGAACAAAAGGATGCTCAAATCAAAGAACAAAGTGAGCAAATTGTTGCGCTCACTAAGAAGCTCGACAAGTGTAATGATGAATCGTCAATCCATGGTGGTTCAGAAGATGATGAAGAGAAACCCGAAGAAGAAAAGGAGGAACCATACAAAGAGACTCAACTTTCTTTGACTCCTCAACAAATTCAGGCTATGATCGCTAGTGCTGTCAAGAATCAGTTGGGTGGAAACGAGTATGAGAATGCTCGTTACATCAAGCCTTACACTAAAAGGATTGATCGACTATCCTTGCCTTCTGGTTACCAACCTCCTAAGTTTAATCAATTCGATGGTAAAGGGAACCCGAAGCAACATATTGCCCATTTCGTAGAGACATGCAATAATGATGGTTCTATGGGGGACTTGCTTGTCAAACAGTTCGTTCGTTCCCTCAAGGGCACTGCGTTCGACTGGTATACTGATCTGTCTCCTCAATCCATTAATAGTTGGGATAAAATGGAATCGGAATTTCTGAATAGATTTTACAGCACACGGCGCATTGTCAGTATGCTCGAACTGACAAAGACAAAACAATGGAAGGATGAGCCTGTCATTGAGTATATTAACCGTTGGCGTGCTCTAAGTCTAGAGTGCAAGGATCGTTTGTCTGAACCATCAGCGGTTCAAATGTGCATCGAAGGAATGGATTGGGATCTCCTTTACATCCTTCAGGGTATAAAGCCCACGACATTCCAAGAGTTGGCCTCGCGAGCCCATGACATGGAGCTTACACTGGCCAACAAGAAGGAAAAAAGAGCTTCCTCTTCTGAAGTGAAGAAGGATGACAAGGAACATAAGAGAGGTGACAAGACTCCTAAAAAATCTTCTAAGGAGTCAATATCCGTCTCAACCACTGCACAACCCATTAAAATCTCCGTAAAGGTTAAGGGGGAGAATCGAGCTTCATCATTAAAGGCTCCCAAAAAGGATAGACCAACTCTGAAAGAGTAGGAAGCAAAGAAATACCCCTTCCCAGACTCTGATGTGTCTGGGATGTTAGATGATCTCTTGGAAAAGAAGGTGATTGAACTCCCCGAGTCAAAGCGACCTTCGGAAGTTGGTAGGACGTCAGATCCAAAATACTGTCGATATCACCGGTTCGTGAGTCATCCTATCGAGAAATGCATAACACTTAAAGAAAAGATTATGCAGCTGGCGAAAGACGGTATAATTGTATTGGATACTGATGAAACAGTGGGAAGTAATCACACTTCGACAATCATTGAAGGAGTGTGGATGGCCCAAACCATACAATTTGGAAGTCTGGAGCCAGTCACTATAATGGTCCGACAATCAATCACTCAACAAGGTTATACCACACAACATCCCCCCATTGACACCTCGAATGAGGTGGACAATGAAGGATGGACCATAGTTACAAGAAGAAGACCCAGGAGACAGGTCAAGCAGAAGCCTCCCTCCTCTCATTGCAAGAAGAGGCGACAAAAGAAGAAGGGGCCTAAGCACCCCAAAAGCAGGAAGAAGCTGGACAAGGTCATGCCTGTAGAGTTGCCCGACCAAATGTCGCTAGCTCCCATAACTTTAGGAGAGTTTTTCCCTCAAGAATTCTTCACTCCAGTTACTGTCAAAATGGCCTCTGTTGAAGAAGACAAAAGTGAAGAGGAGGAAACAGATGAAGAACATGACAATACGGATGAGGTTTCATTAAAAGTGACTCTTCAGCGCTCAAGGATGACGGCAGACCCAAAAATATCTGCTATCTTAAACGCTCTCCCATCACACATGGATTGGGCCGAAATTTTCCGTTTGCCAAGGGAGATGTGTCAGAAGCTGGCATTGGCTCTACAACATCCGGAGTTGTATGTTGATAAAGTACAACGAGAAGAAAAACCTATTGCAGACCTTGCTAAGCACACATCATGTAACACTGCAATAAGGTTCACAGATGAGGACCTACTTATGGGGTCAAAGCCCCACAATCGGCCATTGTTCGTCTCTGGTTATGTGCGTGGTCAGAAGGTTCGTCGTATCTTAGTAGATGGGGGATCTGCAGTCAACATCATGCCAAAATCCATGATGAATGAGTTGGGGATCACAATGTCGGAATTATCCAAAACTCGTATAGTTATTCAAGGGTTCAGTCTCGAAAGTCAGCGTGCGATAGGTGTCGTACGCGTAGACCTCACCATAGGTGAATTAAAAACGCTTACTCTTTTCCATGTGATTGATGCAAAGACATCTTTCAAATTGTTGCTAGGGCGACCCTGGCTACACGAAAATGGCGTAGTTGCGTCAACCCTCCATCAGTGCTTAAAATACTATCGAGGGGGTGTTCAGAAGATAGAGGGCGAGACTAAGCCTTTTACTAAGGGCGAGTCTTATCTTGCTGATGCCAGATTCTTCGAAGACGATGAAAAGATATCAAGTGAGGTATTACCTTCACCCACCCCTTCGACGGGTAGAATGGAAAGAAATATAGAGGGTGTTGCTCCAAAGTCTAACATTAATGAGTCAATCTTAGTTGATAAGAAGAAGCAAGATGAGAAGACAGAAGAGTATCCATCTCTGCCTCTTAAGGCAACAAAGGAGCCAGTTTTGCGCTATGTACCAAAATCACGCCGCAAAGAAGGACAATCACCATTTTCAGTTTGTTAGGATAAGGGAGTTGAGATAATGGAAGAGAAGAAAATGGATCAGAACGCTCTTCAAAGGTTAAAAAGCGAATCAACCATTCCCCTAGCAAAAGGTAGTTTATGTCCAGTGATAAAGGCTCCGACGTTCGGGGTAGAGGGAACCTCTAGTGGTCAGGAACGCAACAAGCAGAAATTTGACCCAAATGCATACAAGCTCCTAGCAAAATCTGGCTATGATTTCGAAAACCCGAAGCCTATGGGAAAAGTTATTGACATAAGAGGGAATGTGTAACGCCCCAGATTTTGGGCTATTTTTCGTGTTTGTTTGCTAGTAATTATTTTTGTTTCGGTGCATGGTCTAAATTTATTTAGACTATCTTTATTGCTTAAGTATAACCATTTTATTTAATGGTTTATTAATTCTTAATTTTTATTTTATCTTAATTAATTAGAATTTTATTATTTAATTTTCTAATTAATTAATTAGTTTTGGGCCAAGTGCGAAAATAATCATGATTAGTCATGAATTAGTGCAAATGGCCCAATTGAACTTTGAGCCCATTTGAGCAAGCCCATAGCCGGCCCTCTCTCTCTTTAGTGGCTTGATTTGCCACTTGCCATGCTTTCACACCTAACTAACTTCTATAAATAGAAGTAGTAGTAAGGCATGAGGATTCATTTGCTCATTTGCCATCCCTTGCCATCAAGTTTAAACACAAAACTCTCTCTCCTCTTGCCTTGTTCCTTCACGCCATTTTTTGGCTAAGTAAACCCCATTATTTGATTCATCATCTTTTCAAGCCCAAACTTAAAGATTCAACCTCCATTTGATCTTTAAGTGACTAAAACACTCTAGCCTTCATTGTTCTTGTTCAAGACTCGAGTTCGGGTGGATCTTGGTTGTTGGGGTTGGTTGTTCGTGGGGTTCCCATGGGAGGGCGTATGGTGGTTCGAACATGGCCATGTAGTATGGTCGTGGACATGGAGCAATCATGCAACAAAGCCGTGATGAAGGTTGTGCCGTGGTTGAAGCCGTGAAGTTCGTAGCCGTGCAGCCGTGTGGTGCCGTGTCTGAGCCGTGTGTGTGTGTCTTCCGGGCAGCGAGTTTTGGTATTAATATGTGTTATTTTGGTTAAGGTAACATACTTTCTCAACTTAGTTGGTATACTATGATTATAGTATAGATTAAATGCATGGATTGGTTTATTTGTGGAGTTTTGATCATGATATGTGTTTGGTATCTAATCTGATTTTTATGTTGTTTTAATGATGTTTGGATGATATTTTTATGATGAATTTTATGATTGAATATGTTGTTTTATGATCATGATGAATGTGTTAAAGTTTGATGAATTTTGGATGAGTATAAGTTGGTAATTTTCGAGTGACTAGTTGAGGTTATGCGTGTAGTGTTTGAATGGTGGATGAGTTCTTGATTGAAGTTCTTGAATCTTGATTGAGTTCTTGATTGAAGTTCTTGAATTTTGAATGAGTTCTTTATGGGTTCTTGTTAAGTTCTTTGAGTTCTTGTTGAATTCTTGTTGAGTCTTGATGGGTTCTTGGTTGAATCTTGGGAATTAAAGAAAGTGCTTAAATTGATAAAGAAAGTTAAAGATTGAGTTAAAGTTAGTTAAAGAATGGATTAAAAATAATGGAGTAATGTTGGTTAGACTCAAGATCAAGGCGCAAAGGCAATCTTGAGAATAACTTCGTGATTTAACTGATTATTTTCGAGAATCAAGGCGCAAAGGCAATTCTTGAATTTAATTATGTTATGATTAAAATGATTGAGTTTTAAAGAGATTTAATTAAAGATTAGCTTGATTTTGTTGCTAGACGCCTAAGACATTGAGTAAGATTCTTTGTTTTTGGGTTAAGACGTTGCCCCTATTCCATCCGCGGTATTGGGATAGTTGGAGTCCTACTATGTTATCTTTTGATGTGGATTTCCAGTAAGATTGGTTTCACAGGACATGAATTTCCAGTAAGATTGGTTTCATGGGGTTGGGAGTAAGATTCTCAATCCTAGCATAGTAGAAAGTTCGATCGCGTAAGATGCGTTCGTACGAGCATAGTCCGGTCTAGTATATGAATGATTGCGCCAAAGATAGTTTGGTTAGGATGTTTGAGTCGAGTTCATGATTTGGATGTTTCTCGCATGTTTTGGATTGTTGGTTGATTATTTGATTTGTACTATGTTCATGTGTATTCCCATTAGGGTGAGTCAGTTATGTTACTCGCCACTGATGGTGGACTGTTGTTTGTTTTACAGGTAATTCTAATGACGAAGTTCTTGCTTAGCTTTGGGTTGGGCGAGCGACGTTTTTATGCTTTGTTGTTTTTTCTATTGTTATTGTTTTTAGATAGTTTTGGATTGATGTATGGACTTTCATATGTTGGTTTTGGACTCTGACGTGTGGTTGGAGTTACTCGTATTTTAGTACTTTTAGTTTGACTTTTTGGTTTAGTAATGTACAAACTTGTGGGTATTTGTACTTTTGGAGTTTAATAATAATGATTTGAGGAATTAGTTTTAATTCTTAAGTATTTTGAGTTGTAGTTACGACTATTCGACTCGTCGGTTTCTTCCGCGCCGATTTAAGCGAGTCGGGTCGTCACAGAATGGGCTCAATGACACTCAGAAAATGCTGCAAGAATATGGTACTGATGTTCCTACATCTAGAGCCGGATTGGGGTTTACACCGCATGTGCCAATAAAGATTTCTTCTAGGCGCAAAGGGAATGCTTGTGCACATATCACAGCAGAAGAGACTGAGGAAAGTGACGGCGAAGAAGGATCTCGTCCTAAAGACTCTGTCTTTGATCGATTGAGGCCACCTAAAGTTGCAAGTCAATTGTCGGTGTTTGATAGGCTTGGGAAATGAGAAAAAGGAAAGAATAAAATTCAAGCGTCATATCTAAAAGAGAAGTCGTCAAGACAAAAACACCCAGTCTTCGGTCGTATCGGAGCATCTACTTCGATAGGAAAGAAACAATGGAAATCAGTATGGATCCGTATAAGCAAGGAGAAAGATGAACTTGTCGAGAGTAATGTCAAATGGGAGAGCGACTATAAGAGCGCCTTTCCCTCTCGCATGAAAAGGAGACAAGCAGTTGATATCACTGAAAAAAATCCCTTAAAGGCTAAGGGGCGTGTCGTTGTCTCCACCAAACATCAAGAATCGACACGTGACGAGGAAGATAAAATGGTGGTAGCCTTAAACCACGTAACAACTCAAGAGGGATCCGACCATGACGAAGAGGTCGAAACGGATGAAGCCCCAAATGTAATACCCCGAAATTTAGGGCCAGAAAATTTCGCGGGTTATTAATGCTATTTTTCTATTCTTAGTCCAAAAGGCCTATTTATTTGGACTGTTTTATTTTATTTCTCTCCTTATCTCAAATTGGGCCGATGACCCAATTTTCCCTTTACCCTTGTGGCATGGCCGGCCCCTCTCTTTCCTTTTGGGCCATTGGTTGTTCCTTTTGGTTTAATTTGATTAATTAGATAATTTTATTAATTAAATTAATACCTTAAACTAATTCTAAAACTTAGTCCAAGAAGCCCTAATTACTAAGTCCACTCCTCCTATTCCCACACTAATTTCACGGCAACCCCCTCCCATTTTTTTGTTGTTGGTTTTGTTGTTCTCTTCTTCTATATATATTAGGCTTAGCAATATTTTTTTTTCCTAATTGCTAAAGCTCATAAACCCTTAAAAAAAAAAGAAAACTTTTTCCTCCTTTCCTCTCAAAAAGCCGTGCATTTCAAGTCACCAAAGTGGGGATTTTTCCTTGGAATTTTTAGCGATTAAAGGTAACTAGACTTACCTTCTTAAATTTGGGTAGATAATCACATAGTTAATTAGGATTTGATCATGAAGATTATTAGGATTTATGTCATGTTTTGCTTAGTGAATGTCGAACTACATGATGAATTTATCTATGTATCTTTCTTGATTAATTTGATGTATTTCTTGAAATCTTTAATTCTTTAATAATTATTTGTATGAATTTATTTCTTAATCAAATCTTGTTATTTCTTGATGAATTTTTCGTGGCAGTTTCTTTATTGTTTTCTCATGAATGATGATTTATTTCGTGGCAAAATTCGTCCTTTTATTGCTTATAATAATTTAATCTTTCAAACTGGTAAAACTGTTCGGATTTGGTTTACGAATTTATTAAGATACTTAATCAATTCGAATGGCTACGTAAAATAGTGTGATTAAATTATTAAAACATGTTATTATTGAATTCTTGGATTTAATCTTGATAATTTTAATATGCCAGAATGCCGTGTGATGTTATGCATAAAAAGAATTAATTTTGATCTTGTTCTTGATTGATCTTAATGATTTAATGTTTATTGTATAATTTATTTGTTATTGTTGAATTTATTTAATTAATTATGATAATTGTATTAAAGTATAAATTTTTGGTAAATTATGTGAAAATGTCGAGTGGAGTAAAATTTGAGGAATAGAATTTTTATCATATTTTAGGTAATTTATGTAGTTAATTGTATTTTTATGTAATTTATTAAATTAATTATATGATGAATTTATGAATTTATTTAATTTTTTTATATGTTTCTTTACATATGTCGAGTGGTCCTATTTTATTTTTGGTCAATTCTAGTTTGATTTTTGACTTATAATAATATTGAGATAATTTTAGGAATTTATATTATTATAATTATTAATAATATTTACTAAAGAAACTATCAGGGATAAGTTGTAATATGAAGGGTAATAATAATATGACAAAAGGAACAAGTTGTAACATAATAATAAAAGGATTTCAGGGATAGATATTATATTTGTCACCATAATATTTATTATTATTATTTTTATTAAGGAAGTCAATAGGGATAAGTTACAATAAGAAAGTATAATAAGATATTATTAGGGAAGGAAAGGAAACAGAGTAAAAGGGTAATCGATTTGTTTCGATCTCTGGCTAGGAAAAACTTGGTATTTAAGGTGGCCAATATACGTGCCGCACCTCTCTTTCCTGGGACTTCGAACATTTCATTCCCGATTACGGTCACCTAGTACTTCCAAGTATAAGAAAGATAATAAGTTAAGGTCGCCCCTGCGATGACGCAAAGGTCATCAATCGGGTTAATAAGTTAAGGTCGCCCCTGCGATGACGCAAAGGTCATCAATCGGGTTAATAAGATAGGACGCCCCTGCGATAACGCAAAGGTTATCAATCGGGTTAAGTCGTTGCCACTGCCAGACTGCGGTATCTGCGCAGTTCTTGATTCTAGGATATGTAGTCGTCTAGGTAGTTCTCGCAAAGGAGGGCTATTTAGGGGTTATGGCCATAGCTTAGGCTTAGTTCTCGCAAAGGAGGGCTACGGGTGGGACGCAAAGGTTCACCCCGGCATGTTTTAGGAAAGTTGTGGACGCAAAGGTTCACTACGAGCTATAAAGACCGGTCCGCTAAGAAGTTAAGAAATATGATAAGTTAAGATGTATGATAAGTAAGATGTACGATAAGTTATGTTATGAAGATTAAGATAAGATAAGATACGATATGTTATGAAATAATGATAACTAAGTTATAAGTATATTTATAATATAAGATAAGAATGAAATGCAACGTACTATGAATAGTATAAGTCTTCCGCTGTGTACATCTGTATTTGTATGACTTAAGTATGTATGTATATGTACATGTTTGTGTATGTGTACCCGTATTGTATACGTATTTTTGTACGTATCTCTAACCGTATTTTGCAGGTATTATTATACGTATTGTATGCGTACTTTTATACGTATTTTGTACGTATTTCTAACCGTATTCTATAGGTATTATTATACGTATTGTATACGTATTTTTATACGTATTTTTGTACGTATTTTTATACGTACCCTGTATGTATTTTTGTATGAAATGTTATATGTTTGCGTATGGTTTTCATGTACAATTCTATGCTATTATGTGGTTAGCGGTCCCTCATTTAAGCGGGACAGCCTAGTTACTCGCCACTGACGGTGGACCCCCCCCAGTTTCAGGTGATGATGCAGCAGCTTAGAACGGGCTCACACTGGATTGGGCTTTGTGTGGCTGAGATCTGTAGTTTGACCCTAGTTTATTTATAATTTTCAATAAGACTTTTATGCTAGTAGTATCCCAGCCTGTTGGGAGAACATATTTAATTTCTGTAATTTCAGTATTTTACTTTTGTAGACCTTTGGACTTTTGGCTATTAAGCTAATAAAAGATGCCTTAGTTTTTGAATATTCAATTAATATTAAGTTTATTGTTTAAGTAATGATCCGTATGTCGATTTCCTTCGTCAATCGACAGTTAAAAAGTCGGGTCGTTACACCAAAGACATTTGAAGACGGGGGGCAAGCTACGGTAGACGACCTAAAAGAGTTGAATCTTGGGACTGGTGAAGAGTCATGACCCGTTTATGTCAGTGCTCTTCTTACAAAAAAGGAGGAACACGACTATCATAAGTTGCTCTCAGAATATAGGGACGTCTTCGCATGGAGTTACAAGGAAATGCCTGGATTGAGCCCTAAAGTCGCTGTTCATCGACTAGCAATCAAGAAAGGCGTCAATCCAAAGAAGCAACCCCAGAGGAGATTTAGACCGGAATTAATTCCTGAAGTCGAATCTGAGGTAAACAAACTCATCGACGCAGGTTTCATTCGCGAAGTCAGGTATCCTAATTGGATAGCGAACATCGTCCCGGTGAGGAAGAAGAATGGACAATTACGAGTTTGCGTCGACTTCCGTGATCTGAATGATGCATGCCCCAAAGATGATTTTCCACTCCCGGTCACTGAAATAATGATCGATGCTACTACAGGTCATGCAGCTTTGTCATTCATGGATTGTACTGCTGGTTACAATCAGATCCACATGGCTCTTGAAGACCAAGAAGCTACTGCCTTTCGCACCCCGAAGGGGATCGTTTGTTATAAAGTCATGCCGTTCGGGCTGAAAAATGCAGGGGCCACGTACCAGCGTGCGATGCAGAAGATTTTTGAAGATATGATGCACAAAATTATGGAGTGCTATGTGGATGACTTGGTGGTAAAGTCAAAGAAAAGAAGCGAACACTTAGGAGACCTCCACAAGGTGTTTGAGAGATTACGAAGATGTCAACTAAAGATGAACCCTCTCAAATGCGCATTTGGCGTCACTTCAGGAAAGTTTCTAGGCTTCATCGTCAGGCATAGAGGCATTGAAATTGATGAAGCCAAGATAAAGGCAATCCAAGAAATGCTGCCACCTAGAAATCTCAAGGAACTACGAGGCCTCCAAGGGCGTCTAGCTTACATCCGAAGGTTCATTTCTAACCTTGCTGGAAGATGCCATCCTTTTAGCCACCTCATGAAAAAAGATGCCCCTTTTGAATGGGATGAAAATGTCAGAATGCTTTTGAAAGCATTAAGAATTACATGTCTTCCCCTCCAGTTCTAGGGGCACCAATCAAAGGGAAACCACTCATCCTCTACATTGCCGCACAAGAACGGTCTTTGGGGGCAATGTGCGCTCAAGAAAATGAGAAAGGCAAAGAAACTGCGTTCTATTACTTAAGTTGGACTCTAGTAGGACCAGAATTGAATTATTCTCCTATTGAAAAGATATGTCTTGCCTTGGTTTTTGCAATCCAGAAGTTAAGGCATTATATGCAAGCTCACACCGTGCATGTGATCTCCAAGGCCGACCCAATCAAATACATCCTCTCAAGACCAGTACTATCTGGTCGTCTCGCAAAATGGGTTGTAACTCTAAGGCAATATGACATTGTTTTTGTTCCGCAAAGAGCAGTTAAAGGTCAAGCAATAGCTGACTTCTTTGCCGATCACCCCGTATCTTCGGAGTGGGAATTTGCTGATGATATGCCTGGGGAAGACTTTTTCTATGTGGACATTCTTCCACCTTGGCAAATGTACTTCGATGGGGCTGCTCGTCAAGATGGTGCTGGTGCAGGGGTCGTGTTCGTCTCTCCTGAGAAACATGTCCTACCTTACTCATTCGTGTTAACAGATTTATGTTCAAATAACATGGCTGAGTACCAAGCTCTCCTTTTAGGCTTGAAAATGGCACTCGAAATGGGAATAAAAGACTTAGACATTTTTGGAGATTCCCAATTAGTCTTAAGTCAACTCTCTGGAGAATATGAAGTCAAGAAAGAAGATTTAATTCCGTATCATAGGCATGCTTCGAAGTTGTTAGCTAAACTTGACACTCTCAAGTTGGAACATGTTGTAAGAAGTGCCAACAAGATGGCTGACGCGCTTGCCGGTCTTGCAGCCACATTGGCACTGGGGGCAGATGAGACGATGTTCGTGCCTGTGTGTAATAGGTGGGTCGTTGCTCCTATAGAGGAAGAGGACGAAGTAGAGATTAATGTGATATCTATTTTTCAAATTGATAAGGAGGATTGGCACCAACCAATTATCGATTTCTTGGAACACCAAAAACTACCAAGTGATCCAAAACATCGGGCAAAGATTCGCCGTCGAGCCCCTCGATTTATCTATTATAAGAAAACACTTTACCGAAGGTCCTTTCATGAACTTTGGTTGAGATGTCTTGGGGATGAGGAGGCAGTAGAAGTAATGAAAGAAGCTCATACTAGCGTTTGCGGTGCTCATCAATCGGGCCCAAAGTTACATGATCAGGTCAAAAGGGTGTATTACTGGCCTACTATGGTGCAAGATTGTATGGATTATGCAAAGAAGTGTGAGGCTTGTCAGTTTCACGCTAATTTTATCCATCAACCTCCAGAGCCCTTACACCCGACAATATCATCTTGGCCTTTCGAAGCTTGGGGACTGGATGTAGTAGGGCCAATCACACCAAAGTCGTCTGCAAGTCATGCATACATCTTGGCTGCCATTGATTACTTCTCTAAGTGGGCAGAGGCTATACCTCTACGCGAGGTAAAAAAGGAGAATGTCGCTGACTTTATTCGAACTCATTTTATTTACAGGTATGGCATACCACGACGGATCATCACCGATAACGGAACGCCATTCGTTAATAAATTGGTGACAAGTCTATGTGAGAAATTCAAGATTGCGCAACATAAGTCATCGATGTACAATGCTCCTGCAAACGGGTTAGCTGAAGCCTTTAACAAAACTTTGTGCAATTTGTTAAGTAAAGTGGTCGCAAAATCTAAGCGTGACTGGCATGAAAGGATAGGGGAAGCCCTTTGGGCTTACCGAACAACCTACAAGACAACAACTCGAGCTACTCCTTATGCATTGGTTTACGGTGTGGAAGCGGTCTTGCCATTGGAACTTCAAATTCCGTCATTGCGTATAGAAGTGCAAGAGGGGTTGACTAATGATGAGAATGACAGGTTACGATTGGCTGAGTTAGAGGCGCTTGACGAAAAAAGGTTACGCGCGCAACAAAACTTAGAGTGTTATCAAGCTCGTATGTCACGTGCTTTTAATAAGAAGGTTCGGCCTCGCTCCTTTCAAGTAGGGGACATGGTCTTGGCAGTTAAAAGACCAATTATTACTTCTCGCAAGACCGGAAATAAGTTTACTCCTAAATGGGATGGCCCTTATGTTGTACAAGAGGTATATACAAATGGAGCCTACAAAATTGTTGATGTCGAAGGGTTACGCGTAGGTCCTATCAATGGAAAATTCCTTAAACGCTACTACTCTTAGGTTATCATAATTGTCGAGACAGAAGCTTATGTAAGCTCCTCAGCAAGAGCTTAAACTGCATGACATAAAAAAAAAAAGGAAAAACCAAAAAAAAACTTGTATTGAACTACGTCGGCTTGATCTTGCAATGCGTTAAAAAAATGTTTTGTAAGTACGTAGGCAGCTTAGATAAAAAAAAAATTCAAGTGCAGCCACATCAAAAAAAAAAATCACATTGTGGTAAATAAATACTCCTGGCCCGCAAGAGTATAAACTGTGAACGGCAAAACAAAATACATAAAACAAATAATGTCTGGAATGTAAATAAGTACAATGTTATTACAAAAAAAAGGACCACACTCATTCTACATTCAACCACTCAAAAGTGTCAAGGGTGGACTGGTGCTCCAGAAGCTCCCTCTCTTGTTACTTGAAAATCTCAATTTCCTCCTTACTGCACACAGGAATGGACTCTAGCTCCTCAATGCGTTCCTTTGTAGCAAGTACGGCAGCCTCAAGAGGGGGCAAAGAAGCTTCGCTCTCCCTTAAGTCTTTAGCAACTTGATCTTTAATGATCTTTAATGCGTTCCTTTGCATGAGCTCAGCTTCTTTTCTCTTTAATGTGACATTTCCTTCTTGCAGTCCCTTGTGCCTGGTCAGTGCTACATCATAATCAGACTCTACCTTCTTAAGCTCCTCAGCGGTGGTACGTATTGTTTCCTCAATCTGATCAGCGCAGTGATGGTCAGATACACTCGCCTTTAAGGCAAGATGGCTTTTGACAGCCCATACATACTCATCTACCTTACATTTCAAAGGCTCGGGATCGCCTTGCATCAGCCTGATAGCCTTGTACACCTCTGTAGCTTCACCATGCTTGTCCGAGACTTTGTCAAAAGGAGTCTTTTTAAGTGCTACAAGATACTCATTCCCAAGTACCTTAATGGCGGTGGTAAAGATGCTTCGAGAAGTCGGGGTGATGCGGATAGCTGATATTGAAGGTGTAGGGGCCCGATGCGTGCCTTTAGTAGCCGATTGAGTACCGATAGTTCCGGCATTAACCTCAAATGTCGAAGGACCTTTGACTGTCTGGTGGCTTCGTGTAGGGGAAGCAGAACCATCATCTTGAATCAAGTCTCTCTGAACATGCAACTCTTTGCCTTGCCCATGAGTGACTCCATTAGGGGGCATATTCACAAGCTCAAGTGCTTCCGCGATCATAATGTCGTCAACTGGAGAGGATGCACCAACTTCTAAGCCTAGACCGCCAACCTAAAAAAAAAGGGGTTAAATTGAATACAAATTTCTAAATTGGAAATGAAATTAAAGAAGAGAGAACAAAAGATAAACCTCCGCTAAAACAGTAGGGATGTCTAAAGGAATAGGGATATCATCCAAAGCATTCCCAAAATCAATCCTGTCACTCGCTAAGTCAGTAATCTTAGATTTTTTACTTCTTCTTCCTCTCTGGTGTTTGAAATTGATTTCGGACTCAGCATCACTAGTATTCTCTTTCTCATCTTCTACCTCATTCTCAACTCCAACATCGTCACCATTGCCCTCATGATGAAATGTTTGTCTACCAACTGATTGATGTACATCTCCCGTTTCGTCAGGTGATCTAACATTTTTTAGGTCTGAGGAAGAAGACTCAAGGGTTGGATAAAGTTTACTGATGTTGCGCCTGAGATCCTCGATTGTTACTATAGTCCACCAGTTATGAAACTCGATGGTCTTGAGACTATGCCAATCTAACGAAAGACACGGAGCACATACTCGCGACTTACTGTCTCGCAATAAAAGTAACATCCAGAACTTTAATGCACTATCATATGAAACGCTTGCACGATCATCCACTCCACGAGTGATGGCACTTGGAACATCCTGACAAAACCCAAATTGCCTGCGGAATCGATAAGGTAGATAGGGCTCGATGTGGAAAGAAGCACAATGGCGAATAGGCAGGTAGCCTGAGCGAAGTGAAATGAGATAATTTAATTGTTTCTTCTCTAAATTCCCATCATCAATTAATAGAACATTCTTGTTATTATTCATCATGGTGCGACCAATCCTGGCTTCAAAACCTTCATGTATAACGCGGCGCGCTTCGACATCTTTAAAGGGTTTTGATCCTTGCGCACCAGAAAAAGAAGCCATTAAAGGACCCGGTGGAGGAGGATCTACAATATGATTAGTACCGAAATAACCCGCAAGCCATGCGTATAGGTAGTGAGCCGGGAAATAAGCCCCAGAGTAAGAGGGATTACGGGACATTGATATAGAATTGAGTCCCTGATAAATGCTAGCTAAGGTAGGGATAGCAAGACTAAAGGTCTCACCTCTCGCCATTAGGACGGCTGTTTCAAAGGTCCCCGGTCTGATCAATCTGTCCTCGTTCTCGGGAAGTACAAACACACTTAACCAGCACGATAAGAAGGTGGCAATGTAGGTCATCTCCCTTCTACCTTCTTTTTCGATCCCAAGAGAGTAAAAAAAATCCAGCTCACCTTTTGACCATTCCCTCGGTGGGTGTAACAGATTTCCACTTGGGTTATGTGTAAACCTAGGAGGAGCATCTGTGTACCTCTTTCGCTTCAAATGAGCACCGTATGAAGCCGATCTCTTACACCAAAAGTCTATCCATTGTCGAGCAGAGACACCTTGTGGGTGTAACAGATTTCCACTTGGGTTATGTGTAAACCTAGGAGGAGCATCTGTGTACCTCTTTCGCTTCAAAGGAGCACCGTATGAAGCCGATCTCTTACACCAAAAGTCTATCCATTGTCGAGCAGAGACACCTTTCTTCGATTCTGGAAGTCAAACAATCTGACGATATACCTCAAATAAGATCTCACAAGCTCTCGGAATGCGTCTGATACCTTTTTTATTATAGGCTTGCAGAGTTTGTGTGTTAGGTACAACCTCATCATAAACTCGTCCTGAAATCGGTAAACCTCCAAGCTTGTAAAGATCCCACAAGGAGATGGAAAGTTCGCCGGCCATGGTATGGAGCGTGTTTGTGGTTGGGCACCAGCTCTCACAAAACGCACGCAAGACGTTCACGTCTCTGTCATAAGAGTAGAGTGAAGCGTACCCTGCATCATAAACGGAACATAATTCGAGCACATCTCCGTATATAGACAGGACGTCTTTAGTCCATTCCCAGTAGCCTAAGATGAAAGAGAAATCTCCAACAAATTTTACAATATTAGACTTCCATTTCCTTGCACCTGATATAATAGAGCGTCCTAAGAGTGGAGGCTTGTCTCTTGTGGCGTCTCTGTCAGGCATTGTGTTTTGAAGCACATAGGCGTTCAGGTCGTCTAGTTTGATTTCCTTCGACATGTGGCTCAAAAAATTTTGCGAACTCACAAGTGATTTTGCTCTATTACCAGGACGAAGCAATGACGGTCGAACGACCAAGAAGGTGCCTGACTTCGGGGGGTCATCCTCGTGATTGGTTAACGCAAGATATGTATGTTTGTCGTCAGCAAAATCCTTTAGATACACCATCTTCACAAGTCCTAAAAAAAGAGAGAGAGAGCATTAGAAAGGGGATTCACAATGAAATAGTCAAAATGCAATAGAGGGAACATCAAATAAAAGTAAATGAATAAAAGAAAAGGGGTTTAATGATCCTCCATCTAGCCACTGTCTAGAGGTGTCAAGTTCAACATATCTAGCATGGTGAGTTAACACCTCCGATGGGTTCATAACGTCGAGCATCCTGACCCATCACGACAGCCGCTGATGATGACGATCTCGTTGTTGATGCTCCTCCATCTAGCCACTGTCTAGAGGTGTCAAGTTCAACATGTCTAGCATGGTGAGTTAACACCTCCGATGGGTTCATAACGTCGAGCATCCTGACCCATCACGACAGCCGCTGATGATGACGATCTCGTTGCTAATGCTCCTCCATCTAGCCACTGTCTAGAGGTGTCAAGTTCAACATGTCTAGCATGATAAGTTAACACCTCCGATGGGTTCATAACGACAAGCATCCTGACCCATCACGACAGCCGCTGATGATGATGATCTCGTTGCTGATGCTCCTCCATCTAGCCACTGTCTAGAGGTGTCAAGTTCAACATGTCTAGCATGGTGAGTTAACACCTCCGATGGGTTCATAACGTCGAGCATCCTGACCCATCACGACAGCCGCTGATGATGACGATCTCGTTTCTGATGCTCCTCCATCTAGCCACTGTCTAGAGGTGTCAAGTTCAACATGTCTAGCATGGTGAGTTAACACCTCCGATGGGTTCATAACGTCGAGCATCCTGACCCATCACGACAGCCGCTGATGATGACGATCTCGTTGCTGATGCTCCTCCATCTAGCCACTGTCTAGAGGTGTCAAGTTCAACATGTCTAGCATGATGAGTTAACACCTCCGATGGGTTCATAACGACAAGCATCCTGACCCATCACGACAGCCGCTGATGATGACGATCTCGTTGCTGATGCTCCTCCATCTAGCCACTGTCTAGAGGCGTCAAGTTCAACATGTCTAGCATGATGAGTTAACACCTCCGATGGGTTCATAACGTCGAGCATTCTGACCCATCACGACAACCGCTGATGACGACGACCTCGTTGCTGAGTTAGTCGACCTGCGACAAATAAAATCGAAACACACCCAACCAAGAATGCCAAATATATATATATATATATACACACACACAACACCTTAGTGTGTAGAAAGAAAAAATATTTGCAGAAACATATACACACAAGGATACAACACAGAGTATACACAAAATAAAAGGTATACTTGGGTGATTAATCATATAAAAAGAGGGAATCAACATACTTTAGTTGCTCATGTTAGCAAACACGGGTACAACAACCACAGTCACAACAACGGCAGGAAATGCAACACCCTAATCCAAATCAAGCCCACAAATTCTCAATCTTTTACCCCAAACAACAACAGTTAGTAGCACCCTCAATCAACTGATGCCACCACGGCCGACATGTGCTATTACGAACAGTGCTCCGGTTGATCGATCCTCCGTCGACCGGCGAGCCACGCAGCGATAGACGGTAGACTAGGCCAAGTTCCGATAGGAGGATGTCTGGACAGATTTTCCCTGTCAAATTTGTATACAAACAAAAAAGAAAGAGCCAGAATTATTGGATGTCGAGTGACTCGTGTGGATGATGAAGACAGTTAGCAGGCTTTACCATAATAATAATAAAATAAAAACTTTACTATGCTTGATCACAGTGAAGTGCAACAATAACAAATCAACAATATGCCTCTGATGGATGAGTTACGGAAAAGAAAGAAAAAGGAAAAGGCAATTGAACAAAGACAACAAATCAATGAATCAAAAGGAAACAAGAAGAAGAAACATAGCAAAGGAAAGCAGAAGAAATAAACAAAAGAAACGAATGAGTAGGAAGCATTAGCCTTTCAATTTAAAGAAAATCAATGATTAAAATAAGTCAATAATAATAACAAGCAAATGGGGGATTCATCAGAGTAGGCAATCAATCATTTGCAATCAACAATTCGTTTTTTCAGTAGAAATCATTCGTTTAAAATAAAAAATAAAAATTAAAAAAAAAAGAAAAAAAGGGGAGAAGTAATGACATACCAGTAGTAGCAACTATATGGTACCGGCTCTTTGATCACTTTAAATAATTACCTGATGCAAGCCCTAGTGTCAAGTTGTTAAGCCCTTGGCCCAAAAAGTTCAAATGAGTTAGGTAAAGGATGGATTTTTCTAATGACTTGAAAAATTTGACCTAATTCAGAATACAAACTCAGTCAGATCTGTGTTTTAGTATGAGTATTACTGGCTCAAAAAAAAGGGGGCTTGACTTTTAAGTTAGAAAACAAATTGACTACCAAGTCATCAAAAAAAAACTTTTGACTACCAAGTCGTAAAAAAATTTGATCGACTTTCAAATCAGAGAAATTTTTTTTTTCAACTTCCAATTCGAAAAAGAAAAAAAAATCACTTGGCAAGTTGATACCCTCTCATGATCAAAATCCTGCCACGAGTAAACACCTCGAATTGTGTACGTAGAACTACAAAAAAAATCAAATCAAACTCAGGCTAGTCGAGACCCTGTCACGAGCAAACACCCTAAATCGTGTACGTGACATGGTCCCGAGGGGGCAATTTGTAGACACTAAAATTTTGTAAGTGTCAAATTTAAATTAAATTAATTATTTTAGGGTTAAAATAATATTATTAACTCGATGTAATTAATTTATCCCAAAAAGGCTTTCTGAATTATACAAATGTAATTCGGGTCATCATAAATATTTGAACCAGTTTATAGTGCCGGTCCAAATAAAATATTAAAAGGACAAAAAAAGGGAAAGTGGACCAAATCCTCCAAGTACCGAGTCCAATATAATCAAAGTGAGCCGAATGCATCAAAGCCCAAACACTAACTAAGGGTCCATGTAGAGGGTACCTACCTCTATAAATATAACCCTCTCCCTTATAAAAAAAAGAAGAAGAAAGTTCATTTTTGTTAGAAAAACACTCAAAACTTCTCTGCAAGAATTCTCTCAAGTTCTCTCTGCAATTAGTTACTAAACACCTAAATTGTGTCAACTGATTAGAGGCATTCAAACAAATTCGAGTGAAATTCAAACTTCAAGAAGCTCTCATTCGAACAAACTCAAGCAAACGTTCGAATACGCTCAAACAAGTGTTCGAATACGTTCAAACAGCATTCGAATCTAGGTTGACGTTGCAAACACGTCAACCTCATTCAAATTAGTGTGACAACGTCACGCGACCTGCAGTTGTAGGACGGAATCAGAGGACTTAGTTTATTTTTATATAAACTTGTAACAGAGATTGTACCCGCACTCAAATTATTAATAAAATTCATTTGTTGCTTTATTTTCTGTCTTATTTATTTAGGCTCGAAATTTTGTGTTAACAATATTATTTGTTGTTTTAGTGTGATTGAGAAAATTGAATGAATACAAATTAAAGTAGTAAGGATTTTGTTTACATGAAGTTAAGATGAGTAACAAAGTGGTGGTAATTGTAGAAAATGATATTGGAGGGATCAAGTCATCAAGGGATCGGTTACAAGAATTACAACAGTCATATACGACCAGAATCCGAAAAGTTGTACCGCGCACGTGTCACAAGCCTAGCCTTAGAAAAGAGAGTATGTTATCAACCTTTCATATCAAACAATAAGCAATGAAAATAGTTATTTAATTTTATTTACAACACCAAAGACTAACCATTCCAAGCATGCTATTAATTAATAATCATACCTCCAAGTAAGGATTTTGAGTCCAAAAACAAGAAAAAGGTCCTTTTCAATTAACTTTTCCCCCTCATAATATTAACAAGGACGTGATGCCAAGGATATTTTTGGTCCAATCCTAACCACTAGCGAGCTTGTATCACAAATCACAAATTATGATAGCAAATGTGAAGGGGGAGACAAAATGGGTCATGTATGTCAATGAGATGTGAGATATGGGGACTTAATAAAATACATATGGCATGTCCCCGGTTGAACAACTTTTCCAATATCAGCAACGTTTAAATGTTTCATATCTTATGTTATCAACATCATATCAAAATAAGCTTAACTATAGTGCTAACGAGGACAATAAACTCTAACAGCCTGTTTGAGGTTTTGAGTTAGAATATTATTAAACATAATAAATTAAGAGTAATTGCTTAATCATACTAGGCTTTTTGCTGAGAATTGAGATAAATTGTGTGTTTTTTCCCTTCTGTCTTCCTTTGGACTTTTATTTCGTTAAGACTTAAAGAAATGAAAGTAAAAGTAGGGTAATATATAGACTAATAGTTAATTATGGATATTGGATGACATAATTTTGAAAGAGATAGATTATAACCCAAAATTTAGCTCATATAAATGGAAAAACATATATTTCTGCAATATAAATGATAAATACAATAAATAAATAAATTTTAAATTTTGAATTATATAAACGAGTTTTTAATGAGCTTTTACGAGTATTAAACGATTACGAACGCGTTTTTAACGAACTTGAACGAGTTGTTCACGAGCCTTAACGAGCCGAGTACTACCTTGTTCAAGTAAAGCTCGTTTATTAATCGAGCTTGAAAATTTTGCTCGGACTCGTTTATTTATATTCGACCGAGCTTTGACCGAGCTTGTTCGCAAGTTGTTCACAAGTGTATCAACTCGTTGACGTCCCTAATGGTGGATAACTTATCCAATAGATAGATGCAACTATGTCCATTGCATAAAAATTTCATATACAATGACTTCCTATTGGTTAATTATCGGGATTATAATGTTTTCCAAGGTAAGATGCAAAGTGTGCAACATTTGGTTATCATATTATTTAGTGGTCAAAGAAGTTGGGGTATAGCTTGGTGGTAAGTGTCCTACGTTCCATGACCAAGGTTATGAGTTTGATCCTTATCCTCAATATTATGCTAGGGTATTTCCCCTCTCCCTTTGGGCTAGTAGCTTTATACCAGTCTATAAATTAATTTTTTTTCTTATCTAATAAAAAAAAATGTTTAGTGGTCCTCCATTAGGCATTAGCCATTAGGCGAACCTATTTTACGAACTACAATCACACGCTTAACACGTACTCATATTAGATTGCCCAACTATATTAAAGACTCCTCTTATTGGCCAAGCCAACAATGGAGATAATTGAGTAACAAGAGGATAAATAAAGGATAAAAAGTGAATTTTAACCATGAGTTATTAGATTCCACACTTAAGCCAAGCCAAGCCAAGATGATACTTCAGTATTTGTACTCCTCACGCAACAAACCACCACCATCAATTAATGATGATTATGCTTTAAAACTGCCATGTATAAGTTGAAGTGGAACCACAGAAGAATAAAAAATCTTATCTAATTATTCTGTCTTGAGACTTAGAGTTAAAGGTCACACTTGCCACTTGGGTCGTTCGGGTTGGGTTCATTCGATCTCAGGTCAAGTCAATTTCATATTTTTGCCAAATTCATTTTGAGAGTATAAGAATCAAAATTACACACTTTAATGGTCATGTGATTCGGGTCGGTTGGGTTGAGTCAACTTCGGGTCAATGATGTCATTTGAATTCAAGTAGGTTTCGAATTGTATCACTTTTGCAAGCTCTAGTTAGAGCCTTTAGAATCAATAGATTTTTTAAATAACTCTACCATGTACAATTGTATCTCAATTATACAATTTTAAATCAAGGGATTACTTTGATTAGAAAGGAAATTTTAACCATTAATATTTTAATCAATAATTAATATTGCACAAACCATTGATATGTTATTTTAAACAGATCTAAACTCATAATATAAATAGATATTAGGATCCTCTCCAAAAATATAAAAATTCCAAAAATGCATCTCCACCTCTTGATTAAATAGAATCTTAAATCAATAAATAGGAGTACTTTCTTTGTTTTTAAAGTTATTAAAATTACTTTGAAGTCTCCTACAATCAAGTGAGAGGTTGAAAATCCTTCCCACAAGTCGTGAGGATCAATCCGTCTTCACATCATCACATGGGTGGAAGAGGAGCCTCTATTCCCTAAATCAATTAGGACCATTACATCTCTACTAATGAGTAAATATCTTCGGCACGAGTCACGATCCTTTCCATTTCTTATCCTCTCCATTTATTTCCTCAATTAATGATTAGGATGTACTAAGGAGGAAAATAAGTGAATTTTTTAAATTTTTATTTTAATCTTAAATGAGGTGTCATGATTTTAAAATATAAAATAGAGACAATTAAAGAAATTGAGAGAATCCTAACACCATTGAGACAAATTCTATTTCTTGCATAATTTCTTATTTTTTTTTTTTAAAAAAAAAAAAAAACTTGTTCCAAACTACAAAAGTGTAAAATAGTGTATAGAAAAGTATATTGACACTTTAAAATTAATATTGACATCACGGGTTGTGAGAGCACAATTTTTTATTTTTTTTTATGCTTGAGAGCACATGTTTTTATGGAGTGCCAATGGCATGTACTATTTTGTTAAACTCTGACTTTTTTCTCTCATAAAAAATTCCAAATATATAACCAACAGATTAAAATGGAAAAAAGAAAAAAAACATAAATTACATAATCACAGGGTTATCATATACTCCTAAAATTAATTGGATTGTAACAATATCATTGTTACCCATTTATTCCTAATACATCAATACATGGAGTATATTACCATAACCTTACGGCCCGTTTGGTTGTTGGTAATAAATTGTGGTAATTTGTTAAGTATGAACCTTATAATCTCCATGGAAAACAAATTTTCATTCCCAAGCTTCAATTTTCTTCTCACTTTTCATTCTCATCCATTAGGGTGGTATTTGATGGAATAAATATTTGTGAAAAAAATTAGATAAAGTGGAGCTAAGGTAACACCAACATGGGAATATATTTTAATTTCTCTTTCAAATTTAGTTATAAATTCATTCTCATTACCATGATTTATAATCGGCTACCAAACGGGCTGTTAGGGTATATTGAGTCATTTTAATTCATCTAAACTTCCGAGAGTAAGATTTTGTGAAAATTTATTAAACTTATCTATGTTTATTAATCTAAACTTATCATGGAGTATGTTGTTAGTGCATGATTTTGTCATTTTAAGTAATAAATTTATTTCTTATATGCAAAATAAGGCTTGCATTTAGGATTTTTTTACCGAAATTAGTTACTCGTATTAAATTAAGGTGATATGCAAATGTTTAACGATGAAAGTAGTCATCAAGTGGGGGGACATAAACGCAAACAAAAGGAAAAGGCCAAAAATGTTCATTTAGATTTTTATTTGAGATGAAAACAGAACCAGTAAAAAACAACAAATCCAGTAAAATTGGACCATGGAAATATAGAATCAATTAAAACAACCACATAGCATATGCATAAACATCCAAGAACTTTGGAGAAATTATTTACAATATTTTAAATACATAGATGGTTAATCCAACCCCCAAATTTACATTTTCTTCCCCATGAAAATTAATCACCCAACTAATCAAATTCAGAAACGCAAATAACATAAAAGTCCAACTAATTGAACTTTAATAAGCAACTACAATCAAATCCATCCATAAACTAGAACAAATGATTGGATCATCAAATCAAACTAGTGATAAAATGCTCTAAGTTAGATTATTCAATCAATAAACTTTGAGGCCTAAACCATGCTTACCACGAACACATCCAGGTCGAGTGAAAACGAGTGCAGATTTCTTAGATCTTGCTGCTCTACCAAACGAAATCTTCCCAGATTTCCTTATCCTTTGCCTCATAAACCGATCTTTCACTTCCCATGGCACCAACTCATCATCTATGTCATTACCATCATCACTCTCATCATCCTCCTCCTCCTCCTCATCATCATCATTATCATCATTAGCGTATTGATGGCCAGCATCATAATTATGCCACAGGGGATATGAACTCATTCCGTAATTACAATCGAGAATTCCGTCATTCTTATGATGAATATCAGCAAAATTGCTTAAATCGGCATTATGAAACCCTAGATTTTGACCCAAATCACGAAGAACCCAAGGATTCTTAACATCATCATCAGAATCATCATCGCCGTCTTCGACATCATGTGTGAGCCCTTCCTTCTCATCATTAACACCTTCATCATCATCAGATGTAGAGGTGAGAGAACCGATCGATTCGGCTAGGTCACTACTATTAACCTCGTAAATGCTGTCGTCGTCATCACTTTCGAGTCCGATATCAGATCGATTGATGAATTCCCAGTTGAAGAGATCATCTTGGGATGAAAATGACACCATTGATTGCTTCGCCATTGAAGATTATCGAGGAGTACTTGATTCTCTGTGTGTTTTGAAATGAGGTTTCGTTGCTGTGGATTTTGGGTGCTTTAATCTCAGAAATTTGTGTTGCTTGTGGTTGTGATGGTTGGTTACTTTTTGAAATTTAAAAGGGAAAAGAAAAAACCGAATTACACGGTGTTAGTTTTTACGTGTTCCCTTTAGTTTCATTGGTCCACGTCTATGCTATTTTTTCAATTTTCAGGTGCGACTTTTTGTCCATTTCTCTATTTCATTGTAAATTTGTAATAATTTTTTACTCCGTAAATTTATTTATTTTTCTAAACTATAATACTACGTCCGTTTTAAAAAAAAACGCAACAAATTAGATGGCACGGATTCCTAATCCATTTTTTATTGTGAGAGTAAAAGGGATAGAAAGAGAAAGTATGGTATGTGATGATGAGAGAGATAGGAAGAAAAGACTTATAAAAAATGGAATGATTAAAATTGTTGCATTTATTTTGAAACTTCCTAAAATAAAATTTGTTGCGTTTATTTCGAAACGGATGAGGTTGTTTTTCGCTTTTTGTCAGTTGAAAACTTGTAACTATTTGTTTTGAAACTTCCAAGTTATGTCCCTTAACTTAGGGGTTGTATTTCGTTGATAATGTTAATTAAAAAACCTAAATTGAGGGGCACATATTAGCAGTTTGAAAAAACATGGGTAGAACTTAGAAAGACGAAAAACTCAAGACATAGAAAAACCATTTTGTTTTTGTAGAGGTGATCATGGGTCGGGTTGGGTTCGAGCTGGACCCAATGCAAAAAAAAAATTAGACGGGCCGAGTTCGAGCTGGGCTTAGTTAGAGCTCAAATTTCTTGATCGAAACCAAAAAAAATTAATTCGAGCTTTTTCGGGACGACTTCAAAATTAACCAAAAAGTCTAATTTTAAATGCTCATCAAAGCCTTCACCCAAAAAAAAAAGGTCGTACCCAAATTCGAGCCTAAATTGAATACTCAAAGCTAGCGAAAAAACATGTCGTGCCCACGGGCCGGACTACTTTTGAACAATTCTAAGTTTTTTAAGTTTCATGAAACCGAATACGAATATGACTATACGAGTACTGATACGATATGGGTACAGAAAAATATTAACTCAAAAGTTAAGGATACGAGAAGATAATATAAAAAAATATAATATACAGTGAAGAAGAAAAATTAGTTTTATAATATGATTGTCATTATAATGTTAATTTTAATGAATATTCGACAATGTTCATAATTTACCTTTTGCACTTTATTGAACTCACTTCACACATTATAATATAAATTCTCATTTATACGTACTAAACATAGAACTTTTAAAAGAAGTTTATAATGTGTCCAATATGTGTCTCTTAAGTGTCTAGATAACAAAAATATTAGATATGTGAGTTGGTGTGTCCGACATATATTTAGGCATGTCCAACGAGTGTCGTTGTCAATACGTGTCAGACAAGGGACATCACTTGCTAGAAGCTGGACCGGCCCAGAGGCAGGGCGAGAGGGGCACCCGCCTAGGGCCCATGATTAAAAGCCATAACTTTCCTCATTGTATATACTCCCTCCGTAACATATTAATGGCAACAATTTGACATTTTTCCTCTCTACTTTATGTCAAATCGTTGCCATTAATATGTTATGGAGGGAGTAGTAATAGTAATGTGACGTACAGGAAATGAAAAATGCACCAGTAGCTCAGTGGGAATGCATGATTTGAGATATTGTACAAAAGTCCATGAAGCTGGGTTCGAGTACTGTCACAAGCGTGAATATTTTTGGCTATTTTTCAAATTCTTATTACTATCAATTTTTTAATTTATACCTAAGTTGCATGTTCGATAAAGAGTACAAAACGGATACATAATATGTCACTCTTAAAATTACGGATACATGTACCAATAAGAAAATAGCATATAAAAATATAAAATTCTATGAAAATCTTCAATGTAACTTATAAATTATATTTGTAAAAACAGGAAAAAAAAATGATAAAACTTTTTTCAAAGAATAATAGCAACACAGAAAAAAATGGCTAGCATAGGGGAAACATTTTTTTTAAAATCTAATAAAAGAATAGAAAGAAGTATCGGATATTCGTAAAATATCGGTATCCAACAAGGGTACCACTACCTAAATGTCGTTTTCATGCATCCTATGTGTATACTACTTATAAATTATAATACATTTACTCATAAATGTTACTAATCTTTTACCACGAGTAATATTTTATCTTTTGACACATGCTACTAATATAATCCTACAATTTTGGCATACATATTCTCACTATAATCTTATACTTATTTTTAATTTTTTTTTTAATATTTATTATCATTTTTTTATTTATTTTCGCTAAAATTTTTGCATTGGTGTAATTCTGGTAATTAAATTTAAGGAAAAATTCACATGAATAATCCGACCTTTGCGCGGTCTTCTCAGCATGGTCCGATCTTTTGATTGACTCAGAATAATCCCACCTTTCACCCTAATCTTCTCAACATTGTCCAAGTGACCTGAAACCTACACAACCTGTAACGACCCGACTTTTTTTTAAGTTGTTGTTTGACGAAGGAAAACGACTTGCGGATCATTACTTAAGCATTAAATTAAACATTAATTATATATTTAAAATAGAAACATCTTTTATTAACTTAAAAGTCTGAAATTAATTCCAAAAGTCAATAAAGGTAAAATACTTAAAGAATTACATAAACTGAAATAATGTCTTCCCAACATGCTGGGATCATAAATGAAATAATGTGATATTGTCTTATTGAATTCTAGAAAGGAAATACTAAGGTGGAACTAAAACTCTGCCTCAACAAAGCCCAACCAGCGGAAGCCCGACTACGCAGCTGCATCGTCACCTGAAACTGAGGGGGGGTCCACCGTCAGTGGCGAGTAACTAGGCTGTCCCGTTTAAGTAAGGGACCGCTAAACACATAATAGCATAGGATAACACATGAAAACACATGTATACAAATAACATTTCATACACAAGTACATACGGGGTTCGTATACAAATATGTACAAAAATACGTATAAAAATACGTATACAATACGTATAATAATACCTGCAAAATACGGTTAGAAATACATACACAATACGTATAGCAATACCTGCAAAATACGGTTAGAGGTACGTACAAAAAAAATACGTATACAATACAAGCATACATACGAAATACATTTATACATACATACATTCCAGAGTTATACATATACAGACATACACAGCGGAAGACTTATACCAATCATAATACATTACGTCTAATACTTAACTTATACTTTATACAATCTTATACTTTAATTATCATATTGAACCTTATATTATCTTAACTTCGTAATCATATCATATCGTCCATCTTAACTTTGTAATCATATCATTCATCTTTATTTCTTAACGGACCGGTCATTATAGCTCGTTGTGGATCCCGTGTGCACCACAACTTTCCTAAAACATGCCGGGGTGAACTCGTGTATTCAGCCCGTAGTGGATCCCGTGTGCACCACTAAGCCTAAGCTATGGCCATAACTCCTAAATAGCAGCTCGCGTACTACTACTTAGACGACTACATATTTTAAGACCCAGAACTGCCCGGGTGAACTCGTGTATTCATCCCATGGGGCAGTGGCATCGACTTAACCCGATCTGATGACTCGTGTATCACCAAAAAAGGCGTCCTATCTTATTAACCCGATTGATGACCTTTGCGTCATCGTATGGGCGATCTTAACTTATTATCTTTCTTATAACTAGAAGTACTAGGTGACCGTAATCGGGAATAAATGTTCGAAGTCCCAGGAAAGAGAGGTGCGGCACGTATATTGGCCACCTTAAATACCAAGTCTTTCCTAGCCAGAGATCGAAACAAATAATTACCCTTTTACTCTGTTTCCTTTCCTTCCCTCATAATATCTTATTATCCTTATTGTAACTTATCCCTACCGACTTCCTTAACTATAATATAATAATAAATAATAATAGCTAAGTCCTTTAATCGTATTATTATTACCCTTTCATATTAAAACTTATCCCTAATTATAAATATTAATAATTATAATAATAATACTAATTCCCAAAATTGTTCCAATATTATTATAAGCCAAAATAATTAAACTAAAATTGGTCAACAATAACTAACCTACTCGACATTTTAGGGTTAGTTTACTTGTAATGACCCAGATTTTATCGGTATTTTTGCCGGTATTTATGTGTAATTATGATTGTTTATGTGCTAGTTCAAATTAATTTTTGAACTATTTATTTTAATTTTATATGAATAATTTCGATTTAATCGAAATGTTTATTTCTTAGTTTTTATTAATTATGTTAATTATTATTTAATTAATTAGAATTTTTATTATTTAATTTTCTAATTAATTATTTAATATTATTTTTGGGCTAAATCGATTATTGCATGATTAGTCATGTAAATTTAGTAAATTAGCCCAATGGATCACGAGAGCCCATTTTGAGCCCAAACAAGGCCCATTTCTTCTCTTGGCCGGTTATACAAGGGCATGGCAAGGCTTGCCACTTGCCTTGTGTTCACACCTTAACTAACTCTATTTATAGGGGAGTTAGTAAGGCATTAGCTCATTTTTGCCATCTTATTTCCTTGCCATCACCTTAAGCACTTAAACACTCTCTCTTTTTGTTCATTCACACGCCTAGTTGGAGCAATTGAAGCCATCAATTGTTCATTATCTTCCATTGCCCAAAACTTAAAGATTCAACCTCAATTGATCTTTAGGTGTTCAAACACAAGCCTAAACACATTTATTTCTTTCAAGATCTTTAGTTCGGTTTTGTTTTGGGGTTGTGTTCGTGTGGGTATTGTTGTTCGTGTGTGGGTGCAGCCGTGTGTGCAAGTGGTGCAGTGGCCGTGCGTGGTGCCGTGCAAGAGCAGCAGCCAGGCCGTGCAAGTGCAGCAGGCTCGTGGGTTCGTGTGTGTGCAGTGGCTGGGCAGCCGTGTGGTGCGTGGTGGTGGTGCCGTGTTCGTGTTTGCTTGGGCCGTGTGTACTTTGTTCCGGGCAGCAACTTTTGTGTTGTTTTGGTGTGTAATCTTTGATAAGGTAACATACTAACTCAACTTAATTGGTATACTAGGTTTATAGTATTGATTAATTGCATGTTTGGGATGTTTGTTGATGATTGTTCATGTTTTTGAATATAATTTTATAATCTGATTTTGAAGTATTTTGATGATGTTTTAATGGTGGATTTACATGTTTTAAGATTGTTTTTATGATATTTTGAACTTATGGTGAATGGGTTAAAGTTTGATGAATTTTGGAGTAAAAGTTGTTGAATTTTTCGTATGATGATGATGATGATATGCGTGTATGTTTGAGTTTGTTTGAGTTCTTGGTTGAAGTTCTTGAATCTTGAATTAGTTCTTGATTGAAGTTCTTGAATCTTGATTGGTTTCTTTATGGTTTCTTTAAGGATTAGATGAGTTCTTTGAGGATCTTGATGAGGTTTTATTGAGTTCTTTAGGTTTCTTGATTGAGTCTTGAAAGTTAAAGAAAAAGGGTTGTTGAGTCTTGGAAATTAAAGATTAAGGATGAATTGATTAAAGAAATGAATAAAGATTAATGAATGATGATTGGTTAGACTCAAGAATAAGGCTAGAGGCAGTTCTTGAGAATAACTTCGATGTTTTAGCTAGTTAATTTCAAGAATCAAGGCTTTAGGCAATTCTTGGACTTAATTTAGTTATGTTGGGTAATAATGATGGTAATATGATTAAGTTGATTAGAAGATTTAATTAATTAGCTTGATTTCGTTTCTAGACGCCCTAAACTTAGAGTAAGATTCTTTGTTTTTTTGGGTTAAGACGTTGCCCCTATTCCATCCGCGGTATTGGGATAGTTGGAGTCATACTATGTGATCTTTGTGAATTTCCAGTAAGATTGGTTTCACAAGACATGGATTTCCAGTAAGATTGGTTTCATGGGGTTTGGGAGTAAGATTCTCAAATCCGAGCATAGTAGAAAGTTCGAGCGCGTAAGATGCGTTCGTACGAGCATAGTCCGGTCTAGAAATAGAATGATTGCGCCAAAGATAGAGTTTAGGAGGATGTCGAGTTGATTATCGAGTTGGGATTACGAGTTTGAGGTTGTCTCGTGTCTTTGGGATTTTTGTGTGATTGATGTTGTTTGATTGATGCTATGTACTTGTGTATTCCCGTTAGGGTGAGTCAGTTATGTTACTCGCCACTGATGGTGGATTACGTTGTGTTTTTCAGGTACATCTGATGACGATGCTCATGCTTAGCTTTGGGGTTGGGCGAGCGGCGTTTTGTTTATGTTGTTCTTATGTATTTACTTTCGTTCATAGAATTAGAACTGATAGTATTGATTAGTAGTGATTTCGGATTTTTGGACTCGTATATGTTGTATAAGACTCTGACATATGGTTAGAGTTGTTTTGTACTTTTATTAGTTACTTTTGACTTTTGGGACTTAGTTTGTACAAATTGTGGGTAATTGTACATTTTGGTTTAATAATAATGATTTGAGGTATTAGTTTTAATTCCTAAGTTTTGAAGTTGTAGATTTATAACTACTTGACTCGTCGGTTTCTTCCGCGCCGATTTAAGCGAGTCGGGTCGTTACATTACTAATTAGATAAATTCATCAACATAATAATTAACAAAATCAGTTCAATTAACAATAATTCGAATAATTAATAATTATCACCAAAAATTGCATAAAACATGATAAAAATTCTACCTTTCATATTTTATACCACTCGAAAATCATGAACAACAATACCAAAAATTACGTTTTTAGTTAATTAAATTCAGTAACCAATAAATCATAGCGAACTTTATAATAAACATTAAAATTATCTTTAAAACACTATATTTTACACAATCTGATTTTAAAGTATTAAATTAAGAACCACCATTAAAAGGTCTTGAATAATCTGGAAATTTTGATGGGAGCTAGATGTAGGTTCATGGTTTAACGTGCATAAATTTCGTCCAAAAATAACATCTTTTACTATTTATAAGGAATTTTATAACTAACAAATCAGATTAGGCTGAATTCAGTTTCAGATTTTTCTGCCACATCAAACGAAATTTAAAAATTACGAAAATTTAACACAAGCTGTAAAACATTATTACTGACTTCCACTTAAAATTTAGTAGCCATCCGAATTGATTAAGTATCTTAATAAATTCGTAAACCAAATCTGGACAGTTTTACCGGTTTGAAAGATTAAATTATTATAAGAAATAAAAGGACGAATTTTGCCACGAAATAAATCATGATTCATAATCAAACAGTAAAGAAACTGCCACGAAAAATTCATCAAGAAATAACAAGATTTGATTAATAAATAAATTCATACAAGTAATTATTCAACAATTAAATATTTCAAGAAACTACACAAAATAATCAAGAAAATTTCATAATAATTCATAAAGATTACATATTATCATCAAGAAAAATTACATAATATCCTATCATATGATTCGAAATTTTCTAGGTGACCATGACACTAATTCCTAACAATTTTCATGTTTTAATCCTAATTAACTATGTGATTAACTTGTACCGAAATTAAACGAAATAGCATAGTTACCTTTAAACGTTTAAATTATCCAAGGTAAAAATATTCACACTTTGGTGAATTTAGTCGGCTATTTGAGAGGATAGGAGGAGAATATAATTTTTTTGGAGTTCAAAGCTTTAGCAAAAATTAGGAACAAAAGGTTACTAAGCATGTATATATAGAGGAAGGCACAAAAACAAACCCTAGAAAAACCCTAGGGCAGCCGTGTATTAGGAGGGATTGGAGGGGATTAATGGACCTAGCTAATAGCAAAATTGGGCTAGGTTTGAATTAGTATAAAATATTATTAATTTAATTAATTGAATTAATTAATCAAATTAAAAGGAAGGAAAAACAATACTTGGCCCATTTGAACAAGGAGGACCGGCCAAGCTTAAAATAAGAGGAAAAGATTGGGTCATTGGCCCAACAGAGTTAAAAGAGAGGGAAATAAAACAAAACAGTCCAATTTAAGTGGGCCTTTTGGACTTAGAATGCAAAAATAGAGTTAATAACCGCGAAATTTTCTGGCCCTAAATTTCGGGTTATTACACAACCGGTCTTTTTTTGCACAAAAAATAAAATTAAACTAAAATATAATATAATTTTTTTTTAAAAACCCAAATTCCCCTTCCCCAGCCGTGCCATCCACCCTGTCACCCACCGTGCCCCCAGCCTAACCACCCCCACCCCCACCCCCGAAAGGCCGAAACCCCCACCACCACCTGCCCCACCTACCAAAAAATCCAACAGTGACCGCCCCCACGCACCCTGATTCCCCCCACCCCCAGCCACCCCAAAACCCTAAACCCGATTCCCCCTGCCCAACCACCCCCACCCCAATTCCCCCTCCCCAACCACCCCCCACCCACAGATTTGCCCTCCCCAGCACCCCCACCCCGATTCCCCCTACCTAGCCACCCCCCGCTCCTTTTCGACCCCCAACCCCCATCTCTGCCCCATTTCGACCCCCCTCAACTGCACCACCACACCATCCCCACCCCCGCATCATGATTATATTCCATAGTATTTAGTTCTAAATGTAATTGGATTTTTTTGACAAGATTATGATAGCTAATTAGCAAGAAAGAAAGTCCTCATTTGATCTAATAACAATGCATGTTTTTTCTTCGAAGCTACTTTATGGGGCTCATATTTGTTATTTCGCCCCGGGCCTCTAAAATCTCAAGAACGGCCCTGGCTAGAAGTGTCCGTGCAACCTAACTAGCGGCGGCTAATTGCCAAAAAAAAAAAAACCCAACTTACTAGATATAAATATGCTTAAATTAAATTAGACCAAAAAAAAAGTGATTAAAATTATTTTTTTAATAGAGTTTTAACCAATAAAATCACAAATTTAGGATTGCTCAATCACTCTCCCAACACTAACCACACACAACGAACTAAGTGTGTGACGAGATGACAACATTCTAAGTACATTCTAACGTAGGTTCCGTTTACTTAGAAATTATTAAGCTATATATATATAGGACAATTTTTTTTTGTCTTTTTCCAAAACCAAATGGCAAACATTGTTTGTCCTATAGCTGATATATGCATATCTCAGCTATACAATAATAATATCTCCCGTTTACTAGAGTGAAAAATATTTTCTCTGAAAATATTTTTTCCCATTTTACATCGTTTACTTAATTTGGGTGAAAAATTAAAATGTTAAACTTGGGCTGAAAACTCATTTTACACCATATTGAAAACAGCTTCCCCGAATTTGGGAGTAAAACGTAGTTTCCGTTTAAGTAAATATTGGCCTGGAAAATTTCTATGAAAATGAGTTTTTCATTGTAAAATAATATTCATGGAAAATTATTTACATCGAAATTTTTTTACACCCAAGTAAACGGAGCCGTAGTGAGGGTGATAGAATATATAACATATTTTTGGGCCTCAATAAATCATAGCATCATAACAGGAGAAATAATAAAATGCTTTTCATTCTTTAAATTTTGTTAGAAATCACCTTATAAAACAATATTTTTTCTCAAAATCCACCATAATTTATTTTTTTTTGTAGGAAGCCACATTTTTTTTTTGTAAAGAACCGCCTTTGGCTGACACGTAGACTAATGACATGGACAATAATGTGGCCTCAATGCAGCGCAATACGGGGCGACGAATGTCTTTTAATATATTGTACTAGTTTTTTGTGCACGCAATGTATGCGATGGTCTTAAAATATTCGTTAACAACATTATAGCCTGGAAAAAATAAATTAAAAAATTATTATAGTTTTTCTCTTTCTCTTATACTCCGTACATAGTAAATATATTGCAAAATAAGTAAATAATTTATTTCTCTAAGTATTTATTATTTATGAATAATTTTTTAGTATTTATTGAATATGAATTATACAATTTTACAATTAATTGTACTTGTAGTTTTTAAAATTGTGATTAGTTTTTTAAGTGACGTTATTAATGATTTCAAAAATCAAATATCATCTATCTCTATTATATAAGCCAAAGGGGGCCCATGTTGCCCCCTTGAAAAGTCCATCTTACCCTTCAAAACTTTCTAAAATCTCACTTTGTATTACTCATAATGTGACGACCCAACTCGCTTAAACCGGCGCGGAAGAAATCGACGAGTCGAATAGTCAGTTCTAACAAACTATAAATACTTAAAAATTAAAAACAAAACCTCAAATTGAATATATACTAAATCCAAAAGTACAACACCCACAAGATTGTACATATCTAAACCTAAATGTCATTATTACTACTACTAACAATATTAACTCCAAATAAATGTCAGAGTTAGAAATTACATATAACACTACTATAGTCTATACTAGAATCGTAAAACAACAAAACATGATCTAAATAACATCGGCACTCGCCCAACCCAAAGCTAAGCAAGAACCTCATCATCAGAATTACCTGAAAAATAAACAACAGTTCACCGTCAATGGCGAGTAACATAATTGTCCCACCCTAACGGGGATACACATGGACATAGCATAAAACAAGCAACCAAATCAAACATACTAACATGCGAATCATATCAAGTAATCATGCTGACTCGACTAACTTTACCCAACAATTAACATATCTTTAAACTTTGGCGCAATCATTTACATACTAGACCGGACTATGCACGTACGAACACATCTTAGGCGATTGAACTTTCTACTATGCCTGGATTGAGAATCTTACTCCCAACCCCATGAAACCCATCTTATGGGAAATCCATATCCAAAGACAACATAGTAAGACCACCAACTATCCCAATACCGCGGATAGGATAGGGGCAACGTCTTAACCCAATTTTTAGAATCTTACTCTAAGATTAGGCGTCTAGTAGCAAAATCAAGCAAATATTTAACTTTAATTTACATTCTTAGTTAATCTTGAGTTGCATCTTACGCCTTGACTCAAGAATAACATGTAAATCAATCAATCTTAGAACCTCAAATACCATTCTTTAACTTTCTTTAGTTCCTTTTTAACTTTCTTTAAATTTCGAGACTCAACCAAGAACTCGTAAAGAACTTAACAAGACTCATAAAGAACTCATCCAAGATTCAAGAACTTCAATCAAGAACTCAATCAAGATTCAAGAACTCAACAAGATTATCAAGAAATCATAAAGAAATCAACCCTATACACATTCATCAAATATCACGCATAACATGGGCATATTTTAACAACTTTTTCATCAACTTGTAAACATCAAAACTTCACGAAACTTGAACATAATCAACATCAATCATGGAATCATTTAAACATCAAAGGATACATTGAATCATGGCAAGAATAACATAAAAATATCACCCCCAAATCAGCCCCAAATTCACGCATGAAATGAGTACAAAACATCAATTCCGGTTCAATCTAATCACTTATTCTACCCTATGAATCATAGTATGCCTATTAGGATTTGGATAGCATGTTACCTTATTGAAGATTACACAAAGTAATGCACAAAACTTGCTGCCCGAAACCCAAACCACACGGCCCAAATGCGCAGCAACACGCACGGCTTCAGCACGACTTCACACGGCCTCACACGAACCACCACGGGACCACCGTGTAGCAACCACGTCTTCACACGAGCACCACCGTGCACCACCATGTCTTCACACGCACAACCCACTCGAACAACCCACACGAACCAAGCCCGAAAACCAACCCGAACTAGTGATCTTGATTGCAACAATTGGGTTTTAGATTGTGTTTTGGTACTTAAAGATCAATGGATGTTGAATCTTTAAGTTTGGATTGGAAATGGTGATGAACAATGATTTGGTGTTTGGAGGCCAAAAATGGCATGTGATTGAGAGGCAAATGGAGGGAGTTTTGTGTTTAAACTTTTGATGACAAAGGATGAGCAAATGAACAAATGAATCCTCAAGCCTTACTACCCCTTCTATTTATAGAAGTGGTTTAAGGTGTGAACATGAAGCAAGTGGCATAATTAGGCCATTAAGCACATGGGGGCCGGTTCTAATAGGGCTCAAATGGGCCTAATGGTGATCAATTGGGCTAATTGCACTCATGCATGACTAATCATGCTTAAATTGATTTTGGCCCAAAAATAATAATTAACTAATTAGAAAATTAAATAATAAAAAAATTCTAATTAATTAAATAATAATAAAATAAATAATAATCAATCAAAAACAAAAGAAAAGGTATTGTGTCAGACCGGTCTGACAGTAACGTTTCTGTCAGACTAGTCCACTGGACCTGGATACATATTGTTGAATCTGGACACATATGTGTTTAACCTGGACACATGCTGTTAAATCTGGACACATATGTGTTTAACCTGGACACATATGTGTTTAACCTGGACACATATGTGTTTAACCTGGACACATGCTGTTAAATCTGGACATGTATTGGTAGACTTGGACACATTTATAAACCTGGAAACAGAACTGGACACATTTGAAACCTGGACACAATTTGTAAACCTGGACAAATGTGGACAAACCTGGACAAATATGAAAAAACCTGGATAAATCTAGACAAACATGGACAAATCTAAACAAACATGGATAAATCTGAACATGCAAACCTGGACAAATATGGACAAATGTGGACAAACCTGGACAAATATGAACAAACCTGGACAAATCTAGACAAATCTGGATAAATCTGGACACACCTGAACATGCAAACCTGGACAAATATGGACAAACCTGGACAATATGAACAAACCTGGACAAATATATGAACAAACCCGGACAAACATGGACAAATCTAGACAAACATGGACAAATCTGGACACACCTGGACATGCAAACCTGGACTAATGTTGTCAAACCTAGACAAATATGGACAAACCTGGACAAATATGAACAAATCTGAACACACCTAGACAAACCTGGACACATATTGTTAACCCTAGATACGTATTTGTAAACCTGGACACCTATTTGTAAACCTTGACACATATTGTTTAAACATGGACACATATTGTAAAACATGGACACATTTTGTAACTAATTTGGACAAAAAACATTTTTTTTGCATTTTGAGGCCTTTAGAGGCCTCGTTTGGTGATTTCCGGTGGCCAAATCCCTTTCGGGATTTGTAATTGTGTTCGTCTCGAAAAATTAATCAATTTCGACATATCATATGGCCCAATCCGACAACCGAGCGCAAAGTTATAGCCTCCCGAAGTTTTTCACCGTTATAATTGATTATAAGGGTCAGCCGTCTGACCCAATACTTTCACAAAACAAAATAATCAAATTTAATCGAAATTATTCACATAAAATAAAATAAATAGTCCAAAATAAATTTTGGACCATACATAAAATCACATAAATAACACATAAATCGGTGACAGAAATACCGATAAATCTAGGTCGTTACACATAATTATTAAGAAAACTTATTACAATATTTAAACTTTTTTTAAATGAAAATAGTATAAAATATAAAATTCAAAAAAATAAAACAAAACAAAAATACCAAAATTAATAAATTTTGTAGCCAAGCAATAGGATATGGTAAATAAAACTTTTCTTTTGTTCATTGTTGTGGCCTTGTGGGATGACCGAATGAAAGGGAAGAAGTTTTTTTTTTTAATTATATAAAGTTTGTTTGGACAGATTAATAAATGTATTTAAAATACTATCGCACGCAAAGCATGCATAGAAGGCTATACTCTATACTAAAACAAGTATTGTTTATGTTATCATTGTACACATGTAACTTTGTCATTAAAAAAATTCCCTCCAAAATAAAGGAAAATTTGTTAGAAAAGACTTTTTAAAACATTCTTTTTGTAAGAAAAGACCTCATAAAAAATTTGTTGTGAACCAGGAATCCAGGATCTAAAACCAAAAAAAAAAGTTGCAAGGAGGGACCTTACCTCCATATTCCGACATTGACTGTGAATTTCTGGTGTTGACTCGCTATTTCCCTCCAATTTTTTACGAATCCTTTCTTCTCTATTTCAACTTTCCTTTTCTTTTCATTGTAAATTCATTTTTCCTCCACTTCTCATAAATTCATCTATACAAACCAATGAAACCATACATTAACACTTCCTTCTCAAATCAAAATTTTTCTTCTTCTAAATTAGGGTTTCTCATCTTTTAACCCCTTTAAATACGAAAGATTTCATGAGAAATTGGAGGGAAATAGCTAGTCAACGCCGGAGATTCACACCCAACGTATAACACCCCCAAATCTACCTCTACGAAAATACTTGTATAAAATACTGTAGAGATAGATATGGGCGTGTTACCGCCATGTGATAACGTACAACTAATTTAAAGTAGCAATTATTAAAATTAATTATGCAGCGGAAAGAAAAATCAACTGTTGATTAATACAAAATAATAAGTGTTTATTCTAAAAAAAATATAAAGTGATAATCCTAATCTAGGTGGTGAAATCCCGTTGCCTCCCAATGCATCAAGTCCACATCTTCTCATCATCACCTACCTACCCATCATAATGATAAGTAGGGCCAAGCCAAAACAAAAAGGAAGTACGGATTAACAAAAATGCTAAGTACGAATAAGCACAAGATAAATAAAGATCATTTTATTCTACAAACATGCTTTTGAGAAACAACATTTATTTCTAATCATAACAAATCTTCAAAATTTCCTTTCCAAAAAGTTCCACGAAAATAAATACCATTGAAATAACTCAATTTAGGAATTCATAATTAATTGCAAATCATGTAGAAAAATTATTTTCCTTTATCCCAAAAATTTCCTCTCCCAAGTGTGCACACCCCCCAAGTTAGTGTCTTTCTGAGTAAAGGCTATCCTTGAAGAAAGACTAGGTCATACAAAGTCCATAGTCTTATCAACCAAATCCACGTAGTGGGATTACAGACTAAAAAAAAATAAGCTTATAAAGCTTTGTGGGATTTTTTTCCAATATAAGTTCAAGATAGTATTGAAATACATATTTCATAAAATTATTTCCAAATAAAAATTCTATTATTGTTGAACAATTATATCCTTAAAAACTTTCCATAAAGTGTCGAATGTGTCATAGAAAATCTTTGACAATTTATTTTGTTACCGAAATAATAAAATACCATAGAGTAAAAATATTATGTTGAAAAAGAATTTCCTAACAATTATTTAATTGCTAAAATATTAAAACACCAAGATAAATAAAAGTGCCAATAAAACTTTAACATCATTACATAATATTTCAAATCACCAAATCATGTATACATATAGCACATAAGATTTCAAACACTTTATAAGATATCAAGCTACCTAAACGTACCTTTCGTTCGGATTGGACAACTAAACTCGAAAAACTTAAGGAATCCTACCGAGAGCGTCCTACACAAGATTAATATAACCTTAATTAATATAAGATCACCAAAATGTTTATACTAACAAGGTGAATCCTAAGATGTGCATGACCACTAGTACTTTTAAAACTATAGTATAAGTAATAAGTTTATATAAGTATTAGGATATTAAAAATCATGATATTAGTAGTAGGATTTTAAACACTTATAAATATTATTATTATTATTATTCGGGTATTATTATCATATTATTTATTTTTTTTTTTTTTATAAAACCGAATTATTATAATAAAATACTAAAACCCATAAAATTGTAAGAACTTATTATTAGTAGTGAAGTATTATAAAAACTTTATAATCTATAGTTTTTAAGATTAGTTAGTGTTTTAAACAATAATATATAACTTAATAAAATAATTTAATAAAACAAAAGAGGGTCGGAAAACACTTGCCGGTGGTGGTGATGGTGGTTGCCGGAGCTTGAGAAATTTTTTTTTTTTTTTTTTTTTTTTAAAGAAGAATGCCGTGAGAATTGGAGGTAGGAGGAGTATTTTTTTTTTTTGTATAATTTTGTGTGTGGAAATGGGTTGAATTAGGGGGGTATTTATAGGCTTAAGTATGTAAAAATTTAGGTAATTGAATATATGAAGTTATGGTAAGTTAAATATTATGGTGATTGGTGATCAAATAATTTGATCATGAAATCAAGAGATGGCAAGTAAAATAATTTGTAGAATATTTCATGATCAAATATATTTGTTATGGAAAGTTTTGGAAAAAAAATGTTTAGTTGTAAATATAAATATATATATATATATATTTAGCCAAATCTTCCTAATTGGTCTTAGCCCCCTTGTCCTAGTTGGCCGTGAACTTAGGGCCTTTAGGATTTAATTAATTTTTTTTTTTTTTTTTGGGTTTACCTAATTGGTCTATTGGGTTTAGATTATGACTTTTGGGCTACTTAGTTGGCTTATTGGTTTTGGATTAGGATTTCTTTACAAATTCAAGGCAAATAATTGGGCTTAGAAATACTTAATTGGCTTATTTGTTTTACAAATCCAAGATAAGTAGTTGGGCTTAGAAATCCCTTTTTAAATTAAATTCATATCATAAAATTCTAGTTATTTATATGTGAAAATAGGACTTATTTAAATTATTTATTATTATTATTATTATTATTATTTATTTATTATTTTTTTTTTTTGAAAAATATTTTTAACTTGAAAATATATGCAAATAATATATTCGTAGTATAAAATAGTCTTTTAATAAATATCATAGAAAAATATGTACCAAAATTATGGGGTATTACAGTCTACCCCCCTTAAAAGAAGTTTCGTCCCGAAACTTGGGAAAAATGGAGAAAATTTTAGTTTTAAGTTTGATCCATGCACAACCTAACAAGACCCCTAAATGACAACTTTTGCTAATACTAATGACTCAAGATACCCAAAATAACTCAAAAAGCAAATGCGCGAAACTCTATCGCACTCTCCCCCCCTTAAAAGGAGTTACGTCCCCGTAACTCGACCACTAACCTTAAGTGAAAAGATCTGGGTAACGCTTCCTCATGTCCTCTTCAGCTTCCCAAGTTGCTTCCTCGGTCTTATGGTTTGACCATAATACCTTCACTATTTTCACATCCCTACTCCTTGTACTTCTCACTTTTGTGTCCAGAATCCTAATAGGTCTTTCTTCATATGTCAAATTCTCATCCATCTCGATGGTCTCTGGTTGCAACACGTGGGTCGCATCTGGTATGTACTTCCGAATTTGACTCACATGGAACACGTTATGAACCCTTTCCAATTCTGTGGGCAGTTCTAGCTTGTATGCCACTTTTCCAACCTTTTGGATTATCTCATATGGTCCTATGTATTTTGGGCTTAGCTTTCCCTTCTTGCCAAATCTCATCACCCCTTTCATTGGTGATATTTTCAATAGCACTTTCTCTCCCACTTCATACTCCTCTTCCCTTCTCTTTGAATCCGCATAGCTTTTCTGACGATCTTGGGCTGCCTTGATCTTTTCTTGGATCATCTTTACTTGTTTCACTGTATCCTCAATCATTTCAGGTCCAAGCACTACTGTTTCACTTATATCATTCCAACATATCGGACTTCGGCACTTCCTTCCATACAAGGCTTCAAACGGTGCCATACCAATGCTTGCATGATAACTATTGTTGTAAGAGAATTCGATTAGATCCAAGTGATCTTCCCATGATCCTTGATACTCCATTACACATGCTCTCAACATATCCTCCAATGTCTGTATAGTCCTTTCTGTCTGTCCATCTGTCGCAGGATGAAATGCCGTACTCATGAGCAGCTTAGTTCCCATAGCCTTGTGTAGACTTTTCCAAAAGTTTGACAAAAACCTCGAGTCTCTATCCGAAACAATGTCCTTTGGTACCCCATGGTACTTTATGACAAACTTCACATAAGCCCTTCCCAACTGATCCATAGTCCATGTACTTTTCATGGGTATGAATACTGTTGATTTTGTCAACCTGTCCACAATTACCCAGATGGTGTCATTTCCTGCTCTGGTCTTTGGTAAAGCTCCTACGAAATCCATAGATATAGAATCCCATTTCCAACTAGGCACCTCCAAGGGTTGGATTTTCCCTTGAGGCCTACGATGCTCTATCTTCACCTTTTGACAAGTCAGACACTTAGCAACAAATTCAGCCACTTCCTTCTTCATATTGGGCCACCAAAAAGTTTTCTTCATATCTTTGTACAACTTATCTCCTCCGGGATGCATCGAGTAAGGCGAACTGTGAGCTTCTTCCATCAATCTTTTCTTAATGTCCCCTCGGCTTTGTGGGATACACCATCTTCCTTTAAACCGAATACTCCCTTCGTCTCCTAAGGTGAAATCCTGCACTTGTCCTTCATCAATCTTTTCTTTAATGGCCTTAAGCTTTTCGTCACTGTGTTGACTTTCTCGTATCTCATCATAAATTGATGGTCTTGCCGTCAAGGCATTCAACATCCTTTTTACCTCTCCTTGTTCCATTACCTCTAGATTCAGTTTCTGGAACTCGAAACACAACTGATCTGATAATACCATTGTGTTCAGGGAATGACTCGACTTCCTGCTCAAAGCATCCGCCACGACGTTGGCTTTTCCTTCGTGGTACTGAATATCTAAGTCGTAGTCTTTGATTAATTCTAGCCATCTCCTTTGTCTCATATTCAACTCCTTTTGGGTGAAAATATACTTCAAACTTTTATGGTCGGTGAAAATTTTGCAGGTTACTCCATACAAATAGTGTCTCCAAATCTTCAAAGCAAACACAATTGCAACCAGTTCCAGGTCATGGGTTGGGTAATTCACTTCATATGGCTTCAGTTGTCTTGAGGCATACGCAATCACCCTTCTGTTCTGCATCAAAACACATCCTAACCCATACTTTGATGCATCACTGTATACTTCATATTGATCACTTCCATCTGGTAAGGCTAGCACAGGTGCTGTCGTCAACTTCCCTTTTAAGGTTTGAAATGCTTCTTCGCAATCCTGAGTCCAGGAGAACTTACATTCCTTTTTCATCAAACTGGTCATGGGCCTGGAGATCTTCGAGAAATCCTTCACAAACCTTCGATAATACCCTGCCAACCCCAAGAAACTCCTAACATCCGACACACTTTTCGGGGTTGGCCATTCACTTACAGCTTTGATCTTAGCCGGATCCACAGAAACTCCTTCTCTAGTAATCACATGTCCAAGAAAGGAAACTTCCTCCAGCCAAAATTCACACTTGGATAATTTAGCATACAGTTGATGTTCCCTTAACAACAGTAGCACTTGTCTCAAATGACCTTCATGTTCTGCACTATTCCTCGAGTAAATCAAAATATCATCTATGAATACCACCACGAACTTATCCAAGTATGGCCTAAAAATCCGGTGCATTAAATCCATGAAAACTGCTGGTGCATTGGTTAAACCAAATGGCATAACTGTGAACTCATAGTGACCATATCGTGTCCTGAAGGCACTCTTGGGAATATCCTGATCTGCAATTCTCAACTGATGGTAGCCTGACCTCAAGTCTATCTTAGAAAATACTCCTGCACCTCTCAACTGGTCAAATAGGTCATCAATCCTTGGGAGCGGGTACTTATTCTTTACCGTTACGTTATTCAATTCTCGGTAATCAATGCACAACCTCAAAGTGCCATCCTTCTTCTTAACAAACAAAACCGGAGCTCCCCATGGTGAGGAACTCGGTCGAATGTAACCCTTCTCCAACAATTCATCCAACTGGAGCTTCAACTCCTTCATCTCGGCTGGAGCCATTCTATATGGTGCTTTTGAAATCGGTCCGGTGCCTGGCATCAAATCAATGGTGAATTCTACATCCCTGACCGGTGGCATGCCGGGTATTTCGTCTGGAAATACATCGGGAAACTCCTTTACGACTGGAATGTTTGCATCCTCCCTCTCTTCTTCATTCCCTAATTCTTGGAGACTACACATGTACAAAGGGTAACCCTTCTTGACACACTTTTGAAGCTGCAAGGCAGAAATGATTCTTAATCCTGAACTTTTGTTCTCCCTTCTATATGTTACTCTGGTCTTTGTTGGGCTGTACAAGGTAACCTTTTGGGCCGAGCAATCAATCTGGGCTTTATACTTGCCCAACCAATCCATCCCCAAAATGACATCCAGATCTTTCAAGTCAAAACTGATCAAGTCTGACGGAAATTCTATCCCAGAAATAGAAAGCGGTACCCCCCTATAAAGCTTAGAACAATTCCTTACTTCTCCAGATGGAATGGAGATGTCTAGAGAGACTGACTCAGGACTTTCTAGTTTAAGACTCTCTATTACAGTTTCAGAAATAAAAGAATGGGATGCCCCTGAATCAAATAAAACTTTCACAGATAAAGAACATATAAAGAAAGTTCCTATTACCACATTATGAGAAGCTTCAGCCTCACGACTGCTCATCACGAATACACGACCTTTGGAGGTATTGCCCGGATTGCTGCCGGGCTCTGTCCTGGTTGTAGGTCCACTGGGTTGTGGTGGCTTAGTAGGAAAGCTAGACTCTTTTACTCTCCCTGCCTTAACATCAGCCTCCTTCTTGTAGCACTCAAACTCACGGTGACCTAGTTTTTGGCAGTAGCGACAAGTCACTTGGTTGCCAGCACAGTCCTTCCCTGGGTGATCCTTCTCACAGCGTTTGCAGATATACTTCCTCTTGGGTCTCTCCCCATCCCTTTGGTTTCCATCCCTCCTGAAGTTGGTTGGTTGTCCCCCACTTCCCTTCACGAAATGGTTTTTATTGTCTCTCCTCCCACTAAAACTTCCATTGGGTTTATGTTTCTTCTCTCCTCCATGATAGAACTCAGAATTTTTCCTCTTTTCTCCTCCAGAATTTTCAATCTCCCTTCCCCTGATTCCATACAAATGGGATGCCCTCCCGTATACTTCGTCTAGGGTTTCAAATGTGGCTCCTCCCAATTTCCCCTGAAGACCCAAGGTTAGGCCTTGTTCAAATCGTTGGGCCCTTAAGGCCTCTGTAGGTACTACTTCAGGTGCAAACCTCATTAGTTCAATGAATTTGCTATAGTACTCACTAATGCTCATGTTCCCCATCCTAAGGTTGGTGAACTCCATACACTTTTGTTTCCTTAAGTATGCAGGGTAAAACTTAGCCCTTAAAGCTTCCTTTAGATCTACCCACCCAAAACCAGGCCTTTTCATCAAATCATCTTTTCGTTGGCTCCACCATAGGTCAGCTTCTTCCCTTAAGAAGTAAACAGCATTACTAACCCTAAGGTTTTCAGGGCAATGAATGGCATCAAAGAGTTTATCAAACTCTCGGATCCAATTTTCAAGGTTGGCAGGGTCTTCCTTGCCGAGGTAAGTTGGTGGTTTGGTTGCAGCTATTCTCTTGAATACCTCACCAAAAGCATCACTCTCATGGGTTTGGTTATTTTGGTTGGTGACAACTTGGGTCAAATTTTGGGCTATGGAGGTTAGCCTTCTAATAGCGGCATTCATGCTGGTTCCTTTACCTCTCTTTTGGGCCATTCCTGAGTAATAAGGCACAAGACTAAATATTGGAACACGAATCAATCAAAAAAAAATAAATAAATAAAAAAATGAAGGAAACTGCAACTATTATTAATTAAACGTAATACTTCTATCATCCTTAGCTATTACATTAATGAAGAAATAAAATTCTCTCCTAATACATCAAAATTGTAATTCCATACATATTATTATTTTTTTTTTTTAAACTGATAAGTAAATAAGAAAACATAACTGCTGAAAATTATTACATGAATAATACCAAGCTACTACTAAAGAAGAGAAACATTATTATCAAAAGCTAACAATCATTCTAGAAGGTGTAAATGATGACTCTAGTTATCTTCAGACTCCTCCATGTCTTCTTCCGGGTCATACTCGGGATCGTTTGGGTCCACAAGTCCTGGATAGTAGAAACCAATTGGTGGGTTTTCTGGAGTACTCACATGATATTCAGGTGATCCAGATCCTGCTGCAGACATGCTAGAGCCCACAGACTCAGAGGTTGCATCCGGAATATGTATGTCAATAATTTCTATCTCTCTCTGGTTTCCCCCAAGTTCAAGGTAGTGAAGGTCAGCCTTAAAATTCCCTATTGTTCCCAAACATACCCCTTCATGGTAGTGTTTCTCTAAGTTATAAGCATGATTGTCAAGGACTACGTCACCGTATTTATGGATTAATGGTTCATACTTGGGTTGGTGGGGCAAGTGTATTACACATAAAAGTACTATGTAGGCTTCATTTTGTAATAGCATATGGTATTGGTCTTCCCATTCCTCGGCCAACATTGACATATTTTCAACAAATCCTTCGACGGTCTCATTTGGGGTCTTAACCAAAGAAGGGTTAAAATAATGTTCACGCATAAAGTTAAGCATCTGGTCAAAATAAAAATAAATAACTTAACTTAGTAAGCATAACAAATTCTTTCACCAAAAACATGTCTAACTTTTACATAATCCACATAAATTCGATAGCAAAATTGGGCCACTCACAAAATTGGGCCTTAATAACCAAAATTCATCCATAAGTCAAGTGTAATCCACTTATAACATTGGGCCTTAATAACTAATGCACACACATATATTCGAAAAAAATATTCGAAAACTCGAAATTTAATTTAATTTCATTTTTATTATTTTCGAAATTTAGTATTGTACTCGATTCATGATATAAGATGATCAAGCCTGATCTCCCAGGTAAGTTACCCACAGCGTCGGGGAGAGCCTTGCCTAGACAGAGATCATACCCATTATAGGCCTCAAAATGAGGACCCGAACATCTTTTTCTCAATCACCTTTCCAAAGAGGAAAATAATTTTATAATAATTTAAATTTTTTTTTTTTTTTAAAGTGCGAAACTCTATTCTATATGCCCTTCCTATGTCTACCCTTTAATTTTTAATTTCAAGATCGTATTTATTTACCTAGGCTTTTAAACTGATACCACTTTGTAACACCCCCAAATCTACCTCTACGAAAATACTTGTATAAAATACTGTAGAGATAGATATGGGCGTGTTACCGCCATGTGATAACGTACAACTAATTTAAAGTAGCAATTATTAAAATTAATTATGCAGCGGAAAGAAAAATCAACTGTTGATTAATACAAAATAATAAGTGTTTATTCTAAAAAAAATATAAAGTGATAATCCTAATCTAGGTGGTGAAATCCCGTTGCCTCCCAATGCATCAAGTCCACATCTTCTCATCATCACCTACCTACCCATCATAATGATAAGTAGGGCCAAGCCAAAACAAAAAGGAAGTACGGATTAACAAAAATGCTAAGTACGAATAAGCACAAGATAAATAAAGATCATTTTATTCTACAAACATGCTTTTGAGAAACAACATTTATTTCTAATCATAACAAATCTTCAAAATTTCCTTTCCAAAAAGTTCCACGAAAATAAATACCATTGAAATAACTCAATTTAGGAATTCATAATTAATTGCAAATCATGTAGAAAAATTATTTTCCTTTATCCCAAAAATTTCCTCTCCCAAGTGTGCACACCCCCCAAGTTAGTGTCTTTCTGAGTAAAGGCTATCCTTGAGGAAAGACTAGGTCATACAAAGTCCATAGTCTTATCAACCAAATCCACGTAGTGGGATTACAGACTAAAAAAAAATAAGCTTATAAAGCTTTGTGGGATTTTTTTCCAATATAAGTTCAAGATAGTATTGAAATACATATTTCATAAAATTATTTCCAAATAAAAATTCTATTATTGTTGAACAATTATATCCTTAAAAACTTTCCATAAAGTGTCGAATGTGTCATAGAAAATCTTTGACAATTTATTTTGTTACCGAAATAATAAAATACCATAGAGTAAAAATATTATGTTGAAAAAGAATTTCCTAACAATTATTTAATTGCTAAAATATTAAAACACCAAGATAAATAAAAGTGCCAATAAAACTTTAACATCATTACATAATATTTCAAATCACCAAATCATGTATACATATAGCACATAAGATTTCAAACACTTTATAAGATATCAAGCTACCTAAACGTACCTTTCGTTCGGATTGGACAACTAAACTCGAAAAACTTAAGGAATCCTACCGAGAGCGTCCTACACAAGATTAATATAACCTTAATTAATATAAGATCACCAAAATGTTTATACTAACAAGGTGAATCCTAAGATGTGCATGACCACTAGTACTTTTAAAACTATAGTATAAGTAATAAGTTTATATAAGTATTAGGATATTAAAAATCATGATATTAGTAGTAGGATTTTAAACACTTATAAATATTATTATTATTATTATTCGGGTATTATTATCATATTATTTTTTTTTTTTTTTTTATAAAACCGAATTATTATAATAAAATACTAAAACCCATAAAATTGTAAGAACTTATTATTAGTAGTGAAGTATTATAAAAACTTTATAATCTATAGTTTTTAAGATTAGTTAGTGTTTTAAACAATAATATATAACTTAATAAAATAATTTAATAAAACAAAAGAGGGTCGGAAAACACTTGCCGGTGGTGGTGATGGTGGTTGCCGGAGCTTGAGAAATTTTTTTTTTTTAATTTTTTTTTTAAAGAAGAATGCCGTGAGAATTGGAGGTAGGAGGAGTATTTTTTTTTGTATTTATAGGCTTAAGTATGTAAAAATTTAGGTAATTGAATATATGAAGTTATGGTAAGTTAAATATTATGGTGATTGGTGATCAAATAATTTGATCATGAAATCAAGAGATGGCAAGTAAAATAATTTGTAGAATATTTCATGATCAAACATATTTGTTATGGAAAGTTTTGGAAAAAAAATGTTTAGTTGTAAATATAAATATATATATATATATATATATATATTTAGCCAAATCTTCCTAATTGGTCTTAGCCCCCTTGTCCTAGTTGGCCGTGAACTTAGGGCCTTTAGGATTTAATTAATTTTTTTTTTTTTTTGGGGTTTACCTAATTGGTCTATTGGGTTTAGATTATGACTTTTGGGCTACTTAGTTGGCTTATTGGTTTTGGATTAGGATTTCTTTACAAATTCAAGGCAAATAATTGGGCTTAGAAATACTTAATTGGCTTATTTGTTTTACAAATCCAAGATAAGTAGTTGGGCTTAGAAATCCCTTTTTAAATTAAATTCATATCATAAAATTCTAGTTATTTATATGTGAAAATAGGACTTATTTAAATTATTTATTATTATTATTATTATTTATTTATTTATTTTTTTTTTGAAAAATATTTTTAACTTGAAAATATATGCAAATAATATATTCGTAGTATAAAATAGTCTTTTAATAAATATCATAGAAAAATATGTACCAAAATTATGGGGTATTACACAACGTCATAAAATAGTGGTAAGGTCCCTCCTTGCAACGTTTTTTTTAATTTTAGGTCTTGGTTCACAACAAACTTTTTATAAGGTCTTTTCTCACGAAATGAATGTTTTAAAAGGTCATTTCTAACAAATTTTCCTTTTTTTTCGATAATTTATATCTTTGCACAAGTTCCAATATTGAAAAAAATCCTTCTTTAAAATTAATTAACTAGTTTTTTGCCCGTTCGATGAACAAAATAATTTTAAAAAATAATTGAGAGGAAATATTGTTAATTCGAATCAATTTTTTTTTAATATAACATACATATAAGGTTTAAAATATATAGAAGTTGAAAAGAGTAATTAAGAAAAGATGAAAGAAGTCTAAAGAACTACTCCGTATATTAGATTAATGATAAATGAAGGGGTAAGTATGAAAATTGTTTAAAAAAAAATGAAAAGAAAAAATAATTGTAAGGTTGAAGCAAAGAGTAGTATAAAGGGATGAGTGGATGACACATGACGTTTCAAACTTCCTGTTTTAAATATTTAATAATCATAGATAAGTTTATAATTTCATATTGCATGCATGTCCAAAAAAGAACTTTCATACTTTTTACATATAAAATAATGAATACCTTTTTGAAAAATTACCAAAAAATAATACCTAAAACGTGCAACGCACCGGATTAACCTAGCTAGTAATGGAATATTTTAGCACACAAATGAAAAAAAATTGTCCTCAATTTGTTTAACAATTATGAATAATGAGTAAAAGTAGTGAGGTGATCCGCTTGGACACCGACACAGTCTCACCCATTCCCTTAGATAATAAATTTATCCAATTTACCCAATTCTTAATATAGTATAGGCGAAAAGGAAAACTAAAGTACTCCTTATTTTATTTTATTTTTAAAAAAAATTATGTGGGACTTATAATGAATATTGTAAGTTTGACAAAAAATACTAGTCTAACTCCTTGTTCAACCAATCAACTAGAGATGTCAATGAGTCGAGACGAAGCGAGCTGAGTAGTAAGCTGTTCGAGCTAGGCTTGTCTAATATTAATCGAGCTCGAGTACATAACCGAGCTTCCAAAAACCTTGTTCGAGCTTGACTCGTTTAATTTTTTCATGTTCAAGCTCGACTCGAGCTACTCGTTTACATATTCGAGCTCGAGCTGAGTTATAAACGAGCATATGTTTAAATGAGCTATGTATCTATTTTTTTATTAATTATTTCTAATTTACCTTTTGTCCAAGAATAAGTAATATAAATTTTAAAAATTTAAAAGTATAATACAAAGTATGATATTAGTCCAATTTTATAACCAAGACAAAATATGGTATCTAAATGATACATAATATAAATAAATATATTTTAAAATTCGAAGTATATATATGAGTTTTTAACAAGCTTTAAAGGAGTATTAAATTATTACGAACGAACTTATTAAAGAACTTGAACAAGTTGTTCGCGAACCTTAATGAGTCGAGTATTATCTTGTTCGAGTAGAGCTTGTTTATTAATCGAGTTTATAAATTTTGCTCGGACTAGTTTATTTATATACGAACGAGCTTTGACCGCGAGCTGTTCACGAGTGTATTGGGTGCCAAAACATACCTACAAATCTACAATCAACCCAAATCTAAACTTTAAATATTTAAAACAGGATATTTTATTGCCACATATCCACCCTTTAGCCCTCCTCCCCATGACACATCACCTCCCTCACTCACTCATCAACCCACCCATTAATCTCCGTCTAATCAAAACTTATGCGTTACCTTTTCATTTCAATAGCTCTTCATTTTACTCCTCAATCGTTGCTCCCCTTCATAATAATAAGTACAGTTCAGTTTCTCAAATTTGAGACCGCAATGCTCCCATTGCTTTGCTCCACTGCAAATTTGGGTAAACTTTTGTTGTAATTATTTAGAGTTTTTTTTTCCCATTTAGTTTGATGTTATTATGTTCAATTTGCTTTGATGTGATTATGATTTGGGAGATTTTTATTTTTATTTTTATTTTCTCCTTCAAAATATATTGAATTTATAATTTTTAAAAAAAAATAAAAAAATAAATTTAATGATTTGCTTTGATGTGCGTAGTAGTTTTTACATTTATAATCCACGATATGGCAAAAAAATATACTCGGAAGTCAAAACCCTTCGCTAAAAGCCTCAAAGGCTAAAACCCACCATCATCATCTTCTTCAATACAATGGCGGATGAAGCTAATTGCTGAGTTTGACAGAAAGTACAGTTTGTTTGAGTGAAAGAGAGAGAAAACCTAATCAGAATGTTTACCGCCAGAAATTTACATAGACAATCCATTAAAACCCTAACATCTTTTCTCTACTACAATCAATCTCATCTTAGAACTACAATTTGCACTCAAAATCTTCTCGATTCTTCTCCCTGTCATTCTTCTTCATCTTCAACTTTTAACTTCGATTCAAGTTTCAATGGTTTTCATCGGTGGATGTCGACCTCCAAAGGGCGAAGCATGAGAAGTAAAGTAGAACGAAGGATGCAGAGAGAAGCCGGTAAAACTCAAAGGCAAATTCGTCAAGCTAAAAAGATTAAGCTTAAGCTTATGACTGAGGAAGAACGACTAATTTATAATCTTCGAAGGGTATTTTTTTTTTCCTTCTCATTTTTTATATTGATGTAGTAATAATTTTTCTCTGAAAATTAAGTTTAGTTCTTTGTTTAATTTTTTTATTTATTTTAAAGTTGAATAACTATTGGATACTTATGCTCGTTTCCTGATGCTATCCTAATGTGTTTCAGGTTTAGTATATGATTCTATGAGATGATTTAGCTAAAGAACTCTTTAAGATAGTCGAACCAGTGTTATGTTCTCTCAGTTAGTAGTGGTGTTGTATGAAATGTTTAAACTTACAGACGTCCCAAAATAATCAAATATGATGCTTTTTTGGCAGTTTTTCTTTTAGAGCTTTAGGTCAATCATTTTAAATAATTTTGATTGACATTTTTCATTGTTGATTTCTTTATGTTGTAATGGTGAGTGTAAGAGATTTTTTGTTTACTTGTATTGATTGCCTTCCGTTGTTGGAGCCTTGGAGGAATATAATTTTGCAAGTATACATTACAATGTAAGGCGGTTTTTGGAGCGCTGAAAATGTTTTTTTTTTTTTACTTGATAAAGCTTTGATGTATGCAGTTTAGCAATGAGTCGGATTATGAGCTTATTTGGTGGTTAAATTGATATTATTGCTGAATGCTGGCTGAAATGTAGGTATTTGGTTATGTTGAATGAGTTTGTAGTCTTGTTTCTTGTGGATATAGTCTGAAACAATAGTGGAGGTATATGATGATTCAAGGAGCTTTTGAAATCGAAAACTTATACGAGTACTAGTTCTAGGCTCCGTTTGTGTGGACAAAAAAAAACGGGTAATTGATTTTCCACATAAAACATTTTCCAAGGGAATAGGAAATTGGTTTTCTTTGTTTGGTTTCATGCAAGAAAAGACAGGAAGAATGAATAGTAGAAGTGGAGGGGACAATCGATGGAGCAGAGTAAAGGGATGTGAGGATATTAGGTGGAATTGGGAGCTGATTTTCCATCCATAATTCCATAGGGGAATTTTTTTCAATATACCTAAGAAAAAGAATGAGAAAACTGTTTTCCATTTTATTTTAATCCAAGTAAATGGTGTCTCAATGTCTTTCTCTAAATTCCTTGACCAACACATGAAAATATTTTAGCTACTTTGATTAAGATATACTATAACAATTAATTGATTTGACCACTATTTGTTAGCACTAATTATTTGGGTGGTGAATTCTGTTTTAAGTTTGGTCTCGGCGTTCTTCGAGGACATAGCACATTATTTTTTATTGTAAACATCTGACTAATCAAGTTTTGTAGCTAAGTAGCAATAACAAAGAAGAGAGAAATGGATAAAAATTGAGAAAAGGTTTGGTTGAGGGCCTGAGGGATGAGATTGATATGAAAAGTTACTTTAGCCACAATTTTTGGATCAAATACAGTTAAAAATCCTTCTTACTTCTCTCTTTTAAACATTAGCAGCTTTGATATTGAGAATTGAGTAATGGATGATATAAGGTTTCCTTTAATTTTAATGTTCATTCATTGTGAAGATTGAAGAAGAAAAGTTTGACCTTTCTCAACTGCGTGTCAGCTCTTGATGATCATTATCTTCCTTTTTGTGTTGCAATCTGACCTTTTTTTCCCCTTTTTAATTTATTGTGGCAGCTGGTAAATATTGTTTGTTCTTGCTTTACTAGAAGTTGTGAGACGTTTATTAGCAGTTTAAAATTGTGTTTGTATTCATTTTTTGTTTCTTAGGTTACCGACTTCAAGTCAGCTTCCTAGCTAGATTGAATTTTCCTGGATTCTCTTTTGTGCAATCAGTTCATGTTTCACTTTCGTCCTCTGGGTTGCTACTTATTTGATCTTTCTGTAGAAAATCATGTATTGCGAGTTTGTGACATATGGTTTAATTTTGGGCCCGTGTTGTTTAACTAGATGAAGTAGCTGAAGAATTGCACGGGGTTGTTATTCAACTTGCATAGATAAAGACTCTAATTATAGGCAATGACTCTCCCAAAAATGCTTTAACTGATGTCTGATGATCATCAGATAACATGGCCTGGCTTGTCCTTGTTTGGGGAGCTCTTTTTGTTGTCCTTTGTAGTCCATTCAAAAGTGATTGTACTGTGTACTGCAAGTTTCTAGATTGTCTCCTTAAGTGTCTACTACATGTGCTAGATGACCTTTTGAAGCAGCTGTTATGGCATTATTACTTAGATCATCTCTGGTTTAAGTTTTAATTCCTTGGATCGTCTCTTTAGCTAACTACAGCTTGTCATTGTAGCTATATGCTGTACTTCTAGTTCAATAGTAATAGGCAGTTATCATCAATGTGAAAATTTGTGCTAGATATTAGTAGTTTTTAAATGCATAAGACAATGTTCTTTTATCAATTTCCTCCTTTTTTTTCTTCATATAATCAATCCCCTATCATGAAGAGTTGTCTATAGAATTCTCCTCTGTTAACTTTTCTTCTTTTTAACTTTCCTGCTGAATGTTATTTGTTAATATTAAGTTTTTAAAATAAGAAGATGCGCTGAATATGTAGTTTGATCAATCTGTAAGTTATATTCAAGAAAAATAGCTTTCAAAGGTGGCTTCAGCACAACTCCTCTGGACACAATTGTGTTTGTTTGGTGCAGTTTCATTATTTGCTTCTATCTTAAATCTGAATTGCTGCAGGCCAAGAAGAAAGTTGCGTTGCTTCTGCAAAAGCTCAAGAAATATGAATTGCCTGAGTTACCTCCACCTAGGCATGACCCGGAGTTACTGACGTCTGAGCAGCTGCAGTCTTTTAGGAAGATTGGTTTCAGAAACAAAAACTATTGTGAGGTTGGTGTTCGTGGAGTCTTTGGAGGAGTTGTCCAGAATATGCATCTTCATTGGAAGTTCCATGAAACAGTGCAAGTTTGTTGTGATAACTTTCCCAAGGAAAAGATCAAGGAGATGGCAACAATGCTTGCAAGGCTCAGTGGTGGTATTGTGGTTAATGTACACAATGTGAAAACAATCATCATGTTTCGTGGTAGAAATTATAGACAACCCAAAAATTTGATACCTGTGAACACACTTACAAAACGGAAGGTATGTGGATCTTTTTATTTATTGTCAAAATTAAAAAGGTCAGAATGGTTAGTTGCCTACACGTTTGATTTGAAATATTAGTTAAAGACTCCTACTTCCTTCCTCTTTTCCTTGCTTTTCCTAAAGTTGTGTTGGTGATCATATAATCATAAATAGGGCAGTCTATCTAAAGAGAGCTTTGAAACTCTCCTGATTTACTATTCTTCTGTACCTTTCTCTCTTTGGGCATGCTTTCCTGAAGTTAGTTTGGTTATGCAAATTTCAAGTAGGATGATCTATATAACTATTTGAGTAGACTAATTTGTGTGCATCAAATTCAATTTCTCGCATGTTCCAAATGGTTAGTGAGTGGGCCTTGTTCATGTAGGTCTGATATATTGGCAACTAGGTGTTATTCAATAATGAAGTTGCTGTTTTTGTATGCAATACATCATTTATAGCTTCCTATTTCTGCAGGTTCCATCTACTGGAATTTCACACTAGTTTTCTATGATATTCTATTTTTTTTTTCAAATGCAGGCTCTTTTCAAGGCTAGATTCGAGCAAGCACTTGAATCTCAGAAACTCAATATTAAGAAAATAGAGCAGCAGCTTCGCAAAAAGGGTATCAGCCCAGATGATCCTGTTGCCATGGCAAGCATTCAGAGGGTAGCATCAACATTCTTTAATGCAATTGACAAGAAAGAAGGGAGTCCCTATGTTTTTCGTGGGGCTGAGGAATCTATGAAGGATCCTCAGAAGTGCTCAGCACAGCCCGAGCCTGCTGATGATAGTGATCAAGAAGAGCTCGATAAATTTATATCAGAGATAGAGGATGCTGTTGATAAGGAATGGGAGGAAGAGGAGGCTGCAGAAAATGAGAACTTTGGAAAGATTAGGTACCTGAACAAGGAAGACTCCGGTGGAAGGTTCAAAGCTGAGCGCTTTGTTGATAATTTCTCTGATAATGGAAATAGAGGTCGTGTTAGAGGTGCGGTGGATACACATCGAAGGCAAAGAAGGGAAGACAGTGAAGATGAAGATTATGAATTTGATGATGATGAAGGTAGATCAAGTGAATATGAAAGTCCTGCTTATGATTCTGATGATGATAAAGTCAAGCATCCACCATCCACAGTTGAAAGATGGAAGCCCGAATCTCCAAGAGGCTCGCGTCGAAACCAAGGCTTCAAGAATACCAATAGTAGAGATAAAATAAAGATGTCTGAAGAGGAATCTGGGTCAGATAATATGTTTGAGGAACTCGACGACAGAATGTGGGAATCTGATGATGAAAGACACACACTGAGTCGACCAAGGACTGCCAGGAATGAGCCCCAGCGTGATCATGGGGTTAGGAGAGAGAAGAGTAGGGTAAATGATGCAGATTATCCTGAAATTGATAGTGAAAATGAAGGAAATTCTAGGTTTAGAGCTAAAACCAAAGCACTGGACAAAAGTGGGGCTGATTCTAAGGGAAGAAAATGGGGGAAAGATAGTTCTGATAGTGATGAAGATTTTAGTGATTCAGAAATTGCTGCGTTTGAGTCAGATGATGACGCTATTGAATCCAGCGCTCTAAGAGCTGCTGATGAGGATTATAGTGGCTCTGGTGAGCTGCCACGTTATTGTGTGAGGGAAGAGGATGAAAACCCTAGGAGACATCAAGCTTCGCAAAAAATAAAGGACGAAGTTTGGGATAGTGATTAAGCCTTGTAAAATGTGAATCGAATCAATCGATGGATGAAAATGTCAACAAATTAGTCCTGGAGAAAAGGGGCAAACTGATTCTAGAAGTGTGCAACATACTAGATGACCTGGCTTTCTCATGCTCAGATGATGGAAGAACAGGGAGCGAAGCATACACATTGGCACATTGTTGTCTAGGCTCAACTATCGCGAGGCACAACTTACAGCCTTACAGGTACTATGCTGGAAATTATTTGCGTGACTGTTTCGGTTCAACAGCATATTTAATAGGCTAATATGGGATCGTGCCTTTTTTTAAAATGATAAAAATCATGTATACTTTCCATGTTAGGGATGATAACAAAAGGACTTGAATTTTGAGTAGGCATATTATGGAAACTTCATGAGAACTTTATATTCGGATAACAATGCTGTATCTGCCACAAATTGTGGTTTGTGTTCTTGGATGTTGGTAGTCAATTAGAGAACTTGATGAGTTACAAGTTTACAACAACATTGCTGATATAAGGTTATCTTGATAACAAGTACTCGTTTTTTTTTTTCAGTAACCTTAGTTTTGACTGCGTGAATGCGACCTGTGTAGGGATGTTTCTTTCCCCATCTCCACCTAATATTTTAATCCCTATCCCCATAGAGATGAACTGAACTGAACTAAACAAGCCCTTAGTATTGACTCCGTGAATGCGACCTAATATTTTAATCCCTATTCCCATAGCGGGTTTGAAATTCGTCCCCATCTCTGCCATGACGGGGAATGATGTAAAACCATCTGTCCCATCACCCACTTGGATATACATATCTACCCAATCCCCACATTCCTTGCCCCACCATGTAGTTCTAAAATTGATTATACACATTTTAGATGAAATTTATAACATTTTATTTGTAAAATTTATATTATAAAACAATATAATACTTGGCATAAAATTATGTAATTTGTAATATATAAATTTTAAACCTCTAAAAACAGTGTTGTTTTTAAATATGTAAGAGTATTAATAGAATTGAGCGGGGATGGGCGGGGTGGGAGTACGGGGGTGGGTATAACATAAACTCCATCCCCATGAGGCCATGATGGGTATTATTTTTTGGTATAACATAAACTCCATCCCCATGAGGCCATGATGGGTATTATTTTTTGGTATAACATAAACTCCATCCCCATGAGGCCATGATGGGTATTATTATCATACCCATCCCAGCTCCACTACCCGCCAAACTTAGCCCCATACGGGGATGGACGTGTGAGATGAGATCTATTTCTGATTTTAAGCATTACAATGAATGACCCAGTTGGAATTGTGTGACTTTTTATAAAAAGGCTTGGAATGCAGTATTCCTTGTGTGAAATCATCACCAATTCTCTCATATATTAGTGATTAGCAGATTAGCATATTGAATATTGATTGATCCCTGATAAGAATCTTTGTTGTTGGCATAACTGCATAAGCTGACAGAGGGGGGATTTTTTTTTTTCAAGTATAGCTAAAATATTGCAACGAAACTACTCCGAATCTTTCAAGAAAGTGATTCATGAATCATACGCCAATATTTATTGCTGATGCTACTAGTAATTTTTAAGATATCTTTAGGAGCTAGTGCATCATTATTTGGGTTTGTTGAGCAATCATAGTTTATAACTTATAATTGATTTTTTTTGTTATATATTCAATAACAGATTCTCTTTTCACCAGTTCTATATATACCTAACATATGTAAATTTTATACTACATCTAATATATTAAAGACTATTGCCTCTTTTGCAAAGTAATATAGAAAAGCTTGATGTTCTTAAATGTACCTAATCATATGGTTTTATCTTTTATTATTCCTTATGTTTATATATACTAAACCCTCAACAATAGTAACCTAGCAAATTCAGTATTTTTTTTTTCCTCATTCGTTATTTTTGTATTAGTTTTTTTTTCCTCCATACTTCCTCTTAATTTTACTCTTCATAATATAATCATGTGTAGGGTTTACTTTTCTTCGTACTTCCTCTCTAATTTTTTGCTTCATTTGACTTTGTTGTCTTTTTATTAGTGTGATGGGACTGTGTATATGTTGTGAGAGTTGATGATAGAGAAAAGTGGTGGGAGTGATGTGGGATTTTGTGGAGTTGTTGTGATAAAAAAAGTGGTGAGACATTATGTATGTTTAATTTTAGTAAGCTGCAAAAATTTAGAGACATCTATAAAAGATGCAAACAAAAATGGATAGAGGGAGTATAAAAAAGTGCACAAACATAAATAATGTATAGTTTTATTAAGTTGTACCATAATCTTAGTAACTTATAATATTACTAAGACACATACATGATCTAGTGTATTATATATGATACAATTATTGTACTTCTTTCGTAAGAGAAAACTCGCAACAAAGGGGTATTAATTATTTGAGAGATAATATTTTATTTGTTACTAGTTTTTAATTACGGATGAAGTATATATCTTTTTTTTTTATTGAAGAAACGATATATGGGTTAACCAATACGAGGAATTTCAAAAACAATTCCACTATCAACCTCAACCCAAACCCAAACTCGATCGCAACGATAATCCTGGAACACTAAATGCCCTTTATCCACCAAGATTGCCCTGACATATTCATTCTCTCTTTCAATTACACGTTTAGCCTCTGTACCTTTCTTGCCTAGTAGTTCTGGCCATACATCCTTTCCTGCATCATTTTTTGGAACCCATCCATCAATTTTTTTTATGTACGTAATGTAAAAAAAATTCTGCTCAAACTTTTTAGTTTTTGCTGTTAGACTATATTTTTAGGATTTGTTTGGTAAGCGATAATAGACAATAGTGTTAGACTTGATAATAAAATGATAACACACCACCAGACGACACACAATTATAATTCTTATTATTGTAAATGAACATCCAATAAAGGTCCTTTAATTTAACTAGTGGCTCTCACAAAAATACCCATGACAACATGTAATTTGGGCTCTGATACTAATTTAAACTTGATAGGATATGATAAATCGGTCTGGGCAAGTTAATGCGGAGGAGTAGAGTGTGGCCCTTACAAGCTCAAGGAACTTCCCAAAACCAATTGATTAGGGGAGAAGTTGGTTTATTCTTCCATCTTTTTATTCCCATAAATTAAAGGCAAGTGGTATTATACTCTTAAATTTTCATTCTATACTTCCATCATTTTTTTAATAAGATATACTTTCATCATTTTACTTATATCCAAACAACTGATATGAGACTTAAAATCATTCACTTTGTAGATCTTACGATCCGAGTCATGAAAAAAGGTCATCAGTGAACCTAGAATTTTTTGGCTCATAGTTCATCAATGAACCTTTTCTCAATTAACTTTATTAGGTTTGTTGATGAAACTTTTTTTTTTTTAAACCGTATCATATATACTACCTCGTTTCGGAAAAAACGCAACAATTTCTACTTTTGAATGTTTCAAAATAAATGCAACAATTTTAATCTTCCATTTTTGTTAATTTTTCCTTTCTATCTCTCACATCATCACATACCCACTTTCTCTCTCTATCATTTTTACTGTCACAACAAAAAATTGCTTAGGAGTCCGTGATACTCCAATTATTGCGTTTTCTTTTTAAACGGATGAAGTATATAACATACAATCATCTTATATACACCTAAGTCCTAAGTTTTAATCATCTTTATACACTCCTAGGTACAAAAAAAAATTCCACAAAACATGCAATCATTATATTATCTTAGATTCTTAGGACACTTTTGGTGACAATGTGGTTTTCTTATTTTTGGTTTTTTGCTTTTCAAAATTATATGGCATTATTCATAAAATCATAAAAAAAGTCCATCTTGTTGGAAACATATTGAAAATGAAAATTGAGAACTAAAAAGTGAAAATTACTTTTTTTGGTTTTCAATTTTTTGTTTTTAGTTTTCAAAAAAACTGAAAACCGAAAACCTTAAGGATGCACCACACTAAGACCATGTTCTTTAAGACTGATCTGATCTGATCTGATCTGACCTGATCTGACCTGATCTGATCTGAACTGAACTGATTAGGTGGGGGTATTATTTTGTGAGAGTATAAAATTAAAACAAAGCTGATCTGATCTGATCTGATTACTGTAGCTTTTAAGTCCAAAAGAACTAATTAGGCTCTGTTCTTTAGGACTGATATGAACTGATCTGATTAGGTAGGGGTATTATTTTGTGAGAGTATAATATTAAAACAAAGCTGAACTGAACTGATTTGATCTGATCTGATTACTGTAGCTTTTAAGTCCAAAAGAACAGGGCCTTAGGGCCTCAGGCTTTCAAAATCAGTAATTTGCAAGAAATCACCAAAACAAAAAAGAAAAAAGTAAAGAAAAATACCCTTGCAGCGTGTGCTCATTGTAAGTGAATTAAGTAGTTGTTGGAGAGAAATAGTGATAGAGCAATTTGATGTAATGTATTGTTATCAATGTTAGAAGGTAAGTTTAATACAAAACAACTGAGTTGTATTATATAGCAAAATTTTGGAAGAGGGAAATGTCCATGATTAGAACACTAGTTGATTAAGTGAAGTTAAATTCCAAATTAAAGGGGTTTCTGAAACTGAAAGCAATGTTGCTGTGCTCTTTTCATTTATTAGACAAGTCCTTAGTGACAATCGTCTCGTTTTTATTGCATTCGGTTACTCCATTACAGATTACAGCTGATTACAAGTTACAACGAGTAAAATTGGGCATTTTTGCTGCAGTTTTTTCATGAGTTTGTGGAATCTAGTAGTTTGTCTTTGTCACTCTTTTTATAGAATGACGATGGCTTAGGCAAGAAGATTTACAGTTGAAAATTTGAGCGGTGCCATGGGTATCGCTGGAGTCTGGAGGTGGCAAAAGTGATCAGACCTGAAACATATTCGAATTCACACGGTATCATAGTTCTGATTTTGACCCGACTCGAATTATCCGGATATTAATGTGTGTACTCTTGATTTATGTCATTTAAATTTATTTAGTAAAGAATTAAGAATCCGCTTCGACACTAAAAGGCTTTGAACTCGAATTGTCCCAACACAAGCAACCCAATTGCCACCTCTAGATATCGGGAGGTTCGGGACTATGCCTCTTCTTTTTGTTTAAATTTTCAGAATATATATTGATCAAGAATTCATTGGGAATCACTATAGTTTTTTTTTTTTTTGGGCAAAGAAGTCTCCAATGTTACTCTAAGCAAATCAGAGACTCTTTCCTCAGAAAAAAAAAAAAAAAGGAGTAAATCACATACTGAAGTGCGATTTTATAAAATAAAAAATAAATAAAATAGGCACAAATATGTGGAGAAGTGTTTATAGATGTTTAGGGATTATCAATTATGAAGCTGCAAATGGATACTACGATGTAGATTGAGATGAAAAATCAGTGAATATTTAGACTTAATTTATGAAATTTAGTCTACTCTTGATGAAAAATTGGTGAATAATAAGGCATTCTTCTTTTCCGGTCATATCGCCGCAAAATGCAAAATCGGTGAATAATAAGACATCCTTCTTTTCTGGTCATATCGCCGCAAAATGCAAGATAACAGTGTTACACCATTTTTTTTGGACTTAATTTACTAGATTTCAATTCAGTTGATTTATTTTATGCTATGTTTGAATACAAGCATTCCATTTGAAATGATTGAATTTGGGCTAAATTACATATTTGACAAGTAAAAAAATTTGGAATTATATTTGGCCCAATTCCCAACCCAAATGTTTAACAAGCAAATGTTGTGTATTTCAAATACTTAACAAAAATCATGTTATTTCAAATTCTAAAAACAACCCAAACAAATAATTGTCATTTAAATTGTAACATTTCAATTTCAGAAATTGAATTCATCAATTTGAGATAAATTCCACATATCCAAACATTACCTTAATTCACATCAATTCATTCTATTAAAAACTAGGGGGATTCGATGGGGGACTATGATCATATGTGGAGGGGGAAATTAGTAAGATTTCGCTCTCTTTTGAGGCTGGCGAGGTGCTAAATTTGTCAGCGTTGTGTGCGCGGGCTCTAGTACACAAACAGAAACTTTAATTCAACAGTTCATAGGTCGAACCTACCAATCTTTGAATTGGCAGCCATTGTTGTCCAACGAGTCAACAACTGTATAACATGAAACCTACAAAAATATTATGTTACAGAAGCGCTATACAATAATTCGTGTAGCACGACTGGAAAGACTCTTCACAATCAAAGGCAACAATATACCCTCAAATCATCACCACATATTCAGAAATTGTCTTACCCTATGATCATATCTAGTTAAAAACAAGAGCCATTTGGCCATTCCTGTCTATCAACAACGAACATGAATGCCCAAAAATCAAAATTCCACAGTTTATTACATCATAATTCATTTTTTTTAAAAAAAAAAAACTGAAAGTAAAGGGAGAAAAGTTAAAGACCATAAAAAAAATGATATCACAAAGCAAGATCTGAAACATCCATTGTTGTCGAATATCCGGACATGTGGCTGTAAGAAGTTGATTCTTCAGGATATCATTGCCTTTCCTGGGAGATGCAAGCAAGAACAATGCCAGTAATCAAAGCCAGTAAACAGGAATTGAGTTTACAAATGGTCTTACTCCTGCAATGCAACGCTGCTCCTCATCTAATCTGAGTTTGGGAACAAAGCAAACCAGAAGCGTCTGCACCAATAACGGTGAGCTCACAAACATTACAGATTTGCCCCTCTTGATTTGGCACGAAACGGGCACTACAGTAGGGACACGAGACGTCTTTTTGACCACGGTAAATCGGGACATATGTGGCGCCGCAGACTACAAACGGATTTCTGAAATCGTAATCCAATTCAACTGCATCATTCATGTTCTTCTCAGCAGCCTTTTCAACTTGGCGGGCAAGCTTTGCCTGTTGCTCACCGGGGTTTGTCTCGAGGAGCCGTCTAGCAAAGCTAGCAGCGGTGCTGAGATTCTTAGCTTTGTAGCACACAGTCATGGCATTTTGCAAGGCCAGCCTCAAATGAGGCAATTGAAGATTGCAGTGAGTAAAATAAGCAGCAAGCTCCTGTTGGCGCTTGGGATCATCCTTCAACTCTCTTCTCTTAGTTTCCATCTTAAGACCCAAGACATACTCCTTAACTATGATAATCAACTCTTTCACTTCATCAACTTCTCTTCTGGACTCCACAACAATCAGAGGAATGGTATGTAAGATACCTAAGAAGGTCCGAAGAGCATCTGAAAACTTACCCTGCGTTGTTGACTTGTAGCCAGCCTTGAGCTTTTCTTCTAACTGGGAGAAGTTAAACACCATGGCTGGTTGCTTCCTCACATTAGGGCTGGCTGACTCAGTCCAACCCCTTTCTAAGGCCAAGGATATGACAGGGGCAGATGCAAACGCACGTAAAAAACTGTGACTACCAGCATGAAGATCCAGGAGCATGGGTTTCAAGGGAGTGAAATTTTTGATCCCGAGTTGCCGACTTAGCAGCCGCATTGCAGTTTCGAAATTTCCTGCAGCTGCATGCTCAGCAGCAAGAGATGACCTTTGAATCCAGATTTGGCTAACAGGTGTGCCAGAAGGTGGAGCAACAAAATTTGCTGAACGGGCACTAATAGAAGCTCTGGGAGTATCATCTTCTGGAGGAAGTTCCAATTCCTCCAAGTCCCACCCTCCTGGTTCCTCATTTTCGTCAGCTACTACTCTGTCAGCATCAAATACTGCATGTTCATCATTCTCTACCTTCTCAACATCATACATATCCAACTCTTCAACCCAGGCACTATTAGGCTCCTCTTCATCATCTTCAGCAACAGCCCTGTCAGGACCACCTTCAAAATCACTCTGGAAGATGCCCTTCATCACTCTCAATAGGGGCCAATCTCCAGCACACATAACAGGAGCAGGGGGTGTCAATAGGGAAGGCACCTTACCTTCAGGCAAGGAGGGGATATCATCTCCTAACTCAGAAGCTAGCCTCTCAGCTACATCATGCAGCCCATGAACTGAAGCTGTGATGTAAGCCAGAGGCAAATGCCCAGAATTCTCCAAAATCTTCACACGCTCCTCCACATCACCCAAATATAGGGCATTGTGGAATTGACCCATGACATCATTCTTTACCTCTGCAATCTTCAACATTTTGTTTAGCTTTTCCGTATTCCCGGTAATCAGGTAAAGAAAAGACAGCCTGTCAAAATTTTTAGTCCTCTGGTAAGCATATTCTACAATAGCCGCATTACCCTGGCGAAGAGCCTCCAAGCCAAGCCTGTACCAGTGATCTTTCTCATCAATTTCCTTTGCTGATGCGACTGCTATCTGAATGTTTCCACTCTCCAGAGCCAAATTAAAACGGGTCCTCTCATCTTTTACAAAATGCAAAGCCACTTCAGGAAACCCTTTCTGCTGCAAATAAGCTATCATTGCTTGCCCAACAAGTTGAGAGCTTCTTATCATTTTCATGACACTGTCAAACTTCTTCTTTAACAAAGATAGTTTAAATATATACTCTGTTGCATCAATAACTATAGACTTGTTCTTTCCATCACGATCCAAGCAAAAAATGGTATTCCCAGAAACTCTGGTAATGTAGATTGGAACATCTAGCGTTTTTATTATGCCACTGTCTCCATTGGGAAGGCAATACTTGATGTGGTTCAGTGTTGTATAGATGAATACGCCATTATCATCCCAGGCCCCACTCTTGACTCGAATTGTCTCATGAAGAGTGCACTGATGCACGAGACTTTTATTTGCAATAACTATGGCGTGTTTGCTCAGCAACGCAACACTCTGCATGTCATTTGACCAAACAACATACTTGACAAAAGGAGTTTGAAGTTCACCAATAACCATTCTTTGCTGAAGGTCAAAAATAACAACTTTATCTTCTGCCCGACAAAGCAGGTTACCTGTACCAGCGTAGAATATTGCATCAGTGGCAATAGGAAGGGTACTCTTTTTCACAATCTCATTCTTTAGGTTCTTGGTTAGCACTTGGTTGTTGGTTTTATCAAGAACTGCAAACCTGTTACGAGCAATAAATACAGCAGATCCACCGATGCCCCGTTTTGCATCTTGTGCCATATCACCTCTGCCATATTGTTCCTTAGGTACAACATAGAGCTCGTAAGATCCGCCATCAACATCAGAACATACAAGGACAGCATTTTCTGTAGGGCTATAGGAAAGAGTCCGGGGACCTTGATTCAAGCTCGCGGTACCTGGACGGCGAATTGGGATAACTTGGGTATCTCGTTGAGTTGAAAATTCAAAAAACCGCAAGAAACGGTCTTTTGCGTAAAACATGGAATCACCACTCACAGAAAAGGCAGGACGCTCCCTCTCCAGTTTGAAAACAATCATTCCACTATCATGACCAGCAGCTAGGAGATTCATCTCAGGATGAGCTGCAAGAATCCAGAATCTATCTTGCTCGCGACGAAATGTCTGAATACCAGTGCGCTTAGTTACATCCCAAACACGGATACTTTTGTCTTCAGAGTTCGAAACAATAATATCCTGTTTGGCATGAAACATAACACAGGAAACATTGTTCATGTGTCCCCTCAATGTGTCCACCTCCCATGCCTTTGTATCTGATAGAAAAAAATTCAAGTAAGAGCAAGCCAATTGTAAACTTCTACCAGAATAACATGACAACAGCAGGCATAAGAAGTTTCGACCTCAAAATAAACTGAAAGAAAATTATTCTAGCAATGACATGTAATTCATACTATAATTTTGTCAAAATTTAAAGTCAGGCTAATGGAAGACAATTTCGACAATCATAATTAACTAGTCAACCAAAAGATCTACCAGTAGTCTTATCTTTTTTTTTTGTTTGTTTCATTTAATCAAACTCCAAATATTATGCTCCACGGAGCGAAAAACATAGAGAAACTTGGTGTCACTAGATGAGAGCACACATGGTTTAATTCCACTTCTCTTTCCATTTTTTTGAATGAAACGATGGAACATTTCAGCTAAAGCCTTATCAAACCAAACTAAACTGGCCTAATCTTGAAGCCAGTATTTCACTTAATGACGTTACAATATTATATCCATTGTTCATCACCTTCTTTTCCAGAAGAAAATTCAAAGTAATTACACTTGGGATTTGGTAGAACACGTCTTAGAAGAGAATTTAGGTAATTTTCTAACTTTGAAATTTGAAGATAATTCAAGGAGCATACTTTTGAGATGAAGATAGATCATGACTTGTAAGTGTGACATTATAGTTGCTGCCGCTGGAGATTTGGTAGGGAGGTCAGGGCCGTGTTGGGTTGGTGTGCAATATGACCCTTTGCACAGGACCCCGTTTTACAAAGGGCCTAATTTTTTTTTGTCTTAAATTATTGTTATGTTTCTAGATAAATATATCCTTGGCTTGGGATGTATACATGCGTTGCCAAAATAGTATTGAATACTAGCATTTATTAAGATATAAAGGGTTTGGCTAAAATTTTAGAACATGGCCTCAAATATCTCCAAGACAGCCCTGGGAGGTATGACCATTATTACTAAGGTTGAAGATGGGAATGATATAGGTATGCTTCTTAAACAGGTAATTGGAAAAAATAATTGGCAACAAAGAATTGACCATAGAGTAAGCTACAAGTAATTTCACAGCAGAACCAGCCTCATGGTTTGAGCAGGTAATTGGAAAAGTTAGTTGAGTCAAATGATATTAGGCAACACAAGATTGATCCTAGAGTAAGTTACAAGTACTTTCACATGAGATTCAGCCTAAAGGGTTGATTAGTTGCTTGACTAAGGTATGTTGCAAATACTTGCTTGAGTTGATCAGCTGATTTTCCCTAATGATAAAAATGATGATATAGTATTAAAAAAAAAAATCTTTACATGCAAATCAACGGCCATCATCAGCAAAATGCATTTATTTTATAATGCTACTCGCCTAAGCAGTTAGTCTGATTACAGCATTCAAGTAGCCCATCAAATGAAATCAGCAATTTGATATAGAAATTTTATAGAACTTTTAATCCTAGAAAACTAAGCAAAGTTCATAAGGAAGCAAGAGTAATTGCACTGGCATAAAAAAGAAAGTAAAATGGAAGGATACTCTTATTCAGAAAGAAGTTTTGATCTGAATAATTACAAATATAAAAATGGAACAATATTGAAACCTGACATTTATATAATATAGAAACGAAACTTTATTCCAGATAATTTCATTTATGTATCACAAAATGTCTATATTACAAGATGTTGACAATTGACAGTTTATTATTACCCATAAACCATGGTAAGTAGAATTGAAAAGGAAACAAACGAACAAGGAATAGAAAGTGCAGAGTAAAACGGTAATTCAAATTGAATGCCCTACTTTAAGGGCAAGTTTGGCATCCAATTATAAAGGACACTAAACAATATTCAAGCTTAATGCTAAATTTATATGAATAAATTTATATGTAAATTTGGAAGGAAAAACAATATTCATTCCCATGGTGATGCAATCTTACCCATAATTCATCTAATTCTCTTCACAATTATCCATTATCATGATCTCATCTAATACCACCCTTCCCAATGGTAATGGATTCTAAGGGTTCGTTTGGTAGGATATAAAATGTTTTCACTGAAAACCCATTTTACATTGTTTGGTTTGGTGTAAAATATTAAAATGTAAAACTTGAGGTGAAAAATCCCCCCATATTGGAAGGAAAACATTTACATCACAATTGGAAGGAAAGCATTTTCCGTCACAATTGAAGCAATTGATTTTCAGTTCAACCAAACAATGAAAAATTCCTAAAATGGAAAATCAATTTACATGCAAACAAACAATGGAAAACCTTTGTGAAAATGAATTTTTCAATGTAAAAGGTTTTCCATGGAAAACCATTTTCATCTAAAAACGTTTTACACCCTACCAAGCGGAACCTAAATGCAACAATATTACATAAATTTTTTTACAAGGTTATGGGAACAATAAAAAAATAGATAACCAAATACGAATATCAGGTTCGCCATTGGTGATGTTTTGGAAGACCACAATTAAGAGACCAATTTTTTGTTTTCAAAGGAGCTACAAAGACTAAATGCATGAGAACTTTCCTTATCATACAAGGAGGATAATAGCTCCAAAATCACCATCGGCCCAAATTTAGATGGAAAAAACAGCCTAAGCCATAGAATTTCTTTTTTAAATATAAATATATAAAAGAAAATTTTGTTAATTACTACCTTACTTGAGTTTTAGGTCACTTTGTTAATAATACCCTTCTTTAAAATATATCGTCAATTACTATCATAATTTTTAATTTTGTTGTTGATTGCTATCTTAATACAATGTTCAATGGTTTTTTGCATGTTATAATATCAATAATCTAACTTTTCTCTTTTAACTGGATTTTTTATTTTTTATTTAGTTTATTAATAAAAAAAATTATTAATAAGATTAGTGACATAAATTTATATGATTACTAACATAAAAATACGTTCAAAACTTGCAAGTATCAATCAACAGCCAAACAAAAAGCAAGGGAATTTACAACATATAATTAACAAATGGGCCTAAAAGTAAGGTAGTATTACTTATCAATTTTCTTTTTTAAAAAAGAGAAAAGAAGTAAATTCTGGATATCAAACAAAGACAAGTCTCCACTCTTCTGAAAGTATGGCAACAACATAAATCCATATTTCCAATAGCAAAGTCATAACCCATCATCCTCCATGTATTCGATATCATAATCCCTCCATTACTTAATGTTTGCTACATTTCTATGAACTTTGACTGTAATTTTCATTAAAATGTATATGATAAAAAAATTATCAAGTGGGATTTTGTTAGATATGTCGTAATGTATATTACCAAAATTTCATCTTTAATAATTCTTTTTCCAAAACAAAATTATAGATATAAATGGTCAAACATGCTTTTTGAGATTGCATAAAAAGAAATGTACCAAACAATATAAAGAATGGAAGGACCCTCATGACTCTTTGAAGCCATTATATAAGTAGCAATATTATGCGCTCAAGCCTAAAGGCAAAACAATAGTACAATAGACTTACCATTCATTCGCCACAATTTCACTTGGCGGTCATCGGCTCCAGAAACAATCAATGGTAGAGTAGGATGGAATGCAGCCCAGTTTACTCCCCTATCATGGCCTTCTAAGACATACTTCACCACAGCATCAACACCACCAAAAAGATCGGAATTCATCTGACTCAAACGCAATATGTCATCTGCAGGAGAGGCACTTTTCTTTTTTAGTGCCCCAATATCCCAGACACGCACAGTCTGGTCAAGAGAGGCTGAGACCACAAGGTCTTCTTTAGGATGAAAGGTGGCACACATCACATAGTGATTGTGTCCTGTCAAGACAGAGATACATGTTCGTGACTGCCAGTTCCATATGCGGATAGTCTGGTCATCACTGGCACTCACAATCCAAGGGTTTTCATGGTGAAACTGCACCGTACGAATGTAATCAAGGTGTCCAAGTAATGTAAAAAGACACCTATGAAGTTTATAGTTCCAGACTTTAATCTTGTAATCATCACCTGAAAAAAAAAAAAGGAAAAATGAACCTTCAGAAATGCAGCCTTGATAAATAGTTGTGTCAGTTGATCTCTATCTATGAATAATACCGACCTAACATGCAACATTGACTGAAAAAAAAAAACCTCAAGTGAACAGCCTCAATTCAACCTAGGTAAATTATGGGTTTTCAGTGTGAACCTCCAATCTACTTTTGAATTGAAATGGTACATAAAGGCTAAGTCGTGATGATATCCTAAAAAGCCAGACAAATCTACCCAGCAATACCTAATTCATCACAAAACTTAATCTAGATTCACTAAGAACATAAAATGGTGCAAAAAATACATTTTCTCTGAAGAGCAAAATAAAAGGTCATCTCATGCACCATATGAGTTAGTACTTAGTAGCAGTAATAAATTAATATTCATCTATTCAATACAACATGCATTGACATCACTTATCAATCTCAGATTGTAAGCCATCAAACCATATGATTAATAACTAAGAGGCTAGATAGATTCACGGGATAAGGGTGTGAAAGAATAATTAAGCATAGTCAACTAAACAATCAAATGCTTTCTACGGTTCTGCCCAAGTTCTCATCGTCTCCTATGTAGGCTCCAGAACATTGGATTATTCAGCTGCATCCTTAATCACCAGCATTGGCACATTCGCTCAAATGTAATGAGAACAAAGCTTGAATAAAGTTGAGAAAAGAAGTAGCAAATGCACTTTGTACCATATGTTGAAACTAGAACAACAATATAGTACTAAACCATGGTTCAAGACTATTGAGTAGAATAATGCGTCAGGATAATTACTTGGAAAAAAGGGCTATTTTCTACTCATATCCCAAAAAACCAAAAGCCACTATTTAGGGGGAGTATTTATCTCTATTATATAGGCCAAGGGGGGAGCCATGGTGTCCCCCCTTGAAAAGTCCATATTACCCCTCAAAATTTTGTAAAATCTCAATTTGCATCACTCCTAATTATTAAGGAAATTTATTACAATTTTTGTACTTTTTAAAATGAAAATAGTACAAAATATAAAATTCAAAAAAATAAAACAAAAATACCAAAATTCATATTTTTAAATTCTCTATAAATAGACATTCATATTGATATATTTCATCAAATAAAAAAATTTCATTTTGATTATCGTAAAAAATTGGTAGCCAATAGAATATGGCAAAATAAATTAAACATTTTGTTTTGTTCATTGTTGTGGTATGACCGAATGAGAGGGGAAATGTTTGTTTCTGATTATATGAATGAGTATGAATTTGACTGATTTTTCAATTTTTAGAATAAATAACCTTTATTTTATTTTGTTTAGACAAATTAATATATGTATTTAAAATATCATCGCACGCAAAGCGTGCATAGAAGCTAGTACACAAATAAGCAAGGGAGTTCCATCTATGGCATCAAGGTCAGACTTCTATTTGATACTGCAAATAATATAACCAAAAAAGTAAATCAATGCAAGAATAAGAAATGTATACCTCCTGAGACAAACAGAGGTTGAGATTTATGAAAATGAACACCGCGAACAGGGCCATCATGCTCATCGAATCGATCAATAAGTGTACCCATTCTGTAATCCCATAGCTGGATTACACCACTGTGAAGACTCGCCAAGATCCATGGCCTCTTAGTGTGGAAACTGAGTCCCTTGACCCTGTTACTCTTTGTCTCAAACTTCGTCAACATCCTTCAATGGTCCACGATGTTGCCTCTGCAAATAACACTGCCAAGTCAGAGCAAATACAGTGTGGCAGAGACATGAGCTCTGTGATAATTTTCTACCATCATGACCATGTTGATGCCCACTCCAAAATCCTAAACTGGGTTCAAAATAACCCACAATTTTAAGCTCACCACTCAATCAAAATCATCCAATCAACACAAATAACTACAACAAAACATAACTCACCTCCAAAAAAACAAACACAAACAAAAATTAAATAAAGAGCACCAACCCCCCCCCCCCCAACCCCCCAAACTCCTCAATTCGCTACTATTTAAAGCTGTATAAGCTCAGTACTGCAACTACTTGACCGAATTAAGTAATGACCTAATTAGACAAAATGCTCATACTAGATCAAAGCCGATCAAATTAACACTAACCAAAATCATCAATAACCTAACCAGAAACGATCCATAAGGCAAACAAAACTGTAGAACAGATCGATTGAAATTGGAGCATCGACAAGGAAGAGAAAGATCGGAGAAAAAGAAGGAGAAATACCTTTAGATCTGAAAAATGAACAAAGAAGTGTAGATCAAGTGAAACCCTGAATTTGCATCCGGAATCGATAGATGAAGTAGAGAGAGAAATTATTACAGTATTTTCAGATTTTAAGAGAGAGATAGAAATGAGAAGAAGAGGGGTTTTTGTATTGATTTTTTTCCCCTTTTTTCAATAGTACCGTAGATCTGCGTTTAATTAGAGAGAGGAAGGAAGGGTGTCGTGTGTCCAGAAAAAAAAATAACTTGAAAAAATTCTGCCGTTGTAAGTTGTAACGTTGTGTTGTTTGTACACGGTGCAGTAGAAGATGTACATGTCCCGTGCGGCCGTGCCGTAAGGCCGTGAAGGCGTAAACCAAGCTTGTAAATTTGGAGTAATTGTCATTTGTCAATGTCATTTGATGGAATGAGGGTAAAATTAATTTCTTACCCCACAAATGTGGATAAAACTTGATATATCCACCAGGTTGACTACCCACAAGTAGTAAAGTGTTGTGGTTAATGTTAGTAGTGGAATCCAATTTATAAGTTTAATAATATTTTAATGTTTCTATTAGTAGTGGGTAGACTACCCACCGGGTAGGTGTAGCAATGTCCCACAAATATTATTCATACATTATTATACATTTACACTAGCACTTGGTGCACAGTGGGGGAAAATTCTTTGTTCCTAACAATTAGGTATTTAACAAGAATGTTATGTGACATTTTAACATGATATTATTATACAAGTTACATCCTTGTTAAATACCTAATTGTTAGGACCTAAGAATTGCTTGTGTACTATGCACGCGATGCATGCGTACATTAGTACATAACTTTTAAAATATATTTAATAGGGAAAAAATGGGCTTATAATCGGAGTAGTTTGTAAACTATTAATTAAACAACTCCTCCATAGATAATGTCCAAAATAATTCTTGTCCTATGATTGATATGTATATAAATGACAATGATTTTAATTTTTTCATCTTTGTGAAATTTAATGTCAATTAAGATTGATATTATGGTCAATAATTATAATTTGTCAAATTAATGTCAATGATTTTAATTGATTGAAAAATTAATTGTAGAATTTTCATTTTAAAATTATCTTGTCAAATTTGCATTGATTTATGTTAATTTTACACTGATTGTGTAGTTTTGATAATTTTACCTAACTACGCTATTGATTAGAGAATGAATAAAATAGAGATATGTACTTGAGGAGATTAGCATTCCCATGGTATTGGCCAATGAATATTGTAGCAAATTCAATTTTTATTGAGGATGAAGTCATAGCCCAGTGGTTACTGGTTAGGGCTTTAGAATTCCAGGTACGAGATCATGGGTTCGATTCTTTATTATCCCTCCTTATAGATTACAGATGTGTGTGTTGGCTAAAATTGGATCGGGTGACCTGGAGTAGGGCCGATTCCAAAGCCTAGTATCCCACACATTATCCTATTATAAATTTATTTTTTTTTGGGGGTGGTGGATTTAAAGTTTAATCTTAGCCATTAATTAGTGTGCAATTGAACGATTGATGTTGCGGTTGTGATCAATTCATCATCAGGACTTCAATGTTAAGCAAGGTTGGTGATTGGCAAGTGAATGTCAACGGCGTTGGTTCTGCAAGAATCTCCCCCTCTAACCTTTTGAGTTTTGATTGCTGATTCTGCAAGAATTAAGAACATGGGAAGAATATTCACATATTTATTAATCTCAACAATTCATAAAAACACATCCTTAGTCTCTATCCAATTTCTTCCCCCTTTGCTAAAATAGTAAAATATTATTTTTTGAGCAACGTCAGGTTTCTCACAAACATTGTACGAGTAATTGCTTTAATTTTTTTTTTTTAATAAAAATACGAGCATAAGTCGTCAAACTATGTAAAAATAAGAGGGTATTTTAAAAATATATTTTTAACAAATTTATAGAAAATGTGATTTGATATATTTTGAGATACAAAATTTGTGATAAACCGAAATTCCTTTTTTTCACTAAATTTAATTTTTGATTTGTTAAACTGCCAAATAAGAATTTCGGGTCGATTTTTTTAGTCACTATTTCACAAGATAAACGTCATAAATTTTGTTCAACTCACTTTATTGAGCTAAAATGATGTAATTGATGAAACATAAACTTATTAAATTTTGTTCAACTCATAACCTTTGTCCACTCTTTCCCTCTTTAATACACATAAAATTGATGCAATGATATTCTAGGAGTGGATTTATGGGGTTTTAAAGAGGAAAAACGGTGTTTAATGAATGAATTTGATTATTATGTGCAAGTCACGTGATGGTCAATGCCAAAATTGTGTTCAGCAACGTTGGAAAGTAGATAAAAGATTGCAAGTGACAATTTTTTGTTTTGTTTAAGGTCTAACTTTACTAAAAAAAATATTGATAATTATGTGCAAGTCACATGATGGTCAACGCTGGAATTATGTTAGGCAATGTCGGAAAGCAGACAAATTTTTAAGTGACAATTTTTTATTTTTTTTTCCGCTTATATTAGGCCTTATTTTGTCTAATTATTCCTAGAACAAACCATATTTTTCCATAGTCTCTCATTAGACTACCGGACAAGAACTTTTTACTAAAATATTGCAACTTTTTAACATAATGCAAAGCTTTTTATATAAAGTTAAGCTAGTTAGGTAAAAAGTTACAGTTTTGTTGTAAAAAATCATCCCAAACCATCAAGCATCAGATTTTGAATTTAGTGTATCTAAATTGAAAATGAATACTCCTTTTGTAATTTATTTCTAGGCAGCAACCAATGAGCATACATAGCCTACGAGCAACATTACTCTAGTTACTCTAAGAAGCCCACCTTACACGCAAGGGCAATGAAAAACTTGAAGAATTTTACAAATCTGATTGAAGAGGGAAAGTCTAGCAAATTCAGCTAGTTCCTGCATTATCAAATGCAAACTTACTCAAATTGAGCAGTTAATTTCATCAACTTGGATTTCTCAAAACTCTTCATATCAATTAAATCTTGTGGTATAAGTCTATCTATAACAGCTTCTGATGCAAGCCTAATCAGAACCAGAAAAGAGATTTATAACATCATCTGTACATCACTGAGGATTCGCTTGGAGCGCCTGCACAAGTTCCTCGGCTCTTGCGTGTATACCTTTGAGGTACTCGGTAAGAATACGTTGCTGGTAAGATCCTCCTTCCTGAGAATAGGAAAAATATATGATATTTGAGAAAAGTATATCGAAATATGCAAATTGGGGGGGGGGGGATAGAAATTCTTATATACATTCGGACGTATGGTACATTCAAGGATAATTTTGCTTATTTTATAGTTTTTTTGCTCATTTTAAAATTTAAAATGAGCAAAATTATTTCAAATGAGCAATAAAACACCTTGGATGTACATAGCTCTACGTACATCCGATGTATAATAGACCCATTGGGGGGGGGAGAAAGGAAAAGGGAGACAGTAGACGGTTTTAAATTACTGTTCGAATTAAAACTCGCTCTATTCGTTTCTTGATCACTGCGTAAAATTCCTCTGGCGATACATCTCCTTTAGCAATCGTCAAACCGTCAAGCAGCAGCATGTTCCATTCGTTTTCAGGAGCTGCAGTAATTCAAGCTTGTTTATGAAATGCTTAGAGCAGTAGTAAGAGAGAAATATGGAACACAGAGTAACAACATAGAGGAATATGTAGAACACCAGGAAAGGAAAGAGAACTCAGATTCTATTATGCAATATATATATTACTCTACCAAAATAATTTCAGACTGCTATTTCAGAGACAAGGTCTAAAAATACGCTTTTACATGCATAGAAGAGCACATAGAATTTGTTTGGTAGGAAAAAATATAGTTTTCATTTTTCCCTAAAAGTTGATTTGATTTCCCCTTTTTTACAATTGAAAACATTTTCCCTCAAAATTTGAAGGAGTTGAGATGAACTAAATTTGTGTGAACTGAATTGAAAATCACTGAATTGAAAATTCAGAAATTAAGTCCAAAAAAACAGGCAACACGGCCTAAACCCTTCTCACCCGGTAATGTAGTTTCCATACAAACTGTAGATTAACTCTGAATGAAGGCATAGTAAACAAAATTACAGGTGATAGAATTGCATATTTTCCAAGAGAGAATTCATTTTTGCAATGAGAAAATTAATACGAAGTATCTTAAATTCTTCACTAGAGTGTCTTTACCAGATTTATGTTTGAAGATTTACCAAAAAGGAAAAAAGTTCAAATCACTTGCTTCAATTACTGCAGCTAATGCAAAGCTAACTAATCATGGGCTAGCCTGAGCATGAATGATAGTGTCCAGTTAAGTCAAGTCATCATAGTTGAATAATAGCAAGTTGTGCTATGGGAATTTTAACGCAAAACTGTTTGCATTAGTTGCTGAACCACATTTGCTTGGGGGAGCAGAGCGTAAAAATAAACAATATGATGCCAAGATTTAACATAAGATAAACATAAGATACTGCAGATCTCCCTTTCTTGACATGGATAATGCAAAAGGAGAAATTTAAAACACCATTTGAGCAGGCCTCAACAATGATATAAAAAGAGTTACCTTTAATAACAGTCTCAAGAAATTGCTCCGCCTTTAAGATCTCATTACCTGTACGATAATACATACATACTCCAATTACTCATGAGTCATGATTATCAACATACAAAGATGTTTGTTTGTTGCATTAGGAATGGGGATGCAGGCTCCAATCTACATTTACATCATGGTTTGAAAATGCGGTTTCGGTTACGGTCGCGGGAACGGTTGTGGAGTCACGGGAATGGTTATGATGCGTTGATCGAGGACCATGTTACAGTTGTCGTGATGCAAATTTGATTTCAAGATAGTATAGGATTAGAGCTATCAGTGGGGAGATATGAGGGAATTATAAAGGAGTAGAGCCATTAGTGGATAGATATGAGGGAATCTTTCACTATATCCTTGAATAGGAAGTAACATTTGAGTGAAAACAATAGATGTAACTTCCAATACCCCGGGGGGTGGGGAGTGGGGGGGGGGGGTTGGAACATTTAATTCGGACAAAATTACAAGTTTTTTTAATAACCCTTGTTGATACGTACATTTTCGGTTTGATCTACTGAAATTCCTTTACAAAACGCCAAAACGGCTAACCAAGTCGTCACAGCTTTGTTTTTAACCATGATTTACATACTAATAGGATGCTAAATAGAATACAAATGTAATAATTGAACAAGCAATTAAGCTGACTGCTGATCTTTGAAGTAAATGTTAATATTAAATTATCCACAACTAATAAGTCATTAAGATTTAAGACGGACTTTTAAAAACTAAACCACACTAATTCTAAATATTTGGCCTGACCTTTCTTTGCATAACTTCGTTTAGAGAGAACTTTAGCGGCATAAAGTTGCAAAACTTTTTGCAGCATAGCTACAAGTCCTGGCTTGTCCCCGTCCTCTTTTGCCTGCAAACAAGGACGATTAACTACTGTTTCTGCATCTTTTCGACATATTGGCAAGTGTATAAAGAAATGGGAACCCCAAACAAGCAGAGAAGTAGATAGTTCACTGTTTTATCATCACATTTTGTTATACTTCAGTTACAAAGGTCATACCACATCAAATGCCAAGTTGGCCTCAATGACCATATAAAGCAGTGGAGAAGGCAGATTAATAAGGAAAAATCGATAAAACGGCCCTAACCATAGCCAATCTTCATAAATAATGCCAACTATTGCTTATCTCATAATAGTCTCAAATTTGAGGGAAATCTTCTAGAAAAAGCCTCAACTACGATTGATCTTTTAAAAATAGTCCCAATTATTAAAGTCGGGGGCCACTATGTAATAATCAATAATCGGGACTTTTTTCGAAGACTGGCATTAGCTAAGACTGATTTTATCAAAATTTCCTATTAACAAGTCCTTAGAATGAATTCTATTACACTGGTGACTGGTAAACTTTATGCAATAACATATTCAGAAGTATCCACAAAAAAGGGAAGAACTAAATACTTGTCGTAGTTGTGCATTGACTTCTGAAAGGAACCCTTCATCTAGATATCCTTCTTGCTCTCTTTGATTTAACTCCTGGTGATTACAGAAAAAGCAACTCAGTAACTGCAAAGATAATGACAGTGGAGAAGGAAATCTTAACCTCAATTATTTTTTTTATTTTATTATTAAAAAAACATTTTTATTTAACAAAGGGTGCTAGATGAACTTTTTAAATACAGACTTTAGATACCAGGCACTACAAAAAGTATGATACTGACACCCCAAGAAAATATTGATTAGTCCTCATGCATCATTTACGCTTCATTGAGACACAAAGTTCCTACAATATGACAGTGCTAAACATTCTGAAGAAGCCTAAAGCAGCTGGGAATCAAAGTACTTGCAAACTTGAAAACATGGACAAAAGTACAAGAAATCGGGAACCAAACTACTTGCAACCATGGACAATAGTAAAAGAAATCGGGAATCAAAGTACTTGCAAACTTGCAACCACGGACGAAACTAAAAGAAATCAATAACCATCGTGTCAAACCAGTGTTACATAATTCGCCTTTTAGTTCACTTGTATAATTTGCGGTCACCCAAAATGGCCCAAAAACAGCTCAAAGCCTCAAATCCGATCATAATTCGTTTTTTTCGGAAAGCAAATCACAAGGAGTTTAGGGAACTATGTAACACTGTGTCAAACTGTCAATGTTACAATAAAATTCCAAGTACAAAAGATTGACTAGCCTGTTCCATCCGACTGAAAGTTTCAGGGTCACTCGGTGGCCATGTAACCTCTTGATCTTCCTCCACCGCGTGTTTAAGAATTGATTTGAGAACATCAGTAGCCGACTCAATTTTTTCCTTCACAAAGTGAATTATGGACATAAGGTCAAGCAGTTAAAAGTTTAAACTGGAGAATTTAACTAGAGTGGAAAGGTAAAAATTAAAAGGATTACTCCCGGAACACATCAGTTACATAGAAGACGGATAGACAGTACATTGGTTTTGTGAACAAGGAGGTCTACTGTGGTCATTAGTGTTGCTGCCAATTCTTCATAATCTTTCTGCATAATAAAAGCTAAATCATTTTGTATAAAGAATAATATAAAACTCAGTACCTCAAGAAGCAATAGAAAGAATGACAGTCATGAAAGAAACCGTGCTTTATCATCCTCTGACTTGCAAGTGTCGGTCCTGGCAGCAAGACGAATCCAGAAACCCTCATTAAAAGCAAGAACATTTTCAGCAACAAGCTGTGGTAGCTGTTATCCAGTGAAACAATATTAGCAACTAATCTAATTCTTAAATACATAAAATGAGTTTCACTCATAAAACCACATCAATTAGGGATAGGAAGAATTTAAAAATCGTCTAAAATAATTTTATTTTAGCATTATTCAAGCATTAAAGAGGTATATAATGATAAAAATGTGAAGAAATCTAACTTCTTTTGGATTGGCGTCCTTTAATTTATCGATGAGTCGATCGACTTCAACAGTCTTCTTGAATGATTCCTCAGCACCTTGATTGGCTGCACAGACCAAATTTCTCCTGTTTTAAATATACCCAAAAGCCTTTTACCATGAAAATGCTCAATCTTCCAACAAGTAAATCCTAAGTTTCTTAACATACAGAAATTTGCATCTTAATAATGCATTACCATCTCTTGTGAGACCGTAGAATAACTTTTAACTAAAAAACTAAAACTTAATATTAGAAATCTTGAACTTTTTGTCTAAGTTAACTTTTATAAAAAAAGTTACGGTTTTATACTCAAAAGTTACAGATTTTAAGCGAAAAGTTATGTTGTCAGAACGCCTAACACTTGCTGATAATGCATAACTAAAAACCTACAAGATCAAAGTCTAAGGATAAACAAAATGGTTCAGTGAATCATTAAACATTAATTTTGGCCAACTATATACAAACACATGACACAACAAAATAAATAAATAAATAAATAAATTGGCAACAATGTGAGGAATAATATGATAGAAAATTATATTAAGGCTCCATTTGTTTGGACGGAATTTTATTTTATTTTTATGGAAAATAATTCCCATTTTCCATCTTCATCAAAGAGAGGTGTGTACAGGCAGTAAAGCAGAAATCAAAATGCACTATAAAACCAACAAATTGCTGTCTTAGCTCCAAAAAAGTTCAATCTAATCTTAAGCTCTCACCAAATTTTCTATACAATTTATTAGTTCCAAGAGAAAGTTCAATCAAAATTAAAATGAAATTCAACTCCCACATAGGCCAAATATGTTATTATAAATTAGAAGAGAGCAAAAAAGGAGATGAACTAATAAGAAGCAAAAAAAATTACCTTTGATTCAACAATGGAGAAGGGAACTTGTTTATCAGCTTAGAAAACCTAAATGTCCCAAGCTTCCATGTTTGTCTGAATGCGTGCTAACCATAAAAACAAAGATAGTACAATAATTAAGTTAAAACCAAAATTACCAGCAAGAATTAGGGCTTAAAAGCAGATAATAGTTGCAAAGTGAAAGAAAGAAACCTGCAAATGAGGAGAATAATTGGAAGAAGAAATGCATTTAGAGCAGGAGGGTGGAGTAGCAACTGCAATGGATGAAGCCATGGAAGAGAAAATGAGAAGAAGAAAAAAACAGGAAATGATCAAATGAATTTGAGTGGAGCAGAGTTTGTGCTGTTAGGCATATTGGGCTTCTGTGTTCTTTGATATTGGGCCTTGCCCTTTATTAACAGTCTACTACACTCTCATAGTCTCATTCAGTCATTCTGCTGAGTGCTGAAAGTTTGAAACCATGTCAATAACGCTTCGGTTAACTGTTACATGTAAAAAAAAACAAAAAAAAAAAAAAATTAAACCACTCATTGTTTAGGTGCATTACACTCTCATAGTCTCAGTTCAGTTCAGTTAATCTTTATTCAATTCAGTTCAGTTAATCTCTATTCAGTTCAGTTCAGTTCATCTCTATTCATCTAATGTAAACGAGCCCTTGGAGTATCAAGCAGCACAATCTTTAACTACGGTACAGAGCGGCACAACCTAAAAAGGATGTGTAAGCTCTATATAAATTTAATAATCTAATGCTTGGAATTTTTTAAATTAACTATATTTTAAATTTAAATATCATTATGAGAAACAAAATAAATAAATTAGAGAATTTTTCATTTTATTTAGAAAGCCTACCATTTCATATGTAATACTACTCGTGTTTCTTTTTAGTTGTAAAGATTAGACATTTTCACTCTATTTTTTGTCAAATCATTGCAACTAAAAATAAACGGCGCCAAAAAAAAATAAATTTCATTAAATTCTTTACCTTATATTGAATGAGAAAATTAGCCATTTCAAAAACCAATGTAGTTTTAAAAAATGGTTTTTAAAAGATTTGGAACAATAACATTACATGAGAGACACGAAATTATTTTCCTCATTTTCCAATTCACACGTTTGTCAATATGTATTTTTAAATTTTTAATATGTTTAACTATACATTCATAAAAAAAAAATTATAAAAATTAAATCTTTATAGTATTCGTTGAAATGAATCTATAGACAATATTATTTGACCTTTTTTCGTTTATTATTACTGTCAAATTTCTAAATGTACAAAAAAATTCGTAGATGAAGTCCTGTGTGGCTATGTCCCACTATTTTATATACCAGTGCGTGTCATTTTTTTTTATTGGTTGAATATTGTTAGTTGGGGATTGCTAAATGCTAAGCTCACTCTTAATTTTTACTCGTAACATAATAAATAAGCCTATAATTTGATATGAAAATGACCTTTTTATTGTGAATTGTTATCCATTATGTTTTGAATAGTATTATGTATAGTCATCCACTATTCATTCATAATGAGCAAATTATGAATCATATTATGAATGCTATATAATATGCGAATGATGAACCTCAGTCGGTGAAATTTCCCATACCTATTGAGATCCGTCATTTATTTAATACTTAGGGGGTGTTTGGGAGTTCGAGGTTTGAGGGTAAAGGAGAAGTTTGAGAACATAGAAATGTTTGACCAATTTAAAAAGTCGTTTTTTAATGTTCGGTAACTAGAGGTTTGGAAGAGGTTTGGAGGAGGCTTTTGAAGAGTTCAGGGGTGTTTGGCAAAGAGAGGTTTTAGGAAAAAATAGAGTTTTGAAGAGAGTTTAGAGTTTTGACCAATCAAAACTCTAATTTGGGTGTTTGGTAAAATAGAGTTTAAAAGCGAGGTTTGTACCAAAAACTCTGATTAAAACTCTCTTTAGAAAAAGTTGGGTCGAACAATTTTTTCTCCAGAGTTTTGGAAAGAAAAATATTAATTAACTAATTGTCCACATATTTAAACCAATTAAAACCTAACAAGTTATTTTTAAGTGTCCATAAATGTTAATTTACATAATAAAATTCTAAGCAATGAGCTATGTGTTACCAAACATCTTTAAACAATCAATTATTTAAATCAGCAATCAAATTCTCTGAATAAAAAGTAATCATCTAACCACAAACTCTAAACTCTAACCTCTAAATTCTAAACTCTAATTACCAAACAAAGCCTTTATATATTTTTTGATTCATTTTACTCTGAAACATCTAACATCTAATTGTTACTTAACAAATAGTTTTACCCAAACAATTATAATCAGTAAGTTAAATCAGTCATAGTCAAAAGTGTAACTCAATCAACTAAAGAGCCTAAACTCTAACAAGTACTTCATAACAATTAATTAATCGCTTAACTCCCAAAAATGGCCTTAATTAAAATCCTCTATTCTTTTTTTTTTTTTTTTGAAAGGTAATTAAAATCCTCTATTCTAATCCTCTGTTCTTTCCATATTTCTCTTAACACCTTTTATTTATTTGTAAGATATTTTATGGTATAAAACTATAAATGGTTCATTGTTATCTTACTCTTGAGTCTTGAGTGGTTACAACTTACAACTCCCAACTCCCAACAGAGATATTTTTGTTACAGATTTAGTATAAGGTTGTTCTTGTAGAGTTGTTCTTGATTATGAGTTGTACCAAAACATAGGAGAAAATGGCGGTTATAGTATCTAGCAACTTCTACAGATATACCATTCCCAACTTCCATACTCATAATCAACCTAGGTTTCGCCTTGCTTGTAGAATTTCCATTCTCTCTTCACTTCATCATCAACAACATCGCCGATTATGCGCATGCCAAGCATCATCGAATTCGAACAATTACGATCATCACGAAGCCGAAGAACAACGATGGCTTCGAGAAGAGAAGAGATGGTTGCGAGAAGAAGAACGATGGCTTCGGGAAGAAGCTCGATGGAACCATGAACGCCAATCACTATTACGCCAAATCTCTGAATTATCACTTCAAGTTCAACATTTACAATCGGAATTGGACAATTTTCGCAAAATTCGAAGCGATTCTGTTGATTATGATGTTGATTATGTAGCGAAGAGAACTGCAGCTCTTTTGCAAGCTAAGTATTTAAACCAGATTTCTGAGTTTTCTGATAATAAGTCGTTTTCGGAGTTAGAGACGACGAGTTTGGATTCTTCTTCTGATATTCCTTCTGTTAATTCCGCTGAAAGCGAGAAGAAGGAGGAGAAGAAGCAGAAACTAGAAAAAGCGTCTTCGAGTTTGAGACTTGGAGCTGAAGGCGAAGAAGTGCGCGCTTTACAGGTGATTTTTGCAGTCTTTTAAGTCTTATCTAACATTCTTAGAATTCTTTTGAATTTATCTTTGATTTGAAAGACTATATGTTTGTTGATGTTTAATTGAATTGCATGATTTTGACAGGAGGCATTGATGGATTTAGGTTTTTATTCTGGAGAGGAGGATATGGAGTACTCTAGTTTCTCTAGTGGTACTGAAAGAGCGGTTAAGACTTGGCAAGTATGTTAATCCAATTGAATTTTTGGTTAAGCTTCATAACTTTCCATTAAGATCGAACTTTTACATAATGTTTGCATTTGCTTACAGATTTTTTTATTTTTATTTTTATTTTTATGCTTATTGTGCTTTGGATTTGGATTTACAGGCCTCTCTAGGCATTCGTGATGATGGGATTATGACCACTGAGCTTCTTGAACTATTGTACGTGTCTCAGCAAGCTAAGAGTTCGAGTTCCTCCACATCGATAGTGAATGATGGTGATATAAAAGTGAGTGTTATGCAGTAGTCTCTATGATTTGCCTGTTTGCAAGATGTGTCCTGTATGTTTGAATGCTGTTCTGATATATATGTCTTTGTTGAATTCTTCTTTCATGCCCCTTTTTTAAAAAAGGATGAAGCATTGGTTATGTAATTACATTACATTGGTAAATTTTACCCCCCATCCACCACCAACCCAATTATGTACAAAAAGTTAGACCTTTACCTCATTATAGTAATGTAGTGATCATACATTTTGTCTTTGTAAGCTCCTATTATAATTTTACCTCCAGCTGAGCAATATAGTGGAGGTAACATTTTCTTTTCCGTATTCAGATTGTATCAAGAACATAGGTGTTCTTGTTGAGTTAATTTTCGTTCTTTTGTGCATAGTATTTTAGTTTCTGAGTTTACAATCTACTTCAATGCAAATAATTTAGTGTATGTGTCTTTATGGTGGAAGAATGAAGCAAATGGAGCTATTAGTGTCAGAGAAGTTCAGCAGACAGTTGTGAACAAAGAGCCCACTGATACAGGAGTGTCTGAACACAGAGTTTTTCTTCTTGGTGAAAATCGGTGGGAGGAGCCTACCAGGTTAAATAAAGGAAATGATAAGTTGGGCACCAAAGCCGAGGCTCAATCCTCTACACCTAAATGCATGCTTTGTCGAGGAGAAGGTCGTCTATTGTGCATGGGTATGTTAGATTCTACAGGTTTATTAGCAAAGAATCACTCTTTGTCATGATAATTTGAATGATAAAGTTCCTGTTTATGTAATAATTTATTTAACTGCATTAAGTATACGTGAGCTTTGTTCTTAGTTATCACAAACCCAAATCACCCGATCAGAGAGGCTAGAAGCGAAGATGTTTGACAAATTTTGCCTGCTTAATGTTGTGTATGATACACAGTAATCTTCCAAAGGAAAAAAAATGCCACGAAAGTTCTTACCGTTTTGGAATGCAATAATGATGTTTTACATGTTATCCAATCGTCTAGCTAAAAGTTTAGGATCCTTCTTGCTGCAGAATGTGATGGAACTGGGGACCTCAATGTTGAAGAGCAGGTTGGTTAAAAATATGATATTCCTTTATACATATTCTGTGGGTTTGTTCTATACTTATGTTAAGATGCATATAGCAGTTTTTGGATTGGGCAGAAGCGGGAGCAAAATGCGTGTATTGTGAAGGCCGTGGATATACCATCTGCGATGTATGTGGAGGAAAATGTGTTGCTTAGGTGCAGTATAGAACATTTTTTTACCCCTTGCTGATTGTTCAAGCAGGTACCCACTAGATTTAATTGCCTTCTTTTATTGATGAGAATGTGTAATTATATTCATGACATGCTATCTGATTGTGCATATTGAGTGTTGTCTTTCTAGTGTTCTACTTCTACCTCCATAAAGTAGCATTGGTTTCTTCTCTTAGTAGGTGCCTTATGACTGAAAACAAAAGACGAACACAGATAGAAAAAGAAATAAGCTTTATATAGCTGAGCTTGATTTGTTCAAGCTACTGGATTGTTTTTTTACAATGCTGCTAATCAATTATGAACAGAACATATCAACTGACAATCCAACGTAGTAATATTTTGCTTCCAATTGCCTAAGTATTTATAAAAGGGAAATTCCCATTGGTACTACCATGTTTTGGCGAATTTTCGATGGTACTACCGAATTATTTTTAATCCCAATGGTAATACATCTTTGTGAATTTAAATTCCCAAATGTGATGTTATTAAGCAAAAAACCGTTAAAATTAATAAAAAGAAATACATTACTTAACTATAATTAACAAAAAAACTATACTGAAAAAATAATTAATCATAATTAACAAAACAAACCCCCCCTAAGTGTTAAAATGATTTGTAAAACCTTGAGTAGACTAGTTTTTTCATACGTAGATCAAGGCGTGCAAATCGAGGCGAATTGGGAATGCAGATTAGGGGCTAATCAAGTCGTTTTTTGCAAATGTCGACCTCAAATCTGAACCTATAAGGGTTAAAATGACCCGTAAAACCTTAAGCACACTATTTTTCTTTACATGTAGATTAATGTGCGAAAATCGAGGCGAATTGGGAACGTAAATTATGGCTAATCGGGACGTTTTTTGCAGATCCCAACCTCAAATCGGATCCCATAAGGGTTAAAATGACCCGTAAAACCTTGAGCAGACTGTTTTCTTTACACGTAGATTAATGCGCGCAAATTGAGACAAATCGGGAACACAAATTGGGGTTAATTAGGTCATTTTTTTGCAAATTCCAATCTCAAATCGGATTCTTTAAGGGCTAAAATGATTCGTAAAACCTTGAATAGGCTATTTTTTTTAATTATTAATAGTTTTTATTTTTTTTAATTAACGAACGGAATATTCATCCACGATGCTACATTTGGGAATTTAATCATAAAGATGTATTACTGTTGAGATAAAAAATAACTCGGTAGTACCATTGAGAATTTGCCAAAACACGGTAGTACCAATGGGAATTTCCCTTTATAAAATTACATCAAGTGTTGCTCATACGGGAAAGTTGACTCCTGGGTCTGGAACCTGGCAGGTTGCTTGGAGAAATCCTTTCTTTCTCTTACACTCAGAGGAGGGGAGGGGTGTGGACACACCTGTGCGGATTACAGGTGACAGTCGTGACACAAAGGTATAATGTCTCAAATTATCAATGAGTAAAGGACCTAGCTTGATCACCTATTTTGCTTAATGCAGCAGTTTTATATACAGTCCTCCATTCCAAGGAATGATGTTGGTAGTGTTTTTCTAGCCTCATTTCATGGATTAACTGTTGTTTGAGCAAGTAGCACGGCTATTTTCGAATTTTTCTCAACTAGATTTAAAATTTACCATCTGATGATCCCATCACAATTCACAAGAGGCAAAAGAAAAATCTGTCTATAGCGTGACCAAATTTATCGTCATGGACATACGTTGATGATTTTACTTCTCACTATATGCTTGATCACCATTCTATTGATCATTAGACCATCATCATATATTCACCAGTCAAAAGTTTAGCCAAAATACACTTAGTATGCCCAGAGTTTGAAAAGGCGTGCCTAGGAGCTAAGCGCTAAATTTGGCCAAGGTGGGGCGTTTGTGGCTAGGCGCACCTTTGCCTTTTTCCCATATTTTTTTTTCCAGACCATCCGTTCTTATGTGCACCTGACTTCAATGAGGCGCACCGAGGTACGCCTAAGGCTCTAGGAAATCCAATTGCCTTGGTGCGCCTCAAGCCTTTTATACATTGAGTACACCTGAAGTCATCTAATTATCCTGATCCCCATCATCATGGATGGATAGTGTTGGCAGTTGAAGTATTGAGTCTTGTTGACTCAGAAGGAACTGAGCAAGGCTAGTATGGGTTTGAGAGCACATAAATAACAACAATTGGTTGAACTATAAAAAGGAATACTACGATATGAATTGATAAATATGGCAACAGTGACTTTTAATGGGTTTTTCAACTGATGGTTTGAGAAGATCCAGGAGTTGGTATGAGTGTATGACCCTATGTAGAATGGACAAATCGTATGATCACAGATGACAGTAACTAGTGGTAAGGGAAAAAAGGAACCAAATGTTGGGGATGGAGATGCATTACTATATAGTCATTAAGTCATATACATACACTTGAGACATCTCATCTAAATTACACAGATTTATTTCGACTGCTGTATAATCTTGGTTCTCACACACTGTTGAGAGTGACGGAAATGTTAAGAACTAGCCTAGTGTAATATTTATAGGGTTATGAACGTTGTATGATACCTGTCGCCAAGTAAGGGGTGAGGTGTCAAGGAGAAGTGTTTTGTGTATTTTCTTTACAGTTATTAGACTATACTGCATCTAATCTGGTCTTCATACTAGTATTTTGTGCAGTGTCTTTGTTACAAGAGCTTAAGAAGTACTGATTGACTTAGGATAAAGCAGATGCTTTTCATCAGCTTAAGCTCTATACTGATTATCTGGAAATCTTAACCCGATGCCTTCTATAATGTGCTAATAAGTTTCTCCAAGTTCTCTGGACTTTATAATATAATCTTCATTTCAGGTACACAAAATCTCTGAAGTAAATTTGAAGCTTACTGACATGCAGCGTTATAACAGTAGAATTGATAAATCTGAATGTAATTTGTGGATAATATTATGTTGCATGTGTAATACTTCGAACATTTTTATCAATAGTTTTAAAGCTATCATATTTCCCAGGAGGCTGAAGAATGCTAACTGCTCTTTGTTTGCCCCATAAGTCCTGCGTTAATTCTCTGCATTGGACTTTGATTTACTCGTGAGCACCCAAGTATTGAGTATAATACAGTCATACAGAAAGTTGGTGTTCAGAAATCTCCTAGATTACCAAATCGAATCAAATTTAATTTCTATCTTTTATGTTATCAAATAAATAAGGAAAAATTTATACAATCAAACCCAAATAGTCTCATCTACTATATAATTTATTGCGAAACAGCCCAAACTATCTTCTCTATTTGATAAGAATAGACCCAAGCTGTCGTTTCTAAGTCGTGTTTTTGAATGATTTTTTTTTTCTTTACCATTTTTTCCCTTGCTTTTTCTTTCTTCCTTTTCTCCTCCGTGCTGCTCTTTCTACCATTAAACACACCCGAAGCTTTCAAATTTAACTTGACATTTGACACAATCATCTCCTTGACAGCAAAGAGCATTTAAATTCTGAGCTACAAATCTTAGCCTACTAAGTAAATCTTCCGAACGGCAATTATGAGGTCTTGGGTTCGAATCTTTTTGCACGCATTTACAAGAATCATATATATTCTTTCTTTCAAATCCGTGTCAACTAAATTAGGCTGAATGACATGCATTAGGGTCCAACTCATAGCCTAGTACCACTCATATCATTTTAAAAAAAATCAGCCTAGTATATTGTTATACACCATTCCGTCTACACAAAAGCTCTTCATTTTAGCTCTAAACTAGCATGCTACTGTTATTGAGTTCAACAAAACACAGTCCACAAAGATACTCAAGCAATGTACTAATGGAAGCTTGCTAGATAGAAATCTAGTAATTAGATCTAAAATTAGATGCAAAATGAGTGTCATTGATTCCATTAAATTCATTGCTTCAACCGTCATTGCTGCAAATTATTTGTCAGAAATTATTTTGTGAGAGTGAAAAATGCTGAGTTTGCTATTTTCAACTTATTTTTTATCATCTGAATTATATATTATTTGAAAATAAGTTGAACAAAACAGGCCCTGCATATCCAAATCTAGTTACAACCACAGTTTCACCTGTAGCAATCCCAACACAATCAAACAAACAAAACATTAGAGCAATGAATCCATTGACAAATTTGTTTCCCACCTGACATGCTTGTTCTTCTCAACAATCGATTTATGAAATTTGTTCATTGAGACTGCCCTTCTGAATTTTAGTGTCAGTTACCGATAGAGGTGGGAAATGTGTCATGTCGCGTCGAGTTCGTGTCGTGTCATTTAATTAAGCGGGTTCACACCCCTCAATCCTAACCCGACCCGTTTAATAAACGGGTCGTGTCATGTCAACCCGTTTATATTAAACGTGTCGAAATCATTGACCCTAATCCGTTTATTTTATGTCGAGTTCGGGTCGTGTTGGCGGGTTATGTAGTTTTTTCACGCTAAAGTTGAAAATCAAGTAAAATCGTGTCGGGTTGGATTGATCTATTTAATTAAACGGGTTGAACTCCCTTGATCCTAACCTGACCCGTTTATTAAACGTGTCGTGTCGTGTCAACCCAAACCCTTTAATAACGGGCTGATTTCATGTCGAGTTAGCAGGTCGTGTCAAGGTTTCCCACCTCTAGTTACCGATATCTAACGTAAACACCTTCTACAATATTTTCTTCCCAAAAGTAATATCCACAAATACTACGTAATTATTTTTTTCTTCCTATTCATTACTCCATGCTAAAATACACAAACATATCCCGACAAAAGTTCAAAAGTATAGAAAACATACAGATCCATTAATAACATCTAAATTCATTATTTGCCCCCCTCCCCCCCCCAAAAAAAAAAATTAAATAAATAAAAAATCAAAGAAAAGAGGACATAGGGAGTATAAAGTATCATAAAATTCTTTGTAATAAGTTGATCTAAACGTAAGAGTATCATGATCCAAGTGTGATTCAACCCGGGGATGATTCAAATTGAGCACAACTAAAAATGATTGTATTAAATTAACGAGAGTTTTCAATAGCATATGTTATTTTAGACAATTAATATTGGTCATTTAGTTCAGTCTAGTTTAATTGCCGATTATTTTCCAATATTTTTTTTTAACTATAATTAAGGAGGATAAAGTAGATACACCACTGGTTGGAAGAACGGTCTAACTCCTTAAAATCTTCCACATTTTCTTATATATTTAAAAAAAAAAAAAAAACCATGTTGGCAACTTGATCAAGATAAAATCTATCTCATCAAGGTAGTTTATAGTGAGTAATGAGTTGGGAAAAAATGTTGTAGTTAAAGGCAATTATTCAAGGATAGCCAACATAACATCCCCAACACATGGATCATCTGCAGGAAAACAGACATTAACAAAAAAAAAACAAGGCCCAGCAAAGTAATGTAGTTAGCTAGTGGAGAGAGCATCTTATCCATCTCCCAAATACAATTCATTCATCATAACCTAACTAACCCCACAAGGCCACAACTAACTACCCCATTGAAATTTCAAAATACTACTCTACTACCCTTAGCTTGTAACTTTTTATTTCAATTCTCCTTTTAATTTTGATATATAAATCGAAGAAAGTAAAAAGTATAGTGTTAATTGTTATTAGCTATAGGTAGGTATGGAAACCAATATCTGGGGAAAAAAACCGGTTTAATAATTATGTGACATGTCATCTACCAAAAATAAAGCAATTTTGATAAACCTAAATAAGAAAACGACGAAGCGAAGAAATTGTGCTGTCGTAATAAGAGTGACTCAATTAATACTCTGTCCATTTTTACTTTTCTCATATGTATGTTTATTAATTCACATTTAATATCTTTTATTTGTAAAACTTATAAAAAAATTGATACTCAGTATTATTAATGTACTCTTTGTAATATAAAATTCAACTCTTATTTTGTTAACTCTACTATTTTAAATTTTGAATGATCTACAGTAATAAATCTACACATAAAATGATTGTATAACAACACATTATAGAGTAATTTTCTATCGGTTAATTGCATTGATCCTAATTTTTTTTTCTAATTTTCTCCCTCTTTAACCCTCATTTGAAAAGAAAAAAAAAAAAACCAATTGGTCATTGCCTTTTGGTATCTTGTGATTTTGGTCTTGAATGGATTTGTTGAGATTTTCATAGAGTATTAAATTAGTACAGGGTAGAATAATATTCCCTTCGTCCCAAATTACTTGCTACATTCTGAAAAATGATATTGTTCATTTGCAAACTTTGACTGTTTATAGTTTTATGTACATAAAGAAAAATATAATCATGATAGATCTAATTTGATTCGTCTCAATATATACTTTTCAAATATATAATTTTTATAATTTTTTAATGTGTGGCTTAAGATATTTTAATTTAAAGTTATGTCTTGGGAGATGTAAAAAAGAAAATGTAGCAAGTAATTTGGGACGGGATAAATACAACAGTCCCTAAGTCAGTCCATCCAAAAAGGTTGTATTTGTCTTATTATGCCAACTACCAACCCACTTTCTCCTCCTTTTTGATGCGGGATTTTCTCCAATGTAAGTAAGTATATTCTCTGGATTTTCAATCTTTAATACACGCTAATTATCTCATTAAGAGAAAGGGTACAGCTAAGAGACGCAAACTCCCTTCATTATCAATTGTCTTTTTGGATCACTATGGTCACACTTACACGTCAACCCAATTTTAATTTGACAGAGAAATGTTTATTACTGATAGAGATTCGAATATGTGAATTTTGCATCACGTTGGCTCTAATACCAGGTTAAAGGACCATTCCAACCAAAAACTTAAGCTAATAGTTTAGGCCCAGGAATATGTTATATACTCTATCAATTACTTCCAAATTGCAATGATCCACCCATGTTTTTTACACCCTTCAATAATTTACTATTTAAAAAATATGTTCATTTCGTAAATATAATTATTATTTTTTGGAAAAGTTTTATGCATCATATCATTATCTTTTTAAAAATAATTTTCTCTTTTATACTTTGTCCAGATACCGTCATGATATTCAAATTAGAAAACTAGAGAAATAGAGAGAATAGTTGTTATCTATTGGTTACTTTTCAATTTCCACCAATAGTTATTTTTTTTTAAAAAAAGAGGTAGCCCTATAAACAGAAAAATATTTACTCTGTATTTTAAAATTGTCTACTTATTAATATCTGATAGTATATATGTCTGTGCATAATAGTATATTCATTTGGCTATTGATAATATTCATTATAGATATTGTTAATGTATAATGGCTCTCGAAAAACTAGCACTCCATCCATCAACTCATATAATGCAATACTGTACTTTTTTTTTACATTTTATTTTTTTAATTCGGGGTCTCACTTTCCTTGCTACATTTTATTTTTGAACATGTAGGGTTCACAAAAAGACAAATGGAGTATTATTTATTATGCTTGCTATTTGCTAATACAATACTCAAATAAACATTGCTAGCTTTTTCAAACTGTCATCCCCAAAATTTTAATTGTATATATTATCCTTGTCAAAAAGCCAAAATTTGTCTTTAGCAAAAAACAACAAATCCACAGTCAATGCACCAATTATGATTTCCAAGATAGCATAATATTGCATTCACACTGCAATGTCTAATGTATTTGAACCGAGTTAGGATCCTCTTCATTTCTTATGGGTCAATTTTCTTAATCAATGGTTGAAGATGCATTAAAGGGAAAAAATGGAGGGATTTATGGATTTTTTATAATAATTCTAAATTAGGTGTCATAATCTAAAGTAAGAAATGGAGAGGATCCTAATTCATTTTAACCAGGAGCATTTTAGGCCTTGTTTGGTTCACCCTCATTTTTCTTGGAATTGCAAATTCCTAGAAAGTAGCTAAATGAGATTGTGTTTAGTTGAATAAAAATGGAAAAATTGTAGGAAATTCAAATTTCTAGGAAATGTGAGTTCCTACAAACCATAGGAAATTAATTACCAATTCCCCCCTTGGTGATCGAGTTCAATTTCCTAGGAAATACATTTTCCTATAGTGTTAAACAAACAAACTTGGCGGCTAATTCCTAGGAAATAGACATAGGAAAAAATTTTCTATGAAATAGGAATTCCCATGGGAAGTAATTATTTCTCATGTGAACCAAACAACACCTAAAGTGTTTTTTTAGTGCGGCATTTTAGTGTTATTTAAATAAGAAAAATTCTATACATAACTCTGAGGGCCGCCACATATATATGAAAAGTTCAAAAGGGAAAGATTTAGAAAAAATATCAGTATTAAATACATTGTTTACGACTTTATGTATAATTTTGTCATAAATTCTCAAACTAATACCATTCATTTTAGAAAATGTATTTAATTCTTATACATAGCCATAAGGATCGCATTTCCCTTTAAATAAAAACAATTTTTTCATCAGCCTTTTCACTGTTAGACCATAGAAAAATCAAAGGAAATTAGGAAAAGTTATAGAAAATAATTTTTTTTAGAATGAAAGGTAAACAAGGGTGAATCAAGATCTCTTCCTCTCGAAGAAAAATCATGATCTATTGATAACTGAAAAAATATTGGCATCCATAAAAGGATCAATATCAACGTGTATAGGGATTCAGTGCCCAGATAACGCAATATAATCCAACAAGTTATTTTATGCATGTATTTAAACTTTCATTTATTTTCTTCAATTTTTTTCTATTTTGTACTCCGCCCTGTCACATAAAAAAATAACAATTTGACATAAAGTAGAGTGGAAAAATGTAACATTGTAACAATTTATTTATTTATTTTTTTTTTTTTTTTGTGATGAAGGGAGTACTAAATTTTTCTCACAACTAATATTCAAATTGGATAATCTTTCAAAGAATTTATTACTTAAACAACTAGGTTAGATCATACTCCTAGATTCGATGACCAAAATAAAGTTATTTTTATAAACAACTGGTAGTTACTAAAATGCCAATTAGTACAACATGTTCAAAGAAAACGGCAAAAATAACGACGAGAATTTCAATTCACATGATGATGCTTATCTTGTATTCTACTTGGAAAAAATAAAGTTTTTATTTAGTAGTATAAGAATTTGATGAATCTGATTTGAAATCTGATCTTCGCGTAATTTTGTCACTGCTAAAAGTTTTGTTTTGGTTGAAGCGATCACGTAGTTAAGCATCTTCTAATTTTAATCTACTTGTACCTTTTTCCTCAAATAATTTAAGACGTGTTTCGGATTATCCCTATTCATTTTACATCATCCGTAACATATTATTGACAATAATTTACATTGGACGTACTTTAAGAAAACGATTTAAGGGTGCAACCGAACTAATTAATCAAAATATCTTTAAGATTAGTAACTTATGATCACAATCTTACTTGTATTAAAATCATTTTGATTAATTTGTTCATCTACGCCTTTAAATCATTACCTTAACGACCCGTTTAGTAGCCAATTATAAATAGAGGTAATGGGAATGAATTTATAACTAAATATGGAAGGAAAATCAAAATTCATTCCCATGATGGTGCTAGCTTAACTCCATTTTATTTAATTTTCTTCACAAATATCAATTCCCATCTAATACCACCTTTCCACATGGTAATGGAAAATAAGAAGAAATTTCAAGTTTGGGAATAAAAACTATGTTTTTCATGGGGATTTTGAAGTTTTTCCTTAACAAATCACACTTTAAATTCATTACCATTACCACAATTCATTACCAACAACCAAACGGGCCGTAAAGTGCGTGCAAAACGAATTGTTGTCATTAATATGTTACGAATTGAGTAATTCAATTCGATCCAATTTAAACAATTGTTATCAATTTTAAACCGTACCGTTTTGTTCTAATTTCTTTTAATCCAATTTATTCCGTTCTAATTCATTTCAATTTAATCACATCTTTTCAATTTTCATTCTAATCTATTCCTATCTAATTGCATTTCTGCAATCCAACACAGTTCATTTGAATCTCATTTATCTATTCTAATTCATTCCAATCCATTCTAATCCGCGGACAGAATTCAATTCTCGGTGTTAGCAATGCAAAACTTGGTGAGTTGGTGTACCCGACCTCTGTTCATTTTTGTTCGCGGTTAAGCTTTGACTTTTTTACTCTCACAAAAAAAAAATTCCCAAACGTAACTAATAAAATTGAACAAGTGAGTATTTGGTTATCAAACACTTGGGAATGAAGTATTGTTGAGCCCCATATGCTACACTAGTGAGTGTCCCACATTGGAAGATGAGGAGAGACTGAACTAGCTTATAAGTCTAGGAGTTACTCCTCCTATTACCAATTGGTTTTAGGATGGAACCTCCTATGGCTTGTAAGTAACATAACTCTCCTCTTCTATATTGGGTTGCCCAGGCCCGTTTCTAATATTCAATCAAATAACATAACTCTCCTCTTCTATATTGGGTTGCCCAGGCCCGTTTCTAATATCTAAGAAGATATAGGGATCATTACCTCTAAATTAAAAACCCCAACTTTATAAGCTTCATCGAGAACTATTACATCCACTTATATATATTTCGCTTTAATTTATAGTTTGGGTATTGCAAATTTGCAACAACAACAAAAATTGGAAATGATGATCGCAATATTTAACATGTAATAATGACTAGTATTGGACAAAAGCAATAACTTGAAGGGGAAAAAAAGGAAGTTCAAGTTGCCCATTAATTAAAAAATTGGATAATAATATGATATGGAGACAGCATACATGTAGGTCCATTACTCCATTTTATGAATTTCCCTTATTTGGAAAAGCAATTTCTAGTATTATCTATTTGTGTACATTGATCCATGAATTGCGTAGCAATAATTGCTTTTATTCACAAATCATAACTTACTTTTTTTTTTTTTTTTAGAAAACAAATCACAAGTTACAGTGCAAACAATAAGAAAAAAGCTTTTTCCAAAAGTTCTATCCAATTATTCATTTTTGTGTTTATTATTATCTGCAGTGACGGAGCCAGAATTTTTTTATCACGGAGGCCGAAATTAATATCACTCGGAAGTAATAAAAATGATAAACTGGTAAAGAACAAAAAATGTAGCTAGTACAACTCGAACCCTAGTCTAAAGAAGTATAAACAAGTAATTAAAGCAATTGAGCTACTAAATTTTTAATATTTATTTTCACTTAAACTTAAACATATACTAGCAATTTCGGGCCAAGCGGGAGGCCAAGGCCCCCGCTAGCCCCCTGGCTCCGCCCCTGATTATCTGTGTAAATTTGATAAATATGACAAATGGACTTGGACAACTCAATATAAATTAAAGCTGGAGAGTTCGATGGTCTACTATCAAGTCCAGCAAGGTTCTTTCTCAAAATCAATTTTGTAACGAGGGATAACCCTAAACTCATAAGTTGTTTTACTCTGTCTACTTTCTCCTATTTAGAACTTCATGTCAACCTCTCTATCATCATGGGTTTAATACTTTTACCTAACTTCATTAATATATACATAATAATCCACTATTTATTTGAGATATATTAGATAAAAATTGGCTCATTGCATGTCTAACCATAATTATTATCACAGTTATTGTAATTGTACATGCATGTGGATGAATGTGCCATTGGGTCATATATATCATATTGTCATGGACTCGAGCCCAATCGAATGAGGCTTTGATGGCCGACTCGAGCCACTAATACATACTATGATCACGTCATATTGTGTTGAATTATTAACCCGAACAGCAAGACAATCCAGATGTCCAATATTTTGTGAATAACTAGACCAACCAAGTTTCAAGATTTTTTTTTTTTATCGTGACATGCTTTAAAATCTAAAATTGTGACCTAGGCTTGGCCCACAAGTCTGACTTGCATGGTAATGTATTGAGTCTTGATAAACCACAAGCAACACGTGAATTAAATAGTTCACATGCAGATGCTGGTAAGTATAAATGGATTTATGATAAATACAAATGTGCCAGTGACAATGAAACAAATCTACACATGATTATATATAATGGGGACACTTACATGTACCATTTGTCTTATCTGCACGTAGATCCACAAGTGGATCATTTTAATCCAACCTCGCTCTAATGTATTTTGAAATGTGTGTCTCACAAGTCACAACCGTGTAATGCCTCATGCTTAATTGTGTTGGTTTATTTCATACTTGTCATTAGCCCAAGGTCTTTTTTACACGTAAGGTAGGTTTGCATGGTCATACTTAGCTCTGAATATTCAAGTGCCGCAAAAATATTTTCCATTTCTACTATAACAAAATAGTAAGCTTCGAAATCTAAATTAGCAAGTCTTACGTCAAACAAATTTATGGGATAATTTTTCACCAAAAAAATGTACCTTCTATTATAAAATCATCACTTTTTATATAAACTTAACAAATTATGCAAAAGAAAAAAGTTATATTTCATCCGTTTCAAAAAAAGACGCAACAATTTGATAATCACAGACTTCTAGGCATTATGGGTAATTAGAAAAAAATGAGAAGTAGTTGATTAAAATTAAAAAAAATATATATTTGTATAGTTTTTTTATCTAAAAGTTATGTCAAACAGCGAGATATGAGATTTTGTTGGCTAAAACAGGCTGGCACGTACATATTATTGCATGTCCTTGCTCCCACTCTATACAATTAAGTTAGATGGTAGCTAGAGTCTTGCAATCTGCCCACAATGTGTCATATTCAGCCAATTACAATTCGCCTCTCAATCTGTTTTTAGGAATTGGTTGCAAAAAATGAGGAGAAACCCACTTCAGTAATAAATACACAAATCTAAATCTAAACTGCTTCACCACAACTCCATAACATAGCCTATCCTCCCACCCACCCACCAGGCCACTACTATACCAAACAAGACTCTTATTATATATATATATATACATATATATACTAGACTTGTGTACACGTTTTGCGTGCGATGATATTTTTAATGTATCTTCAAAAATCGAAGGTTTTTGTTCAAGAAATTGATTTTTTTTAAAAAAAATTCACACTCATTCACATAATTGTAAACAAACATTCCCCTTTCATACAATCATTCCACAATAATGAACAAAATCGGTTATCAAATTTCTACGATAATAAAAAGGTAAAATTTTTATGTAACAAACTATATTAAAATGGATGTCTATTTATAGAGAATTCAAAAATATGAATTTTGATTATTTTATTTTATTTTTTCGAATTGTATATTTTGTAATATTTTAATTTTAAAAAATTCAAAAATTGTAATAACTTTCCTTAATAAATAAGATTGATGTTATTTGATTTTTAATAAAATTTTAAGGGGCACTATGGACTTTTTGAGGGGGACACCATGGCTCCCCCTTGGCTTATATAATAAAGATATATACAGTATATAAAAACATATCACAACCTCCTTTCTTTCCTTTTTTTTTTAATATAATATGAGTAGTACTAGGCTTTAAACCGGGCCATACTACATGTTATCTAGCACAATTTGGCCAACACAGAGAAATGCGTGTTGTGAGGTTCGAACCCAAAACCTCAATTTTGACGTTCGCAAAACTTAAAGCTCGTTTGGTTCAATGGGAAAATTTTTTCCATGGAAATTCTTATTTCATGGTAAGTATTTTCCTTTGGCAACTACCTAGGAAATCATAAATATTGATTGGTTATCATAAATATTGATTGGTTGAAGATGGGAATTACAAATTCCCATGAAAATTCTAACTTATCAAGAAGGTCTTCGTGAGTTAATTCCCTCATTTTATAGAAAATATAATTTTCTAAGAAGTTCAATTCCTATAGTTATACCAAACACCATAACATCTTTTGTAATGACCCAGATTTTATTGGTATTTTTGCCGATAATTATGTGTAATTATGTGTATTCTTGTGTTAGTTCAAATTTATTTTTTTTTGAACTATTTATTTTATTTATGTGAATAATTTCGATTTAATTCGAAATATTTATTTTCAGTTTTTATTGTTTATGTTATTTATTATTTAATTAATTAGAATTTTTATTATTTAATTTTCTAATTAATTATTTAATATTTTTGGGCTAAGTCGATTATTGCATGATTAGTTATGCGGTTTTTGCAAATTAGCCCAATTGATCACGAGAGCCCATTTTAGGCCCATGTTTCCCTTGTTGGCCGGTTTTCCTAAGGCTTGGCAAGGCTTGCCACTTGCCTTGTGTTCACACCTTAACTAACTCTATATATAGGTGAGTTAGTAAGGCTTAAACCTCATTTTGCTCATTTGCCATCTAATGCACTTGCCATCAAAGTTCAATCACCAAAACTCCCTCCCATTTGCTCTAACTACACGCCATTTTTGAATGATTGAACCCATCAATTGTTCATCATTTTTCTTAGCCCAAAACTTAAAGATTCAAAGTTCATTGATCTTTAAGTGTCCAAACACAATCCTAAACACATTCATCTCAATCAAGATTTCTTGTTCGGGTTAGTTTGGGATCGTGTTCGTGTTGCACGTGTGGGGTCCGTGCGGTGGTGTTCGTGATTGGGCAGAAGCCGTGAGCAGTGGGCCGTGCAAGGTGCAGCAGAGGGCCGTGCTCGGGTGCCGTGCAAGTGGGTGTTCGTGGTGGTGCCGTGGTGGTGCGGTGTGTACTGCCGTGTTGTGCGTGGTTGTGGTCCGTGTGGGACGTGTTTCTGGGCTGCACTTTTTGTGTTGATTTTTTGTGTAATCTTCAATAAGGTAACATGCTTTCTCAACCTTTTTGGTATACTATGTTTATAGTATAGATTAAATGCATGTTTGGGTTGATTGTTGATGAATATCCATGATTTTATGTATGATTTTATAATCTGAATTTTTATGTGTTTACATGGTGTTTTGATGATGATTTTTCATGGTTTTATGATTGATTATGTGTTGGTTTATGATCATGAATATCATGTTAAAGTTTGATGAATTTTGGATAAGTTGAATGGTAATTTTCGAGTGTTATGATGAGGTTATGCGTGTGGTATGAATGAGTTTGGATGAGTTCTTGATTGAAGATCTTAAATCTTGATTGAGTTCTTGATTGAAGATCTTGAATCTTGAATGAGTTCTTTATGAGTTCTTGATGAGTCTTTATGAGTTCTTGATTGAATCTTGAAAGTTAAAGAAAATGGTTTAAATGATAAAGAAAGTTAAAGAAAGTGTCTAATATGATTAAAGAATGATTATTGAATGTTGGATTATGATTGGTTAGACTCAAGATTAAGGCTAGAGGCAGTTCTTGAGAATAACTTCGATAATTTAACTAGTTATCTTCAAGAATCAAGGTATTGGGGCAATTCTTGATTGTAATTTAGTTAAGTTGAGATAATTAAATGAATAATATGATTAAGATGATTAAAAGATTTAATTAAAGATTAGCTTGATTTCATTTTTAGACGCCTGATACTTTGAGTAAGATTCATTGTATTTGGGTTAAGACGTTGCCCCTATTCCATCCGCGGTATTGGGATAGTTGGAGTCATACTATGTGATCTTTGTGAATTTCCAGTAAGATTGGTTTCACGGGACATGGATTTCCAGTAAGATTGGTTTCATGGGATTTGGGAGTAAGATTCTCAAATCCGAGCATAGTAGAAAGTTCGAATGCGTAAGATGCGTTCGTACGAGCACAGTCCGGTCTAGAATATGAATGATTGCGCCAAAGATAGTTGATTAGGTTGGATGAGTCAAGTTCACGTGTGGGTTGATCTTGTACTTGGTTTATTGATTCGATGTTGTCTATTTGATTTATGCTATGTGCATATGTATTCCCATTAGGGTGAGTCAGTTATGTTACTCGCCACTGATGGTGGACTGTTGTATATTTTTCTTTCAGGTACTTCTGATGACGATACTCTTGCTTAGCTTTGGGTTGGGCGAGCGACGTTTACTATTTCTGTTATCTGTTGTATTTACTGTTTCTGTTGTTTTAGATAGTGATAGAGTTACATAGACTTTATACGTTGTTATTGGACTCTTTTACGTTGTTTAAGACTCTGACAAGTAGTTGGAGTTTACTCGTATGTTTAGTATTTCTAGTTTGACTTTTGGGACTAGTATGTACAAACTTGTGGGTATTTGTACGTTTTTGGGTATTAATGATTAATTTTGAGGAATTAGTTTAATTTCCTAAGTTTTGAGTTGTAGTTTCTAACTATTCGACTCGTCGGTTTCTTCCGCGCCGATTTAAGCGAGTCCGATCAAACAAGCTCTTAACCAGTAAACTAAAACTGATACCTCCTTTCCCTTCTATTTAGGCTTTGTATTGCAAAGAAGATACATAGCAAAATCCTCCCATTAAATTAGTCCACTTGCCTTTACTTTCTTTTGTCCTTTTTTTTTCTTTCTTTTCTCTTTCTCTTTCCTCACACTAGTTGTATAAGAAAGACAGCTTGAAACCCATGTTATGTTATCTCACTTTCTTTGTCTAACACAATTTCCTTATCACACACACAACAAAAAAAAGTCTCTTCAATTCCTTTTGTATTTAGTTTTTTTTTTTTTTTCGTTTGCATTCAGAACATTCCTTGCTTTTTAATTGAAACCATCTTAATATCTTATATATATATATATATATACAATACAAATTACAAAACAATTCAAGAAAAGAAAATGAAGATACAGTGTGATGTGTGTGAGAAGAAGGAAGCAAAAGTGTATTGTGGAGCAGATGAAGCTGCACTTTGTGAAGGATGTGATTATAAAGTTCACCATGCTAATAAGCTTGCTACCAAACATCTTCGTTCTTCTCTTCTTCTTCCTTCTTTCACTGATTCTCCTCTCTGTGACGTTTGCCAAGTAATTTTATTCTCTCTCTCTCTCTCTCTCTCTTTTTTCTTCTCTATTCAATATAAGTACATTCATTAATTACTCAGATTAGTATAATATATCTTATGTTCAAGATATATTCTTGATTTATAATTGATTTTAATTAAGATTATGGCCTTTTTTTTTGGCAAATTAGCAACATAACTGGGTTAGATTAGACGTTTAAAATGAAATATCCTCACTCTGTGACAAATTACTTGCTACAATTTTCTTATTTGGATGTTCCAAAATATTCTACATTTCTTTTTATAGTCTATGGGCCCCACATATATTTTACATTTTTACCCTTTTTTGTCATTTTTATTCTCTTTAAGCCAACCAATTTCTTCCACTTAACTTTACCAATGGTGGGCCCACATGAAAATTAGTTTGCATAAAAATTTGTTCCAAAATGAAATATAGCATGTAAAATGAGACGAGGGAGTATCATGTGTTTGAGAAGATCTAACATAACTTTTAACTAAAAAAATTGTAACTTTATATCATAAATCTTCAACCTTTAATGTAACACTACCAAAAAAACCTAATCAGTTACAAAAAAAAAAAAAGGTCTTGAGAAAATTTGTTTCTATACCTAAAAAAGAGACGACTTTGATAAGAAAATTTAAAATTTTGTCTCAAAATGAAATGTCCATGCTAAATTAAGAATTAAAATTTATTTAGAGACAGGAATTTTCCTTTTATATTTCAAATTTGAGATTGTTTTATGTCTAATTTAAAATCTATTACTATATCACTATAAATTTATAATATACTTGGTTAAGTTTTATACAAAAAGCACTAGTTATATATTCAAAAGTTACAATTTTTAAACAAAAAGTTGTCCAGATAGACTCCAGACTATCAAATTGTCTAATAAAAGACTTGTTAAAAGTGAAAATATTAAATTAAACTAAACAATAGTTACACATATTAATTTGTGATTTTTTTTAACCCAATATTAAAGGTTTATCTAGGATTATTAGCAAGATACATTATCATTACGTAATCAAGTTACTAATCAATGTGAACATGAACTTTGTATATAATTACAGGAGAAAAGGGCATTCTTGTTCTGCAAAGAAGACAGAGCAATATTATGCAGAGAGTGTGACATTCAAATACATAAAACAAATGAACACACACAAAACCATCATAGATTTCTTTTAACTGGTGTTAAAATCTCATCTTCTACTGAAACTTACCCTGCTTCTTCATCATCTTGCTCTTCTGAGCCTAATTACCCCAATTCATCAATTCATACTAAATCATCATCAGTTAGTACTAGCTCTAATTATGATCATGATCAAATGTTTAACCAAAATTATTATTATTCAAATATAAATAACATAATCCCATCATCATTAAGTAATCATAATCAAGATAATTGTATGAGTAACACCATTTCAGAGTACCCTATTGAGACCTCCATATCTGGTTGGAAACTTGAAGATTTGCTTGATTCTTCCTCTGCTTCAAATAACTTCTTTAAGGTAATTTTTCCTTGCATTTTTATTTTATTTTTTTAATTTGCACTAATTTTTATTTTATTTTATTTTTTAACTATAGTATAGGTTCATGCATTTTATTTTATAAAATTCCTGTTAAAACTTCCTAAACAAGAAAAGGGAATTCCTAAATCTTTCTGGTAAATTCATTGATGCAAGTAATTCTTTAGTCAATTTTAGCACAAATTAGGTAGAGTAAATTGTATTGTGGGCCAAAAAAACTCCAATTTTCTTGGTTTATACTTTATAGAAAGTGCTCGTTTACATTAGCTGAATAGAGATGAACTGAACTGTATTAATTGAACTTAATAGAGATGAACTGAACTGAACTGAATATAATCTGAAGTAAACAAGCCCAAAGATCTTTTAGGCTGTGTTTGGTTCACAAATCTAACGATACTCTCTCCATCCCAAATGAAATGTTCTATGTTGACCTAAAAATTTTCACAATTATGATTAAATGGAGCATTTATTTTGGGATGCATGGAGTATAGATTTAGAATTAGTTGTTTATAAAACTAGAACGTTATAGGGTTAGACGGACTTAGAACTTTATTTTTGACGTTAAATGTTTGATTTTTCTTTAGAAATGAAAATAATCCTTTCATTTGATTAGATGTTATGAATCAGCCACCATTGATCCTCATTTAAGTTTCTAAAACCCACAAAATGTAACTTTGACTTATGAGATTTAAAATGATAGAATGCTAGACAAAACATTAAGATGAATTTTACCCATTTGAAACCCATATCTTATACGAAGTACTACATGTGTCCGTATTATTTGCAACAATTACACATCTTTACTCTCTACATTAATCGTTGCAATAATGTAAAACTTATCTAGTAATGGTACCTAATTCTTGCAAACAAATCACCTCTTTTATAGGAGGTACATCTTTTTGAAGCTAGGCATTCACTCAATCTATTGAGTCATGAATACATCTGTTCGATATTTCAGGGTCCGTTTACTAGAGCGAAAAATGTTTTCCCTGAAAACAGTTTTCTTATTTTACATCGTTTACTTTGGGTGAAAAAATAAAAGGTAAAACTTTGGGTGAAAACTCATTTTACATCCTATTTGAAACATTTTCTTCTAAAGTTGGGAGTAAAACTTATTTTCCGTGCAAGTAAACAATGGAAAACTTCTATGAAAATGAGTTTTCCAACGTAAAATGTTTTTCATTGAAAATCATTTTACATCGAAAATGTTTTACACCAAAGTAAACGGACCCTCAGTCTTTCATATGCCATAAAATTCAACAAATTCTCATGTGTATGTGTTTGGTTTCAAAATTTTAATGCCTAAAAACTTCTCATTCTTTTAAGCTTAGGGTTTTTAGATTATTCTTATGGTACCGTCTCGCCGATGTAAAAAAAAAAAACTATGTAGGAGAATTGAGAAAGATAAATAGATTACGGGATTATCCCTCTTAATTTTTGAGTAGTGTCAACAATTCGACCATTAAAAACAATACTTTCTTAATCATACAATATTTTAGGTAAATGATAAAGGCACAACTAAAATTGATATGGGCACAACCCATTGTGAGAGCACGTCTTCTTATGCTCCTCTCATAAAAGTTGTGCCCATATCAATTTTAGTTGTGCCAATATCAATTCCCAATATTTTACCAACTTATCAAATTTAGGTCCATTTTTTACAGTCTAAATTTGGTTTATTTATTCATTGTGCTAGAGGTCTAATTATTATCACACGCAAATGGTACAACAGGCCTCGTATGAGAATTTATCATAATTCTCCTAACTATTTGGGGAAAATAAAACTAAAAGCGCAACTAGAGTATAATAATATATACAACTATACAAGTATATGTTTTATGGAGGCATAAGGATATATAGTAGCTCAGTGTTAAGACAAGGTTTGGGAGTGATGTCTTGGGTATAAACTATGTAAGTTTCCTAAAAACAATATTTTATGACAGCATGGATGCACTACCAAATTTTAACTTTTAAGTAATATAAATCTGTGACCGAGAAGAAAAAAAAAGGGTATAGAAAATCTAACACCAATTTTTTTTGTGAATATATGATTTGATATTGGTAATCAGAGTTCAGAGTTTAACACAAACCAACAAATGGAGGAGAGTATGGGTGGATTTGGTTCAGAATATGAATGGGGATTTCATCATCAACTTCGTCATGAAGGACCACTCGTTCCCTCTCATCTACACTGCTAACAGTAACACTCATCATCACTATCTTTTGGAGCCCTTCAATATAATTTTGTAATCATATTTTCTCTCTCCTTTTTTTTCCTTTTCCTTTTTTTTGTTTTTTGAGGATATTTTACCTTTTTTTTGTGGGGGTGGAAGGAAAGCTCATGCAATTGTACATATTGTCTTTTTAATGCGTATGTGTGTGAAAGAGAGAGATTCAAGTTCTATTTCATTTATAAAATCCCTTTAATTTGTTGTAGTATAGTGAGTCAATGAATTATGTCAATAGAGATAGTTGTAATTGCCTCAAAAAATTTCAACGCGAACAAGAAATATTGGGGCTTGTGATCTTGTTCAATTGTGGTGTTTACAACTTGAGTTTGGACTGATTGTCAAAAAAAAAAAAAAAGAGTTTGGACTGTCATCACAGATTTCAATCTATACTTCTGAAGCATATTATGGAGTATAATTTTCCATTACATAAGCTCAACAAAACACTATAGATGTGATCATGGAGGGGTGTCAAGTTCCTCAAAAATGATATACAAAGTATTTAGTAAACATATATATCAAAAGGTAATTTGATGTAATTTGAGTGAAATGTATGTCCAATCATGTGAAAATGGTATTTTGAGAATATATTCCCAACAAAATTACAAAAATGTCATTTAATATAGTTTGATATACTAATTTTTTTAGTGTCCCCGATTCATGTTAAGCTCAAAAGCTAGCAATGAAAGACTGCTGTTGATTCAGAGTTCAAAGAAGCACTTACCTCGGTCCTAGATAAAGAATCATAAAAATAGAGCTTATTTTTTGTTGGCTTGGAATAAGCTAAGCAAATTCTCCTACATAGTACCACGTTTCTACACCAACATAAACATACTCGTATTACATTTAGTCTTTGTTGATTGAGAATTGTATTTGTGGCTACCGCCGTTTTACCAGTTTCTCTGTCCGCGAATCCGCGATAATTAATTCTCATTGACCACATTTTATAGGGACCATTGAATCGATTGGTAAAGGCTCATACACGGAATGTCTTGAAATAATACCAAGGCCTGAGGGATTCAATTAAAATTAACCGAAATTCAGAAGCAAAAAGTTTCCCCCTAACATCATAGGTTTTAGCTAGGGCATTTACAACACCCCCCAAATAAGTCTCATTTACTGGTATCTAAGCAATTCTTCATGTTGCTTACAAAGCATCCTTCTTATCATCAACATGTCACCCTTAATAAGTACAACACCAACATTATTTGATTCCAAATTCTGAGCAACGCCTACCAAGGGAGGTAAAGATGAGATGGTTCGCTAGACACCAAAACTCCAACAGTAATTTAACTAAAAAACGGGTTGATGATTACATATTAGGTTCCAAAAATCATTTCCCAAAAACGTTACATATTAGTTTCCACTTCACGTATGATACTCTAGTATACAGATACAACACTCCCCTTGTTTTTATACAACACTCTCATTTACTGCTATTGGGACCTCAACATGTTTGATGTCTAGTTACTATCAAAGTATGCAACAATTCTAATCCAGGATAGCTTACACACCCTAGATATGGATGTGAAACACATCATCTATTCATCTCAGCCCGTTAGGCAAAGGCACTCAAGCGTTTGGATTGATCTTTGGCCCCATATGTAATCTTAATATTATTCATAAACATAGAGAATCTTCTTTTTTTAGGTAAACATATAATGCTACTGGAAGCAAAAGCAGGTAATAGGAATCAAATAAAGTTGTGGATGCAAGAAATGAGACTAAAGAGATCATATTTTCTATTAGAAAGCTTACGCTGTTGGTTCTCTATACAATAAAAATAAATAAGGTATACATGACATACTGCTGCACATCTAGAAACAACATCGTGCAGAAATCTGCAACCTTTTGATGTACGTTTCTCTCCTTTCCTCACTTCTCCTTCACCCCCATTATGGTTCAAGTTCTTATTTTACAACCCTTTTCAAGGAAAAAAGGGGAAATGCGAGGAACCAATAAAGAAATAGTATGATATTACCTGGGGAAATACATACAAGGCTAACTAACAAAAGAATTTGCACCAGCCATAGGACTGAAAACCAGCAAACACAGGAAAAAAAATGTAAAAAAAAACCCCTGCAAAATCAGGGAAAACAAGATCTACTGTTAATATGAGGTATTTGCAATAACCAAAGAAAATCAAAATAGTAAAATCACATACCAGTTAGTATTTACTGCCTTCAAATTCATGGGTATGACCACCATTGTCATGAAGTGAAAGCGAAGATTCTATCTGCTATATTTGTGCGGCATATTGGACATTCTGAACAAGCCAGTGAACAAGGTTTACACACTGCAAAGATGTCACACCAAAAGTTGCTATTTTTTTCGAAATAAAATTGGCATGAATTATTTTCAGCAAATAAAACTTAGCAGGAAGGCTTACAACAAAAATGTCGGCAAGGAAGAAGTATTGCAGTTGTAGGTGACTCGTAACAAACTTTGCAAAGATGGGAATTAGCTTCTCCATTTCCCATGTGCTTTTCTTTCTCCTTCATCTCTTGCATTCTTGCCTATAAAAAAACAATACAACAGTTAAGCCATGTTCTTTAGTACTGAATAATATGATTCGAACTGAAATGAACTAAACAAAATCCTAAATTCAACAAGAGCGGAGCTTAAAAGAATCTGTGAAGAATGAAGTTCAAAAGAATAGGGCCTTAATAACCAAAAACAAGTGAAAGCGTTGAATGCACTACAGAGCAAATTAAAAATTTTGCTTACAAACTATTAACTAAATTAACAAAATTGGAAATTCAATCCCACCCCGTGAAGTCCAGGTATTAATTCCAAAATGGTACCAAAACTTCAGCATAAGCAACTAAATTACTCACCTTCAACCGAGCGACCAAAGGCTCCTCGCTGGGAACATCTTGGGTTGCTTTGTTAATCTCCAAAGACTGCGTTTCCTTGAAGTTTGTTTCATTGACATCAACAGACTTTTGTCCATTTAAAATATCCCCATTGACAACATTGTCTTCTGAAAGAGACTCAGGAACAGCTCCTACTTCTTTCTTCAACTTTGCAACAAGCACCCACATATTTGCCAAGTCGTTTTCAAGAGCTGCTTCCCGTCTCTTTGCTTCTTCAACCTTTTTCAGGCATTCCTCTTCTACATATTCTTTGTCAGCCAAAGCAGCTTCAAGAACTGCCTCCCTCTGCTTCCGTGCTTGTAGTTCCATCTTGAGGTCCTCCATATCCAAACTATATGAACCAAATTCATCATAATGACCTCCAGAAGCATCATTTGCACGGCCAGAGAATCGACCTTTTCTTCCATTCTTTATACCATCACCATATTTACGATTTCCACCATTGGCAGACTGAGGGCCTCTGGAATGGTTGAATTCACGAGCAGCCTGCAATTCCTTTTCTAGTTTTGAATTCTGCATTGAAATTTTTGTTACTTCAGCAGCCAAATTCTTCAGCTCAACAGCAGCAGCAGACGCAAGTTCCTTTGCATAAGAAGCTTCTTCTGATAGTTTTTGGTTCTGCACAGACAATCCGCTCTTTTCTTCTAGTAACTGAACATGTTCAAGTTTTAGTTTCTCATTTTCCATCTCCTGTACAGCCAAATAGAAAAAGCAGTAAATGTCAAGGTTCATCAACTGAAGATGCATGGTTCACAAATTATTTTCCACTAATGCCAAGTTGAAACTACAGCATGCAAGTTTCTAATAAACTCCTAATCAAATAAATTGAGGTAGAGACATACAAAAGGATCGATAGGGAGCTATCACAAAGCAAATAAATATGATGGCTGCCGCTAATAGGCTGAAATTCTAGATTTACAACAGAAAATTTTATCTATAATTGATGATGAGCATTAATTTTAGAAAGTTAATCAAAACCCCAAAAGAAATATGCTCATTGACCGACATAATTCCTGGCAATGCCTGCATTAATAATGTATGTCACAAGCTCACAACTACAGTATCCATCACATCCCTAATCAAAATAAAGAGGATGAAACCATCACCGGACAAAAAAACTACATGATATCTGATAGTTTTACTTAACTGAACAAAATTCTAGATAAATAATTACAAAGAAAGTGCATCAGGGAAAGCATCACCGAGAAAGATCTTAGGAATTTGGTAACATATCTAATAATTTTCAAAACTCAGCATTTTGTACAAAGCGCACTTGAAAACCAAATAAAGAAATAGGCTGCCAGACAATTTGAGATCCACTTTCGTAACTTCATTTACAGTGTTAAATTAAGCCAATGAATGATGGAAAATAATTCACCTGTGATTGAACTTTCTTCTTTAACTCCTCGGTATAGTCATCAGTCGTGGATTCAGAAGGCAGAGACAACTCACCACCCATTGAAACAAGCTGCTTCTCCAGGGCACTTATTCGTTCATGTAGTTCCCCATTTTCTGCACACTGCCAGAAACAAGGAATACAAGATTCATAAATTGAGATTAAAGAATGTTCTTGTAAGATCTGCACTACTTCCAGCATGAAATCAAAATAAAGAGAATCAAGAATACCTTATTTTGAAGCTGTTCCTGAAGAATCCGATTGTCTGCTGCTTTTATCTGCAAGGGAGGAAGAGTAATGAACAATGCTTCTAATAGGAAGAAAGATGAATTATTTCATTCCTTAATTATTATACTTGTAGTACAATATTACAACAATAAAAAAAGAATGTCATTTTTCATCCATTATTAATTCATGACTAAACAGATCGTATATTCGCATTGCTGATCTTGTTTATTTTTTAATAGCCTATTGCTCGTAGGTCAATTGTTTGCATAGGCCAGCTTATCACCACTTGTTGACAAGAATGGAAAGAAAAAAGACCAAGCAAAAGCAAGTAAGCAACTTGAGAGCAATGGCTTTTAAATTTTAATAAATATGAATCATGGAGATGGTGAAACATGAAAAGAAAAGGGCATAATCATATGGTAACATGCCAACAACCAGGTAGCAGACAGCTTAATGGAGAATAATAGAAGGACAAAGTAGATTTAATGAAAGTACAGAACTGCTGTATCAATGCTTTAGTTTTGACAGAGAATAACAAATTTGGGTATTACGGTATCAATAACTTTTATGTGTTTCAAAAATAAATCTACAGGTGACTGGCTGGCTGCAATTAGTTAGGTAGGACAAATTCACAACCATTCAGATGCAATCATGTAGATTGAAAGCAACACATACCTCTAACTCAAATCCCTTTTGGCTGCATTCGGTTTTCAATCTTGAAACAATCTGTTGACAAGAGAGCAAAGAGATGTCAAGCACAAAGTTGACACAAATGCAGCAAGACAATAGGCATAAACTTAGAGATAGATATGTATTCACTGGGCAGACAGCCAGACAGTATGCCTTCACCCAGCACGAGCCCACTCATAGTCCAACCAGGCATGAAGCATAGGAGGCAGGGAGTGCAGGCCCTCAATCATACACTGGATTGTTTGGGCTTGAGTCCAGCTCACTTTTAAATCAAATTATTATAAGACAAAGTTTTAATAGGCCTAAAGGACCATGCCATGGCTCTGATTCTACAGTTCAAGCAAAGTCAGCACAGCCAAAGTTTTCTTCCCTGACCAGTCCATGAGCCAGGTCCAGGAATTTCCAAACAAGGAACATGCCACACAAACAAGAAGGTGAGAAGATGGGAAACAAAAAAGATAACCTGTTGCATATCAAGCATGGATGCACTAGCTACTGCAGCCTCCCCACCCTGGATAATACGCTGTTCAAGAAGCCTCATCTGCTTCCTCTTTTCTTGGATTTCAAATTCCAAATTACGAACCTGCATTTCAAGAATTATCAAGAAACAAAATAAGAGAATGAAACCAGCATGCAGATGCATTGAAAGGTTTACATGAAATCTTGAATGATCAGAAGATCATGGAAGTATGGAACTGACACAAATTTGATGCATGGCAACCGGAATCCATGACTTATTGACTATAGACTGAAGCACAAAACTAAGATAATTGATAATCTAACTTGAAGCCAATGGAAAACTAAATCTCCTGTGGCCATCTGGGAAAAGGGTTTGATGTATAAACATGTACCCCCTGAAAGCAATGTTAAGAGCTAAGACTGATATTCCACATCTAGCATAGAGCTCAAGCATTAATATTAAATTGATAAAACATGTATAGACTAACAGACAAAAGGAAACCATACTTGACTTTGGGAGGCCTCTGGATCATTTGCAGATTGCTCAACCAAGCGCTTGAGTGTGCTTGTACTGAAAGCAATTTCACCAGCAAGCATCTTCACTTGTTCCACCAGAAGGTCCATCTCATCAGATGCAGTAATATCATCCTGACGCCAAACAAAGATATCAATGCTTGACACTTAAAAGGCAAAAAATGAATCTGAATATTGCGACATAGTAAAATGTTCAAGGCGGCATGGCACAGAAACGGGCGGGATGGCACAGAAACGGAACAGTGTAACATAGAAAATAAGCTGAAGACACTAAACAAAAGTAAATTTCATTAGGAATGTGCCTTTTACTTTTGGTAATGAATTATGTGACATGTGATCTAATAAAATACGTGCAGATTAGTTGACAGCTCAATCACGATGCACTACTATTCGCTTTAACTGCTTTGTGATTGAGCTAATCCAACACTCATATTCTCTTTCAGTTTTCAATTATATTGGAAGAGGGCTTCCCCATCCACAATACCCGTTTATGCAACTCTAAGAGGCCCAAGTGGAAAGATCATCTCTGATCTTTCTGCCCTTTTCCCAGAAAGCCCACCCAGGTAGCTATGTATTTGCGTTGAGTAGTAGTTCAACCATTTTTTTTGCAGAATAAATTAAGGAAATTTCCAAATTGTAATGCCATAACTTTCTAAGAATAAATTAGAGAGGATCTTCTGAGAAGCTTAGGAATATGGTTTGGAAGATTCAAGGCTACCAGGATGAGGAGAGGAATATGATTGAAATCACGTGGCTAACCTATAGAAATACTGAAATAGAAAGATATAAATTCTCTAATGAAAGGCAGAAAATAAAACAAGCCTCACTTGGAGAGAGAAAACTCTAAAAGAGCTGATGAGTGCTGAGTCAGGTACTACAGAGAATATGGATGTATAAAGGAATTGAGAATACACCTGAATTAGCAGAAGTGGGATACTACTAATTATATTACCCTAAAAATCTTGACCTTGTGTGCTTTTCTTTAATTTTATTGCTAAATGTTCAAATTCTTGCTCAAAAATCCCTAAAAAATGGTTTTCTGAACATCAAATTTTCACTAAATGACCTAAAGAGAATAATGACCCTTGCTTGATTGTTTGGCATCTGTTAAAAAAAACGCAATTACAAATCAGAGAAACGTACAGTTGTTAGATTTGAATCACTGATGAATTCATCAGATTGGTTAGATTCCACAAGCACGCTGCCAGCTGCAGAGAGTTCATTGTTCCATTTGCTTGAAGATCTATTGTGATTCTGACCAGAAGGGTCTGGCAGTCCCAATGAGGAGTCTTTATTATTCTCACTATCCTCAAGCTCTGATTTCTGCCATATTAAAAAAAGAAGAAAAAAAAAAATCAATAAAGATGCAGTATTGACCGAGGACCTTTTCTAAGCCACTTTATTATACTTTAAGAGCAAGTGAGCAACAATAACTTCTTGTTTCTCCCTTCTTTCCTTATGCTAGAAGCCATGATAATGAAAAAAAATGGCTTAATGACTTACTGGGTGGCGATTGCATAAAAATGACCAGGACATTAAGAAAACTTTTGAAGATAGGAAAAACAAAACAGTGTACTAAAGCTTACTACATCCGAGTGGTTCCTTTGGTGAACAGCAACATCACCCAAATATGTGGGAATAGTGTTTTTTGAGGAAACCAGTATTAATTTAGTCAGCCTCTGTATTCTGCTCATGAGAGCAGCCTTTGCTTCTTCTTCTTCTTCTAACCTTGATTGCATTTTAACTTGGCCTTCTTCCAACTGCAACCAATAGCAGGTAGGCAGGTATGACGTATGAGCAAAAGAGCAGATGAATTAAACTAAGTCAAATTTATATGGATAATAGCTTAGATTTGTTGAATATAAGCTTGAGCAAATTTCAAACAAGTAAAATCTGAGAATTAAGTCGTTAAAAAGAATATATATATATATATAGTAACTGCAATATGAGAAAGAACCTTTTGCTTTAAGGTCAAAATCTCCTCGTGACTAACTCCAACAAGCATTCCTCTCCGCATCTGATCAAGTTCTTCCTTAAGAGTTGAAATTTCTCGCTGATACTTTTTGATTAAGGACTTCTCATCAATGATCTGGATAACATAAGGTTTCATAACATAAATTAGTAAACGTTTAGCTATTCAGAATACTTAAGTTAACAAAAAAGAAAAGCACACCTTATTACGAGAAGCAAATATCTCCACACGCTTTGCCCTACTAGCAAATTTTAGAGTATTATGAGTCTCTTCCATGTTACTAGATGCGGGTGTAACCGTGCATATAAGCTGCAGAATCCAAACAAATAACAAATGCAGAATAAGAAATAGCAAAAGCTGCAAAATAAAAATTTTAAAAAAAAAAACAAAGATAATAAACAGATTGTGCCATAGCAAGGGTTTTTATTATTGCACAGCAATGTAGCAATGAAAACATTTATCAAAATCAAGAAGTCAAGAACACAACAATAAATTGTCCAGAACTTTGTTCATCCTCACCACTCAAAACGATAATTCTAGAAAAAAATATTGTGCATCCAGAATAAATTTCATCTACTAAACTTACAGAAACATGTCCACGACCGCTAAGAGAGGACTGTAGAAGGCGGGTAAGTTTAGAATCTCTGTATGGTATATGAGATGCTTTCCCTTCACTGAGTTTGCCAATGACCTTCATATCAAACGTAATAATTAAAAAGAAAACATAAGGAAATAAACAAGATTAGAGAAAACCTTGCACAGTGGCATGGTAATAAACTTGCAATACATGCTTATTTGGGATAAAACAGATAAATCAACGATGCACTTACAGTTCCAAGCGTCAAAAGACTCTTGTTAATATATGATCCTTCTTTTCTTCGTATCCCTGTGGTTTCTGTTTTGGAGCTCTCAGATCCAGCTAAGTCAATCAGATTCTGCAAATTTATAAATATGACATAAATATATCTGACACAGCAAAATTCATAAACCAAATTCTAGTTCAGATAAGTACCAGCTGTGAGAATACTACTCCATCATAATCATCACCATGGGCACTGCTCTCTATCATCTAAAATGTGCATTTAAAGATCAGTATATGGGATATAACCAAGAAAAGTTCAGAAAGAAGGATCGCACAATAGACTGTAAGAATCAGTAGGAGATAGACAAAGGAGAGTACACTAATCTGCAGTGCGTGTACAAAACTAAGATCCCATACACTAGTAGCTATCTCTGAAATTACACATGACAATTTAGCTTCTAACATCTAAAACCAATTAAGACAGCTTTATAATCCTAATAAAACTGATAAAACAATATTTTCTCTAATCTTATCAACTTTGAGATTCCATGTGAATGCCAATATTAATTTTTTTTAGCACTTTACCGCCCAGCTGACAGAACGGTTCGAGATTCCATATGCAATGCCAATATTAAAATTTCTTACTCAATAAACTGATAATAGAAGATGCATTTTGATCCAAACATTTAGCACTTTCGAAGCTCCACAGTTCACATGCAGAGCCAAAATGACAGAGTTGTTACACTCTGCCATTGGAAATTTTACAAACATTGCATGATAAAAAGCTTCAAACATAATCTCAAGAACTTGAGTAAAAAAAACCTTTACAAATTTTTCATGCTGTATATAAGGCTAGATGATACACACCCACAAAAAAAGGCCAAAAAAATATCAAAATATGAAGAATCCAGAATCCCTTATATTACATGTATTTAAATGTATATGTCTCAAACAGTCAAATGTAAAAGATTCAAGTAGATATACTACATAATGGCGCAGCACCAAAATACTTATAATACTATGAGCAGAACAGAATTAAAAGACCGACAAGAGTACTGAGAAGAAATTCACAAAGAGATGAACTATACCAGTGAAAATATTGTGTGGCTTCGACTACTGAATAGGTTAAAATTGTTAGAACCAACATGTCGATGCTCTGCAGGCATAAAACTGTCTTATTAACATGAAAACTGAAGATTATGGTAACCATGCAAAGCCAAACTCTCAAATATACCTTCCCCAGCAGCAATAAATGATAGTGCATGCCCTGGAGACAAAACAACCTCTTCCTTTACACCTTCAACATAAGTACCCTGAACAACTTTCAAGGTCAAAAAATGTTCCATCACATATGCAGCAATCAACAGCAGGCGAAATACAAACCTGAACATCTTCTCTGACACGCAAATTTTGACCAGTTGGATCAAGCAAATCATTTATAACCTGATACACAGGCATCATATTCAACATAATTATAATTGTTTAAAAAAAAAAAGTCTCACCTAAATATTTGAACCATCAAATGGCAATGATTTAAGAAAATCATATAGATAGGCATCAACAATGGAAAAATGGAAAGCTTTCACATTTCGTAGCCAGAGGCCCATATTGTAAGCCAAAACCGACATACCCGAGAACCAGAACTATATCAAGGTAAAGACTACAAGTATAAAAGTATGTTTAGTGGTTTTACCTCATTATAGATCTCAAGATATGAAACACGAAGCAGGAACTCTCTTCCAGGAGTCTGAACCAAACGTACAGTAAATCAGCCACGACTCATTAAACCCGGACAAAAAGAATGTTGCAGGCGCACACAATAACACATATAATCCAACATGTGTTCTTTGCAAATGAAAGAGACATCTTCAAAAACATTTCAAAAAATAATGAAAAGAACCATTCAAATGATATGCTTGATAGACCAACTTATATAGTACGTGAGCTTACTTCCTGTATGATACTGAAGACATCTTTAATTGCCAGTGGTATGATACCCGGATAATTTTGATCCCCCTGTTAAGATCAATATGAAACAACACAGTCAATAACACTAGCCCATTAATTTCCAGATTGAGAACAGGCAATACAAGACATCAGTTACTGAGATAATGTGATGGAATATTCAACCATGTCATAGCTAGAGGATCAAATATAATGAACTCAAACAGGTAGTTGTAATGTGCTCTAAACAGCAGTAGGACTGGAGCACTTTCACATCTATGGAAATTGCGGCTTCCAGCCATGTAATCTTGCCTTGTTTACTCAGAAGGAACCGTGGCAACAATCAGTTAGATAAGCATACATTTGCTCAACAACAATTCAATCAGGGACTTGCAAAATGCCACTTGTTTAGCATGCTATCATACAGCAGCTACTGGAATATCAGTGAGAGTATAATTTATTATCATGGCAGAACTATGGTGACAAGGAATTAAGGACAATGGCATTTTACATGGCTACCTATTTAAAAAGGGGGTAACAAGTGTTGCATTAGTCACTCATCTATCACAATAAGTACTCAGCAAGCTAAAGCTATATACCTTTACACCCAACTGCAGCTTATGGCAAATTATGTCAACAACATGCCCATCCTTTAAGACTAAGAGTTCACAACATTGGCATTGGAAGTTGGAACCAACTGTTGTATTAGGCTCAATATTAGGTAAATGGTTTAATATTCAGCGTGGCAACTGCCAAGTCATATTTTTCCAGGTTTCCACAACTTTGTTGTTAAATGAGTGAAAAATTCAGAAAAACTGTTGATTTGGATAGATAATCTTGTTTAAGTCCACAAATATTCGAATAACAAAAAATCTATTGCACATTTGTAGCCAATAAAACACCAACTAGAAGTCTAGATCTGATAAAATTAATTAAATTTTAAACACCAAGTGTTAGCGATCAAAAGCTAATGCTTACGTGCATTGTGTGAGTCTTCCCACTGCTGGTAACACCATAAGCAAAGACAGTACCTGCATGATCAACATTGCATGCTCATATCAATATAGAAATAGAAATGGTTCCGGCTAATTTTGAAGTCGAAAGCTAAGATTAGAACTGCAAATTTATACTACGTAAATTGCAAGATCACAACTGGCCATTTTTCTTTTGTTCAAAACTTAGAATTATAAATGCAAATCCATTTCATTCAAAAAGGATTACATTCTAATCATATATTCATATGTCCTTCAATTTAAAATAACAGATTCAACAAAATTAGGTTACATCATTACCATTAACACCATCCATTGCAGTTTTAACAACTGGCCGAGCTGCGACGTCATAGACTTCCTCCGTCGTTGCATTTGGTCCAAATACCTTATCTGCCATTACCAAATTGACAACAACTCTTAAATACAGCAACGATCATATCAATTAAACATGAACAATCTATCAAATACAATACATAATCTATCACATTAACCTAAAAATAGAAAGATAGATTGATTACCAAATGCATAAGCAGTAGTAGCTGGACTATACTCGCTTCGCACCGTCTTATCACCGTCTGGATACCACGAATTCTCATCTCCTTTCTGATATTCTCTCTCACTACACATTACATTACAAAAAACAACATTCAAATTAGTAAAGATCTAGAAAAATAATCAAATTCAGATCTAACAACCAAAAAAAAAAATTAAGGCGATGGTGAAATCACCTCATAGGACGAAATCGAACAGTAACAGAAATGCTATCAGCGGGTGATCTCGGAGGATCGAACGGTTCAGGAAGCAAGTCATCGGACGGCGAGAAATTAACTGGAGATCGACCGCCATAACTGCGACTAGGAGTCATAGATCTTGAACCTATATTATTATTACCACTACTATAATTATTACCGGTTGAACCGTGAAATGATGATGAAGATGAACTATTGGAGCGAGGAATAAAACGACCGCTAGTGTTCATAAACGACGACGCTGAGGAAGATGATGAGAAAGGACTTGCAGCTCTCCGGTGACTAAACGGTGAACTACTTCTTGCCCTTGACGACATCTACTTACGACGTCGTTTTTGGACTGAAAACCACCAAAACGAAGCAAAGCAATATTGAATTGGAAGTTTTTGGTTCAAAGAATTTTGGAAGTGAGCTTTGAGGAAGAGAAAAAAAAAATGGAGAGAAAAAGAAGAATTTGTCAGAGCTTCCACATGGTCATGGTTGTGTGTCAATGACAAAAAAGGAAGTGCATTTTTGGTTTTTTGTTTAATTTCTTATTTGTTGTTTGTTGTTGGTATTTGAATATTTGAAAACTGGAAATGGAAATTAGTGTTGTTTTGAAGAATAGTTGCAGAAGAGAGAGAAAATTTGATTAAGCAAACAAGGAAAGAGAGAGAAGTTGATGACCAATAACTGGTGACTGGTGAAAGAGGTTGTGAGTAATTGAGGACGACGGTGCAATATTGTCAAATACTATTATTTTTTTTGTTTTTTCTAGTTTCTAGGGACTAAATTCAAATTTTCAAACTGAGGCTGACGTGGAGGGTGATGTGGCGGGAAGGTAAATGAGTAGTATGACCTTCAAAATTACTGTTACGGCTCGTTTGGTAGCCGGTTATAAATCGTGATAATGGCAATAAATTTATCCCTAAATTTAGGAGAAAAATCAAAATCCATTCTCATGGTGGTGCTACATTAGCTCCAATTTTATCTAATTTTCTTCACAAATATTTATTCCCATCAAATACCACCCTCTATAATGGTAATGGATGTGAATAAAAAAATGAGAAGAAAATTTAAGCTTTGGAATGAAAATTTATTTTCCATGAAAATTATAAGGTTCATCCTTAATAAAATTACAATGTAAATTTATTACCATTACCACAATTTGTAATTAATAACCAAACGGGCCGTTAGGACTTGTTTAATTTAGCTTAAATTCAATTTTGCTCTCAATTTCCTTCTCTTATAAAATATTACTTTCATCTGTATTCAGTTCAATTAAGTTCACTTCAACTATATTCAGCTAAAGTAAATGAGCCCTTAATGGGTAAGAAAATCGGAGTCCTTATCAAGCGAGTCGATAATAAGTAGAGGGTTGCTCAATTCATGTTCATTAAGTTTTGAATAGACTTTTTTAATGAGCTGAGCACCCATTGATAACCATAATCCAGCCCTTATCTAAATAGGCTAAGCCTTTTTTATTTCAAAATGGTTGGGCTCTTAAGGGCATTAGCAATAAACAAACTCATTGAAGGTTCGTCAATATGACACATCATCAATTTACAAACCTCTCTTACAATAAATCCCTCAACAACAATATACAAATCTATTCAAGTATTTATATTTGGGACTCACTAGAACAAATATACAACATATAAACCTAGACTACTATTTAGTAACCATTACTATAATAACTCTTGGTAGCAAAACTCAAAAAGTAAACTCAAACCTCTCAACAAACTTATTATTGCTAATTCCCTTAATAGGCTTATACTCAAATGGGTTGGGTAAGGGTTATATAGGGCTCTTAATGGATGAGCATGAATAATGTAGTACTTCACTATTTAGTTATTCATACATTCTTTTACTCCTCACTTTATAGTTGTTTTTTTAAAAAACTTTTTGACTATTCATTTTTTTTTTTAATTAATAGGTCGGGCTTTATGGGCCCTGGCCAACCCGACCCGTTATAACTTTACATTCGGCCCGACTTATTTCGGGCCAATTTATTCTGACCCAGCCTGTTGTACATGACTAGTTTTGAGTCGAAGTGAGTTGATCATCAACTGCTCATTTAGAGATTTATAGCTCTTGAATTTCAAACATTTTTTATTACTATATTTTGGGCTCGTTCTTTTCATATAAAATTTTCTGATCTGATTTGAAAACTTATGAGAATTGGTGAGAAGAAATCTGATCGATCTGATCTGATATAAGTTGAAGATAACACATCCTTTATTTTCTTCATATTGTAGTTTTCTTGCTAGAGTGTATTCGATTTTTTTTATTAATTGCTAAGGTAATCTTATTTTGAAAGATGAAAAATACTACCCCTCCGTCACAAAAAAAAAGTCTCATTTGTTTTTTCGCATATTCCAGCACATAACTTTAAAAATTAATATCTCTAACTATATATACCAAAAAAAATAGAAAAATTATATATTTAGAAAGCATATTTCGAGACGAATCAAACGAGATCACACATGAGTATATATATATTTTTTTGCCTATCATTAAAGAGAGCTAAGTTACGATGTGAATAGTATTTTTAGTCAAAATGGAGCACTTTTTTTGAATAAATGAAGTAATTTTTTTATACATTTATCGAATTTCAACTAATTTGAACGAATATGAACCAATTCAAGTTGAGCTTTGATTGAACTTTAACTGAGTCGAGTTTACAATTTTTCTATAGTCGAGTTTACAATTTTTCTATAGCGGTCATCCTTTAAAACGACCACCACTATGGAGAAATCCTAGCCCTCCAAAATCATTTATTTTACCTTTTCTTTTTTACCTATATTTCTAATTATTAGATTTTCCAAAATTTCATAATTCATTTAAAAATTCATTTTTTATTTTTTCCAATTAATTAAAATTAAAAAAAATTAAATTAATTATGGAAAATATTATAAAATGAATTTTAAAATTAATTATGGAATTTTGGATAATCTAATAATTAGAAAATTGATTTTTTAAAAAAAGGTAAAATAAAATAATTTGGAGGGCCATAATTTAATATGGTATTGCGGTTATTTTTTGGGGGACCGTTGTAGAAGCCCCCTCGAGTTTAAGGCTCCGTTTATTAGAGCGTAAAATTTTTTCCTTGAAAATAGTTTTCCCATTTTACATCGTTTACTTTGGGTGAAAAAATAAAATGTAAAATTTGGAGTGAGAACTCATTTTACACCATAGTGGAAACATTTTCCCCCAAATTTGAGAGTAAAACGTATTTTCCGTACAAGTAAACATTGGAAAACTTTTATGAAAATGAGTTTTCCAATGTAAAATATTTTTCATGAAAAATCATTTTACATCGAAAACGTTTTATACCAAACTAAACGGACTATAAAATTTAAACTGCTTGTGAGTTTCTCTGCTCAATAATCACCCTCATAAAAAAACATAAATTGTGTAAATGATGCAGTAGTAAATTGAGTTTTTATGGGGAGTCTTGCACTTGCAGAAGCGGATCGAGAACGGTAAAAAGTAAAAACAACGCAAGTACACACAGTAAAGGCTGGAGCAAGTAAACATAAACTCAATTCTGTTACTTCCAATGCATACAGAGGGTGAGGTAGATTCACATAATGTGCCTTAATTTTGCTTTAGTGATTTCTACGTTTTCCCGCATAAAAAGATTATTTAAATTTTACTGTAGCCTACCGTGACCCCCACCCCTTTTTGATTATTAATAACTACTCCCTCCGTCCTATTTTACTTGCTACATTTTATTTTGGAACAAATTTTTATGCAAACCAATTTTCATGTGGGTCCACCATTGGTAAAGTTAATTGGAAGAAATTGATTGGCTTAAAGAGGATAAAAATGACAAAAAAGAGGGTAAAAATGTAAAATTTATGTGGGGTCCATAGACTATAAAAGGAAATGTAGCAAATATTTTGGGACATCCAAATAAGGAAATTGTAGCAAGTAATTTGGAACAGAAGAAGTGGTTTTTTTTAATGCATGCAATGTGTGTGATTAATTCGTTAACAACATAGTTTAATAATAAAATTAATAAGTTTGATAAAAAAAAATAAGATTTTTTTAATAAAAAAAATACTCTAGTTTTTTCCCTTTCACTCTTACATAATAAGTATATTACAAATTTAGTAAATAATATATTTCTCTATAAGAATTATTATTTATGAATAAATTTTGATTAATTTTACAATTAATTGTACTTAACAAAAATCAATATGGAAGATTTTATTAGTACATAAATGACAAAACTGTCCCCAACTTGACTAGAAATTAACGATTACAGTATCTCACTATCTCACAGTCTAGCAAATAGAAATTACATCTTTCTATATTATATACTCTGTATTAAAATAGAACTAGGTTTTATGCACGCGCTTTGTACCTATTAGATTCATAGTTGTATGTTTTAATTTTTGTAATTCAATTGATTTTTTAAGATTGAAACTAACTAAGAATTAATAATAATTCATCAAAAAAATGAAAATATATCAAATTTTTAATTATTTTAAAGATTATAACATATATTTTTTTTAAAAAATATACATATTTTGAAGAATATTCATTTGCATAAATATGAAGTGTGAGCTCATTTAGAAGAATTTCAAAATGGAATAAAATTAAATTTAAAATGAATAACTTAAAAAGGAAGTGATGTAAAAAAAAAATCTCATAATTTGAGAGTAATTGAAAAGTTTTATTAAATGTAAATATATTTTTAATATTAATTGTAATTAGAAAACAAAATCAATTTTTTATTTCAAAAAGAAGGAAAAGGAAAATGAAACAATTTTTTTTAAGATGACACATGGCATAATTTTAAAGATGAGATATCCCATGTGTCAAAATTATGTTTTAGGGTGTATTTTAATATATTAGGTATAGATATATTAGGTATAGATGTTGCTGACATCATTATTCTCACCTAATTAAAGATTTAAAGGTGCACATATATGTGTCAATTTTTCAATTAAAGATTTCTCTCTAAAAATGTTTATGAAATCATTTTCTCTCCTTTTTTTTTCTTATTTCTTTTCTTTTCCTTAGTATTTACTCCATTTGTCCATATTTAATTGCTCTAAATTGACTTTGACACTATTTATATCGTTATTTTGACCTTGTTTAATTTGATATAGGTATAAAGGTATTGAAAAATATAGTCATGTGAAATATTGTTTGATTCATCTCGGAACGTACTTTCGAGTAGGGGCATGCTTTTGAACCAAAAACATATATATTAACCTGTTAATTGTGTTAAGTGTGTCATAGGCCTCAATTTTTTTGGGGCGAACGGGACGGGCCATTGATGATTAGGTCTACAACTAGGTAAACCAAACAATGTCCATCTGTACCATATTTGAGTAAGAATTGCAATTTAACTATTTAAGACTGAACAATTATGAGTAGTACTTAATTATTACTCCACATTTAGAAAGAAATTTTTTAATGAATAGATACTCCATTTTGAGAAACATTTTGAATCATATCATTCATATGACACTTCATAGTTCAAATTAAAGGTACCCTTGAATTGATAGAAGAATTCAATCACTTTTTTCCCAATTCAACTGATATGAGCAAAACAATATAAACCAAGATCAATATTAACAATTTAACATTGATATGTTTGCACTGTCTTTAACATTGTCCCACTTGTGAACTTAGTGAATTGTATTCTACAAGTGTATTGGTGCAAGCAATTTATGTGTTGACTGTATACACACTTTATGCTTCGCCACTTCGGTGCATGTGATATATTTTCTGTGTCTTAAATGGTTTGTTATGTCATAATTTTAGATAAAAATTGGAAGAAAATTTAACCATGAAGTTTTTTTTACTATATACTCTGTATAAAAGAAGAAAAAAAAATATTCAGATAATATCTTGTTATATTTGTTTAAATGTTTAGTTTTTAAAATCATTTATGATTAGTTTAAATAAAAAACACAATGATAGATACACAAAATTTGATATTTAAACAAGTGAAGTGGTAATTATGTAAAAAATAAATGTAATAAACATTATTTAACCAAATACGAAAATTTATGCAAAGAAAAGAGGACATAGTAATACAATATTCATTTTAACAGTAGAGGCACATTTCATCGATTAAGTATTCAAATTTTTACAAATATTTTTATTAAACACCTCATTCATAATTGACACCATAAGGAAAACGATTAATTGAAAAGATAAATTAATATATGTATGTAGGATTATGGATTTAATTAGGAAGAATAAGTCGAATAAAAATTATGATGTGAGCTAAAATTTTTAAGCGTTATAATTTTGGGTTTTGCATAAATAAGTTGAGTACTAAAAAAATGATACAAAAAATATGGATGAGATCATGTAAATAGAAAAGCTAATTTAAAATGAACAAAAACATGTTTTGTTCATTGTAACAAATGAATATTGAAATTGTATTTATTTTAACAAAATAGATAAACAAAACAAATAAAAAATCAAAGAGGTGGAGCCCCACAAAAAAGGGCCCGGAGCCGATACTCATAGTGCTCCCCTCATGAGCCGACTCTGAGTGTTTATAAGTCCTGCAAAATAATTATTGACAAACCTTGATACATTAAGTTGTAACGATTGATTTCATCTGATTTTAGCTTAAAATAAAATATAATAAGTTCTAATATTTTTAGATTAGCAAAATCAAAAATAATAATTAATGAGTTCAAATAAGTTTTGTTCGGGTGTTTGTTTAGGGGGAGGTGATTTCCGAACTTTCCACACCCCTCATATCTCACACAAAACTCGTATAAACGCATGTTTGTATTGAAAATATGGAGTGCAAGTTTATTTTTGGGAGTACGAACACCAATTTCCTGTTTAGGGGGTTACGAGTAGACCTTATCATTGGACGGGTCGGATTGTGTCAGGCCGGTTTGGGTCAGATCATGGTCATGATTGGCTTAAAGGGGCAATGAATACTATTTGGGTTTTGGCAACAATATAATTACCGACTACGGTTCATAAATAAAAATATAAAAAAAATGTTATTGACTAGATAATTCAATTTTTGAAAATCGTGATCCGGATCTAATCCGATATTGGGTAGTGGGTACCCGTTTTGTTTTAAAACCGGATCAAATATTTGATTTTTCTGTTAAAAAACCGAATACCAAATCGCAAATCGAATATGATTTTTTGCTCAACCTTACAACGCGCCTTACTTTTTTTTTTTAATACGATAATGTGTGAGATACAACGCCCTACTGCAGGTCAACCGACCCAATTTTAGCCAACACACGCATCTGTAAAGAGATAATAAGAAATTATCGCAAATGCGTGCGGTAAAAATCAAACACAATATCTTATATCTGAAATTCTGAAGTCATAACCATTGGGCTATAATTTCATCCTCAACCTTACTGGAGTTACAGCCTTACTAGTTACGAGTATTACGACTAAGAAAAAGGAAGGGCAAAGAGGACGAGAGGAGAGATCGTATTTCACGTGAGGAGTGGTTGGCTTTCGGAACATTGAACCCCTTTTTGCACATGATACAGGCAGCATACCACTTCCTCAAGTTAGGATCATTTTTGGGGCCCTTTTGCAATTAATTAGACCACACTCTTAAGTCATTTTTATTTTTTTATACATTATACTCCAAACGTGATCCTCTAATCATCAACGAAAGTTGGAAACAGGCATTACCAATTTTATTTTGCTCCATGTTTAAACATTAAGATTTTTGTTACTCTTTTTTTTTTTTTTCAAAGTCTTGTACATTTACTATTTGAGTGAAAAATGGAGTATTATAATGAGTGTTAGATAAAAAATAAAAAAAAATTGGAGAGAGAATTTGTAAAAGGAAAAAAGTCAATGAAAGTGATAAGACTATTTTAATAAAAAGTACTAGTAAAAGTATGTCTTAAATTGAAATAAAGTACAGTAACGGTCCATTTGGTAGCCGGTTATAAATGATAGTAATGAGAATGAATTTATACCTAAATTTGAAAGGGAAATCAAAATTCATTCTCATAGTGGTGCTACCTTAGCTCCAATTTATCTAATTTTCTTCACAAATATTCATTCCCATGAAATACCACCCTTCCCCAATGGTAATGGATGGGAGAGAAAAATGAGAAGAAAATTAAAGCTTGAGAATGAAAATTTGTTTTTCATGGAGATTATAACAAAATTACACTATAAATTCATTACCATTACCATAATTTATTACCAACAACCAAACAGGTCGTCGTAAGTACAATGTACAAAACTTTTAGGAATGTCCATTTGGAGAAATTGTATATAATTTTGAGCTGAAGAAAGAAGGGAGTATTTTCATCAAATTGAAGATTTGTTATTTTCTAACTTATTTTTCTTTTCTTTATCCTACGAAATGCAAATAAAAGGTTGTGTTTGGTTTACACTTCCATAAGAATTCTATATTCCCACAGGAATTAATTCCTCCAACATGTAGAAAATCTCTCACAATGATCTCCTTCATAAGTTGCATTTCCCGTGGGATTTATAAATTCTCATGTGTCAACCAAACACATACATAACATTTCATAGGAAATTTACAAGGGAAATAAATTCCCATGAATAAAAAATTCTTGTGGTAAATTATTTCCTACGTTAACCAAACGACACCTAAGTATCCATAGCTTGTTCGACCGTACTTTTATAAGAATTGAGACGGCTAACCTTATTTGTACTTATTTTAGAATTAGCTAGGTGAAAAAAGATAGCGCAGGTTATTTTGCCCCTTTAAGTTATTTTATTTTATAAGAACAAAAAATTACCAAATGAGGTATTAAAACCCCCAACAACTTAGTACTTTTGTCAAAACCCCCAACAACTCCAATAATTAAAAACAACCCCCAAAACCTTCAAAATCCTTTTATTAAAACCCCAAAATCTCCAGCCGTTAACAAAATCACCCCGAAAAGCTAACACCGTTAATTTTTTTTGTTAAAACCGTTAACTTTAACGGTTAGTGGGGTGGAGTCCACTCAATGTTTATAAATTAAATCAAATTAAATTGTTATTAATTACTAATTATGATAATAATAATAAATAATAATAATAATAATAATAATAAATAAATAAATAAAGTTCAATTAAATTAAAAAAAAAAAACCACCCACCAGCACCACCGCCACCCTTTCCACCTCCCCCACTCCCTGGCCACCTCCTGCCACCCCCACCCCCCAGTCAGATCCACCACTAGGGTCGCCGACCTCCGGCGACCTTTCCCCAGCCCCGACCCTTAGCCACCGTAACTCCCCTCCCCCGCCGGCCCTAAATCCTAACCTTTCTAACCACCCCTATTCGGCCCTCCCCACCTTAATCCAAATCATCCCCGGCCTTCGCCGTTCCCCGCCGACCACCCCCTGCCCCTCACCCTCCACCAAAATCTACCGCGACACCACCAATTCGAAAATAAATCACCAAATCAAACCCCCCATAACCCATCAATTCGAAAACCCCAACTCAATTGAGGGTGTTTCGATTGGGGTGGGGTGGTTAGGGAACGTCGAAATAGGGGTGGGGGTTGTTGGCTGGGTTCTACGGGGGTGGTTGTGCTGGGGTTCAGATCGAAAGGGGAAGGGAAAGGGTGGGTGGCGGTGGGGGTGGGATGATGATGATGAAGGTGAGGTGGTGACGATGATGATGATGATGAAGGTGGGTTGATGATGAAGGGTGGGATGATGATTAATGATGAATCTGGGATGATGATGTAGGGGTGGATTGTAGAAATCGTGGGATGATGATGAAGGGTAGCAATTTTTTGATTTTTTTTTAATTATGATTTTTATTTAATTTCTAATATAGAGTGGGCTCAATCCTTAAATATTCATATTTAACGGTGTTAGACTAAGTTAGTAACATTGTTAGCTTTTGGGGGTGATTTTGTTAACGGTTGGAGATTTTGGAGGTTTAATAAAAAGATTTTGAAAGCTTTGGGGATGTTTTTAATTATTGGAGTTTTGGGGGGTTTTGACAAAAGTACCCCAAGTTCTTGGGGGTTGTTTATAAAAAATCCTTTTTAAATATATAATTTGTTTTACTATAAATTTAAAGATATTTAACAATAAATAAAAATAGATAAAAATATCTTATCCCATTTGTTTCCAATAACCAATTGATAAATTAGATAAGTTAACTACACACGTGAGGTGTTAACTTACTACTAATACAAGATAGCTAAGTAAATTAGAATAATGGATGATGCTTTGACCATATTAAGAAAATAATACTATTTCAATGATTTTTCTTCCTTACCTCTATTATTTATTTTCCATTGTGTAAGTTATATATTTTAAACAAAATTATATTAATTAATTAGCAAGGTGGTTGATTACACTTCACCTAAATCTTTGTGGCCCACAATAATGTAGAAAGGTGAGACCTAATAATTCTTTTATTAAAACCTTTCATAAAAAATGCAATTTTATTTAAAATCAACCACCTACTTCCAAATCCATGATCTATTATGGGACCAAAATGATGTGATAGTTGGTCTATCATTGTTAGTTTGTTCAATTTCACTCTGAATTTTAATTAATCATCCAATCACTCTACTAATAATTTGGGGTAATCAACTAATTAAGTATTGATTAATACAAGTACCTAGCAAAAGATTAGACCAAACCAACCTAGAAATTTTGTCCCTGCTGAGCAAGTCTTTTGAATTTTACTCCTTGCACTAGAGTATCTAGTTCATCACCTAGGGAAGATAAATTAATCATTTTTATTACATCAATTTTTCCTCTATGAAATTAACATAACTAGCATTTGATTTATCTAGAAAAACCTATAGCATTTATCCACATTAATAATTGCTATCGGGAGGCTAATCAAGCTACCGATCACATAGGTCATGAAGACCATAAGCATCTTATACTAGCTAACTGATTTAATTCTCTTAACTCTATATCTTTTCCTTAATACTAAGGAAATATAGCTTGTACTGTGTTGGTTTTTTGAGATAAATTAGACGGAGTTTCTTGCCTTATTAGAAAAAAAAATCCATAAATATTGATTTTGAGCGGAGTATTGTTTTTGTTTTGGTTGTTTTTCCATAAATCCATGCTTTCAATTTTGAGTAATTGTAAGCTACAAGCTCAACCATTGTGGAAAAATTGAACTTGTAGCTTGCACCAACCTTGTAGCTCAATAAAGCTACAAGGTTTTTGGGCCCAATTTTTTTTTTTTTATTTTAAATTTTGCATTTTAAAAAAGTATATACGAGTATGTTATATTAAAAAATCATATTGAAATATTAAAAATAGCTCAAATTTATATTAAGCTCCAAAGCTACAATGATTGTAACTTGCTATTATGGGTGATTGTAGCTTGAAAATATGTAGCTATAAAAACGACATGCCGAACAAACCTATAAGATTTGTAGCTCATCATTGTGGATGCTCTTATACTACATCCGGAACAATTTATTTGAAACAATTTGACATTTTTTCCTTCTACACTATATCAAATCGGTGCAAATAAATTGATACGAAGGTAATATCGCGATCCATTTCATTATCAACTTTAAATCTAAAATTCATCATAAACATCCAAAATCTACACCCCCTTGGCCCCACCCCTAAGAAAAAAACAAGTAAAGATCTTCTCCATTTCCTAAATCAATGGTTAAGGGTTGTATGAAGAGAGAAATGTAGAGGATTTTTACATTATTTATTTTAATGCTAAATGAGGTGTCAAAATCTTATGATAGGGAATAGAAGGAAAGAAATGGAAAAGATCCTAATTCGAAAAAACCTCTGAATAAAATTAGTTGTCAAAAAATACCCCTGCATAACATATTAATGACAAAAATTCGATCATTTTGCACGCACTTTAAGGTAATGATTTAAAGTTGTAGATGATAAAATTAATCAAATTTTTTTTAATACAAGTAATAATAAGATTAAGATCATAAGTTACTAGTCTTAAAGTTATTTTTGATCAATTTATTTGTTTGCACCCTTAAATCGCTTTCTTAAAATGCGTGTGATCTGAAATAAATTGTTGTCATTAATGCGTTACCGTTACGGATAGAGTTAGTAGTAAAAAAAACCTTAAATATGAAGGAGTAATCTCGTTATTAGTTGCTCATTGCTTAACCCCCCCTATATGGCCGTGTTTGTCTGTTACTCAACCCCCATCAAAACTCATTCATATGTAAAATATTCGCACATAGGAAGAGTACAAGCAAAGAATAGCTCGAAAAAACTACTCATTAATTTAGCACCTCTCTTTTTCACGGCTTTCTTTTTTAATTTTCCTTCTTTATTGTCACCCCTTTTAATTTATTCCCCCTACTAGGGTGGTCCTTCCTTTTTCTCACCTCTCATTTTTCTTTTTTTCGTTGTAATAATGGATATATCATATATATAGATAAATGATAGTAGGTTAAGGGCTTAAGGCTCGATCCTTACTCGTGGTTATTATTGGCTTAATTTTATATGATTAGTGAATACTTTTCACCTGAAAGAATTAAAATTCTTATTATAAAATGAAGTGTACGTGTGTTTGGATGTAGTTTTTATGAATTTCAACTATTACCATATACATATACATATACATATACATATACATATACTGGTGTTTGACAAAATAGCAGCGGTCTATGAGTAAAATCTTTTAGCTTTTGAAGTAGAGATGTAATATATATATACTGATTATACTCTGTTTTATTAACCTTTTGCCCAAAACTACTAATTAATATCTTTTTTAAAATGTCCTTTTTTTAAAACATCAATATTATATCGTGACTTTAACAGCTACATCCAACAACTACTAGCTAGTCTACAACTACATATACTCTCATAGTTGACAACTACTTCTACAACTTTTACCAAATAAACACACTCGACAACTTCCATATTGTGATAACGCGTCAACTTCCTCTTTTATATAAAGTATTTCATTTAGTAAATTGTTAAATATCGTCCACAAATTATATAATTTCTAATATTATAATTGTAATTTTATATAAGTAATCAATTAAATTTAGTATTAGTTATAATTGTGAGTTTAAAAGCCTAAAGAGTGAAATTAAAATATTTTGGATAAAATTAAAAAAGCACATATTGTGTGATAGTAAATAATTTTCAGACGAAGTTTAGCAACACCCTTCATTTATCCCTATATTATTTTTTTTGACGATATATCTATCTATATTAATTAAATATTGGTTTGTGAGCATTTTTCTGTACAACAATAAAATAATAGAAATCTACCATACTATTGACTGACTATTGAGATCTAAGACTGCAAAGTTTAGTTGTGCATGTCACTAGTTGCTTCTCATTTCGTCTGCTTTCAGCACGTGCTACGCATAAATACACTACTGGTGCACGTGCCAGGGGCTTCTTTTTCTTTTTTTACGGAGTAATTGCAAAGTGGTTTCTACACGTTTCATCCTTTTGTTGAGTTGGGCATGGTTTGGGCTAGCACAACGACCAACTATGAACTATTGAACTATATATATGAAGTCGTTAGTGACACAACATGACAAAAGATATATGCTGATGGATCGATCGTGGGTTGTAAACTTGTAATTGTCTACTGTATTCCGTGTTCGACACCGACACCAAATTACACTGAGGAAGTACATACATACCGACACCGACACCGACACCGATGTAATTGTCTACTGTATTCCGACACCGACACTGAGGAAGTACTTACATACCTCCAATATGTTGTATTCCGTGTTCGACACCGACACACGTTGGGCATACGTACCCGCACTGAACTAATTAATGAAGCTTACTCAAGTACCCGAGTTATTTTTTTCGCTTTAATTGTTTGTGTTTTTTAGGTTTTGAATAATTTATATAGTTATTAACCATATTATCATCACCAACTTTGATATTTACCTCAATGTTTTATTGAAAATATGTTGAAATTTATAGATTCTCTTATTGTTTTATTTCACGTACTCGTATCCTCAATTTTTTTAGTGACGTTTTTTTGTACCCGTACCAATATATTCATTTTAGTGCAACCTAGGTAAATGTGCGGCTTTGACAATATTTTAAAATTTTGTTACGAGTCTTACAAGAGCACAATAGATTGAGCAGCACATTAACAAAATTTGCAAGAGAAAACATGAAACATAGGTCGGGTACTCAGGCGGTGTAGGAGTCTTAGTTTCTAGAAATAATTATATATGGTCCATTGGTCTCACTAGTCACTTGTATGATATTTTTTTGGTTTTTTTATAGGCACGACCCAGTAAGATATGAGTCATGTAGACTTGACAAGTGGGTCGTCCTTGGAGGGCTCGTGCCCAACTTCATCAATTGACCATAAAAGTTGATTTATGAAGATATAATTTGTAATTAATGACAATGATGACTATTATATGAGGTACTCATAATCTCCTTATGAGCCTAGTAATGAGATACAAACACACCAATAAGTATTAATGATGCATGATGGTTTGTTTCAATCATATATTATATTGTATACATGCATTATCAACTCTGTCCATCCACCTTAACATCTAAATTACATATCTCATTTATTAATATTGAGGTATATATATACAAGCAATTAGTGTTTTCCGTAGAGCAAACCCTAGTCTAGAATATTTCTAAATATGTTAGGGGTATAATAGTCTGGGCATTCACTATAACAATATTTTGTAACAGTATGTCAATATCTTTGTCTAAAAAAAAATAGTATGTCAGTATTAATTATTTTTTTTAACCCATATGTAAATGCAAACCAAATTCTACTTCATTTACCCTTTGTTTTGCATATTTATTAATGCAATTATAAATATTAGGTTGATCAGTATTTGAGACTTGAAGTAGTGATAGAGTGATCAGTATTTGAGTCCAAGACATTCCATCAATTCTTTTTAATTGTTCCAAACACTTGACTAAACGAACATCGAGGTTTGTTCTTCGGCATATTTGGAGGTCAGTTTAGCGGCATGCATGTTTCACCCGTACATCACCTGACTAAACTGACTGAATTGATTAAACTGAACTAAATTTAGGGTGCGTTCTCTTCACCTTAAAAAAATAAGTTTCAGGTTTAATAAGTTCAGATAAGTTCCAATAAGTTATATCAGGTCTAATAAGTTCAATAAGTTCTAATAAGTTCCAATAAGGTCCAATAAGTTGCAATAAGGTCCAATAAGTTCCAATAAGGTCTAATAAGTTCCAATAAGGTTTAATAAGTTTCAATCAGGTCTAATAAGTTCTAATAAGTTCCAATCAGGTCTAATAAGTTCAAATCAGGTCTAGATTATTATTTTTAATTATTGATCAAATAAAATTAATTAAATTAATAATTAACTTAAAGCACTCTTACACAACATAAACCAATTTTATTTTATCATTCTTGTTTTATAATTTTTTAGAGAAACCAATCAGAGTTAGATTGAATTAAACTATTTTTTTATATTATAAAATAAAACTTATTTTTTATTTTGGGTTTGATTTAATTTTGGTCCAAATTAAACTTTACCCATCCTCCATATTATTATTACTAATTTTGGTCCAAATTAAACTTTACCCATCATCCATATTATTATTATTCAATCCGTTCTAGTTTGTTAATTTTATTACAAGTGAATTAAGAAAAATTAAATATGTAGATAAGTTGTTATTGAAATTGATAATATTAATAATGGGTTTGAAAAAAGATATACTAATTATTATTACCTTCTTGAACCTAATTCAACAATAAAAAAAAAAACATAGGTTCAAATGTATAGAATATTATCATCATCATCATCATTATTATTATTATTATTATTATTATAATTAATTTATTTTATTTAATCATATAAAATGCGTTCCAATAAGTTTCAATCAGGTTTAATAAGTTCCAATAAGGTCTAATAAGTTCCACTAAGGTCTAATAAGTGCTAATAAGGCCTAATAAGTTCCAATAAGGTCTAATAAGGTCCAATAAGGCCTAATAAGTTCCAATAAGGTCTAATAAGTTCCAATAAGGTCCAATAAGTTCCAATAAGGTCTAATAAGTTCCAATAAGGTCCAATAAGGTCTAATAAGTCCAATAAGGTCCAATAAGGTCTAATAAGTTAAATAAGGTCTAATAAGTTAAATAAGTTCAGATAAATTCAGGTCTAATAAGTTGAAGAGAACGCACCCTTAATCTGAAGTAAAGAAGTCCTTATATTACTCATTTATCAGCCCGAAACCAATAACAATTCCACTTGGAAAAATATGCAACAAAATAATTTGAAATTTGATACACTTGTCAGCACTATACAAATTTGACTTTAAAAAAAAAAATCTGAAGTTAATGTGACTTTTTTTATATTGGTCTCAGACTCTCAATGCATTTTGAAAGAGGTAAATTAATGTATTTTTTAATTATTAAAGACCAAAATAACCGTAACAATATTTATATTTTCTCCTTCAATTTTTTTATATCTCCTAGACAAGTCACTCTTGAACTGAGACGAATTTAGAAATTAAAGGAATTAGACCTGTTCTTTTGGATTTAAAAGTTACAGTAATCAGATTAGATCAGATCAGACATTATTATTATTATTTCTTCGAGCATTGTTTTTCCGCTCGACATTTTCCGACGACAGTTTTCGGACTGACTTTTTCAGCGTTGATTATTCGGCCGACTTTTTCGGCGACGATTTTCGGGACGACGGTTTTCGGAATGACTTTTTTGGCGATGATTATTCGGTCGACTTTTCCGGCGGTGATTATTCGACCGACTTTTCTGGCGACGATTTTCAAGCCGAGTTTTTCGGCGACGATTTTCAGGATGACTTTTCCGACGACGGTTTTCGGATTGACTTTTTTCGGCGGTGATTATTTGGCCGACTTTTCTGGCGACGTTTTTTAGGTCGTGTTTTTCGGCGACAGTTTTCGGGACGACTTGTCCGACGATGGTTTTCGGAATGACTTTTCCGGTGGTGATTATTCGGTCGACTTTTTCGGTGACGGTTTTGGAGTCAGATTGAATGAAGGGTTTGAAAAGAATGAAAAGTAAAATACTGAAGAGGTGAAATGAAATGAAATGAGCTTGAGGCTTTGGGCTCATTAAATTTTTGTCCCTAATAAAATATTAAAAAAAATATAAATAAAAATAAAAATAAAAAAAATATAAATATAAATATAAATATAAATATAAATATAAATATAAATATAAATATAAATATAAATATAAATATAAATATAAATATAAATATAAATATAAATATAAATATAAATATAAATATAAATATAAATATAAATATAAATATAAATATAAATATAAATATAAATATAAATATAAATATAAATATAAATATAAATATAAATATAAATATAAATATAAATATAAATATAAATATAAATATAAATATAAATATAAATATAAATATAAATATAAATATAAATATAAATATAAATATAAATATAAATATAAATATAAATATAAATATAAATATAAATATAAATATAAATATAAATATAAATATAAATATAAATATAAATATAAATATAAATATAAATATAAATATAAATATAAATATAAATATAATCAAATCAGAAAAACTTAAATTAGATCAGATCAGTGATCAGATCAGACAAACTCAAAACAAATCAGATCAGACCAGACCAGATCAGTCCTAAAGAACAAAGCCTTATACCAACTTCAGATTGTTATTATTGAAAATATATATATATATATATAACTTGGAATTATGAGAAAGATGTTTTCATGTTTTCAATTTTATTTTTTTTAACAAATGACTTATTCTAGTTAAGTACTCGTACAATTATTGACATCATATAAGACAATTTTAATTTGCAATATACTCATAATCTGATATTTTAAATTGAAAGGTGCAAAACGAAGACATGCAATAAGAAAATGTCATGTCAAGTTTGTACTATAGTACAGAGTGTCGGTTGTAGGATGACATGTATTTACCAAAAAAAAAAAAAATGAATACTAACATTACATGATTTATGAATAATTGTCTCTTTATAATTGACCAACAAGGTCCCATTGTCTCAATCAAATCCAGCTAAAAATTCTCAAGTCTCAAACTCTCAACTAATAAAATGTGAAACATAAATTAGTGGTAAGATGAACGTTGGATTCGGATTTGGTGACTAGAAAATTCAATAATTGCACTCCATTATAAGTGGTGATCAACTCATTATGCAATACAGCTTACTCCTTCTGTCCTTAATTATTTGCTATATTTTTTCTAACATAAATTTGTAGGAGAAACATATAAAGTGGGAGGACCATTAAAAAGTAGGAGGTCTTTATAAAGATGACAAAAATATGGTAAAGTATGTTAAATAAAGAGGATTAATGTTAAATACGTGTATGGGTCGCACCCGCAACAGTGAGAGTTTGACCATACACGTACAAGCTCGATAGGTTCCATTATAAAACTAATTGGTAATATAAGGAGTAATCACTAAACCTATATATTAGTCGGCCATGTGGGACACTTGCATGTGGTGAACTTGAAAGGTTTTTTCTTCAACACTCCCCCTCACATGTAAGGTCCCTTTTTAAGGTTTTTTTTTTTTTTTTTTTTTTTTTTTTTGTCTCATGTGAGTTTTTTAGGTTTAGAGTGTTTTTTTTTTTTTTTTTGTTTCACTCCCCCTCACATGGACCTACTCAATTCGGCCCTGTGAACTTGAACTTTTTTTAAGCCATTTAGGATGTCATATCGTGGGTCTGGGCTTTGATACCATGTTAAATACAGGTTTGGGCCGCACCCGCAACAGAGAGAGTTTGGCCATACACAAGCTCGATGTGTTCCATTATAAAACCAATTGGTAGTATAAGGAGTAACCACCAAACCTATATATTAGTCATCATCATCTCTCTAATCTTTTAATGTGGGACACTTGCATGTGGTGAACTTAAAAGGTCTATTCTTCAACAATTAATAACAAAAATAAGGTTAGAATGGTAGAAATTAAATAAGGCCACACATTAAAAATGGAAATGTAACAAGTAAATTAGGAGATCCATAATATAGCAAGTAAAAAAAGAGTGAGGAGTACAATTTACTTTGTAGAGTGTTTTCCACTTGTCCTTCTTTAAGGTTTCTATTTATTTAGAATTTAGCCCACTTCTAACATGGTCAGGCCCAGGAAAACATGCCAATCTCATTAGCATGTTTGCCCACCTTTTAGTTTTTTGGGCTTTTTACACGATAAGTTAAACTTGGCCCCAATTAGATCTTTTATATCAGCATAATTACTTAATTAGGACAGCATTGATCGTTAGGAGTAGGACCGTCGATGGGGTGGGCTTGAGGTTACAAAATGTGAAGTGTCCCATCCACGTTACAATGGGGGCAAGCATGGGTCTTGGACCCTTGGTTTGGCGGATGGTGGGACGGAAATAAAGATAAAATTGTATTTGCAATGGATGATGGGTACTGGGTAGACCTGGTTATTGGGCAGATTGGACTGGATAAGGATTAAGTCAGTGTAGGTTGGGTTAGAGTCAGCTAAAAAGGTTCAATAGTGGGTCTGGCAAAAGTGAGTTGTTAGCGGTCGGGCCGATAGAAAAACTGCATATAAATAAAATTCAAGATAGCCAAAGTGAAAACAAATGTATAAAAATATATAAATATAATAATTTTTGTTACTTTTTATATTGAAAATTTATTGGGCTATTTTTGGCCCTGTATTGACCTTGATCGATAAAGCCTTGTGTATTAAAGGTCATGTCTAGTAACAACCCTATAACCTTGAACCTAGTCGCATTTTATTGGGCTACTTTTCAAAAGTATTAATTTTTGAAAAATATTTTTAAATTGTTTGTAATTTTATCCCATAAATGTAATTTGACGGGTAGGAGGTTGGGATTAAGTTAGTACAAATGGATACTCAGGTAGGTGGTGGGGCGATGATGGTTTAATATGAGTACTTGGGAGTGGGGTGGAGATGAGATGCAATTTAAATCCACTGTAGAGATGTGAATGAGGATGAGGATGAAAATTTGAGGTGGAAATGAAATAAGAAAACCAAGATCTACTCTGGGCTACTAATTTCAAAATATAATTACAAGTTTTCTAATTCTCATTTTATCGCCCACATCAACAATTTCTTTTTTTTTTCTTTTTTTTTTTTGTATTTTGCTATTATATCACTATTGTTAAGAGCGGTATTATTACTTGACAATTTACTTGTACAGAAATCACAAAAACCCAAAATAACGACATAGAGGGTAGTTTGGAAATTATATAATGTATGTATTCTTTGGAATTGAGAATTTTTTCAACAATATATTGCGTAAAAAATAGGATTTATTATCTTCACTTTCAAATAGATTGAGTCAGATAACCTGTTGTAGAGCCGATTCAAGTACCAGTACCCACACTGCCACACATCTATCTATATCTATACTATATACTAAAAAGAAAACCACTAAAAATAAATTTTCCCTCTTAAACCCCTCTCTTCCCTCCTAAAATCCGCTCTACTTGATAGGATAGCATTAAATGTTTTTCCATTTTTCAAAACTACCTTTGACTTTTTTTTAAATGAATTATAATTACTATTATTTTAAGCATTGTTATGGTCATCTTTAATGTTTATATTATTAAGATAGTTTTAAAAATATAATAAGATTACATTGCACAACCAAATTCTTTTTATAAAAAAAAAACACCAACTTATTCTGTAATAATATATATAAAATACAAACCACTAAAATTATCTAAATATTTTAGTTAAATAATATATATGCTTGGGTATTATATCTATTATCAATTATATTATATTATATATATATATATATATATATTATAATATAATATAGGAATAATTACATTAATAGGTACCAACTATTGCACTTTTTATTTTATAGGTACCAACTTTTGATTATTCACCAGCAGCACGAACTATTACATAAAGTTGCAAGGATAAGTATATCACCTAAATGTTGTTGCAATTTATAGGTCATTCATACTTATTTATAGGTCATCTATACCTATCGTTGCAACTTTATGTAATAGTTCGTGCTGCTGGTGAATAATCAAAAGTTGGTACCTATAAAATAAAAAGTGCAATAGTCGGTACCTATTAATGTAATTATTCCTATATTATATTATATATATGAACTAAAAAAACCGAGCAATTGCTCGGGTATAAAGTAGTTCTCTCACTAAAAAAATATTGGAAAAAAAATCTTAAAGAAACATTAAAACAAAAATTAAAAAAATGAAAGGATTATTGGCTAGTTGGCTACACAGGTTAAGCGGATGAATTCCTTATCCTAGCGGGAGAGTGAGATCAGAATAAAAAGAAGAGAATAATGCAAGCATCACTCAACCCTTTAACCTGCTATTTCTCTTTGTTTGCTTTCAATCATCAAGGTATTTTCCTCTCTCTTTTCATTTCATTTCATTTGCTGTAATTTATTATTGTCATTATTTTATGCTTTTACTTCGAATTTAGTGTGAGAATTTGCAATTTTAGGCAGGTTAATAACTTAATTGAAAATTGCGAAACTAAGTTTCAGGAAATGGTACTAAAATTGTTAATAACAAAGCATTTAGAAGAAGGAAGATTTGTAAGTCGGTATCATCATCAATGGGAAGCTCTGAAAAAGGAAAAAATGGCGATAGCATTGGCAGTGAAGAACGGCTTTACCTAGGGATGGACTTTGGCACATCAGGTGCTCGATATGCTATCATTGATAAACAAGGTCTAATTCATGGTGAGGCTAAAAGAGAATACCCTCTTTATTTGGTAAGCCAATTTTTGGTTCTTATTCTACTTCAATTCATTTTTTTTTGTTTTCATGCTCTGTATTTCTTAGTTCAATTTTCATGTTTTTTTGTAATGTTGATTGAATATTTGGATTAAACTAAGTTTTAGCCATTTTCTTATCCGTGAATAGTGCACAAGGTGTACAATGAATACATGTACCTAATGTAAACCAAAATTCATATTATGCATTTAATACATGAATTGAACATTTAGAACAGGTTAAAGTAAGTGTTATGAACCCCTCAAAAAAAGAAGAAAAAAAAAAGAGTAAAGTGTTGTGAAAGTAAAAAATGAACCAGCTCCCCCTTGGCCTATTGGTTACTGGTTAAGAGCTCAAGTTCTAACTTACACGTCTCGGATTCGAGCATTGGTACCAAGTCTACCAACAGTTCAACATTTTATGCCCCCGCCACACTTGTCAAGGATCTTTCTTGAGATAGTGCAGATAAGAATCCTTGTACGGATCTTTCATGCTAAAAAATGAAAGTAGAAAATGAATGTTTAAATATATGGCATGAGCGTTCTGTTTTAAGAGCAAGTGCATGGTAATCACCATGCACCCGGGTGTAGGAATAAATTTTCAGCCATTTTCAATCAAATTATTAGTATAGCCTAGCTAGGTTAGCTTACGATCGTTTTATTTAACTTGCATGCAGAAACATTGACATTAACTTATTAATTCTTTGGTTAAAGCTACGGACCAACACTTTAGATTGCTACATAGGGTAGCTAAAAGTGGAAATAGTGAAATCTAACATATTAAATGCTTATGTAGCGCGGTTAGCGCCCCTGCAGTTCGCTAGAAATATCATAATTATTTTTAGCATTATCTTTTTAATTTATTTTTACTATTTTTGATGCATTAAGTTGTTATGTAATGTTCACTGAAAACATTGTTCATCTATGCTATCATACATTAACTTAGTAGGGGCTATTGCAAGAAAAATCTAATGTAGTGACTTTGCTTTAATGTTGTAGTATGTTATGGTTTGTTAATGTTTGGAGAGAAATATTCAGAAGTCAAGAATGCTAGAAAATTAAATCTGTTTAAATTTAATGGATTGACATGCTGTAAAATAAATGCTTCATAAAAGTTATGACGATGATTTAAAATTGAACTAATTCAATCTTGAATATATTCAAATTGATTAGCTGAGGTTTAGAGGGGAAAGGAAGACTAGAAGAGTGCATAATTAGTTCCCTATTATTGTTTCTTTTAAAGAGTGGAAATTTGTATTATATTAGGACTTTGACACATGATACAACTATACAAGAAAGTCCTACTTATATTTTGTAAGCGAGGAAAAAAGAAGAAAAAAAATCCGAGAGCAAAAAAGGGGTGATGTATGAGTATACGAAACAAATATCTGTATTTTACTTCACCTATTTGTACACAGCAAATCTAGGATAGGAATGGAGATTACTTGTACTCATAGCCTAGGCTTGTTTGAACTAATCAAACTTTAAACTTATTTTCCTAGCTTATTTTATTTATTTCTAAAACGTGAAAAGAACAAAGGAGCCTTAGCTTTTAGTTTAACTGAAGCGAGATATTGAGATGAAGCCTTCAAGTTTAGATAGAGACTAATAAATTTAATTTCACAACCCACTTTGTAACCTAAGGTAATGAATCCTTCCATTTCCAAATAACATTTCTAACATACAATAAGGTTTACTTTGGATTTTGATCATTAGATTCTATTGTTCTATATGGGCTTTGGTTTTAAATCTTTTAATATAGCAAATTTTTGTGCTTCTTTAAACTAGATTATTGGAAATATGAAAATATCTATGCTTAAGATCTTGCTTATTTACCAGCTGGGATTGTATTGATTCGTTATTTTTGTTAATGCAAATTCTTGAAGCAAATTAAATGACTCAATCAAGATGAAAAACTGAGAATACACTTGCTAAGAACCCGATGCTTTTTTAATGCTCACACAACCAATAATTTGATCGTGACATTTATATGTGTCAAAATAACTACTATCTTGTACATATTTTATTTTCTTTTGCTGTGAAATAGGCTTTTGCATGAGGTGAAGGTGAACTGTGAACGAGAAATATGCTTCATAGAATGAACACAAGCAGTAATTATATTGGTTATTAGATAAAGCAACGAATTTAAATTACCTTTAACGTTTGATTCTATTTGTCTAGAAAGAATGGAGAATCTGTTGACTGGGCGCGATCATGGAAAGAAACACTTTTTTTATTGCTTGAAGACATTCCGATCCATCTCCGACCTCTTGTGGTTTCCATTTCCATAGACGGCACTTCTGCAACCACTATCATTGTTAACAGGTAACCTCCTTAGTCCTTACTGTTGTTTGGGCATAGAGATATTAATAATAAAGAAGGCCTAATGTATTGATGAACCTGTTTGCCTTTGGCCCGTTCTTTCACATTATTGGTTATAGTTGTATGAATTTGTAGCATCTAGATTTATGGGTGCAGCTCTACAGGGGAGCCATTATGTAGGCCTCTTTTGTATAATGAGAGTTGCCCTGATGCTCTACCAGAAGTTAAGTCCATGGCTCCCCCAAATCACACAGTTTGTACTGGTTCCTCTACACTGTGCAAGCTGGTTTCTTGGTGGCATTCAGATAGCCCCAACAAGGAATCTGCAGCATTACTGCATCAAGCAGATTGGTTACTTTGGCTGCTCCATGGGAAGTTGGGCATCTCGGACTACAACAATGCCTTGAAGGTACTTTAATTCTTGGCTTATTATTTTCTGCTCAAACATTGAATCTATAGGGAGTGAACTGATGGATTTTTTTTTAGGTTGGTTTTGATCTTGAGATGGATGCGTTTCCACCTTGGCTGCTCGCACAACCGTACTCGAGTATTTTACCTTCTATCGTAGCTCCAGGATCTGCAATAGCGAATGTAAAAGAGGACGTCAGTAAAAAATTCGGTATATCAATTTGCATGTGTTCAAGGATTCCATTTTTTGGGTCAAAGTTTTAAAACTTTGACCATGAATTTCCATCAATATATATAAAATAATTATAGTCATATAAGTTATTGTTGGATTCGTTTCAATTTATATGTTTTTAATATCAACTTTTTTATAATTTTTATGTTTATATTGGAGATATTTACGGTTTATGACACATCTAGGAGACCTTAATAAATCAACTGCTGCATTCTTAAAGGGACATAGGGCCATGGCCCATGGGGTTACTATCTGCTTGGTTTGTTGTAAATTTGTAATATGGGCAACTAATTATGGTAGTTAAAATTTGTCTGGTCTTGGCGAGAATGTGCAAGTGGCTTGTCACATTTATTATTGCTAACTTTTGACAGGTTTTTCGGAAGATTGCGTTGTTTGTGCTGGAACAACTGATAGCATTGCCGCATTTCTTGCAGCTCGTGCGACAGAGCCAGGAAAGGCGGTGAGATTTCTAGTATTAGGATTAAAACTTTCATCAATCACCCTTGTTTCCCTTGTAAAATCTGTATTATATTTGCTTTAGAGAGTCGCTAAATGGCATATTGCATTTGCTGTATTCTCTTTAAAAAAAAAATTGCTGAAACTATTTTCAAATAGTTTTGCACTTGATATTGCAACCGAGGGTTTGATACAAGTAACTTTATTTTCCGTGACTGTTGCCAGGTGACGTCTTTGGGTTCAACACTCGCGATAAAACTGCTGAGCAAAACCAGGGTTGAGGATGCACAATTTGGAGTATACAGTCATCGACTCGATGATAAGTGGCTTGTTGGAGGAGCTTCAAATACAGGTGGGGTTGTCCTTAGGCAACTCTTTACAGATGAGCAATTGGAGAAATTAAGTGAGGAGATTAATCCTGCAGTACCTTCTTCACTGGATTACTATCCTTTACCAGCTGTTGGAGAAAGATTTCCTGTTGCGGATCCCAACATGAAGCCCAGGTATGAAGCTAGATTTAATTGCATACTTCTTAAATTGTAAAAATCAATCAGATTGTTGTGTTAATATAATAAGCTCGTTTTAGTATTCTGGAAATTTACTATTCTTTGTTCTCCGTGTCTTCGGCAAGCTTTTCTGAGCAAAACACCCCATATTCTTTAGCAAAATTTTCTAAGCAAATGTATATTGTATTATTGTAAACACATTGGGTATTTTTTAAGTAATCTGTATTCATTTCACCATCTTAGCTTCAAAACAATGAAAGATTTGATCATGACTTGAGTCTGAGTCTTGACAATTGTCATGTACTGAATAGTGAATACTGATGTATTATGTCTAAGAAGGCTGGAGTTGTTTGTTTATGGTGCAACAATATATTATTATGCGCCATAAATTATAGCTTATAAATATTGAACTTTATTGGTAGTGAAGCTTAAGCTTGGACTTTTATATCAGATTTAAGCTCCAGAATAATGAATGTTTGCTTATTCATTCACCTTTGATGCTACTGATGACTGATCATTACTACAATGTCTACTCATTCATGAGAAATTCACTTGTATTTGGCCAGTTCTGTGCTAATGATCATGTTATTGAGTACTTCATAACAATATATCTGTTAATGTTTGCGTTGTACCCATTGTGTTCTAATTTTAAATTTGTCGTTTCCTGTCCCTATACACTTGTTCATTTTTGTCCTCGTCCCCTACTCAGTGCAACCTAACTTCACTGGCCTAATAACTCTATAAATGTGTTATAGAAGTGGTAACGAAGTAGTGTGATGACTGTTATGCAGGTTACATCCGCGTCCTGATAGTGATTCTGAGTACTTACACGGTATCTTCGAATCCATTGCACATATAGAGGTAAAACCAACAATTACTTTTCATTCTAAAATAATTTCAGCTAAATATTATGTTCTAGAGAGCTGTATATTTGCATAAAATTTTCTGCCCTTCTCTTAAACCTTGGTAGCTGGGGTTTGTTTAGGCGAAGGGTTATAGACTGCTAAAAGATCTGGGTGCAATGGAAGTGGACGAAGTTTTCACAGCCGGAGGTGGTGCCAACAATGATAAGTGGACTAAAATCCGTGAGAGAGTGCTGGGGTTGCCTGTTAGTCGCGCTGCTCAAACAGAAGCTGCTTATGGCACTGCTTTATTGGCATTGAAGGGTGCTAAATATTGAGGAAAATATTCATCTCTACATCATGTTCAAATAAAGTAAAACTGAAGTCCAACTCATTATTTGTATCTAATCTTAAATCAAGTACAAATTATAGGTCATTTTTTTTTCAATTTGTATCTAATATTTGATCCTTCAGGACAAATTATCTTACGGAGTATTATATTCTGTTTTCAATTTTTCTTAGAGAAAAAATTATCTTATACACCTCAAATTTGAGATGATTTTATATCAAATTGAAAATCTATCACTATATGCTATATCACACTCTAAGGTTGTAGTGATTCGACCACATCTATGACTAAAAGCAAACAAACTATACTGTTGAATTCTTATGCCATGTTCTTTTGACTTAATTTCTATCAACTTCAATTCACTCTCAAATTCATTTTAGTTCAACTTCTGCTGAGACTAGAATTTAGTATAATTTAATTTGGTTCAGTTTCCCGTAAAAAAATGGCTCAATTCAATTTAATCCAACCTACAAAGGTGATCGAAGATTTGAGACTTAAACATATATAATTTATATTCTTTTGTCTTATACATCAAAATTAAAGATATTGTACCGAAATTTGTGAAAAGAGAAAATGTAGTAAATAAATTAAAATGTATGGAGTTTGTACTTTGTAGCACTATGAGAGATTGAGAGCACCACCAAATCAATGTTGGGTTTGCCCAAAAATTTTCTTCTATCCTCATTCTTCCACCTTATTTTCTACTAAATTCATTTCTTACTTTCTCCAATTCATTTACTACTTTCCACAATACAAGGCTTGCTCAATTAATTCTCTCATACTTTTTAAATACTCCACCTATACTCTTCTACTTGTCATTCTTTCATGCTCCCACAAAGCACACCAAATTTCTACTAAAAATGAACTTTAGCAAATTTGTGGGTTGGGGGAGATGCCCAACTTTTGGTACTTCCCCAATATTTGGGTAACACACTACATTAAAAGATTTACTCAAATAAATGAAAAAATGAATTTGAGCAAGTAGGTCATTGAGCATCGCCATGCTTAAGGGTGCTTATTGAGCTGGGTAGTTCTCAAGCAGTTCGAGTTCAACTCGCTCAAAGCTCGACTCGAGTTGGCTCGTGCTCGCTCGAATCAGCTCGTGACTCGATAATTTTACAAAAAATCATTAATTTTCTACATTAAATATTTGAAAAACAAAATTAACCTTGATATTTAATATAATAAATTAATAAACTTTAACAATATATAATTTTCATAAAGAAAAGAAAAATATAATCAATAATTTTCATTTTAAAAAAATTAAGATTCAAGAGGACTAAAACAATAAACGAGCAGCTCATAATTGGCTCGGCTTGGATCAAAACCTAATAAGCACGAGTCGAGCAACCCCCGACTCGCGATCAACTCGCTCGCTAAGCACTAGTGAAACACACTTTTTTAGGCCACACTTTTCTATGCCATAAATCAGAAATATTTAAATTTCCTTCAAATGGCAAATCTATCTTGTAACCTCCCAAAAAGAAAAGAGAAAAATGACAAGTGACAGGAACAACAAATAAAAGAAAAACCCCCCAAAATAATTAAAATTTCTTGGAAAGCTCGTTGTTGATTGCAAATTTGCAATTACAAGTAAGCTGACAAGTGACAAGTTTCAAATTATCCACAAATCCTTTCTATAACCCTAAAAAGAACACTTACCCTCTTTTTCTCTCTTTGCTGTCTCTTCCTAAAATTCCAAATTGTTGTTTGGTGGACCAAAAAAGTATGAAGTGGGGGGAAATTGAAATTCATAGGAAATTACAATTCCCACATAATGTAGGAAATAATTTACCCAATCCATCCTAGGTAATTCAAAATTTCTAGGAAATACAAATTCCCACATCTCAACCAAACACAATTAGCTAATTCACATGAATTTAACAAGAGAAGTTAATTCCCATGAAATACAAATTACATGGGAAGTTAATTCCTATTGCAACCAAACAATACATTAGGGTCTGTTTACATTTACTAAATTGAGCTGAATCGAATTGAACTGAACAAAATTGAATTGAACTAAATTGAATTGAACTGAATTGAGCTGAATATAATTGTTTATGAGATAAGGAAATTGAGAATTGAATTGAAATGAAAATAAGTTGAAGTAAACATGCCCTTAGTATGAGATAGAGTGATGATTTAGGCACTCAACTTTTGTTTACATTATTACATATTTATATATAAGGATTTTTTTTTATATGATGGCCAAAATAAAATGCTTGAAATTTTTTTTGGAATGTTTACATCACCACCCAAGTTAGGCATTCGATACGGACTACTAGGCTAAAAATGATTGAGAGAGAGAGAATGAAAGTAAAAAATGAATAATTAATTAGACTCATATCAAAGGTAGAGTAAAAAACTACACATGATAAAAAAAATTGTTACAAGTATTATGTTACAATCTAAAATGACAAAAGTTGCGCGTATTGCATGTGATATGGAGCTAATAATTCATGCTACATCTGTCCAGGTATGCTTGCTACATTTTGACAATTACTACTATTCATTGGGTAACTCTGACTAGGGGTGTACATAACCGGGTATCCGGGTTTTTGGGTACCTGAAAGAGCGGGTACCCGAAGTTTTGGGTAGTGAACCAATCGGCCCATAATGACCCGACCCGGTAAAACCGGGTACCCGGATTATCAAAGTTTTTTTAAAAAAACACAAGATTTTACCGGATCGGGTCTCGGGTACCCGACTACCTAATTAAAGAAATGTACTTTAAAATGTATTATTATGCAATAATTTTTTATTTTAAAAAATATTTTTACTTGAATATATTTTTTTTAAAAAATTACGGGTCAACCGGGTACCCGACTAGCGCATTGATCGGCCCATTACCCGACCCGACAATTTTGATTTTTAGTGGGCCGGGTAACCGGCCCGAAAAATTTGAACATCCTTTAAAAAATACCCGAAAATAATTAGCGGTCGGCGGGTCATCGGGTCGGGTCAAGCGGGTCGGGTTTTTTTTGAACACCCCTAACTCTGACTATCTCTAGGTTTATAAATATAATAAAAAAATATAGTCAAATGAGATATTGTTTAATTCGACTCGGTATGTAATTTTTTAACATATACTCGTAATTTTTATATGTTTTATTACACGTGTCTAAAGGTGAGATTATTCTTCAAACTCAAAACTACACTTCAGATTCTACCAAATCAGTTTTTCATTAACTCACACACTCATTTCAGACTATTTATACTTTATCCCTATAATCTAATCCACACTCACTTGTATATCAATTTTTTTTATTTATTTGGTCTAATATAAAAAAAAAATCATCCAATAGAATTAAGATACTTGGCATATGGAGATTGAGTAGAGTTTTGGAAATCAAAACTCACTTTAAGACTCTTTGTAGTCTTGTACTCATTTCGTAACAAAATAATTACAACAATTTGACTTAATATGGAGAAAAATATGATAAATCATTGCAGTTAATACGTTACGAGTAAGTATTAATTTATTGCATAAAAGCTAGTCATAAGAATCTCAAGCCAAGACTTACCCTAAACTAGTCATAAACTCACTAAAAAAAATTTAAAAAACAAAGGTAGCATTTGTTGGGAAAAAAAGGGGGACGGGAAGCATTTTGTATTTTTATTTTTTAAAAATTGCAACCTAAAAAGTTATGTTGTCAGACACTTAGCCTTGTCACGATACCCAAGAACATGAACAATGATGAGGACAGAGGACATCCTCTTATCTTTTCTCTCTCATTTTCTTCTTCTTCTTCTCCTGAGTTTTGGGGAGTGATTTTGACACTTCCCAATTTGATTTTGACACTCCTCAATGTTACTATTTATATAAAAGGGGAGGAGTGCCAAAATTAAATTGGGGAGTGCCAAAATCATTTCTCCTGAGTTCTAACACATTTTTTTCTCTTTCTTTACCTCACCTTTCTATAATTCTTTACCACACCCTTAATTTGCTTGGTTTAATTTTATTCATACAAAGAAACTAATATAGAAAAAGAGAAAACAATAAATGAAGATAAAAATTATGTATAAAAGAGAAAGGTATTCAAGAGTCAATGTCTTAATTTAGTTGTCACATTTTGTCTTTAGATACTGTTCACATGTGAATTTTAACTTTGTTTAATTTTATATACATAAGGAAAAACATAGTCATAATAGATTTAGTTTAATTTTTCTCGACATGTACTTTTCAGTTTTCAAATATATAACTTTATATTAAAATTTGGGATGGAAGGAGTATAAAAAGACTTAGAAAACTTATATTAATATATAAATGTACAAGGATAAAAAATTATTGTATTTAAGTATATATTATAGGAAGTGATCAATTTTTTATTTATTTTTTAATAAAAATTAAATGAGGGAGTGATAGAGTAATCAATGAGGCGAATCAAGTCAGAATTCGCTCATCTAATGAATATTGTAAGTTTCTAGATGAGAATAACATTTATGAATCCCGTTGATATAAATAAAAAACTTTATGAATGAATCCCATCGAAAAAAGACATTAATGAACAGAATATTACTTCATTCTGGAATGAATATACTCGATAAATAATGAAAGCTTGATATCATCAAAATTATATAGATCCTCCGGAGTAATTTTTTTGGATTATTCCCATTGATATATACTTGGGAATTAGTCCATTCTCAGTGGCATAGTTAAATTTTAAAAAATCTCAGTAGCATAACTAAATTACGAATTCAATTCATTAACCACCTTTAAAGGTTATTTTAGGTCATTAACAACTACAAACACCACCATACCTAGCAATTCAAATGAAGAAAAAAATTTGGCTTGATTAAGCTTTTAACCATAGTTAACTAAATAAAATGAAAAATCGAATTAGTGGTTGTTAATGGCATGAAATAATATTTAAAAGTGGTTATTAAATGCCGTTAGTAATTTAGGTATACTATTAGAATTTTTTAAAACTTAAGTATACTACTGGAAAGACGCTAATTCTTAGGTATACCAATGAAATTAATCTTATTTATTTATTTTTACTTAATTTGTTTTTTCTATATATGAAGATTTGGTTAGTACTTTTTTGAGGCCATTTTTATAATCAATTTATTGCATTAATTGAGGATTAAGGTTTTGGCCTGGGGTTTGAGGGGCTAAATGGCTAATGTTCCATTACATGCATATGACGATTCCTTTTTGCTGAAAATTCGTCTTTATATAAACATGACCTTGCATAGTTGCATACTCTACACTCTACATAGTTTCCATACTATAAGTAATAAGGTATTATAATAATGTGAATCAAACAAGACTTTAATTCGTCTCTATACGTTGGTTAATTTTGTCTTTATAAATAATTTTGCTGAATTTTTTTTTTCTAGTCTTTATAAATAATTTTGTCTCAAACTTGAGAATAAAGTACATATATGTTAAATTAAGCATTAAACATTCAGACAAATTTCTTTATCTTTTGTTGATTCTAGTATTTCGTATAATTTGGTTTAGTTGAGGTATATGTTCAATCTAAATTAAAACAACATGGCTTTAAATTAATCACCCAAACATGAAGGTGATCGATCATTCGAGACTCATATATATATATATATATATATAATTTCTATTTTTTGTCTTATACTAAAAATTACATATCAAAATCTATAAATGAGAAAATATGTAGCAAACAAATTAAAATATATGGACTTATGGGGTATTTTTTTAAAGCCATGATATAATTAAATTATCTTCAAACGGCAATTTAGATCAATCTTAATTGTAACATCAACAATTTTTTTTAAAAAAACTTTAACATACAATACCCAAAAAAAAAAGTAATCATACAAGTTTGTCCTCCTCTGGAGGGTAGCCGATTTTTCTTTCCAAATAAAAAAAAGGGGGTCATCATCATACGAGTTATCGACCAAATCAACTCCAACCCTCTTAAAAAGAATAATATGGAAAATGATAAAGGCAGAACCAAAGTTGATATGGGCACAACCCATTGTGAGAGCATATCTTCCTATGCTACTTTTACAAAAGAGCAATGATAGATAGATACCTGATATCAATTAAGTTTGTTGATACCATGACATTTTGGTAAATAAACTGAACTTTTTTTGTTTACTTTACATGTGGCAAAGCCACAAACAAAAGAGACATGAGACTTTGCCCATATTTTTGTCATAAATTACATCACGTGCCATGGTATCAACAAACTTAATTGATATCAGGTATCTACTAGCACTTTCTCCTTACAAAAGGTGTGTCAATATCAATTTTAGCTGCACCAATATCAATCTGGTATTCTAAAGGAAGTTTAATTAAGAACACGAGTACAAAAACTTGAAAATGAGCATTTGAAAAATTAAAATGGTTGAAATGCTGAGTGAGATCATATGAAGCTAGTTTGTAGTGTTTTGGAGTAGTAGATTGCAAAATGCAAGTAATTAAGTTGACATCAACTGACAAGTACAAAAAAAAAAACCTCCCAAAAGATCCTTTCTAGAACCCTAAATTTTACTCGACTCCAATTCCAAATAAACAATTCCCAATTCTCTCTCTCTCCTCCAACTTTATGTAACCACTGTAAGAGACCTTTAAAACCTAAAACCAAACTGAAAATTCAAAATTACCCAAAAAAGGAAAAAAAAAGAAAGAAAGAAGAAAAGAATGGCAACTCCATATTATAGTAGTAGTAGTAGTAACCAAGGAAGAAGAAGAATTAGAAGAAGAAGCTACCAGCTAAACCCTAATGCTCAAGAATTTCACCCTCTATTTTACACTCCCTTTTCTACTACTACTACTACTACTACTACTACTACTACTACTACTACTACTACTAATAATAATAATTCTTGCCTTTTCACTTATTATCCAAATCATTTTCCCTATTATAATTATTATTATTATTATAATTCATCCCTTTTTCTTCCTCACAATAATAATAATAATAATAATAATAATAATAATAATAATAATAATAATAATAATATTCTTCACCCTGCTAATGATGATCAAACTTCTACTCAAAATTACCAAATCTACCCCTACCATCATCATCATCATGGACATTATCATCATCGTCATCGTAGAAATAATAATGATGTGAACCACCACCGCATAAGAATGCAGCCAGGTCATGAGGCCCGGGTAGGATTGGGCCGGGGTCCAGTATGGCGGCCCAAAATCCCAGCAGCTGAGTCTTCTATTATCGGGTCTAGAGAAGGTAGTGGTGGAAGAAGAAGGTGGGGGTGGGGCGGTGGTAATAAGGGTAGTGGCAGTAGTAGTAATTATGAGAAGAAAAAAGGGTTTAAAGGTAATAGTAGTAGTTCATCATCATCAGCATTTCAGATGATAATGCCGCCAATGCTGAAGCCTTATGGAAGGGAGACTACTGCTATGATCAGAAACATCCCTAATCAATATCAGTATGCATCTTATCTCTCTCTCTCTATCTCATCTCTTTTTTTTTTTTATAAGTTTATTTAGGTAGTGTCTGGATACGTGGAATTCATTTCAAATTAATAAATTCAATTTTTGAAATTTAAATGTTACAATTCAAATGACAATTATTTGTTAAGGTTATTTTAGAATTTGAAATGACATGGTAATATTAAGTATTTGAAATACACAATATTTGCTTGTTAAGCATTTGAGCTGGGAATTGAGCTAAATCCAATTCCAAATTATTAAACTTGCCAAACATGTAATTTGGCCCAAATCCATCATTTCAAATGAATTGTTTGTATCCAAACATAGCATTCAGTATTTGTTATTCTCCCTAATTATATTAATTATCTTTCTTTTCTTTTTAATTGTAACGATTTGATATAAAGCAGAGTAAAAAAAACATGAAATTGAGTTGGGTTTAGATTTTGTTGTTAGTCTTAGGGCTTGTTTACTTCAGATTAAATTTAGTTCAGTTCATCTCTATTAAGTTCAGTTCATTTCATTTCTATTAAGTTCAATTAATACACTCTATTTAGTTAAGTTCAGTTCAGTTCATCTCTATTAAGTTTAGTTCAGTTCATCTCTATTTAGCTAATCAGCGTGAATATCAAATTTACAGTCCACTTTGAAGTTAATATAATAAGGTTATGATCAACCGCTATTGTTCAAATGTTTGAAATTACTGTAATACAGTATTATTATGATTTGTTTATGTTTGAATTTTGAGATCATGCATGTGTTCATTTTTTTTATTGAATTGAATCCATGCATGTGATTGTAGACAAGAAATGATTGAACATTTTTAATGAAAAAATTCATACGAATAATATCAACTATAACAATCTGAAATTTGGATTATACTGTAATAACTGATAATTGGCATGTGATTAATATTAGAAAATTAAACCTTAAAAAAATGAATAATTTTCAGATAAGTTCAGATCTAATAAATTGAAGAAAATTCACCCTAAATGTACAATAATAAAACATTAAGTGATGGAATTAAAAAAAAGAGGGAATAATTAATCAATTTATTGTTCTATTTTGAGGCCATTTATATAATGAATTTATTGTTCTATTTGAGGATTCAGGTTTTGGCCTAGCTAGGGTTTGTAGGGGATCGATTCACCTCCATTACATGACGATTCCTTTTTACTTTCCTTTGAAAGAGCTATATATCAAGGGTACGATTTAGTAGCTAGTAACATACTAGCGAATAAGTAGTCGTACAAGAGAGCATAAGAAAAAAAAAAATTGTGTTCTCACCAAAATCGAAAAACTAATTGGGAGTACGTGTAGTAGAAACTAATTTACTCACTTGAGTTTCATCAAAACCAAGAAATTAATTGGGAGTAGGAGAAAAAAAAATGATAATTAAAATTGGTATAGAAAAACTAGGAGAGAGATTATAAAAAAAGTAATTGTATTAGTGTTAGTCAAAAGTAGGAGAGAAAGTATGAAAAAAAAAACTTTGGAACCATAAAGGAATAAATGTAAGAAAAAAATTAAAACTTTAATATATTTAAGTATTGAAAGAAGTGAGTAAATTAAAAATAAAAATCTGAAGAAAAAAAGTGAGTTAATTTAAAAACGAGCAAGTGTTAACCCACATGCCAACCTCCCTATTAAAAAAAATATATATTACACTACCTATATTTCAATTTATGTGCAACAACTAAATGTCTTATATCTCACAAATATTATCCAATTGTTGCACATAAATTGAAATCGATGTAGTACTTTGTTTTTCAAAACAAAGCTACAAATAGAAATGTTTTTCATGTACCTTACCAACATTTTTTTTACTATTCAAATACTTTGTGAGTATAGAATGAAATATATATCAGGCCAATGATATTGACATTCCACTTTTTCCTTTGATACTTCACTATGTGAGAGTAAATTTAGGGCAAAAATGGAGCGCTAAAGGTAAAAGTTCAGTGCCAGTATAAGGGTCCGTTTACTAGAGCGAAAAATGTTTTCCTATTTTACATCATTTACTTTGGATGAAAAAATAAAATGTAAAACTTTGGGTGAAAACTCATTTTACACCCTATTGGAAACATTTTCCTCCAAATTTGGGAGTAAAACTTGTTTTCCGTGCAAGTAAACATTGGAAAATTTATATGAAAATGAGTTTTCCAACGTAAAATGTTTTTCAAGAAAAATCATTTTACATCGAAAATATTTTACATCTAAGTAAACGGACCCTAAGTTTCTGAAATACGGAGTATTAACCAATTTATAACACTCCAAACCCCCTTTTTTAAGCCTAGCTTTTTCATTAATACTCCCTCCGTATTTTTTTTTAATTTACTTACTTCACTCTTCACACTTGATGAGACGGAACTTTGAAGATTAATATATTTAATTTTGTGTTTGTAAAAATGATAAAAACTAGGGGGGCTTCTACAACGGTCTCCCTAATAATGACCACCACTACAAATTAAATCTCATCCCTTGAAATTAATTTCTTTTATCTTTTTTTTTTAATTGTATTTTTCTATTTTATTGTTTTTTTTTTCTTCTAAATTCAATAATTATTTTCAAAATACTAATTAAGTAATTATTTCTATCTACTTCTAAACTAATCCTGCTGCTGTCTTCCTCATTCACCCTTCTTCTATCACCAGTCACCACCACCACCACCACACCACGACAAAACCACACTCACAGTCGCCCTAACCATGGATCCCGTTGCCTCGGGTTTCGACGGTGAGGGGTGGGTGGGTCGTTTGTTTCAGCGGAGGGGTGGGTCGTGGGTTTCAGTGGTTGGGGTTGGGTGGGTAATTGGATTTAGCGGTGGGGGTTGGATGGGTCGTGGGATTCGGCGGTGGTTGGGGCATTTGCTGCTTGAATTTGGCTAAATTGGGGCAATTTTGGTGTTTGGGTTGGGCGGTTTTGGGCTGCCGTGGCTGGGTTGCGGCGGTGACTGGTGGCGGTTGGTTGTACGGCTGCTACTGGGTTAGACGGTGGTGCAGTGCTGGGTTGGACGGTGGTGTCGTGGCTTGGTTGGACGGTGGTGCAGTGCTGTACGGCTGAGGTTGTCGTGGCTTGTCGTGGCTTGGTTGAGATGTCGTTTGTTGTTGCTGGGATTTTTTTGTTTATAAGTTTGATTAGTTATTTGTGTTGATGATGATAATTTTGCTAGGACATGATGATGTTGTTGTTACTTGTGTTGAGATTTTATTTTGTTGAATTTTTTTTATTAATTAAATCAATCATTAATCATATATTCATATGTATTACTTTGTAATTTGATTTGATTGTTTATAATTTGATTTAATTTTTTTTATTTAATATTGGAAAATTAATTAATGAAAAATTAATGTTAAATTAAAATGTATAAAAATGTTTTAAAATTGAGTTATTGAATTATAAAAAATTAAATAAAAAGAAATATTGTTTTAAAAATAAAGGTAAAATAAAATCTTTTGGATGGTTAAGATTAAGTAATAGCGGTGGTTGTTTTTTATGGTGACCGTTGTAGAAAAATTGAAAACTAGATATTAAAAAACTGCATGTTGAAATGAATCCAACGAGACCCAACATGACTATGTTTTTATCTTATATATAAATCATAAACGATAGTCAAAGTATACTTTGTAAATAGTGATAAAATCAAACTGAGTAGTATAATATATACTATGGCTATTGGCCTCCTCCTTTTAGATTGCCTTTTGTTTGGGTGAGAATTGAGATCAGATGATCTGATATTCTAAAACAGTACATGCAGTAGGTTATAGCCTAGTAGCTAGCATTACTAATAGGAGTAATAATGAATTAACCCTAGCTTTTATCTGACATTAAAAAATGTTGTTTCAGGCGTGATATGTTGATAAAATGTTTGGACGAATTCTGCCGCATAGAAAACCAAAAATGGGACTCCGATGATCTTCATCAACCACTTGCATTTGATTTCCTCTACTTGCCTATGGATTTCAAGTAATTAACTTTTTCATGTGTTATTTCATTAATTAATTAACAAACTTAACTTCATCCTAATCAAATCGTTTCATGCATGCATGATTATTTAGGGGGATAAACCTGTATTTTACATACAAAACTCCACATACAATAGTTTTTTATTGGTTAATTATGTGGTTTTCAAAATATCCTTTTATTTTTCTCCCTCCTTAATCCCCTTTTTCTGACATCTCATTGGTCATTGTATGTGGGGACTGCATAAAATAGTTGTATATGTACGTAGCATCTCTATTTAGGGTATCTTCGACTTCAGCCGTAATAATTACCAATAATAAATTCTTATTTTTGTTGTGATCATGACTGATCAGTTCTGACTCCTGAGCAGCTATGAAAAGGTTAGTTTAGATCTTATAAAATCAAGTTTCATAAGTCGAAAAGAATGATTTTTTTTATAATTTAGAGGAGGTACACATATGGGTCATGGGTATACTTAGAGGAAGGTACCTGCCAGGCTGCCATGCAAATGCAACTCACCATAAATTAATGTTTATTGTTGATGATGAATGTTCATTTAGTTTAATTTAAAACTTTGAATATTAATGTTAATTAAACCTTATACTCCATCCGTAACATAATTCTGGCAACAGGTTATTTTTTACGCATTTAAAGGAAACAATTTAAGGGTGTAAACAAACAAATTAATCAAAATGGTTTTAATACAAGTAAGATTGAGATCATAAATTACTAATCTTAAATTTTTTTTTGATCAATTTATTCGTTTACATCCTTAAATTGCTTCTTTGAAATGCGTGAAAAAAACTTGTTGCCAGAATTATGTTACGGAGGGAGTACTAATGTTTATTCAAATTGAACTAACAATAATGTACATAACATGAGTAGCCTTTTTTTGGTACATATGTCTGTGCTTTCAAATTTGTAAATTTTTTAGCCTTTTGTAAAACTATCATTGGTAATGGTAATCAAGCTTTCTCAAGATGATCATTTGTAGCATTGTGTTATAGGTTTTACATATTCATGTCCATTATTATCATTTCCATTCATGAGGATCCTAGGTTTAAATTACAGCTTTTTAGTTGAATTGCTGTCTTTGTCGCCATGGTGTATTCTATTCAATTTTATTCTAAAAAATTATTTTCCCAATCCCCAAAACAAAACACTCTACCATAATTAGTTAATTATGTTGTAAACTATGTTTAAAAGCTAAAGCACAATAAACACATGGTTATCAATGATAATTTTTTTAAAAAGGTTCGATTGTAGCTTAATTAACGAACTGTTTACCAAATCTAATTTAAGTCGCCGTTACTAATGAGTTTTTTTTTTTGGTCTTGATTTTTAATATGCTATATGTTGATTTCATTGATGAAATAGGAAAGATGCTAACAAAGGATATGCCTTTGTGAATTTCACCCATCCAACCGCGTTGTGGAAGTTACACCTAGCTTTTAGTAATCGACGTTGGAAGCTCTACAAATCATCCAAGGTTTGTGAAATCAGTTGTGCGGCCATCCAGGTTTGTATATTATCGAGTTTTGAACAAATTTTTAGATTATATCAAGTTAATTAAGAACCTTAAAATGATGCATGTATGGGACTCATTTGCGCATTTTTATCTGAATTAATGCTCACCAATTTGATTGAATAAGTACGTACGTGTGAATTGTGAAGTACCAAAAAATGTTTCATTAATGACTGGTAAACATTAATGACGGGCCTAAATAATTGAATCATGTCTCAAAAGTAGATGTTTTATGACAGTTTTTAGGTCCGTCATTAACATTTACATTGGATAACGCCAAACCCAAAATGCTTTAATATTTAATTAAACTCTATTGAAATTAAACTAAGATAATACTTTTGTTTCTTTGTTTTTTCATTTTTATTTTTGCTTAGATAAGAAAAATAATTAAACTAAGATAATTTCTAACTTTAAATAAGTTTATTTAAGCAAAAATATGATTTCACCCTACTATAAATTAAAACAATGTCTATACTAATAAGTCTAAATAACCCAAAAAAAACCCTTAGGAATGAATCATGAAAGTTGCGACACTAAATTAAAATTAGTGAAAAATGTATGTATATGTATGTAGGGGAAAGAAAGATTAGTAGAGCACTTTGGAAAGAGCACTTTCGTGTGTGAACATGAAGATTACTTGCCAGTTTGCTTCAGCCCTCCAAGAGATGGTTCCATTAGCACTCTAGTGGCCGAAACCACGATTGGCCAACGCTTCTCCATGGCCCCCCAACTCGAAGACTGATTGATGATATTTACGGAGTAGTTCAGGGCCGGGAAATGATTCAGGCACTTTAAAAATTGATATTGGCACCCTATTGTAAAGAGTAAAATTTTCAATATTTTACTCACAAAGTGGGGTGCCAAAATCAATTCAAGGTGTGCCAAAATAAGTTTTAAATATCATGTACGGAGTACTATCTAATTTCTCGCTCTAATGTTAGTTAAGTTAGTTACTATATATGATCTTAATTAACTAACTATATATATTATATAGTATATCATCATGGATGTAATATTTGTGCTAGATGTAGCTAGCTAGGTAGCTGTTCTATGCATCTCGTATGATGTTATGAAAAAATGGTCGAGTGTATTGTTGGATATAACTCTGAAAATAGACTCACTCAATACTTGAGGTTAGGGTTTAGGGTTTAGGGTTTAGGGTTAGGTTTATTTTCAGTCTTATGTCCAACCAATTGCATAGGCAGGTACAGTACCTTTAATTTGCTAATGCTTAATTAGGAGGTTTATGTTGTACGTATCTACTAGTTGGTTTTACCTTGTAATGAAGTACTAATTGTTGTTATTGCAACCTCAATTTCTCAAAATTATGTATATTTGTGTTTTTTTTTCCTTAACTATTCACAAGTGAATGGCGACGTTTTCTAAACAACTTCAGTGTATTAAAGTAAACATTGTTATGTGAAGGAATGATTTTTTGATTGCATATATATATTGCCATATGGGGCAAAATCTGAGGCAAAGGAGTTATGTCTGGTACTCTTGAACAGACTGTGTGGTTTGGTTTGTTGCTGTGAGGATTCAAGTTAAGGTGGAGATTTGTTAGTTTGTGCCTTCAAGCTGATTTATGTCCCGTCAAAATCCCATGACAATAGTTTATGCTTTTCTCATATTTTTCTCATACTCTCATTTTCTATTAATAGCAAAACTGTTAATATAATTATATAAAGTACATGTAATTTATGAAAAAAAACTCACTCCATTGCCCACAATTAGCTGCAGTATGGAGAAATGGCATAATTTTATAGATAAGTCATGATTTGGTAGTTTAAGTTATTAAATGAAGAATTGACAAAAAGAATGTTATTCCCTTTGTTTCAAAATAACTGTTCTACTTTGATAAAAAAAGCTCTCACAATTTTGGTCAAAATGAATCAGTTATTTTGAAACGGAGAGAGTAAAATAGATTGAAATTGACCGGATAGATAAAGTTTTTTCCATTGAGATTATAGGCATGATCCTTTCACGGATTTATTCAATCTAATCCAATCCAATCTAATCTATTGAATCAATTCTAATTCATTCTAATCTAATCCAATTCAATTCAATTTAATCCCACAAAGCCCATATAGCGAAACTGCGAATGTAACAAATGTAAGGATGAAGTAAGTGGAATTTATAGGGGACATACTAGATCAAAATAGATGTGTCTTGTCGGATATTTATTGATTAATACTCCTATATAATATATAACTATAATTTTTTTTTTTTTATCATACATGAACCTACTTTTAAAATAATTAATATTAAAAAGATCAAAATAGAAAAGTTTATATTTTATCTAAAACCGAGCATCTACTCGGTGATTATCTAGTGTACTAATATAGAGGTCCGAATACGTTAATGACTTGTGATTTATGAAGGAAAGCAGAAAAGTTAACAGAAAAGTTTCAACATATTGGATCGATATTTAAATTGGAAGAAAAAGAACAAACCAAAGCTTTCTTTCATCTACCATTGAAGCAGTTTATAGAAAAGTTTTAGCAATTTAGTGGAAGAAAAATAACAACAAAAAAAAAATGGGGGCGTTCCGGGAATCGAACTCGGGACCTCTCGCACCCGAAGCGAGAATCATACCACTAGACCAAACGCCCGTTGTTGTTACATATTTCAACAATAATATTAATATACAAATCTTTAACAGAAAAATTGAAATGAATTTTGATAGTATTAAACTCTAATTTCCAAACAATTTTGGATAAAACTTTCTCAAAAATGGCAACCACTGCAAAAGTCACTCAATTTTTGTTTCACCGCCATATATTCAGCCCAATTCGCCACCCAACCGCCGTGCTATTCTCTCATTTTCACCCAAAAAAACTCTCTTTCTCTCTCCTTAAATCTCAAACTCAAACTCACACAATTTCTTCATCTTTTCCTCTCTTTTGCTCTCTTGAAGAAAACATAACCCTTAACTCTGATAATTTAATAAAAAATGAAGACATCCCAGAAACTGTAACCCCAGAAATTCAAGAAAATGAGAGTATCCCAGAATCCAAAATCCCTAAAATTAAGGAAAGAGAATTGCCCAAGTTGACTGTTAAGGAAAAGAAGGATCTTTGTTCTTATGCAAATAGTCTTGGAGATAAGCTTAAGTCTCAACAAGTTGGGAAATCTGGTGTTACTGATAATATTGCTTTTGCCTTTAATGAAACCCTTGAAGCTAATGAGCTTCTTAAGGTAAAGTTGTTTCCTTTCTTTCTTTGTTGTTTATTAAAGTGGGAAATTCTGTTTTTGGGGTTTCTTATGATGGTTTGATTATAACTTTTATGGTTTATTCAAATTGATAATTTTATGGGAATTTGTGTTTGTTTGTCTGTGAATTATTTCTGGGGTTGTAACTTTTTTTATGTATGGTGTCAAAAAAAATTGAGTTTGAGGGTTTAGGGTTTATCATCTGCTAGTATTAATTGTGTTTTGGATTGTGGAAATGGAATTATGAGAATGGGAGTTTGGGAATTGATTTTGAAGCACTTAAAAAAGAAGAAAAGAAGAGAACTTTGTTGAAATAGTTTCTTCACTTGAGAATGACAACTTCTTAAGGTTCATTTTACTGCGGAGAAGATTGAAATGTAATGATGTAAGGGGGGGCTTTACATTTTGTATCATGCTTGGAATGAATTAGGAGTAATAAGAATAATTATAAGGCTAAAATGTGGGGAATTTGTGTGGGTGAGCTGCTGATTTTTTTTTTTAAGATTTGAGTGGAGTAAGCTGTTGTCTTGATAACATGTTGAGGAAACTTAATTAACCACTCTTTTGTAGTTCTTATTGCCTTTATTTATTAAATATCTTTTAACTTCATACTAAGATAATTTAGGAAAATCAATACGAATATAATGATACCTCATTTGCTAATTTTTTTTCTTATAAATTAGTGTATAAGGTCAAAGTTTAGTCAAAATTTCAAATTTGATCAGATAATTCAGATTAGATTACATGGAAAGAATATAGCATACATAGGGAAAAATATATTATGCAAACTATCTGCATACCCCCTTATAGCAGTATGCATGCCAACATTTATGTTCCAAGCAATCGGGATTTCGGGAACAGGCAGGAGCTCAACATTATTCGTGAAAGAAAAAGGGGAGCTTTGGAGGGATATATGTTATGATTCTTATAAACTAGCTAAGTTGGAAGGGTTATTTTTGGAATGCACAATTAACTAATAGAAGGCTCTAGTGGGATTAGTTATAGGTAGTTTCTATAAATAAAATCATGTTAGAGAGGAAGGGGGTATGATGATGTTATTTTGAGAGTGATCTCTTTGGAAGTGAACAAGCCACTGAAATGCTTGTAATTTGGAGAGCTTCCACCTATCTATCATGGAGTTATCTTGTTAATCCGAGTTACTAATACATAGTTATCATATTCTACTCTCTTTATAGTCATTTTATCACAAAAAATTCTGGCCAGCTATGTTAATTCATAGCAATATATCATAGGGTTTGATTTACATTAATTCACTGATTCAACTACTCCATATTAGCTAGTACTAGTGATTAAATTTCATACCCCCTTTTGAGAGTGATCTATTGCTACCATCATAGATTTATTAACTATTTTATGTTCCCGTACCAAAGCTTGCCCTTAAGGTTTTATGTTCCGTATTCAGAATGATACTTTTCTTTGGTGTGTTTGATGCTTCATGAGGTTCATTGAGGTAACACATGAGGGGTTGAGAACTTTCAAAGTTTCAAGGTCTGTAGATTTCATGAGATGATGTGTTCATGCCAGTAAATAATTTCAAGGATGCATATGAATGATATGAATGTGTAGTGTCTTGTTATACTGCCAATCTTACATTCTTATGTTAGTGCTAGTAGCCTTGAGTTGCCGTTACTACCAATTTGTTGAAATTCCAAGTTTGCCTTTTAGTTCGCTTCTAAAAATCACAGTTTTCCCAAAATGGGGCTATAATAACCCAAAACCGACCATAATTCCCTTGTTTGGTTCGCAGTTATTTTAGAGAATTAGGTAACATTGGATTAACATAAGACGCTCTGTATTTATATTCTTTGCTAATTGTTTCACTTGTTTGCATTTTAAAAACAGCTTAAGATACATAGAACATGCCCAGGTGAGCTGGAAGATGTTGTTAGGCAACTAGAACTTGCTACTGGTTCTGTTGTTGTTGGCCAGATTGGGCGAACTGTTATTTTTTATCGCCCAAGCATTACGAAATTAGAGGCTGAGAAGAAGAAAGAGCATGCTCGTAAAATTTTTGCTCAGAAGCGGCTCAAGGCTCAGGCTGCTTTCACGGTAAAATATAATAGATTAATAGTAGACCTGATCTATATATGTGATAACACAATTTCTGTATTTTTTGATGGTGCAATTTCCTTACTCATTATTAATATGTATCATCTGAAAAGATGCAGAAAAGAGAACAAAATCCAAGACGGCCAGGGAGCCAAGGACGGGGTTATTATGGAAATCGCAAATCTGAGAAGATTGCCTCATAGGGTCATAGCGTAGGCATAGCTGTTTGCTCTTGGAGCTACAAAGAATAGCATCACTTTTGGCACAGATGCATAGTGTAGATTCATGTTACTTCCCAATTTAAGTAGCAATTCTGTTGAAGAGACATGTTGGATGATAGAAACATGTAGAATTTTGAAATCCACATATGATTGAGCACTGAAATTTGTTATTTGGCTGTGTGATTTCTGATAATTTTGTATGTAATTGTCTTAGAGGAGATGCAGATATATGATTCCATTATCCTGTTATAATCCAAAAATGGAAGATGAATAACCAATTGTTATTTGATGATGATGATGATGATGAATAGTCTTAAAACTTGCAGATCTATCTGATTTTTCCTTTTCTTTTCCCTGGTTAATTTGAGAAAAAACCCTCTGATTGTCTAAGTCAGACTAATTTTGTGTTTTGTAGGCAAGAGCATAAAGAATATGTATATATGTGAACATATTTACAAGTATGAGAGTTTCATTGAGAATGTTCCTTGATACAGGTTTGAGCTATACACTAGTAGTCTCACATATAGACTTTGTAATGGGTTATAGACTTATATGTATATTTGACCTAATAACTATTAGCCATGGGGTTTAGTGGTTTACCCAAACCATATCCATTGCCATACATATATGAAATTAACCCATGAATAACATACAAATTTGTAGAAAATGAAAACATAAGATGATTGAAAGTGGTATATGATATACCAGGGGTCGAGGGCTGCCTAATCCCTCAAATTGAGATGTTTAAAACACATCTCAAATGACATTTTGGTAAATACATCACTTTTATTATTTAAAACACCAAATTTTCACTTAACTTTATATGCACGAAGTTGTTATAATGTCCTTTGAGATGTGTTTTAAACATCTTAATTTATAGGATTAGGCATATCCTTATGATATGTAGTGAATAAAACTTATTGAAAATCGTATTTTTTCCCCCTCTTAAGTCTGAAGTAACAAAATATGTATCTTAGTGTGAAGTGATGTACACTTTCTAATAGTGATTTAAATTGGGGTACGGGGCAAATCAAATTTTATCTCTTTCAATCGATCCTCCTCTTTACAACAATAACAGATGATCGACTTTTGGTGTATTAGTACAGAAAATCGCCTCACATATTTGAGGTTTATGATTCAATTCTTACCAACGATAAGTCACTTCTTTTAACCTGGAGCAATAACAAAATGATAATTTGGATTTGGGAGTATGGGTGAAATAAAACCCATAAATGTCCCCCACAAATCCATAAACATAAAACCCTGCCATAAAAGCTGATTTGCTAAACTCCCGTATCTTGTAGGCCCCACTTGTAGCCTATTTTTCAATTCTCAATATTCTCATTCCCCTGATATGATATATCAACAGATAGCAGTTCAGGTTCTTCAGACACAAGTCAGACTTAGTCTCTCACAGAAAGAGAGGTGACCAAATGGATTCTCAACAACTAGCAGCTCTTCTCTCTTCTCTTGTTTCTCAACTCACCCTCCTCATTCTCCTCCTTTTCCCTTCCTTTCCCTTTCCCCCAAATCCCGATTCCCTTAACCTCTTATCCCTCCTTCACCACTTCCTCTCCTCCTCCGACACCGCCGTCTCCATCTCTCGCCGCCGCAAACGGAGTCGTACCCTCGTCTCTGATGCCGACTCTGATTCCGATTCCCTTTCTGGGCATTCCAAACTCGCTCGACTCACCCGAGTCGACTCATCCCTGTTCAAGAATCCCAACTCGTTCAAAACCTTCTTCAACATGTCGCCTTCTACCTTCGAGTGGCTATCCGGATTACTTGACCCGTTACTCGAGTGCCGAGACCCGGTTGATTCCCCTCTCAACCTCTCCGCAGAGCTCCGCCTCGGAATCGGGCTGTACCGTTTGTCATCCGGGTCGGACTACTCTGAGATTGCTAACCGGTTTCGGGTCACCAATCAGGTCGCAAAGTTCTGCTCCCACCAGCTTTGCAGGGTTTTATGTACCAATTTCAGGTTCTGGATCGGCTTTCCAAACCCTGCCGAATTAAACTCAGTTTCAAACAAATTCGAATCCCTAACCGGGTTGCCCAATTGCTGTGGAGTGATTGATTGTACGAGGTTTCCGGTGAAGAGAACAAACAGGGATGAAGAAGAAGAAGAAGAACAGAGCGTTGCTGCTCAATTGGTAGTCGATTCATCGTGTCGAATTCTAAGCATTGTTGCAGGTTTTCATGGCGAAAAGAGCAATTCAAAGGTGCTGAAATCAACTAGTTTGTGTAATGATATTGAAGAAAGAAAGCTATTGAATTCACCCCATGTTTATGTAGGAGGAATTAGTGTACCACAGTATTTAGTAGGGAAGAATAATGAGTACCCTTTACTTCCATGGTTAATGATTCCATTTGATGATCCAAAACCAGGTTCAAATGAGGAGAAATTCAATGTTTCTCATGGATTAACCCGGATTTCGATGGCGAAAACAGTGGCTAGTTTGAGGAATTGGGGGATTTTGAGCAAGCCAATTGAGGAGGGATTTAGGAATGCTGTGGCATATGTGGGTGCTTGTGCTATACTGCATAATGCTTTGTTGTTGAGAGAGGATTATTCTGGGTTGTGTGATCATGGTTTAGAGGATGTTGATGATCATGGGGTTGTAATGCAAAAGGATGATATTAAAATGAAGGAGATTTCTATTGATGGGTGTCTGGTTAGAAATGCATTGGCAATGAAAGTTAGGGATTTTTCTGGGAAGAAGTGATGATTCACTATTGGATTTTCAAACATGGTAGCTTGATGAACACATTCTTTGATTTGTAGGAGTTTTGTTTTTCTTTTTTACTTTTCAAAATTTTATAGAATTGATTCTTTCAATAATTAGGTTATACTCCCTCCGTAACATATTAACTGTAACGATTTGATATTGTATGTCAAATCATTGCAGTTATTTTGTTACTGAGGGAATATTATTCTGGACTGAATTAACAAAAATTGAACTAAATACTAGACTCAGCAGCAGTTTGGTTGAGTTGAATTTGTCAACTTAAATACAAAAAAAGAGGGCCTTAACAATACATTACAATTTGGTTTTTTCTTCTTCTTTATTCACTTTAACCGCTCTATTTTAATTTTACGTGTTTCAACATAGATATTTAATGGGAATTGATTTTTTTTTTTTATGTAAAGAAAAATATAGTAATACTTGTATAAAGTCTTTTTTTTTTTAATGTGTATTTTCTAAATATCATTATTTTTCAAGAAGCCATGGACATATGGATGATGCTTTTTGCCACACAAAGTTCTAAATTTGCTAGTATAACATCATCTAAAAATATACAGTATTTGTAACAGTTAAGATACATGATGAAATGGGAGTTTATTATTGATGGTAAAGATGTTGATAGTAAAGTAAAGAATCAATGGGGGGTAACAAGAATCAATGGTTCCCTAAGCAGAGCCACTTGATTGGGCTGTTGGAAAAAGTTGATGATAAAGAAAGATATCCTAGGCATGTCTTGCCAAAGCTAGGGTCAAGCACTGAGTTGATACATTAATCATTTAAGTGTTGTTAGTCAAAAGAATGAATTCACTATTTGCCATAATTTAGTAAATAGTGATGAATGTACCAAAGCTCCCAAGCCTTTTTGGCCTTTCAGAACTGAGAAAACCAGAATTAGGACAGTTGTATTAGTTAAATTAATTATATATTGATTATTGGGAGTAGTTGGTGGATAATAACAATAGTTAGTTAGTCATGTACTTAGAATTTGTTATTATTATATTAACTCCCTCTCTTTTTAGTTGCTACATCTATTTTTCTGCACTTTTCAAGACGCAATTTTAAACAATAATATCTTTAGATACGTATTATAAAAAAATTATATATTTACAAAGCACATAGAGTCAAATCAAACGAGTTCTCACATTACTATATTTTCCCTTATATAATAATAAAATTAGAGAATCAAAGTTACAATGTAAACAGTGTCACATGATCAAATGAAGCAACTAAATAAGGGCTGAGGGAGTAAATTGTGCCAGACTACAACAGAGAAATACTTCAAGTTTTTTTTTTCTTTTTTTTTTTTTGTTTTTTTGTTTATAAGGACAACACAATTGATACTCCTTTATCATATGCAAGTCTACATATTTGTATACTTAATTTAAATGAAGTAAAGAAAAGATCTATGTTTTCATGAGCTTATCCATTCTTAAAGCATTTAAATGAAATCAAAGTTACAATGACCCAAGTACTGGAATAATTTCACCACTACACTAATCTACATACTATCACTTGCTGTATAATTTGCACCGCGTCACCAAGTAGTTGCCAATCTTCTACGCCTCTTTTCAGCTTCAAAGGGTAACGGTGAACACGACTTCTTCACAAGGTGGTGTGGTTTTAAAAAAATACCCAAATCACCATTTTTTTTTTATACACGAGTTCCTCCAACAGTGGTGGTTGGATCACCATCTAAGCTGCTTTTAGCTCAGCCAATCTAAAACGACGAAGATCCTCCGAAAACAACACCCCACTCGGAGAAAGAAGGCGCTGCAGAGCAAGAATAAACCGCGCCTGCACATCAAAATTCGAGGGAGGACTCTGGTTAGGGGATGTTAGATAACGTATCAAAAAGGAATATGGAAAATTGGTTTAGTGAAAAAATGTTACCCATTGAAATCCAACAAGAGCACTCCAACAGCCTACCAAACCTAATCCTTGACTTCTAACAATCTGTCAAAGAACAAAGTGAAATTGTGTGTCAAATTTACTCGAGAGTTGAGACAGTATGTTCGGATATAAAGGGAAAGTAGAATTGGAAAAAAAGAAGTTTTGCAGAACATTAGAAGAAACTAACGGCCCGTTTGGTAGTCAGTCATAAATGGAAGTAATGAAAATGAATTTATAACTAGATTTGGAAGGAAAATCAAAATTCATTCCCATGGTGGTGCTACCTTAACTCCAATTTATCTAATTTTCTTCACAAATATCCATTCCCATCTAATAACATGGTAATGGAAAATAAGAAGAAATTTCAAGTTTAGGAATGAAAAATATGTTTTCCATGGGGATTTTGAAGTTTTTCCTTAACAAATTACACTTTAAATCTATTACCATTACCACAATTCATTACCAACAACCAAACGGGTCGTTAAGAATATGTTTGGTATTGTTAATTTTTAGTGTCAGGAATTAAATCCAATAAGCATTTCCATTACTTATTGTTTGATATGAGATATTGGTAACACATGTACTTTCCTAATGGAAATCATTACCACCATTTTGTTACCCTTCGGCCTTCTCAACCTTGTGGAAACAAAATCCTTCTCCCTACTTTGTATCCATTCCATTTTCTTAATGACACGAAACAATAAATAATGACATTATTTAATATTATCTTTTCCCTTTCTAATTTATTTCCATTCCATTTCCATTCTCATTCCTAAATTTATACCAAACACCCCCTAAGAATTCAACAATATGATGACAGATTTTTATGTAAGAAGATGATATCAGAAAGTTCAGCAAAGCAATACCAGCAGTAGAAGGGCACCAAAAACAAAACATCCACTCATTGATGAACTAATGTATTTAAAATCCCTTCCAGCCTGCAAGACAAGAATCACCCCAATGTGACCTAATTAATACGAGTATGTTGCTAAAAATTTTAAAGAGAGCTTATCATTGAAACGGTTAGAATACAAAGTTAAGATCTTACCAGCAACGTGCCCTCACAGCTGTGTATACAAGGAGTGACAATTAAAGAAAGAAAGAATGGAACCCAAACTTTGTGCATCTGCAGTTATGAAAACTATCGTCACTTCACTTGAGTATACCGAAGAAAGGACTTTCAACTACCACAGTCTTAAAATCAGAGAACTTGTAACTGAAGCATCAATCTCCCTAAAGTATTAACCCCTTCGGTCCTTATGTCACTACACTTGCAATTTTTGTTTAAAATGTCCAGAAAGTTTTTCATAGTTCCTAGCTTTTAAGCATTTATCTATGATCGTTACTGAAATTTACCACGAATTAAATTTAAGCGCGGAGGAGAGGATAAGATCAATAGATCGGATTTTTATGTCGATTTTCATCATAACCTTATATAATACTTGCGAGGAAACGAGATAATTAATTCAAGAAAGGTAGATTATTTAGGATGCCCAGAAAAAGGTTTACACATAGTTCATAACTTTAATCATTCATAACCATTACAGACATACCACCACAGGAACTAACGCTCCGTTTAGTATGGCATAAAGCATTATGGTGGAAAAGTATTTTCTTTCTATTTTCAATTTTACATTGTTTAGTTTGCAAAGTAGTGAACCATTTTCCCTAGGAGTAAAATATTTCATGATGGAAAACCATTTTCCCTTCTTTTATTGCCTTACCTAGTTACCTCCTTACTTTCCCTTTTTATTTTGCTTATTTACCATCATTTTTCTTACATGATACTAAACAAATAAACAATGAAGAACTAACTTTGCAATTGTGTGTTCCATTGTAAATTGTTTTCAATGAAAATCATTTTACATTGAAAATATTTGACACCTAACTAACAGAGCCTAATTCATGAGAGGTAGAATATTTGGTTTTCAAAAGGCAAATAATTTGTGTTAATGTACGTACACAGCAATCCATGAATTTTTAATACAAAAAATGAGACCTCTACATGCATAGCAATCCTTGAATTTTAATACAAGAAAATGAGACTAACCGCTGCTATAACCACAGGATCAGGGGTGAAGAAATTGGGAGCCAAGAAAGGAATGGAGGTTGCAACAGAACCTAGAACAAGTCCAACAGATAACCCTATAATCAAGAGAGATTTCAGCAGATCTCGCGCCTGTGTGTGAAATTGAAATTCATAGTGTTACTAAAATGTGAAGACCACACCAAACACTTAAACTGAAACAAAATAAGCACCTGGGTACATTTAGCTGCTTTAATACCTTTAGTAAACTTCGGTTAACTCCGTAAAGCAGTTCTGGCATAAAAGATTGCGCAGTTTGTGAAAGGGGTTCGCCCCATACTGCACACATGTGGAATATTTGAGACAAGACCTAACAAATATTCAATTGGCAACACATTGCAAATTAGATTTAGCTGTGATACAGAACCAAATGTCATTCTGATGCCTCAAAGAGATTTAGCTCACCTGATGAGCAGCTACTGTATGTGTTCCCATAGATGTAGCAAAATAGATTATCATAGAGTAGAAGGCCACCTACATAACATTAGCGTAATTTTGATATAAACTTTAGCTTTGAAATAGATACATGTACAATTTTGAGCTACCTTAGTTAGCAACAAACCTTTGAAACTATAGTTATAAATACTGGGGCAGCAATTAAGAGTATCTCTTGAAGTTCTGATAGTGATGGAATTGCAAATAAAAACCCATTGTATCCTTTTTTATTCAAAGCATCAATCATTGTGTATGCTGCAACAATCTGAAAAAAAAGGATAATCCAGCAGTTGAGAAAAATACAAGAACAAAACATGATATGATAAATTGGTGAGTCAAGCTCCAATTGTAAAGAGTGCAACGGTGATACTGTGAATCTGTGATAGTAAGATAACTCAAAGACAAATGCACTAAACGTACTTGTGATGCTGCAGTTGCCCATGCTGCACCAACAATCCCATAGCCTAGGAAAATACACAGTACTATATCACCAATGCCATTTATTATGCTTGCGACTACCAAGGCCTTCAAAGGTCCCAAGGAATCTTTCATGCCCAGACTAATGGCAGATGAAAACATTGATAAATTAAATTAAATATATGTAAAAAGAGAGAATCACAAATAGCTTCTAGGGTGCATCTATAGATGGAATAATATTTTGCTTACAAACTAGTAGCACCTTATATATTAACCAACTAATATAGAATAGCAATCAAATTTCTGCACTTTTATACAAGAAACATTATACACAACTATCTTTACCTTGCACTCTGAGCAACCCATCCCACAAGAATAGCAGGCCAAGCTAAAGCTCGAATCTAGCAAGCAAAAGGAAAACAGAAATGATACTCAAAATCAATGGAACAAGAAGTGAATGCATGTAAGCCTGATAAAATAACCTCTCAGAAATGTGTCCGATTTGAATCAATTACAATAGTATGAAGGTAGCACGTGCAGGAATATCTAAATTTAAGCAAAAAAATTCAATACAAGGGCACATGGAAGCTTCTCTCTATTGATATATAAAGAACCAGTAGACTTGTGGACCACAAATTCATGTAGAACCCACAATGCCCACAAAGTTACCATTTTGAAGGATAAATTTTACATGATTGAGTAGTGAGACCCTAAATTCTTTTCTAGATTCTTATGGCCTTTGTTAGGAGCAAATGAGCAATAATATGATAAATCTAGAAAAAAGTATCATACAGGGACCATTGGAGCCATTATTAGGAGCCCACAAGGATTTTCCTAAATTTATTTTAAAAAATTCAATACTTTCCAAAGAAATCGATAGGGTATCATGGGCATACACTTCACAGCCTTTGAAAACGATAGATGAATAAGATCTAAGAAGTTGTTAGAAGGCAGAAACTCTACTATGGAATAGATCTTTTTCCAGGGATTTTTATTCAAGGAAATTAATTCAAGGTCTGGTATTGATATACACAACACAAAATTTACACCCACATCTCAACAAAGTTTCGTGAGTACGAATCATGATATGAATCCATAGGAGAGCCACCCCAAAAGCTAGCTCAAATGGAGGAGAGCCAATAGATCCATATAAATCCCACATTAATCCCCCATAAGACCGATGTGGATTCAAGTCCCATACCTTGCAATGAAATCACATCAAATCAATAGCCATAAATATATTATTTGTCATACAAAAAAAAATCTCTTGTAAATTGAACCTAGATCAGAACATAAACTGCCATACCTTGTATCATTGTGCAGTGTTGGGACATAGTGTGCTTCTAGAGAACACAACACAAAATTTTTAGGTTAGTAAGAGGAAACCTTATTGATCAATATGTTATAGGACTAATTCCATTGCAATGTGTGGGACTTGAATCTCACATCGATCTTATGGGGGGTTGTTGTGAGATTTATATAGGACAATGGGCTCTCCCCCTCTCAAGCTAGCTTTTGGGGTGGTTCTCATGTTGCCCTATATCACAATATGCAAGGGATGATATTTCGAGATTGATACTAAACTATTCAAGTATTGCATTCACTTTCTTTTTTCTCAATAAATATGTTTTCAATTATGTTAAACATACCCTGTTCACAATATTAAATCATATACACTTCAAGATGATAACATCATCAATGCCATCTCAAAATATTTAACATCACTATCTACGTTCTTGCTATGCATTCGAAACACCACAATTAGCACAATGCCCAATATCATTATTTTTTTCCGAAATTTTAGAACCGGAGAATTCATCTTCAGCCACAGATCATAGTTCAGTACACAAACCTGAATATACGAATTTGCAGCAGGTACAAGGTTTGCATTTTTTGCTCCAGCAAAAGCTGCAATAATAGAGCAAAGAGTGTTAGTCGCGGGAAACAGGAAACTTTCTCGCAGGAAGCACAAATGGTCAAGCATTTCATAGAGGTCCAGTCTGTAGAAACAAATTATGTTCTTATGAAAACTGGAATAATTACCGGTTAGAGCCCATGCACCAAACAATTTTGTAAATCCAAACATCAACACCCCACAAGCCAGACCTACACCCAATAAGATTGATATTTGATGTTGTACTTGCTTCTCATCCTGCATTAAGCACATACATTCACTTATACTCATCTCCCTATAAAAAACCATACAAAAAAACATATACTACCATTCATTCCTAAATAATAGGGAAATTTTTGTCTAGACAAACAACTGAATTGTCTAAAAATACTTTACAAATTTAGAAAATTCAAGCAATTAATTGACAGTTGTGTTGTCGCATCTAAACACATTTTCATTTTATAAAGCTTTTAATCAAATGTAGTCTAATATATAGAAACAAAAAAGGGAATGCTGTAAAATGTAAGTAATCAGAGTAATGCACCTGTCTAGCAAGTGAAGTGGCAACCATGTTAGAAGTAGCAATTGCAAGAAACATAAAGATATAGCTCATATAATCACAAAGAACAGTTCCAGGACCTGCACATGAAACAATGCATTAATCCCAATATATATATTATACTATACTCAATTTCTTTTTAAATGCAAGAACCCGACATTTTCACTCTCTACTCTGCGTGTCAAAACATTGCAATTAAAAAGAGCTAGTATATCATTTTATATAACATAACTTGAAGAAAATTCAATTAAAAAACCCAGAAAAAATCTCACAAAAACAAATGATATTACCTAAAGCAGCAAGTTCAATGGAGCTGCCCTGGCCAATAACAGCAGTATCAATGAGACTCATCAAAGGCCCACAAATCCAAAGCCCAGTAGCAGGCCCAGAGAACTTGATAATCTCAATCATTTGCTCCCATATGCTTTGATTGGTGGGCTGCTCACCTGTGGGCTCCACCAATTCAAGCCTCTCTGGTGAAACTGAGTTGTTGACTTCATCTTCAATAACCCTAATTTCTGGTTCTGGGACTTGGGTTTCACTGAATAATTCTTGACCAGAAGTGATGCAGTGAAGAATTTGAGAAGTGTGAAGAGTTGGGTGATTGAAAGGTAGTAAATTTAAAGTAAGTTTTAAGGGTTTGGTAGGAAAATGTGAGATGAAGCAAGAGGTAAGAGGGGTGAAATAAGTTGGTTTTGCAACTGTTGATTTGAATGCAATTAGGGGAGAAAAGGGAGTTGTTGCTTTGAGTTGCATTGTTAGCAAGTAGCTAGAAGAAGGAAGAAGTATACTACAAAAGGGGAAAAATGACAAGAAATTGAAGCATAAGACGATGAAGAAAAGGAAAGCTAAACAAGAGTTTTGATTTTGAAGTGTTCTAGTGAAACGTTTAAAGGTCTTGAAAGATCCAAGAAGCGAGAAAAATACACTACCAAAAAAAGTGATAATACGTGTCTCACTTTTTTCTTTTTTTCCCGATTTTGCTAATGGCGCCCCGGAACGTTGGGTGAGGACTAAATATATTTGTTAAAAATATATGTCAAATTTATAGGCAATTCGGTGTAATTAATGTCATATTAATTTTTTTTAAATGCAACGATTTGATATAAGCCAGAGAAAAAAAATGTCTAATCATTACATTTAAAAAGAAATAGAGGTAGTATTTAAATTCATTTAATATTTATACTTCTTCCGTTCCAAAAAAATACAACAGTCAACATTTCACGCATGTCGAGACACTATTTTGACCCTTAATAACTGTAATTATGAATATTTAAAAATTATAAAAATTTGATATTAAGATAGTGTTTTACAAGACGAATCTAGCAAGATCCCACTTGGCTATAATGTATAAAGCTCAAAACTTAGTCAAAGTATATAATGTGAATAGTGCAAAATGTTGACTGTTGCGTTTTTTTTTTAACGGATGAAGTATTTTTAATTGTCTTATATAACGTCCAGAAACGCTCATTAGCTTTTGTCATTTTAATATATTGATTAAAATTTGATAGAGTATATAACATATTTCTGAGCCTTAACCAAAAGTTATATATTATATTAAAGCTTAAGCTGATGGTTGATGCCTATAAATATGTTATATACTCTATCAAAATTTACATAATCTAATTAAAATAAGTATAAATAAGTAGTTTCCTTTTACTTTTTATAATAAATTATGTAATATTAGTTATTTTAGCACATCCGAATCTTATTTCCTTCAAGAGCATATTATATACTCCGTCCAATATTAATTGTTCCATTTTGACCAAAACTATGAGAACTAATTGGTCAAAATGGAGCAATTAATATTGAACAAAGGGCGTAATATATACCCGTTTTGTATTAGTAACCGATTTTATACCCGCTTCCATGCAACGAAAGTATAGGAAGGGCCATTGCAGGGAGTGTTGCGTGTAACATGAGTCTCCAATGAATTTGGGACCCTTTTTCATTTCCAACCACACTTGCCACCTCTGCATAAGACCAAACTAGACTAGGGAGGGGACCATACCATGATATATTGATACCAACCCACCAACTGAAAGAGAACCCCCCCACATTCTTCTTGCGGCCTTTTACTTTGAGAGCGGGACCCTTCTATTCTTTTACAAGAGCTATATAGGATGTGTATTGTATTGGACTAGGATAATTATCGGTCGAGCTGAGACCAACTTTACTAAGTTTGACTTTTTTTTTTTTTTTTTGAGCTCGAGCCGAACTCAAAGATTATCAAGCTGAGCCTAAATAGAGCTGAACTTTGACCAAGAGTGAGCTTTTATTGAATTGTTCACGAACAAATTATACTTAGTAGTCAAAGTCCTCTGTTCAAATATAAATGGAAACTACCTAGTAGAGCACCACTTAAAACAAAGATTAAGTTTCCTCTTCAACCAGAAAATTTATCCAAATCGAAAATGAAAGAGATCGCATAATAGGGAGTATAACATTAAAACAAAACTTCTTGACAATTATTCGTTGATCATCAGATCATGTCATGTGGAGTAAAAGATCCTTCTAAGCCATTCATTTCAAGTTCAATCATGATTCATGACAAACTTCAATCATAAATCATAAACCTCATAAGTTTATAACTAACAAAGAAAAGAGAATTTACAAGTGACTGAAATCTGAAATCAAGAAAAGAGGAGTACATATATATCCAACAAGAAGGATGGCAAAATTCATCATAACTATGAAATTATAATGTGCCATAAGCATGGGTTTTCAAGGAGGAATGCAGGGGGACCTAGCATGGAAAGCTAACTTGTGCCTGGACTTTACAGCAATAAGCGGAATCTCGTTTCATCCAAATATGCTTTGGAAATTGATTTAAAGTCAAATGTTCAAAATCGACCGATTTATGGATTGAAATTTATGTATAAGTTTCTAGAGGAATAAATTTAAAAATTTATGCGAAATTTGTTTCCATGGTTAGGAAAGATTAAGGGTTGAAATTTGATTAACTAAACTAAGTACAGTAGGTAAATTCATTTGAAGAATGAGGGTAACTAGAAGTGGAATGAGTTTAACTAGGACTCTAGGAGGAAGAAGGATGAATGCAAGAGTGTATAAAAGGCCTCAACAAAGCTCATGGTTTGGTACAAGTGGTCGTGTGTCGCTTTGGAGAAGCAAAAGGATGAGGGGGAGACCAGAGAGGGAAAGGGGGCCACCACACCGTCCACACGGCCCACACTATAAGCTTAGGGTGTGGGTGTGTGGCTGACCATATACAAGACATTTTAAATATAAAATGATGTAGAAAATTGTACAACCGATGTATTCATCGACACCAATGAAAAGAGAGGGGAGGGAGTAAGGACCTTCAACAAATTTGCCAAAATCATCGAAATCGATATAGTTACATTTCAACCCTTCTAACACTTCTATGTGTATATCTAATTACTGTGTAATGTATGATTGTACACATCCCAGCTTCACATAGCCAGGTTTTTCTATTCTGAAGCCCTCATTCAGGGCTTCCAAAAACGGTGGTTAAAATTAAATTCTGGAATAATTGTTCTGTATATATACATAAATATATACCCAGCAGCACCGAAATTGCTTTACTCGAATTCATTGAAGTTGTTGGTTTGTTCTACTGCTAAGCTGCTTTCAGCTCCTCGAATCTAAAACGATCAAGATTTTCCGAGTATAGTACACCACTGGGAGAAAGAAGGCGTCTTAGGGAGATCAAGAAGCGTGCCTGGTTCCACATTACAATACATGATGCTGATTGATCAGGGAATGTCAAATAAATTGAACATATGGGTTACAATAATTGAAAAAAAAAGGGGGAAGTTACCCATTGAAATCCAGCAAGGGCGCTCCAACAGCCTGCTAAACCCAATCCTTGACTTCTCACTAGCTGTAAAAATTATGTTCAAAAGAGGGGAAAGTGAGATGGATATGCATCAAATTCTCTAGAGGGAGATAGAATAATTGCCAATAATGCTTATGTTATAGGAGATCAGCAAGAATACCAGCAATACAAGTGCGCCAAAAGTGAAACAGACACTCATTGATGTACTAATGAATTTGAGGTCCCTGCCAGCCTGCATATGGAACATAAAAGGGCATCTCAACTTTTAACCCGATCATCATCCCTACCGTTAGGGGTGAGCACATTCTGGTTTGGTGTGGTTTGACACTCAAACCAAACCAAGCAGCAAAATTGCGGTTTAGATTTTTTTCAGACCAAACCAATCCAAACCGCGGTGTGCGGCTTAACCCTTTTTTTAACACAATTTTAGAATGTTTAAATTGACATTAAATTATTCAATAATTTTCAAGCTAGTATGAATTGTGGCTTAACCACTTTTTTCACAATCCTAAAAGTCTGAAACAATAAGATTACTCTAAAAGCACGAGTTTTAAACATTCTTTTTTCGCGGTTTACGGTTTGGTTCGGTTTTATATTATTGGTAAACCAGATCAAAACCGAAAGAATACGGTTTGGCTTGCGATTTGGTGTAATTTAAACCATGCTATGTGCTTAGCCCTACCTATAGTAACAGAAAATAACCATTGCACGACTGTGAAAGCGCATAGATCAAACAGGTCAGATTTAGGTCTGACTATCTAAATCTCCAACATTGAAATGCATTTTTGCACTACTATATAGTAGGCTTTTCAAAAATTCATTCAGAATTGTTTGGTACATTTTTGGTCATGTAGGCCCTATTTTTTAGACTTAATGAATTTGAACTGAACTAAACTAAATCCTACACTCAGCAGGAACTGAGCTTAGTTGAGCTGAATTTGCCAGAAATTAAGTCCGAACAGGGCTGTACTCCATGGGGGTAGATTACAACTTTTGAGGCTTTGAGCTAAATTAGCATGTCAGATTGGGCTGAGGTTGGTACACCCTAATTTTCTGGTTCACTTTACCAACAAAAAAGAGACTTCTATATTTAGCTCCAGAAGTAGAAATGTAGAATCCCATACTTGAAAGTACTTGAAATTCTTTTTTGAGAGAAGTACTTGAATTCACTAGTACAAGATGCAAGATAAACTTACCAGCAAAGTACCCTCACAGGGAAGTACACAAGGAGTCACACTTAAAGCAAGGAAGAAAAAAGGCCAAACGTTGCGCATCTGCATAAATAAACAACAGCTCAAAACCTTTACCCTGTGATACAGAAAGGGAATAGAATGTGTGACAATCTCTACTAACCTCCCCTATCACTACTGGATCAGATGTGAAGAAATTTGGAACAACAAAAGGAACTGCTGTTGCTACAGTTGCTAAAAGAAGCCCAGTAAACATTCCTATTACCAAAAGAGACTTCAAGAGTGATCTCGCCTGTTCATAAAATAAACTTCTTAAAACTGGGAAGATATAAAATATATTAATGTAAATGAAAAATGTCAACAACAGTACCAAGTGGGTATAATGTTGACTTAAAAGTAGACATTTTACAAGCCTACCTTTAGATTTCAATGAGATAAACATACCTAAGCTTGACTTGAGAAGCTCTTGAATTTAATACATTTCCTTTCTTTCTTTCTTTTTTGGCAAAACATTTATAGGGGTCTTAATTTGTCAGCAAAAGCTTGGGAGCCAAGCTGTGACAAATTATCCAAGCTTGAGCTTGTGTCTCTCTCTCTCTATATATATGTGTGTGTGTGTGTGTGTGTGTGTGTGTATGTATGTATATATATGTGTATATATGATATATCCACAATGACAATGCCAAGGAGAGCAATACCTTTGCTAAATTTTGGTTAGCTCCATACAGCAGCTCGGGCATAAATGATTGTGCACTTTGAGAAAGGGGCTCACCCCATACTGAACATATGCTGTATATATTAAGTAAGACCTACACAGCAAACAGTTGTAACTTGTAATATGTAGCATACTTGATTGCAGTATGCAATAGGATTGAAAATCAGTGTCCATAAGGCAGATTCAGTTCACCTGATGAGCTGCCACCACATGTGTACCCATAGACGTAGCAAAATAAATAATTAGACCATAAAAGGCCACCTGACATATATTAGTCAGTTAGAATAGCTTCCACATAAATTTTTTGCGATTAGAATTGCTAAGCTCATAAATAATTATGTTAAACCTTTGAAACCATGGTTATGAACACTGGGGCAGCAATCTCAAATATCTCTTGCAGTTCAGAAAGTGATGGAACCAAAAAAGAAAAGCCATTGTATCCTTTCCTGTTCAAAGCGTCGATCATTGCATACGCTGCAACAATCTGTAACGTCATTCTCATTATTCAGAATCTGTGAATTGGTATAGAACATTTAGAAAAGAAGAAGCAGAAGAAGATAAAGGACTGTAAGCGGTTTACACACTTGTGATACAGCAGTTGCCCATGCTGCACCAGCTATCCCATAACCTAAGAAAATACAAAGCACTACATCGCCAAATCCGTTGAGAGCACTGGCAATCAACAAGGCCTTCAAGGGTCCCAAGGAATCCTTCATGCCGAGACTGGAAATTAGAGGCAAGACATTTATACATTATCATGTTTGAGGCTTGTTACTAAAAAATACTGAAATAAATGATACAGCATACATGTGCTAGAAGCAACCCCTGTTACATACACCTTTTGTCTGAGCCCCAAGATAAATAATATGTTGTTCACTTTACCTGGCACTCTGAGCAACAGATCCAACTAGAATGAAAGGCCATGCTAAGGCACGTATCTAGCAAGCGAAACGAAAACCAAAATTAGGCTAGAAAATCACAAGAAATAGGGTGAAGAGAACACCTACACCAGGAAACTACATAATAAATATGTCCCTGTAGTTGCTTATAATAAAATGAATATAAAAACACTTCAGACCAAGCAAGCACTCAAAAGCACCAGCAACTTTGCAACTTGCCTAGTTGCCTCATTAAGGAACACAAATATTTGTTGATGAAGCTACAGATATAATGGTAGCTGATTGATTCAAATTTTAAATCCCTAAGCATGAGATGATGCCAGGCCATCATCACAACAATGAAAAGCCATTCATGGAAAAAAAGAGGCAATGATACAGCTCACTTCATTATGAAGTTTATCCCCCTTGTTTTTTATTAGTACAAAGTTAGCACAATTATCATATTGGTTGTTCCAAATTGAATATCTTGCTTTAAGCGAATTTTCTCTTCTCTCTCTATTGGTTTAAACTCTAAACCCAAATTGTTGTTCCTTAACCCCTCTACAAGTACAACTCAGAATTTGTCATATTGTTCGTTCTGTAACTAATAATATTAATCTCTATGAGAATGAAGCAATGAACAGAGAAAGAACATACTAGGTGACGGTTTGGTGGAGTTTTTTTTTTTTTTTTTTTGGGGGGGGGGGGGATGGGGGTGGGAGGAAAGGCCTCGTCGGCTTATTTTAAAGATATATATTAAACTCTAAGAAATGCATCACACATTTACTTTGTCTTAATTGGGAATATAGTATGTACAAAACACTAACGGGATATTTGGTATAAATTTAGGAATGAAGATGGAGTGGAACCAAATTAGAAAGGGAAAGGGCAATATTAAATAACACCATTATTTGTTGGTTGGTTTAATTAAGGAAATGGAATGGAAACAAATTAGAAGGGAAAGTAATGGTAGTCCTTAGGAAATGGAATGTGTTGCCAACATTTCATATCAAACAATAAGGAAATGGAAGCGGTTATTTGATTTCATTTCCAACACCAAACAATAACAATACCAAACATGCTTTAAGAAAGCACTACTTCATATGCATCACACATTTACAGTATCTTAACTGTGACTAACTGACTATACTATTAGTACTTGAAGTTTACAGAAATTCACGAATACTTTTACTAAGGAACTAAGCTTTTAATCTCTTATTCCTAAGATAAGCATTACATGTCAACACAAGGACAAATCCTCAGTCCTCGAAATTTTATAAATTTACAAGCATAATGGTAAAAAAATTGTATATCAGAACCAGACTAACCTGTGCATATGAATTTGCAGCCGGCACAACATGCACATTCTTCAAGCCCACAAAAGCTGAAAGAAAAGGCTAATTCTTAACAAATGAAAGGGTGGCAGTCTTGTAACAGTGAACCAAGTAACCATACTAACCAACACTTACTCAATGATCGATATCAAAATCAAAATGTAGAAAATAAGGCATTTCATGAGAGGTTGACATGTTGTAAAAGCCAAATCCCAGTAACAGTTTTAATTACCAGTTATAGCCTGTTCACCAAAGCACTTTGTCAAGAAAAACATTAGCACTCCACTAGCCAGACCGACGAAGAGTAAAATAGATATCTGATGCTGCACTTGACTTTCATCCTGAGACATTCAATTGCATGGAGATCTTGATTTTCTATGCAATATTATACAGCAATTAAGATCCATTGTATACATAAGATGATAAGAGTAAATGAGGCCCATAGGTTGTCACTTTATCCACAGATAGTTTTAGATTCTACCAGAACTGTTATTTATATTTGTATATTGTTTGTGTTTGATGAAGTTCCTACCGGTGAAGATGTATACATATATTTATACTTTCCATATGTAAATGTAAATATGACATTATTACAATATATATCTGCGTGTATCCAAAAATACACTGGGACATATATGTAAAGTGAACACCAATACTACGGAGTACTATACTACACTGTTTATACTTGTTAGAAGAATAGTATGGAGTATACCATTCCTTGATTAAACAACAATGCAATAATTTATTTCCCATCTTCTCGCTCAAGGGAAAAGCCTTACATAAATAAACCTCGGGTTTTAGATAATACGCCTCATAAGGCTTTTGAGGTCAAACCTTCATAATTCAAACTATTTATCCCCTAGCAATATAGTAAACTAACAAAATGATTACATTAACACTTCGTAAACTGTTGACTGTGCAACGATACAGTGCATTTTTTAACAATTTGAGGGCATTAATAACCAATTTGGTAGCCAATAATAAAGGTGTTAGTAGGGCTGGGTTTTTCTGTTTTGGGCTTATTTTTTAGCCTTTTCTGTTTCTATATTAGGAGTACTATATAAACTCCTAAATTCTGTAACCCAACTATTCGAAAGTCCTCAAGTTCAATAAAACTTCTCCTTTCCTCTGTTTGTGGATGTAATCGACACATTTTTGGCGAACCACATAAATTATGTATTTGTTCTTGTTAATCTTTATCATATTTCTCACATTCTTTATAACAAAAGGGCGGTCATGGAAATGAGTTTTAATTGTAATTTGGCAAAGAAAACAACATTGTAATCCATGGTAAGGTAAGCTCAACCCAAGCTTGTGTTTTCTGCTTTTTTGTACTTACCAATTGACACAGAAAAATGTTTGGGATAAACTAGCATTACCATTAAAACAAATTTGGCACAATTTGCATACAAATGTCCTATTCTTTTGGACTTAAATTCTAAAATTTGAGTTCAGTTCACACAAATTCATCGGAGTTTAGTTTAGTTCAGCTTAATTCAGTCGAAAAGAAGAGGGGCAAATTCTATTTTTTACCATCATTTATGGCCTTTGATACATTCATAATACTCGGCAACAAAACTAATCATGGTGTAATAGTACAAAAATAATATCATAAGATGGTAAGGTAAGTGACCTTTCGAGCTAATGAAGTAGCAACCATATTGGAAGTAGCAATTGAAAGAAACATGAACACAAATCCAACATAATCACACAAAACAGTTCCTGGACCTGCACATTTAACATTGCGTTCACTTCCATGATCATAATGAAACCAAACAAACAATTTAATTCCAGGAAAAGAAAAAAAAACCTGAAAGTAACTACCTAAAGCAGCAAGCTCAATTGAGCTACTCTGTCCAACAACAGCAGTATCAATGAGACTCATCAAAGGCCCACAAATCCAGAGCCCAGTAGCAGGCCCAGAAAATTTGACGATTTCAACAATTTGATCCAACGTGCTTTGATCAGCCAAATTCTCAATTTCATTGGTGGGTTCGAAAGATTCAAGCGGTTGAATTTCTGGGTTGATTCCAACATCAATTATCTCCGTTTCTGGCTCATGAATTTCGGAATTCTCAGAAAATAATTCTTTGCTAGGGCTAATGCAACCAACCCTTTGCGATTTTCTGGGTGTTGAGTGAAGCTTAAAAGTGCATGAAATTAGGGGTTTGGAGGGGGTTTTAGAGCGCCAGAAATGGGAGGAAAAAGAGGGGTTGAAATTGAAGTCTTGAATAAGAGAAAACACAGAATTATGTTTAATTGTGGTGGTATTTAATTGAATGTGAGGAGAAGGGATATTCATGGCTTTGAATTGCATTATGTTTTGTGGCTGCTGCTGCTGCTGCTGCTGCTAGCTGAATGAATAGAAGAGAAGAAGATGCAGCAGAAGCAAGCAACAAAAGCGAGCAGAAGACGTTTTATTTTGGTTGGAAACTTGTATCTCTTGAAACATTGCGACTCATGAGATGGGTCAAAGAAATCAATCAAAAATATGTGGAGCAAGAGATTTTATTTAGATGAATCATTGAATTGGCCACATGGCAAATGGTTATTGTTTTTTTAGGTGCATTCTCTTCAAAAAAAAATTAGTAGGTTCAGAATTTATCAGGTTTGAACAAATCATGTCAGATCATATCATGTTTAATAACTTATAATTAAGTTATGTTTAATAGTTTTAATCAGGTTTATAGAGATAGTTGTCTAGCTAGGATTAAGGACTATTGAGAGAACCTTTGGTAATCAAGTGAGGATCCAAACGATGTTAGTGGCTAAGGTTCAATTAATTGTTAGTGGCTAAGGAGTAATAAGTAATTGATTTGCTTGACCTTTCTTTTGTCATTTGAGGAGGGTTGTTTCTTCACGTTTTTAGTTTTCTTTCTAGATTAGAGTTAGCTTAGGATGTTAAAAACCTCAAAATTAGATTGATTTCGATCTAGCTTATCGTCTATCAACATATTGTTGTCCCTTAGTCCTTGCGCAAATCCTAACTTGCCACTAGACTAGCTCTGAGTAAGTAAGGATTTATAAATATTATTTTTACAGGGTATTCTACTACATTTCATCGCCCTATCAAAGCCCTTGTAAAAAATATATATATAATATATATATTTTTAAGTTAAGTATTCCGCACCTTCCGTTTATTTTTCTACAAAGACAAAATGTGAAAAAGTATTTAAAAGTGAGAAAATTTTGGCGTATAAATTTTTTTGTACAAAAAAATTTAGAAATTATGTATATGCAAATAAAAATACATAAAAGTATTAAAATAAATATGATAACAAAAAATTAATAATAAAAAACTAAATAAATAAAAAAGAGAAAAGTTGTGAGGTATAGTATATCTAGGTTGCACTAAAACAAATAAGGGATTGGGTACGACACAAAACGGATACACAATTAAGCATAATATTCTTAAATTAAACATTCTATGAAATTTTCAATAATCTTTCATAAATTATACTTAATCATTCAAAGATTATTCAAAATGAATAAATTTAAAGCCATTTTTGTTAAGCCCAATACCCATAGTACGTGATACGGGTGCATATTGCATGTTCGGTACAATACTACGATTATTAGAAATACTCATAGACAGTTATAGTAGATGGTATGAAAGAGTGGTGGATTTTTCAATTTTTTTTTTTGGTAGGGGGTGGGGGTTGTACACTTTGTCAAATTCTACATTATGCACCCAAGATTTTAAAATTTTTATATCATGCCCTTGAACTTTATAAATTGTGTATATGACACTCAAAAGTTTTTTTTTTTTTTTTTTTTTTTTGAGAAAAACAAAGAGAAACTTCATTTCACAGAATTAAAGTTGCAAAAGTCTACATAAGAGAGTTCAGTAATAGGCTCAGGAACATCCTCCGGCCATATTCTTTCACATAAAATAAAAGGTAGGTAATTAGCTAAAAAGTGTGCTACAACATTAGCATTTCTACTGATATGATTCCAAGCACAGAATTCGAACTTCCTTGCCCAAAGCTTAATTTCCTTTAGATAATGACCCAGAGTATTATGGCATGAGTTGTTGTTTTTTAGCTTTAGAATGAGGTTCTTGCAATCTGATTCAATTATAAGTTTCCTGTACCCTGTTTCCCAAGCTCTTTGGAGTCCTAGCATCAAAGCTACCACCTCATGTACGGCGGGTTGCAGCAGGCCCGAGTGTTGCCTCACCCCCGCAAGCACTACTTCCCCCGCACCATCACGGATTGTATATCCCAGTCCTATACCTGACACTCAAAAGTTCTAATGAATTGTTAGTTTATTTTACCAAATTGGTTAAGTGTTTTATTATTTAAAAAAAATTATATCATATCCAGCGGATTATTTTAATTTAAATGACCTAAATTTTAGCCAAATTAATGGAATAATTCAAGGGTAGTTTAACAAAAGCGTATCATGTAGATAATTTTGTGAGATTTATCTACAATAATTTGAAAAACACATCGGGAAAAAATTGTAGATAAACCGGTCCGGATCAAAATTTGGACTGGAACTGGATCGATTGGACCCCTGGTCCATGAAAATAGTGATTCCAATCCAAACCTGGTAAATTCCAGTCCAGACCGGTTTTGAGTTTTGACGGGAATCTTAATAAATATGTATACATAATACTTTTTTAAAAAAATATTTAAATTTTGGTTCGGTCCCAAACCCGGATTGGATTTTCTTTAATAAAAAACGTGAGAAATTGGTTCAAACAGGTCTGGGCCAGATCCACAAAAAAATAGATTTCGCTCCACCCGTCCAAATGGGTCCCGTTAGGTTGTGGGCCGATGCTCACCCTTAACCGTGAGTGAAAGAAAGCAGGTAAAAAAAATAAAATTAACCCACATTAAATATTTTTATTTTTAAATGTAAAGATTAAATATTTTTTTCTCATTATTTATGTCAAACCGTTCTATTTAAAAAGAAACAAAATTATTATTAGTAGGTTTTTTTTAGGCGAGTGATCATTAGGGTATCTATCCCTAAGATTGAAGACTTCCCTTCACACTCTGCCATATGAGTTTTCCTCTAATCCCTATTTCCTACTATCTATACTTTTATACTTTAGCTCAAAACTCTAATCTAGACTCATTTTTTTTTCAAAAAAAAAAGGAAAAATCTTTAAAAAAAAAATACTCACCTTGAGTTTTGTGGGTCTTATACTCTTATCCATAATTATCCCATGAGACACTAGTGAGTCTTGAGTTAAGCCTCAACTCAAGTCTCCCAATAATCTAAATTGTTAACTTAATATAATAATATAAAAAACACACATGACCTGCCAACCCCACACAAATTATTAACGATTTGGGTTGAGGGGTTTGACTCATTTAAATAAGTGGATCAACACAATCCATTCATCAAATGAGTCGCGGATTAGAGTCAGAGAATTCAACCTGTTTATATAAACGGGTTAGCACAAAACCGACCCGACTTAAGCCAATTCCTAATTTCCCACCTGTACAGCTCTACTTGGGGCTTTGGGGGCCTTCATTGATCTTCAACCTCGCGTCCCACGTTCTCCAATCTCCATTAATCTCCCTGTCATATATATATTTTTTAATATTCAATAAGACCCCACCATCTCTGTTGTCATTCATCCAGCATCCGAGTAGTCTACCTTAGGCTTCTATCCCAGAAACGCACTCTGTATAATTTAAAATTTCCATCATTAGATTAATTAATCTCATTTACTCGTTAAATACCAGTTGTGTTTTTTCTTCTAATTTAATTATTTCCTCAGATTTGAAGGATCTTTAAATAAATTCCAGTACATTCTTCTTACGCCACAAAAATTTAAGAAAACTTATTTCTTGTAATATTGCACTAATTACCCCAGAAGATCAAATTCCAAGACATCCCCATTATTCAAATTTGATCTAAATGGGGAGTGTGGGAGCGATTTTGAAGCACCCAGATGAATTTTACCCATTGTTGAAGTTGAAGATGGCTGTTAAAGAAGCCGAAAAACAGATCCCACCTGAACCTCACTGGGGTTTTTGCTACTCTATGCTTCACAAAGTTTCCAGAAGTTTCGCACTTGTCATTCAACAACTTGGCACTGAGCTTCGGAATGCTGTGAGTTTTATTTTTTTACATTTCGTGTGTGCAATTTTTAATTTTATTACTGTGTGGTTTTTGGGCGACTTATTCGAGGGCAAATTTTGAGGATTCAATGTCAGATTTTGTGCTTGTTGACTTTGTGATTTGCTGGGTTTATTAATGAGAAAGATTGATGTTTGATTGTTCATTGATGTCCATGAATTTTGAAGCTGTCAATCAATCTGTATACATTGATACTGATATTGATAATGGCACTTGGAATCTTGAAGAAATAGTACGGATTATGTGGCTGTTGTTGACAAATCGTATTTATTGCCTACTGTACTTTTTTAGTGTCTGTCTGGGCATTTATGAAACCATTCTTGAGGTTTAAGCAATTTTACGTCAAGGAATTGTGCATAATACAGTATATGCTGAGATGTTTGACTTTCATACATGCATAGTGCTAATTGCTAAACCTTTTATCCTACTATAAGAACGTTTAGATGATTGCTTCTTAGTTGCATGTTTAGCAACTTTGCTACTTGCTAAAACCTTTTATCATACATGCCTAGTGCATCTCTTGACCTCGACGTATACTTAGTCTTTGGTCAAGTTAAGTTTTATGAGAATGTTATGCGATAGGATGGATAATCAATCATTTGATCTTAGTTGATCAGTAAGGAAAATGGATAATTATGGTGTAATTGCTGGATTTAATTGCATCACTAGTGAAATGGCTCCTATGTTGCTCCGGGTCACACTTATTTTTACCCGTTCTGTTTTGTGATTTTACTTGGTTTAGTTTGTTGAGATGAATTGCATTAGCCTATTGGTTAGAGCTTTTGTAATAGCAATAAAAGATCAAACTTTACTGCAAACTCTTTTTTAGCTTTGATTTAAGCATATGTGGACTCAACATAACGCCTATGTGGTGCAAATAACAATTTTTAATTAATCGTATCGTGCTCATTGCATATCAGGGATATTTCTAAAGTTTTAGTGGACCATACTTTTTTAATCTTAAGTATCAAAACAGAGCACATAGGATTTTGCCTAGTGACACGCTTTATAGTTCACTATCTGATATCAATACATGGTTGGCTGCGTTATTTTCGTTGCGAAATAATAGCTATTCAATCTTTATCTTGGTGGTACTATAAATCTATAATTTAAGTTTGCAGAAGAACGTTATTCAATTATATGTTGCTTATGAATTGTATTTTCTTGTGCTTCAGGTATGTGTCTTTTACTTGGTTCTTCGTGCCCTCGACACCGTAGGTTTGTTTCTTCAAGCTTGACAATGATGAGCTATATTCATGGGTGCCATCTCAGCTTAGACTTGTTCTGATTGATTTCATATCATGTATTCTAAGTGTTGTTGCAACTATGTCTTTTTAAGAATCCAAGGATTAGTTAAATCTAAAGTCCAAAATGATTAAAAATGTGGGATTTTTAATTTATCTTAGGAGAGGTACTACAACTAGATTTAGCATCTTCTTATAGGGATGCATATTGCATGAAAGATATCATGGAATTAATGATAATAGTTTAGCTCTTCTCCTTTCTCTGTTTAAATGTGTTCCGTTCTTTAGGCATTTATGGCACCCTTGTATTTTTCTAGGTAATTTGGTATGTGGTTTGCACTTTACTCTTATCCTAGGACCAATTGCTCTCCTTAGTGAAAGCTAGTTGCATGATAACAGGAAAATATGCAAGTCAATGAAGGCAGTGTGTATATAATGTCCTGATGAGTGATAACTGATACAGGTTGCATGTTGGCTTATAGAAATTAGTAAATTACTTTATGCATCTTATTTCTCATTGCTTTTTGGTTTGGTGTGATGTGCAGAGGATGATACAAGCATTGCTACAGATATCAAATTACCTATCTTGAGAAATTTTCATCAGCATGTATATGATCGTGACTGGCATTTTTCATGTGAGTAATTAAGTTTGCTTGTATTCTCTTCTGCTGTCCAAATCCTGGTTTTGCTGTATATGATTACTATTGTATCATCATTGTCAAAGCTAATTTGTATTGTATTAACTATATGATTCTTTTGCTCTGCTCTTCCTAAATGGTTGTTTTAATTAACATATTTTGCTCTAATTGTCCTTTTCTGTGTTAAGGTGGTACAAATCATTACAAAGTTCTGATGGATGAATTTCATCATGTCTCAACTGCTTTTCTGGAGCTTGATAGAGGGTAAACTTTGTTCATGTACTTGAATCTACATTGCTTTTCAAGGATAGCAATTTAATTATGAAACCTAGAATGTCTATGGTGTATAGCTGTCTTGTTATTCTGAAGACATAAGCAGTTAATCATTTATATATCAATATTTTTCCTTAATTTTATACATGTTTCACGAGCTATCTTACTTGGACTTTGCTAGAAGCCTACAGTGTGAGGCACGACTACAAATAAGTGAAGGCACAACTAATTTATGCGAACTTCGCATAATTTTCGTTCAAAATGAAGTCTTACAATATTGTGTATCCAACATAGGTTCAAGATGTCATAATGTTTGATAAATATCACAAATGGACTTCTTGTTGGAAATTTTCAGATTTTAGGGTAAATAGTATGACAATTATCACTTGAGGCGCGTACGGAGCACTGTCCTGAAAACGATATTTCCACCCAATTCGTAGGCTGGGTTACAGGAAATCCGTTAACAAGATACAGCAAGACACCGTAGCGATCGAGCCTAGTTTCAATACCACGAATGAAAATGGATGTGTGTCTTCACTTCTATTGCAACAATGGAGAGAAAATACTTAGTTTATGCAAGAGAGTGAGAGAATGTATGAGTGTAACTTCATTTCCCTTCTCTCTGATTAGATAAGTTATTATATAACTTATCCAAAACGTACAACCTTTTCCCAAACGTCACAACGCAACGGGAAATAACCGAACAAAAAACTGCTTCGAACCACCAGCTCGCAAGTCGCGAGAACTTTCTGTCCCTTTTTTGCACTTTTGGCACTTTGGTCTGTTTTAGTGTGTCGCGAGCTTATGTCACGACTCGTGACTTTTCACTGTTTTTTCTGTACTTTCCTCAACGTTTAACGACGTAAATCGTTAATCAAACTTTGCATAATTATGAACTTTAAATACATAATACTACGTCTAGCATTATTAATATTCATAATTATATACATTTATATTCTAAATCAATAAATCTCTAACACTTCTTTTTTCCCTTAAACTTCACTCTTTAAAAGTTGATGGTTCTCCTCTCTCTCTTAAGTATCCATACGTTTTCCTTATTTTCTTTTTCTATGTTTCTTAAGAACCCTCCACTTTCACCATATATTATCTATTTTGAAGCGGTAGAAGTATAAGAAAGCTATGCACTGCGATATGTTTATGGTCAAATGAAGTATGAGCTTGTAAGTTAATTTTGTTTCCTATAGCAATGTATAGCGGTATAGCCTTTTGGAAAGATATATAAACATCAAACATATATGACTTCTGAAACAAAACATTGCTCACACTTCCATTTTTTGTAAATATGTCTCGTTGCCTTTGTGATCAATTTACGTTCATGTGTTATCGGATGTGTTATATTGTTCTTCATAGTTCACATGCTCATATTGATCATCTCCTTCCATGGTATGAAGTGTGAAATTTACTTATGGAGTTATGGCATCTGCAGTTACCAGGTGGCTATTGAGGATATCACCAGAAGGATGGGTGCGGGAATGGCAAAATTTATCTGCAAGGAGGTTTGTGGATTTGCATTACAGAAAGCCTTTACATACTAAATAATACTCTTCACTCCCTTCTCCCACAATATAATTAACTTTATATAACACATTATGGCAACACTTAAACTTAATTCCTTGATCTATTTCTAATTTTCTATCTTTTCTTCTTATATAATTTTTGTTTTATGACTAGTTAAAATGGTTGAATTAAGAAAACAAAAGGACATGATGGAGTACAATATTATGTGATACTTGACAAAAAATGTTTTCTTACCACTAGTTCAAGAAATGCATATTATAGCACTTTGAACTTTATTTCCTCAATCTATTCTATTTTTTCTTACTTTTTTTTTTTGTGTGACTAGTAAAAATTATTGAAGTAATAAAGCAAAAGGAAATTAATGAAGTACCTGTCCGCATTATATGACGCTTGAAAATGCACTCTTTTTACCACTTTGTTCGGACAGTGTTATTTATAACATTTTTTATGATGAGAAAATAACTGATACTACTTCTCCGGTGATACAAAAGCTTGCAAAAGTTAGAAAAAAATATTTGTGTTATATAGATGAAATTAGAACGTTAAACGAGACACTAAAAAGTTAGGAAATATAAGCAAACGAGTCTGCCAAGAAACTATTATATTCCTTTTGTTTCTTTTTGCTATTCTTGTTTTCACTATGTACACTTATCAATTCACATTTTTGACCATTAATTTCTCTAGTTATTGTTAGTAATTTAAATTATAAATATTAATAAAATACTCGTTGAGGTAAATTAAGGGTGCGTTTGATTCAACAAAAATAAGCACTTCTGTGCTTATTTTAAGAAAGATCAGATCAGATTAGAAAAATTCAGATCCGTTCAGAAAAATTAAAATCAGATTAGAAAAATTCATATCGGCTCAGAAAAATTATAACTATAATAATAACTACAATTAGAAAAAATCAGATCAGATTAGAAAAGTTCAGATAAGATAAGATCAGAAAATTTTAGATCAGATCAGATAAAATTATTTCAGATGAATCAAACGCACTCTAAACTAGATATAATATGACTATATATTATTTCTTATAATTTAATCAAATTTAGAAGATTCTATGTAATTGTCTATAGTGTCGAAATTCCTATTGGGATAAAAAAATAGCAACAGAGAGTATGACTTTGTTAATGGATTATACTCTACGCCTCTACGGTCTACAAAACTGTTTGATAATATGTAAATTTTCCAAGTAATGATCAAATTGCTTTCTCAGATACATTTCGTAAATATTCCAATTGTGTTATTAACAATAACAAAATGTGGACATCCAATGTTAATAGACTGTTATGGTTGTTGGTGCCGCATATATACAATGAAAAATTTCATTCTATTATGTGAGTCGGATATAGTACTAATACAAAAGTCTTCACTGTCATTTGTTTAACAAGACATGCGAATGAAATCAATCATGAAAGGAATTTAGGCTATGGGGACATGACATTGATTCATTGAATATAAGTGAAGCAGAAAATTTCCAATTTAATAATTTTAAATTTTATTAACTGTATTTTCAATTTATATCCAATGCGAATTTCTATTATTTTTTCTATTATCATTGCTAAATAATAATTTTGTGTCAATTGTTATTCAGCTTTGGGAATATATATTTATAGATAATAAGAGCTTGATAACAACAATAATAATTATAAGTATGATGAAATATGTAGGATTTTAATAATTATTTGTACAACAATTTTTTCTTAGGCTTTTATAAGTGGAGGAAGTTTGTTCTTAAGCTTTTGATTTAACAACTATTGAATGTAGTGTAACTTAGTCAAGTTTTTATTTTCCAAATGAGGTGTATATCTGCTTTAAAAGGTTCTTATTTGGCAGGTAGAAACAGTTGGTGACTATGATGAATACTGCCACTATGTGGCAGGACTTGTTGGTTTAGGACTGTCAAAGCTTTTTCATAATGCTGGTTTAGAGGATCTTGCTTCAGATGATCTTTCCAATTCAATGGGTTTATTTCTTCAGGTATTCACTTTTGCTTGGGACCTGGCATTCCATTTCCATCCTTTTGTGTTCTATGAATTCATGACTCAAGCTTAATATGCTGTTACATAGTCTACCATTAATGCTTGTTGTGCAGAAAACAAACATTATTCGTGATTACCTTGAAGACATAAATGAGATCCCAAAATGTCGCATGTTTTGGCCTCGAGAGATTTGGAGTAAATATGTCAACAAACTAGAGGTTAGTGTCTTTTTTTCAATGGATGTGATATCATGGCTAAAAATGGGACATGGGAGAGGAAACAGCTGTTTGAACTTTGAAAGGGTAAACCATTCTTTAAACAAAGCTAAGTTGCTTTGAAATTTGTTATGCAGGACTTGAAATATGAAGAGAACTCTGAGAAGGCAATTCAATGTTTGAATGACATGGTGACAAATGCCTTACTACATGTGGAAGATAGCTTGAAGTACATGTCTGATTTGCGGGATCATGCTATATTTCGGTTTTGTGCCATTCCACAAGTATGAAGTTTTCTGAATCAGCATTCACACATCCTCCCTTTAACTTATATTATAAGACTGTCTTGTTCTGAAAAAACCCTACTTATTTATTAAATATTCATGATTAACGCTATATAGAAATTCGCAATTATTCATATGCAATTTTTGTGAAAAGTAAACCTAACCCAAGCTTTAATCAGTTGTTGCCCACTATTAGTTGTTGATATTCAACAATAAGGATAAATGTACATCTGTCTGTGAACTTCATTGGATGAACCAAGAACAATAGTTTTTTGGGCAAAAATAAAAATAAAAGTCTTGAATAGAAGCAGAAACAGAGTAGGGCGAAGGTTGTGCTGTGTTTCTCCAGTTCTCCTTTTTTCCTTTCTAATTTCTGCATTATGTTTTGTTCATTTTAACTAGAGTCTAGAGATGAAGTAATCCAATCTGCATTTGACTATAAGGTGATGTTAAGAATTGAAATCTTAAGTTCATCTATCCTATTTTCTGTTGCTGATCATGCATAAAAGTTTTGCTTTCTGTAACTATGCTTGAAGAGGGCATTTTTTTACTTTATGTTCAGTAATTTATTTTCAGAAGTCATATTTCTTTCTCCTTTGATCTTTATTCACCTAAACAATGACGATGATAACAAAGCCTTAATCCTAAACAATGTGGTTGGTTGCATGAATCAATACTTTATCTCCTTGTGCATTTGAATATATGATACCTGTTTTTATTTGATAGGCCAATGTAGCTCCTTCAAGGCATATTTTTTTTTTTTTTTTTTAAAAAAAAAAATTAATTTTAGCTGTTGTGATTTCATGTTGTTCTTCTCTGCACACATTCTAGATCATGTCCATTGGAACTTTAGCTTTGTGCTACAACAACATTCAAGTGTTTAGAGGTGTGGTGAAAATGAGACGTGGTAAGTTATATCTGCTGTCGGTTTCTTTTTTTCTCTTTATGCATTTATCTTTTGTTGCTGTATCTTTTGGTATGGCAACATAAATTGAAGATTTTCTAAATTATATGGGCAGCAGTAATTTTCCGCTACCTGCTGCTTCAAACTAGGTCTGTTTTCTGTTTTATATTCCAGAAACTTGCTTGTACGTTTTAAAAATTAATTTTTAACTTCAATGTTGCACGCTTCAAAAACCCCAGATGTAATTTCTAACACTAGTTCATATTGTTAACTCTTCTGAGGCTTGTCATAATTCTGCTTTTAATTGTGCATATTAGGCCTCACTGCTATAGTTATCGATCAGACGAACACAATGCCTGATGTCTATGGCGCCTTCTATGATTTCGCATGTATGATTAAACCAAAGGTGATGCTCAATAAAATGAAAAACTCGAGAAAACCATGTACTTTGTTTACGAATTTAAAATACAAATTCTGCATAATAAATAATATTTTTTTTTTGCAAATTTGCTTGTTTAGGTTGACAAAAGAGATCCAAATGCCACAAAAACACTAAATAGGATTGAAGCAATCCAGAAAATTTGCAGAGAATCAGGAACTTTGGACAAAAGGTAGTATCAAATTTCTACTTCCACATAAAGGGTATGATTCACACAATTTATGTTAATTTAATTATGTTGCATTTTTTTCTCAGGAAATTGCACATTGTAAGAAACAAGTCAGCATACACTCCAATCTTGGTAAGGAGCCAATAGCATTTTTCTTCACAGCTACGAGATTTAAGTATAGTTACTGACAATAATCATCTATGCAGATGATGGTAGCGTTCATCGTATTGGCAATCATTTTTGCTCGTCTCTCTGCCAACCAACAGAATTAGTAATCAAATTAATTAAGCATGGTACGTATATCACAACTTTATCTGAATATCATGTAATTTAGAGCTACCTGCCAACAATTATGAACATTTGTTACTGTGGTTTCGCAGGCATGTCTCAGGCTGCTTGTGTCATGTGAGGATGGTAATCATTAAAGGAGATATTTTTTTCAATGCTTGCTTTCGCTAATGTGAACTCGTGGCTTGTTTTAGTTAATAGTTTTGGATAATATTTGCTAGTGTGTAGTGTGTAACAGACGAATCACTATTTGAAAGATGAATGTAATGGCACACTTAATTTTGGTTCTGATACATGTTTCAAGTAGTGGTGCTTATGATGGGAGTCAAGTTTGAGTATTGAGTTATTTGTCTTGACTCGTTAAAATTGAGTCATCGAATCTATCTGAGCTTAGACGATTCGAATTTGACCGAGCTTTAGCCGAGTATTATCCGAGTCGAGCTTTGACTGTGTTTTGAGTAACTTACAAATTATCTCATCTTTATAACATTTTGCTTTCAATTACCATTATGTTTTTAAGACATTATATATGAGATTTAAAATACCACGCATCTTGTGTATTTTCCGAGTGTTGAGTAGCATGTTGCTCGGTGCGACTCGTTAGGAACACAAGTTGAGCTAGAACTCAAGTTGAACTTTGAATTGTCTCGTTTCATAAGCAGTCCTAGTTCCTAGGACGATACCAAATTTAAATCTTTGTTCAATTGTCAACTCAAACCGGAGGCTATTTTCCTAGTTAGGCAATTGACAAGGAGCAAGGTAGTTAGACTCTAGCAAAGGCAATATCAATATCTCGCCTCAGTTCCCTAAAACAATGCTTGAGCTACATGTACATGCCATCAATGTTCTTATACATGTACATCATCAGTACAGCCCACCAATGGTTTAATATTCGAGCTGCTTTATGCAGATGTGAAAACATTACATGATTAATGAACTACATCGTAATAAGATGATTGTAATGGCAAGATTGGACGCTTAACCCATTGTTTAGTGTTTATGAATTGTAGGCTCGAGGTTTTGGATTCGAACCTCAACGCACACAACTGTGAGGATTCCTCATCTTCTGCTTTTAGATGTGTGTGGGGGATTAATTGGGGTTGGGTGACCTGAAAGGCTGCAATAGGGTCCAACTTAAGGACTTGAACCACCCATATTATAAAAAACAAAAGATGAATGTAATGTGAAACTCCAAGCCTAACTACAGTCAAGATTAATGGAAAAGTGGTGCCTACTCCCACCTCGTAATAAGAGATACAGTGTTCAAACCTTATTACTAGCATTCCCCTTCTCCTATACGTATAACTCAATAAGATTCCTTGCCTAATAATAAAATATAAAAAAAACTCCAAACCCAACTACCTTATACTAATGTAATAATTTTCATCCAAATTAAACTAATGTACAAAGTGTGCACTTTCTAATTTGTAGATCAATTTGGGCAAATAGCCCAAATGATACGGGGGTATAAATTCTTCGCCCAAGAAATTTGAAAAGAAACTAATCCATTATGAAGACAAAATAAAAAAGTTTACAAAATGAAAAGGAATTGAACCAGTACCCAACATCTGAGAAAATAATAGTTTTGTATTAGTAAGCAATGAGCAGAGTAAAGCTAAAATAGCATAACATTCTGAAGTATTGGTCACACTTGCATGACAACCTTCCATCCGCATCTCCTCACCCATCTCACTTCCAATGTTAAGGTAAAAAAAATGATATATATATATATATAAGCTTGCCCCAAAAAATGAAATATTGAAAGACCCGAAAAGAACAGACAAAAATTATAGCTATATCATACACTAAAGCCTAAGGCAATTGTTCAGTTTATATTTTCAGCCGCACACTGAACTTTGAGCTTTGTTGGAATTCAGTTGACCGAGATGTAGACTTCAGAAAACTTCAGCAATCTTACTTGCAAGTACACGTTCTCGTCTCTCGACGTATCCATACGGGAACCAACCAGCTTTGCCTTTGCATTCACCTTCAGCCCAGCCATTATTGGATACCTGTCATTAGTATAAAGATTTCACTTATAGTCAGCGCAATTATTCTTGAAGGGAAAAACTAAATACTCCTACAAATACTATTCCTAAAATGTGTTTTAACCTGAGATCCATTATCCAAATTTATTTTATAACTGTGAATCTGTGATATGAATATGATAGATTACTCTCGAAGGGAAAAACTAAATACTCCTAAAATTACTGTTCCTAAAATGTGTTTTAACGTGAATAGATTAATGCATAAAATTGTTTCAAAACAGTCACATTGGTGATCTGTGTCCCTCATCAGACCACCCAAAGATTCATCTCAAGATGCAAGGGTGTAGACTGCAAACCTTTCGGACAACAACATATTCTCCGGCTGACAAACTTAATTCAATATCTGATTCTGCTTGATATGGGCACATGACCTGAAAAACGAAGACATAATGCAGTGAAAATTAGCAAATCCTTTTCTGTTCTTGCAGAAAGACATAATTCGAAATCATCCACTCCAGCATTTTTGGTAATTGACCTATTGAGACTCAAGTAGATTCACAATCAATTTCAGGATTCCTTGTTGTGTCACCATCCTTTTAGGTTTCACAACCTCGATTGATACCTAGTATAATTGTACGCAGTACTAAAAAAGTGGTGACTCATACTAACAGCTAATGTTGACCATTTTGTCTGGACAACTACTAGCCTATTCAGCCCACCATCACTGCCCTCAAAGGCCAAAACCACAATCAACTTTTTTTTTTTTATAAAAAAAAACCATTATTGATATCATCAAGATCTAAAATAATGAATAACATACACAAGTTTCTAAGGTTTGGTGTTATCAACCTATTATGGTTTTCTGCTTACTCCCAAACCATGTTCTATTAAATTATCAATGTAGGATACTACTACAATTGTTAGCAGATCAGCCTCAGATAGATAAAGGTCATACATAACCATCTTTTGATCGTTATAGCCCCGTGCCAAAACGCCATATTGATCAACCTTGGATACATAGAGTTCATAAATTACAAACTTTTGATCATCATAGCCCTTAGCCTAGTGCCAAAATGCCATATTTCTTTAGTATGTTCAACTTCCTTCTTAAATGACTTAAGGTCCACCCTTCCATTGGTCCTCATTGGGCATAACAAAAAAGATTTAAACATATGCATATTGTTCTAACTTCTACGACACGTATTCACAACATAATCCAGCAAAAGGCACATAGTCACTAACCTCTCCCAGGAAGTAACCCATGCTATCAGTTGTACCATTCTGAGCCTGAGATGCAAACACCCCATTGACATCTTCATATGCTGGAGGTGGTGGTTGTACATTGCTCTCAACACTTGGGCTGGGAGCAGCTTCTATACGTTGTCGCTCTGAATTCATCTATACATCACCATAAAATTCAATTCATCATTCTGAAAGATATAGATGAAACCATGAAAGGATTGCAAATTTTGTTCAAAGATTAACATGTAATGATAATACCTCGCCTTCAAGCTGTTCAAGTATCTGGAGCGCTCTTTGATGGTAGGAGCGTTCAGCTTCCACCTTATTTATTATAGTGGACACCAAAGAGGAAAAAACTAAAGGTTCAGCCTCAAGAGAAATGCACTGTATAATTTAGTTCAGTAAGAATCAGAATTTTGCATCACCATGGCAATGAGTCGTTGAAGAGTCAATCTCTGTTGTTGACCTTCAACAGCAGCCATTGCAGCAGCAGCTTCCTTCCCCAATATGCCCATGTTAGATTTTAGGTCTTGAAGCTTTGACTCGGCAGCTTCTAATTTCATAACAATATCTGGATTTCCTGATGTTTCTCTAACTTTTGCTTGCCGTTTGGAAACTTCAATTGCCTGTCTAGTTCAAGTCATATGACAAGGAAATCACAGGTCTGGCAAGATGAATTCCAAAGTTCAAGAAAAATGTAATTATTTAATACCTGAGCTTCAGCTTCTTGTCGCATTCTGTCATAGCGTTGAGCAAGATGTCGAGCATCCTCCAAGGGTGCTCCCATAACCATTGCTCTTAAAGGCTCTGCTACCTGATGATTTTAAGCAATAACTACAAATAAGGGGGTCACACTGAGGCATAGTTCAATCACCGGAGACGGGAGGCAAATGGCTAGTTGGCTACTAGAAGATCCATTTTTTAGCTGAATATAAAGGCACTTAAATTCTTCAATTTCATCTTGTTTGCATCTTTGAAAAATTTTAAACTATAGTTGAATAGAGAGAGCTATTACTAAACTCTAGATGACAGAGTTTATCTACATCCCTAGAATGACTTTACAATTCATAAAATAGACATCCAAAATAATTTCAAAATTCTTTTTTGGGTGGAAAAAAAAAAACCTAAGTTCATTTCCCATGTTATTCTTGTGGACAAAAGTCTCAAGTCATGTTCTACACAGCTCCTCCCCTCTCCTATCCACTATGAATGTTATATGCCCCTCAATCTCTTTTGAAATATTTTATCGATAATGCAATGTCTAAACTACATTGTAGCTGCAACCTAAACATCGGTGCCAACTGCCAAGTCCAAACGCTCAAAAAAAATGGCAGGAGTATTTCTGTAGTTGATTAATAATTCTAACTGTGGATAAAGGCAGCATTTGCATAATATTCTTTCGAATTCATTGTCAACTCTCACAATAGTTACCAAGGCAAGATATTGCCCAGATCAGAAAATAATAATATAAAAGGCTCAATCATATCAATAATCTATTAAAGGACCACCCCCTCTCTCCCCCGCGACCCAATGACACCCAAAAACCAAAACACAAACCATAAAGGGGAAAAATATATAGATAAATTGAGTCAATCAGACAAACGTAAAATTTATAGGCAAAAAGAAAAGATGGCCAAACCTGTGTACCCAAAGCTTTCAATAAATTACCACGCTCCTTCTCCATTTGAGCACGAGCTCGGGAAAAATTGACAGCTGCTCTGGATAATGTGCTACCACTAGTGCATGTATTTTCACCACCATACTTTCTGCTATCTTCAGACAATTTTGTTCCTAGTACATGTTGATACAAAAAGACGAATGAGCAAAAGAAATAAATAATACTTACTTTAAAATGAAGACAAAAATAAACATGTTATGTAGCTACAGAGTTATAGTACCAATTTCAACTTGCTTTGATCCCGTAACAATATAGCCTTCAACTCCACGTACAATATCTCTTTGAAAATGCTGAAACAAGAGAACATTACTAAGTTAAATATTTATGTTATGATTAACAAGGACAGGATAAAGATAAAAAAAGGAACACAATGCAACCTTAGCAGCCCGTGTTGATATGTAAAGCTTCTCAAGTTTCTGATGCTGATGCAAGTCAGACTCATCAGCAAATGCATTATCTGAGCCATACCCTCCTGCACCAAATTGCTTGAGAACAGCCTGCAATAAAGATACAGATCATTAAGATGCAAATGAAAACAGGCAAGTGTAAGCACCTTGCCAGAAAGTAAGCCGATCTTTTCTTGCCTTTTTGACATTCTTTTGGCTAAAGATATTAAGAAAAAAAAATATTATGGGATGAAGAATGGAGTAAGGCTAGGCTATATATGGTTCAGCAGATCAGTTGAAAAGGTATGGCTATGGTAAAATTAAAATTAAAAAAAAAAAAAAACTACGTTAACAGTTAACTACAATGTCATCAAGAAACTCGCATTGGAGCAAAGTCAAAGTTGCCACAACTTGAAAGCACTCATCTGCTATCAAAAATCACGAGCATGATAATTGATGTGCATAGGGCTGTATAAAAAGCATGTGAGCATCTCAGGACTAGCTAGACAAAACTTGCACATTGAAGCTCTTGGTCAATAAGACCCCGGCACGATTTTTTGGTCAAAAAGGCAAGAAAAATTTGTCTGATTTGTGTACAAGTTAACCACATTTGTGTACAACTTAAAAATTTTTGACCAAGAAATAGAAAACGTTCCTATTTCTGTCTCAACCACATTTGTCTGATTTGTGTACAACTTAACATTGGAATTTTGGTCACTAGTCACTATCTTTTTAAAAAAAAACGTCCTTGGCTTCCTGCAATTCTGCTGATACTCCTGATAGGATTGAATTTCATAAAACCACCAGTGCAGTATAAGCCAACTCCAAATGTTGTCCAAAGACCCATACTTTGTCAAGATCAGGATCACAGTTGTTTCAAAATGTTCCACAATATCATCCATTATACAAAACTAAAACCAATCAAATATCCAGACTTTCATAGTCTAATTTAATCTGATACATCATCACACACTCCTTGAAATTTGATAGCATCTCAACAAGAAAGCAGATATCTTTGTAATAAACCTCCAATTAAATTAAATGTGCTACAAAGATCGGGATACCAGAGAGAGATCGATCATTTCACTCAATAAACCCCAAAAATTCGCGAAAAACAGTAACAAAAAGACGATCTCTTTATTCCATAATGAACAAGAATACAACAACGAATAAATCAAAATTGAACAAAATCAGAAGCAATTAAGCTCAGAGATCAAGAAAAATAAGCTAATCAGATCAAAGAAAAGCAAAAAATAGAGTGAAATTGATGATTAGGGTTGAATTAGAAGTAATCAACGCAAGAAAAACATGAATGAAGGGGGAAAAAACCTGCTGCTGCTTGGCAACTTGATCTCGGAGCCTGGTAGCTTGCTTTCTGATAGTTTCCATTCAACAAAATTCAACGTTTATCAGTGTATTTTGGTAGAGACAGAAATAGGAACGTTTGGAGAGAGAGAGAGAGAGAGAAAGAAGAAAGAGGAATCAGAGATTTGAAAAAAGAGGAAAAACCAGTTTATACTTCGATTTTTTTTAAAATTAGTTTAGACATGCAAGTACAACTTGTGTTGTGTTACTCTTATCATTCATTTTGTGTAGGAGATTTTTTTTTTCCATTTAAAAATTGAGAGAAAAAAAACACAGAATACTATTCACCTTGAAAATTGGCCTACCGTACTGAAAATTAAACATTTATGTCATAAATTTTGAACCTTTTATTTTATATGTATAACATAAATATTTTGTTTTAAATGCAAGTGCATGATGTTTATTGTGCATCAGAATACATAATATATGAATTAACCTAATGTAATCACCAATTCTTTCTAAATAAATTGCCTCCTCCCCCCTCCCCTCTTTCCACTATATGCCCTTAAAATTTCACAAATTTAATTACATCCATGTTTTATGTAGATTAAAAATGATTGTATCATTATTAAGCGAATACCACAAAATATATAGAAAAAAATCGTATTTTTTTAATAAAATACATAATATTACTATCTAAATGGTCCAAACTCCAAACACTACTAAAAAAATAGAATAAAGTTCAAAATTCTCCACAAATAATCAACATTATTATAATCATAAAAGAGAAAAGGCATGTCATATGTTATACTTCATTTGTTTCACAATGATTTTACAATTTATATTTTATAGAATCTTTTGGTCTGTTATTAATCAATAAGAGATAAGTAGTGAAAATTGTGAAATTTTTTAGTATTGACTTATGCAAGTAGAATTAGGAAAGTAAAAACATTACTTAGTTTTAAACGGGGGAGAAACATACTATTATGGTTAGGTATTTTGTTCACATGTACTATTACTCCTTAAATCAAATTTTATGGTTTGCTATGTAAAAACTCCTAACATACAATAATCCAAAATATCAAAGGTCTCTTCTCAAAAAAATATATATATATATATATATATATATATATATATATATATATCTCAAAGGTCATAACTTCTAGTATAATAATCTAATTAGAGTGATTCTTGTGCCTAAATTATAGGGATTTGGATTGCGATACTGAGAACGGATTATGCAACATTTTTCAAATACATTTTAGGTATGTAAAAACAACATTATGTATATGTGTGTGAATGTAAAAGTATTCTGGGATATGTCATAATTTTGAATCTTACAAAAAATATTATATATGTGGTGGGGTGATGACCCTCACAAGTTTGGAGCATGGCGAACATCCTTCCCTATTTATGAAAATAAGGCTCCGATTGTTTTCTAAGAATTTATGAAACTGTTATTTTTCTTTTGTATTGTGAAAGTGGATTGTTTCAACTTTCAACTAAGGAGATATTCAATTCACAAACTAGGTTTATTTGATTATTCAAGTAGATGTCCATAAACCTAATTTTCAGCCACCATGTTTTTTTTCCGGATCAATATTGTGTAATCCATACATAACTAACTGTTTATTCTTCAATCCTTTCCTGGTGGCCTAGTGGGGGCATGATTAACTGATTTTGCAAGTCTTTCACAAACATAAATATTGTACGGCAACAGACTTAGGACTAGTACAAAAACGTATTGCAAGAAGAAATTGTGTTATATATAGGGCAGAGCAGAACCCAACTGTTTTTAGGGATAATAAAATAAATTTAGATAACTTACAAGAGGTTAGTTTTCCATATATAACTAGAGATGCTAAAAATAATGTACAGTTTAACTGAACAAAACACATTGTATAAACTTCCCTACACATACATCTTGCTAAAACAAAACTTTCATCCACAAAGAAAGCTCCTCTTGGTGAAAAGTGAAGTTTCATGAGTATATATAATCCTATAAATGGGTTGCTATAACAAAACTATGAACTATTTGGAAGCAACGGCAATGCAGATCGGATTATTAAGTTCTTCAATTTCACTTCCAGGTTATCAAGTGTCCGTCGCAGTATCTCTGGCTTTCTTGGTACAGCAGCAGAGTCACGACATTCTAATAGCTGGATATGGCTTCGCAAATAGCGGCTGAGGCCAGCCTCCGCAACATTTATCAAGCAAAGAGAAGGATTAGTGTGCATAAATTTAGTAACAAGAAGACCAGCTAGAAACTGCTGATTTGCCTTAACCAATTCCGACACAAAACAAGGAAACAGTATTTGTCTAAAAGTAAGGCAGAACCCTTCATCTTCATCATCTCTGGAATTCTGATTTGTCATTGAAACTAGGGCATTCTGAGAGTTATGCGAAAAGCTCCCCACCAAATAGCAAATATAAGAGAATGTAGCTCCAAATGCTGGTTTAGAGATGATAGTTGATATGATCCCAGAAGATAAAACAAGTACTAAGAGGTTCTTATCACTATTCTCTGGGGTTCCTTCTTGTTTAAGCTTGTTTTCAACTGCGTCTAAGCAGCGCACATGTATTGTTTCATATGGAAGCAATAACACTGCTTTTAGAGCCATGAAGCAATCAGAATCAATTAACATGTTGCTCAGGTTACTCGCACTATCTTCATCAATCAACACCATATCAGGTTTTTCTAAGGATTGATCAAGTAGTTTTACCACCTTATCAAATCGTGATAGAGCTACGAGTTTCTGAAGGATCTCCATCCAGCATGTATGCAAAGGATGGATAGACAAAGAGGACTCAGTTTTGTCTTCCTGAAGAGGTTCCTCATCAACAAAACTCTCCCAGCCTTCATCCCAACCATCATTCCAGTTACTGTCTGAATCTGAAGCTCCTGATGACGCTTCTACAGAAGCTTCATTTGTTTTCTCCAACAGGAAAAGAGTTTCCCACTCCCCCAAAATGGCCAAAAGAGCATCAAAATGTGCATGCGTATCTGCTGCTTCACACAATTTCACAAAGCAAGCAACTGCTGAATTGACGGTCAGGAGATCATCCGCACTTATTTCCATGTGGGGAGAAATTGATCTGGCAAGCTCAGTTGTTTTCAGCGCAATCAGTGTATTTTTAAACCTGTTAGATTCTTCGGATTGATTTGGAAGAGTATGCATTGATGTAAGTTGAGTATTCTTACTTGTGGAACTCCAATCGTCCCATTCTTCCCAAGGAAGGATACTGTCTTCTTGCTTGGTTGAATCCTTGCCTTTTCTACCTAATATGAATTGCAATGCCTCCAGAACATATACTCGAATATGACTTGGTAGCTGCAGGTTACCAGAGAACTCAGCTAACCTCTCCCACACTACGGTTCGAACCCTTTTCAGCATGTCCAAATCGCCGTCCAATCTGCTAATAGAAGATAACAAGGTGCACAAGCTCTGACGTTCACAGTCATCATGAACTAAATTTGACAAAATACTTCCAAGCATGTCTAGGTATAAATCACAAATATTAGCAGAACTAACAACACTCCTGGTTTCAGAACTCAAAGTCGGGCTATTTGAGCATTCTGAAATAACTTCAGAAAACACTGCCTCCACAGAGCAAAACGCACAGCCAGATAAGACCATTGCTCTACAAAATGAAAAATGTCCTACCAAAGGACTAGTTGATAACCCATTATTGGCAAAGCAGTAAAGAGTGCCCCATCCCTGAATCACAGTAACTTTACCCTCTATGACTAACCTCAAGAGAACCTTGAGGCAAACCATTAAAGATACGGCAGTTAACTTCTCATCTGAACATTCCGAAATTTCCTCCATATCGGCACTCAATTTCATCCAGAAGTTCAAAAGCACAATCAGGCAATCCTTCAGAGAAAGATCACTGTAAACACTCTCTCTATAAACATGCAATGGGACAACTCCAGTGAAGTACTGCCTCATGATCAGCAAAGCAGACTGATGTTCCAAGATTCTAATATGCTTTCTGCTAACATCATAGGTCTGCTCAAGTTCACTTAGCAAGCTTTGCAGGCTCTCAGGCTTTTCAAGATGATTTTTTTTAGCTCTGCACTCCAAATCCTTGAACAAAACTTGAACATGATGCATATACACATCTTGCCATGATATCATAACCTTAGGGGCTCCGTTGGGAATGGTACTATGAAGTGTTTGAACCATTTCGGCCAATGCTTCCACAGTCAATTCATTAACATGCCGGCAAACTTCATGATTGAAATGATCAGAGTTCAGACCGCCAGTACTAATATCTACAATATTTTTGAAGTTCAGATCTGATATGAACGAGACACGAATACATTCCTGTTCAAGGACCCGGTAAAAATGCCCCAGCTTTACAGATGAATCAACAAAGTCTTGAATTTTTGAGGAGTGCAAGCCTTTTGTTTCCCCTAAATGCAGATAATAGTCTGAAAGCTGCGCAAACAAATAACCAAGACGAGCTTTGTTGCACCCATCAATCATGGGATACACTGTAGAGGTGATGATAGCAATAGTCTTTGAAGCAGAATCAAGGATTTCCCCCTTAAAATCTGAAATTTCAGCTTCTATTTCCTCATTGTTCCAAGCCTCCGAAACTAAGACACAAGCAATAAACTTTAACAGGACCTGGAGAAGAACATAAAACAATTTCATCACAAGACATGTTCAGGCATAAAACAATTTCATCACAAGGGGCAGAAAAGAAGAAATCATGCACACTTGTAAATACAGGTGTCAATAAATGAAGTAAAAGTATAAAAGGATAAACAACTTGTTCAGAGAGAGCCCGTTCCTCTACCCAGAGAGATAGATCAGTATTACCTCTGTGCGATTTAAGCTATATGTGTCTGCCAATTTCAACACATCTTGCAAGATAGATTTCTTCTGCACTCTTACTGATTCAATAAAGGACATGACAACGCTATTCCTGTAGTGCATGTCCCCAGACAAGAAGCGAGTAGTTTCAACCCCAGGAAACAGTTCTTCCAGCACCTTTGCACGATCTGTTGTCCGCTTTTGCTCTTCAAGTTTCAGTTTCCAGCTTCTCCAAAATGTGGATTGTGCCTTTTCGACTTTATCCAGTTCATCTAAACATGAGAATTGATTGAGAAAGCGATTAGTGAATGAGGTAAATAGATAGCAGACTGCAGTTTCTATGAAATCAAATCTAATTAGATAACTTCTGATTACCTGAACTAATCTTCTCTTGGAATCTTCTCCATAACAGTTCTCTCCTCTGAAGTGGATCTTTGCATGCAGCTCCAGAATTGTGCAATAAACTGTATATCATCCCCACATTCATAATGCTACAAATTTCCTGGTAATCCTCCCTAGCCTTCAGCTGCTGTTCAATAACTTCTACCCCATGGAAAGCATCAATGAGATTAAGAAGGAAAGAGCAACCCACGACATCATCTTCCTCGGTAACTGGTGGTTCCATAATGGACTTAGCCAGGGAGGAAATCAAATCATCCCTGGGAGCAAATCCATTCCTAGCCAACCAGGACAAAATAGTGATCACTGCTTGGGTTCTCACTGAAACATATTGCTTTCCTGGAACTGAAACGGGATAAAACTTCTTAACTAGTTCTGGTTGACAGCTTAATTGAACTAACCACGGAAGCTGCAAATTAGCAAAAGATAGAACTTTCCCATTCTCCCTAAGGATATCATCCCAATTGGCCCCATTTGCCACAGGAAGATCTTTGGCAACCTTAGAAAGTATTGCCTTAATTTTACTCAGATAAGTCTCTTCATTATCTGAAACTTCATCAACCAAAGCAGATTGATTAGCATGACCAGGAGCAGAAATAACTGAGGAGCGTTTTACAACAAAGTCAGGAGTATCGGTTTGCATCATTAATGACTCAAATTGAGCTTGCATATCTAGATCCTTCCAAGCTTGTAGCAAATCCCCAATGGATTCATCATCACAGTGGCACATGGAAAAACTCAGAAGTTGCTTTCGAGAGCTTAAATCCATGCTATCAATTGCAGGACCCCTAGCTAATGCAGCGCAAAGATCCCAAATAAGACCATGTCCTTTTCTGGCTAATACAAAGCATAGATCAAAAGCTAACTGCAGATCACCAGCAACAGCAGCTTCACGTGCTATAGCTTCCTGAACAGCAGATATGTCTTCCTGGGAACCCAATCCAAGAAGCTTGGCAACTTCAATGATTTCATCAACATTTAGATATGCTCCAGCCTGGCTAGTAATAGCCATCTTGACAATTTCCATGGGATCCTTAATTTGCTTATACTGCATGGGCAAAACATTAACACCGAGATTTGGTAGTTTGAGTGTTAATGCATCAATTACATCAGCTTCCAGCCTGACATTTGGGCTGCTGGGAAAGAGCCCAAGACAGTCTCTTGCCTTCCAGATCTGAAACAAGTAGATGTAAAATCATGAATGGACTCTGCAAAAGCAATGAACATCCAAGATGAAGGCATGCTGTCCTATGTAATAAGATGTTAGATATGCAAGTTGATTCCGAACAACAGAGCCGCAAATGACTTAAAAAAGTTATCTGAAAACTCAAGATCCTGCCTATTGACTAAGAAGGTGACTCAATATATGCAAGTTTCATGCTATTAGGGTTTTGTGATCTGAGTAACTTATACTTCCTCCTTAAATGAATTTTTGCAACAAATGACTTTTTACGTATGCCGAGACAAAACTTTGAAGACTAATATATCTAATTATGTATTTTTAAAAATTATAATCACTAAATAATAAAAAACTACAAGTTGAGACAAATCCAACGAGATCCCACATGACTATATTTTTCTTTATGTAAAAGTGACAAACTATGATCAAAGTGGAAATTGTGAATAGTGTCAAAAGCATACTTGTTGCAAGAATTCATTTACGGAGGAAGTATATGCATTTTATTCAGAATGAGATATCACTAAGTAAAGGGACCTTTTCACGTGGTATTTTTGTGAACCAAATCCATACATTCAAACCTTGATCTTTAGTGAATTTTGAAGAACCATATGCTTGATTTATATATCTAAAATTAGTGTATTTCAAGTCTACAGTTATTTGCGTATTTTTGTGAAGTAAATGAACCATGTATCCTTTATTTTCATTTTATCCATTTGGTTTGATTTGGGTCTACTTGGATCTATATCAGAGCTGTTGAAAATCGTAGGGTACAACTAACGCCAACTAACACAAGGTCCAATGCAATCCTAAGAATGGCATACCCTGTAAATCATAAGCCTGTGGTGTGACTTTCCCTGTCATACTCGAGTTGACACGATCAAAGTTTTCTAAATTAAATGTAAACAAACGGGTAGCCATAGGGGAAACAGACAAGGCAAAGGAAGGAAAATCTATAACAAACTCAGCAGAAAAGGATCAGTGAGTATGGCTACAGGAAATAAAATACAGATTGTAAAGGATATTAGTGAGCTTTTCGAGTAGCTCGCACTCCCAAACTGAACTTGTATTCATCAGATGCATTCTCCTCATTAATACTCCCTCCGTTTTTTCTTTTAATTTACTCGTGTTTTTATCAAAACCAATAAAATATGGGAGTAGGAGAAAAAAAAAATGATGATTAAAAGTTGTATAAAAAGTAGGAAAAAGAGAGTATGGAAAAGAGGGAAAAGAGAGTAATTTTATTGAAGTTAGTCAAAAGTAAGAGAGAGAGTATGGAAAAAGCACTTGGGAATCATAAATTAATAAATGTAGGACAATAAATGTAAGAAGTGAGTAAATTAAAAAAAACATCCCAAAAGGAAAGTGAGTAAATTAAAAAAAAAAACAAAACGGAGGGAGTACCTAATATAGACTTTATTGATTTACATCAGCTTTTAGAAGATTAACACCACTTAATAGATTGACACCTCATCATAACAATCATAACAGCCCAACTTCACATAATACTACCTTCCCATCTATTCTTACGCCTAACATAATTGATCACAAGTGCCTTCTACAAATTCATTACAAAATCTTTTCCAGTGTTTCATCAACCCTAAAATTGAAGATTGAGGCATCAAACAAAGAGGAAGGATATAATAAATTAGGGCTTTCGGGGGCCTCAAGTCCTCAGCAATGCAAGTACATCCTGGTGTTTGCTGGATGCTGGATGCCAAATGCCGAGTTGAAGAAAGGGCAAGAGGGGCATGTATTAATATACAGTAGTTTAAGATAGGAAAAAGGATAAAGGAGAATGTTATACCACTTATATAATTTACTATACAACTATTCATTCATCCATATTTTTTTAACCTATACTGCCATCAACTATCTCCTTTTCTCTTCTTTATCCAACAAAAACCCATTCCATGTGTCTGCCTATTTAATATAGATTGGTCTACTCAATGAAACTACTTTTAAATAATATGAATATATGATAAATTTGAAAAAATCCTTGCGTATTTCTGTAAAATTGTTGTCCCCAAGTCCAAATCCAAGTTTTAAATCCTTCTAAAACATATCCGAAGCCTTTGATTTTGAAATTTCCAGTATTCAACATTCAAATACTTATCGAAGACCAAGAATTTTAGCCCTATATACAATATCATATGCAACTATACAATTACCTTCCAACGTTAACCGGATGTCGCACTCTGGAATGTAGTAGAAAGTGGACAAAGAAAGGACAAGAGGGGCATGCATCAATGTACATTAGTATGAAGTGAAAGAAAACAAGAAAAGTAAACATTTTCCCACTTATTTATTTACCATACAACTATTCCTTTATCCCTATTTTTTTCTATACAGCCATCAACCATTGCCTCCTTTCTCTTGTTTATCCGAACAAACACAACTTTTCTTAGCCTACTAATATGTATGCCTATTCCCTATATATCTGCCAATTTATTTTAAATCGGTCTACTTCATGAAATAAATGTTTTGTTTGGAATACTTTTAATCCATTAAAAAAATAGCAAAACAATGAAAAGATCCTTATATATTTTAATTAAGTTGTTCCAAATCCAAGTTTTAATTTTTTTAAGACGTGCCCACGAGTCCTTGATTTGAAATGTCCAATATTTGACTTTTGAATACATACTCAAGTCCAAGCATCTTAGCCCTAAGTACAGTCTCATATGCTTGTACATTTGTACTTGATACATATATGCTAATGACTATGGAATATGGATGTTCGCAGCATGGTTTATCAAAAAGATTGGAAAAGAGTGTACAGAAATCACAGGACAAACAAGATCAGGATGGTATACCATGTACCACAGATAGGGAGCCACAAACCTAAATTAAGAGCATAAATTATTGTTTCCTAAAAATAAAAAAAAATAAAAAAGAGGCAGACAAGCATACACGCAAGGAAAAAAAAAACAGGGAACCAACATGGCCACATATAGGGGATATGAAGGGAAAAAAAAACATGGGTTCGCTTCTCACAGAAGAAAAGAATCACAATGTAACAATGAGACAAGACAAGAAAAAAAAAAGAGTTTGAACTTGAAGTTCGAATTTGATTGCTGGCTGCTGGGTGGTGGCCGGTGTGAAACAGATGGTGTGAAAAGCTGAAAAGGGGGAAAATCTAGGGTTTTAACTGAAGATTCATTTGATTTCTCTCCTCGACCACCTTTAACTGGTGATCGGAACCAACCCCATCCTCTGATGTTGTTGTTCAGCATATCCACACCATCCCCATCCCCAGTACAGGAAACTTGGCCAAGGAGCCATCCCCGTGCTTCCTAGATTATAAGAATCTGAACAGATTCCTTATAAGAAAGAAGAGAGGGGTGGCATCTAAAATAAAATGCCTGAACAAAATATATTTAATCTAATAACTAAGAATTATCCGAATATCTTTAAAAGCATAAAGCTTACCTCAGAGGAAGATAGACTTGATGCTGAGAAAAAATACTCCCTTGCTGTTTGGATCACAAGGCCTTCTGCCTTCTCAGATGGCAAACTTATTGTCCCGGTACCCTTTAAGTAGTTCCTTGCAAGAGAAAATCTCCCAGCTTTAAGCAAACCTCTGCAAAACTCCATTAACACATACTCCAGGTCTACAAATGGAAAGGCTTTTTCCTGTAAACACAGCAAATCGCGCCACATACTTGCCCAATCATTGTCTGACCGGACAGGTTGCTTTCTTGCAAATTTGGAAAGAATAAGACGAAGAATTTGTTTTACAGCTTTATCATCATCACGGGCCTCCAAAAAGAAATTCACTGGCTTTGGAACCTGTTATTGAAAAGAAATTGGAAGGGGGCAATGGTAAGCACTAGACAAGAAGACCAGGAGTAAATAACTGGTTCATTCCATACTAACATTGAATCTGAATTTTTGTTATGAACAATTTTCGAGTTGTCCAGCATCTCCCACATGGCGCCACCCTTTCAGCAAGAAGGATCTAACTGACAGAGTCGTAATTATGTAATGATCATGTTTGAAGGTTCTTTTCATGTATTCATATTATAATTTGGTAACCCTCAACAAAAGTTTAGGGATAACCATAAAGTGTCTGAACAAACTTGATCAGTGGACGCAGATTTTCGGTCCAAATAATATGCAAATGTTAATATATTTTTTTCCTAAAATGGTACTAAGTATAATCCTAATGGATCGAGACCTCTCACATGGCAATCCAGTCCAGCTTTCTAAATCAAAATCAGTGGAGTGGGAAAAAAGGAATAAAGAAAATTCTTACTTCCAAACAACTCCCAGTAGAGATTGGTCCCAATATCTCAGACCTCAAAGTCATGAAGTCAAGCCTTTACCACTGCGCTCAACCTTGCTTGGTAGATCGATACATTTTAACCTAAAACGTAGTTATTACATTTATTACTTAAACACACTAATATCTAATTTGTTCTTTAAAAAGTGAAAAGAATAGAGAAAAATGAGGTAGACTGGTTGATGGATATGTGAGTTAACTTTAAAGAAAAGGTAACATGTTAACTTCTTTGAGGGACATCCCATAATAGAATGTGGGAAACTATGGACCAATGAAATTTTGGGATGGTGATGTGCGAGTTTATCATATATTTAGTGGCACGAACAAACAGAAACCAATGAAAAGCTTAAAACAATCTACCAATTATTACAATTCCGTCACAATCATACAGAAAGCAAGAACAAATATGAATTTATTTCTTCACCTAGAGTTGAATTATACACACTTCAGAGAATTATTAAGAAACGAGACAATCAAATGAAAACCTGGTAAAGAGCCAAGAGTCTGCCTGCTTCAATATGGCCCTCTGTTAATTTGAGTCTTTTCTCAAGGCCCTCAGATTGAATCTCAATGCCTGCATGTTTGAATCACATTCATCAAAAATTCATCAGAATCACTTCAAACTTCATTGATTGAAAATAAGGATGTTATTCTTGATTCACAAGCAACAACAAGAAAATCAGATGGCATATAGCTACAAGATCACTTCTTCAGTGAAACAGTGAAAGAGGTTAGAGGAACACTTATTTTCAGATAAGAAACCATGCTTTTCAAGATGAAAATTTCACGGAGATAGTAAAACCAAACATAATAAGCTTCACACAAAATTACTGTTTGCAGATCAATATTTCATTGGAGTGTTTCTATAAAATATATACCTCCAAAACTAGCAAACTTCATATCTAGTATGGCAAAAGGTTGCAGTAGAATAACACTTACCTCTTGCATTTGGAAATTTTGATAGAATGGATGCCATAGTATTCCACCGATCCATAGCACTGCACAGGTATATGCACTGCAAAGCACATTCCGATGCTTCCATCTCATCCACAAAAAATCCACTTTGTACATCCCGACACCATTCATCAATGACAACAGAACAAAATTCAATATTGCTATGGGCAGCTATCTCCTTCAACCACCGAACCAAAAATGACTCTTCCATCTGATGTTCTCTGAAATGCAGCTTATTCTTCATGAATGGGATTGCTCGAACACGTAATCTTTCAACAACATTTTCTTCTTTCACACACTTGAGCATAGTTTTAAATTTCTCATAGTCAGACATATGCTCCCACTCAACAAGACTGATAGGCCCATGCATCTCATCATCATTGCCTTCAGAATAAACAAGCTGCTGCAAGTATGAAATGTCATCAAGAAACGGCTGCAACTCATACATACCCTTGCGACAACCATAGTCAATCAAGCATATACTGTTCTCTAACTGACCGCTGAATTTATCAATTTCTTGAGCCCTTTCCTTGTACCATTTAAGTATCTCATTGGATGATGGCCACAAAATCCCTGACAACTGCTTGATAACAGGTTCAGTTCTAGTAAACATAGATCTTACATCATTTTCAGGTATGTTTCTAATTTTATCTAGCATTTCTTCACATTCAACCCAATCTTTCTCCCGAAGAGCAGTAATTGAAGGAGGAGACCTTCCAGGAAGGAGTTGACTGTATGCTTGGACTTGGATTGTTTCGGGTATAGCAGCCAGTATTTTCAAAATAAAAGGCGACAATGAGAAAGGATGCCGCTTGAACAGAAGGTTCAAGGCTCCGAGTTTACCATTCTCAGCAAGCTTTACAGCAGCTTCATTTATAGGCATCGTTCGGAATTTGCTATATTCCTGCACAGAAAACCTGCACAACACTATGACATTAAGCAATGAATCAGCAGTACCTTTAGGCAAAGAATAGTAGCAAACATTTGGGGAAAAAATCTAAACAAAAATGGGTATTAAAAACCTGCAAAAAAGGCAAGGATAAATACTCATATCAACCAAACGTTTCATCACTTAATAGTGCTACTTTTACTGCAAACTAAATTACTAAACCATCTTTTTGCACAAAAATCTCACTAATATTATTATTATCTAGATTTTAAAACTAATAAGACATAATCATTAATCAATATGAGAAAATTTGACCATATTACACATAATCATAAGATTTCATTTTACTGATTTTCCATAAGTTTCAGAAACACATCTTTGCAATCAAATCCATGGTCCACATGTTTAGAAAAATACGTCTTGTTACTCTGAAAAGAAGGGAGCGATTGTTGACCAAAGGAGGGGCCACATGTTAGTATTTAACTCAATAGACTTAATTTTGCACCCGTCACTTATCAGATTTTTTAAATCTTTGCTAAGATATCAATTTTACTTCTTCACTCTTTCCCTTCATTTACTTTTCTGTCAAATCCCAACTGAAAAACTCAAACTATACTTTTGGATCATCGGGTGGTGCCATAATCTTGTCAGGACGACATGTCCCTCTTGATCTATATTTCACATTAGCCATTGAAAAATGCAAAATTTTAATTCCAATCAAGAGTGCAGGTTGCCAATGCTCTTGTAACGTCTGCTACAAATTAATACCTGCCCATATTTATTCCAAGAAATGTTTCCAGCCTATCCCTGAATTGCAACAATTGAAGTCTTGTTAGACGAAAATCCCAAGACTGCTCACATTTGCCATATTGATGTTCAGAAAACTTGTAGTGGTTAGTCAGCTTCAGCCCATGTGCAAGTAAAGACCTCACTGCATCTTCAGTAGGCCCAACTCTCTCAACACATTCAACAAGCACAAAAGCTTCATCCTTGACATTAGATAGAAACATATGTACCCCATCACTATCCTTTGCAGAGTGCAGCCACTGAGACTTAAATACTTGATCCTCGTCCAATTTATAACGTTCAGCAAAGTCTAAAGCAGACTGATAAGAATTACTGTTTATAAGGCCATCATACATTTCAGAAACTGATTGCTCTGAAAGTGACAACAACCTCCATGAGAGTCTTGATATTTCAACTTGATTAAGGTTCCCTTCAACATACTGCTCTATGACATTAATATTTTCTATATCATCAGAAGAATCTTGCCTCTCCCTAGGCAGTGGGATATCTAAGACAAACACTTTGCCTGAAAAGTAATTAGATCTCTCCAAAACAGGCATAGAAAACATAGGATCATTGTCTAGCAGCTTTCTACCGGTAATGATATCAAACATGGTTGTCAGGCCTCCCTTCTTGGCAATGATACAAACATGATCTGACCACCAAGTGAAATCAACAACATCTTCTAGAAAATCACTCTTTGTCTCTCCACAAGAGAAAGGAGAAATGGACGAGCAGTCAATACTGAGCTTAAATATGTTCAACTGTGCTCTCAAATCTAAGGTACCAACGAATTTGCCATGGGGTGAGATCAGCACTTTTGGAGATCCAACCAGGCCTCTAAAGCCTCTTGGTTTGATATAAATGCCTTCGAACTGCAAAGAACTAATCTGCTGCAAATCAACTTTTTGACCCCAACGCCATAGTGAGAGAGTATAAGATCCTGAAGATGGAAAGAATAACAAAAGTAAAGACTAGCAAGTGGCAACTGTCCCAATGAAACCTTTTTAAAGCAAAATTCTAATAAAGCCCATCACTTCTATAATTTCACAAAAAAAAAGGTATGATATAATAATATAATGCTATGAAGGACTTAGAATAGTATACCAGTACTGCTAGTAGGGAGAGAAACATTGGTAGGGCCACCAATCAGAACAAGCAACGAATGCTCTAAGTTGTAGTCTAAACAGAAGAAATTCAGTGAAAATTGACGCTTTATGTCACTCCATGACCGCATTGATGAGAGAGAAGCACTTAGATCATGGCTGATCTCAATCTCATGAAGAGTTCCATCCGATGTAAGAAAATTGAAGTTGCACCTGAAAATCTTGTATCATTATGTCACATATTTAATGTAGTAACAGTCAACAAAATAATATAATCCCGTAAAAAAAATGAGCTTTCGCACATTAGACCAACATATAGGAATGGAATTGAAACACCTCCATTCCTAGGAGACCCCTTCTCATGACTAGCATTCCATAACACTGAATAAAAACTTACATGATTGATCCCCTTGAATTTGTAACATCAGGATTAAAAAGGCCAACAAGTGGCAACGTCACTTTAAGGTGCTTGCGCTCAATTCTCAAAATTTCTTCACCATTTGATTTAATAAAGTACAATGTGTCCATGCTATCAACAATTCCAAGCACATCATGCGATTCTGACCATGCTCCATGGACAAATGCATCAACATCATTACCTGATTAAACATCACAACTTTCAGATTTTCTTGCTAAAGATGTAACAAGTGACATCAAAGCTATCAATCTGTCAAAGAGACTCTTTGTTCCTTATTATTCATCCTATTTTCACTTCTTTGTAAAACTAGTAATTAGGTGGGTAAGTCATACTTGTAAATGTCCCATATGGCTGTTGATAGTCCTCATCTTTCCGTAATATGGTAATATGATTTCCAACAGCAACTGCTATTCGTTCACCTTTTGGAGATACAAACACTGACACCAACTTCGTCGCTTTCTTTGGTTGTTTCTGTGCGGTCCATTTCTCTTTGAGCTGAGTCAAACCTTTGAGAAAGGCAAAGAGGAGAGTGTATAAGGAATAACATTATATTAACTGCCAACAAGAAATAACTTCAAAGAAAAACCTCAACTTTAGGCACGGAAACCACCACAATAGTTTCACCGCTTATCTGCAGAGGTGGCACCTCACTTTGGAAACACCCCACTCTTCCAGCCCCAAGAAAAAGAGAAAACAAAGGTAAAAGACTAAAAGTATAGTTCTGTTGCTAATTCAAATGCAAAAACATTGGGGGAAATCATGCAACTGGATGTTTGAGAAGAACTGAAGAAGTCATCTAATACCAATCCCAACCAAAGAAGAAAAACTAAACATATACAGGCCAGGCGAAATAGTCCTGCCCATATAAACTTCCAACCTAAGCATGTGATTTGATTTTAAGGGGGCATTGATATTGCTCATACTAATTGCTGCACATTGATATTACTTATTTCAATTGCTGCCACAATTCAATTCAACAACTACATGCAAGACACTATAAACAAAATCAAGTGTTTCAAATTTCAAGAGCACTTCAATAACTTTGCATTCATAACCCAAAACAAAATTAGTTTATAAATATATGATGGCTACTAGAAAAAAGTACAAGAATTTAGTTTGGGTATCATGAGTTTGCCTTGTTCATCTCCCACAATGCACTTGAAATGCCACAACATCTAATATTCTTTATTAATGTACAAACTAAACAAAAGATACAGATTGCTACTGCAAACAACAATTCAAGAGAGGGGGAAAAAAGGTAGCAACATACCCCGAGTTGATAGCAAAGATAATATTCCTGTATTAGCAGTGTCATTTACCTGAAAAATTAGAAGGAAAAAAATTGATCAAATTTACAAATCAAACTATAGCTCCAACAGTTGCCCAACAATTCCAAAAGCTGAAGTGAATAAACAATCATCATACAAAAAGTGAGAAATGCAGACCTTTCGAGGAGGGTAATTGGGGAAACAGCGACCAGAAGCGTGATGGACAGTTTCATAAAGAACCTCTGAAACAGTTTCTTCTTCCATGGAAAAAACTTCAAATCATTAATAAAATTATCGAACAAATACTCCTCTATGTCACCACTTCCAGAAACGCCTCACTAGCGGTCAAATAGGGACCATTGATGAGTCAAAAAAAAAAAATATGAGGAAGAAAGTGCAGATCTTGATTGATAAAGATTCCAACAAGTTAACCGTGGGAGGCAGATACAGGAATTAGGAACTGCGGGTACCGATGTATGACAAACACCTGAAAAACCTTGTTCACGTAAATTGTTTAGTACTTCAAAATTTTACGGCCAAAAATCCAAAATATTAAGTCATTCAGCCCAATTTTTCGAATAAAGAAAAACTATATATACATAAAATATATAAAGTTCAACATAAAATTATATTTCCATACAAGGAATTTTTTTTTAAGTGATCAATGATATCTTCATCTGAAGGAACACATTCTTCTCAATAAAAGGGACCAAACAATCAATTATCAAATTAAATCAACAAACAATGTGACAATTAAATCAAACCTAGAAATATTGATTGAATGACTGGACAACAAAATCAAGCCCTAAAATGATAAACCCCCAACTCAGGTTAGATGTTTCAAATTCAACAAGTCACCAACTGATGAACTAACAATTAACATTAACAACTCAAACAATCTACCCAATAAATTAATAAAGCTACTAAATTGGATCAAAAAATCAATCAAACTATCAACTAATAAGTAACAGATATATAATAAATCAAGAAAAAAAAACTAAATGTATAGATTTCCGATTAAAAAGAGTCCAATAATTCACCTTGATGTTTGAATTAGAGGGCAGACGGAAGTGCCATAATGGATGCATGGGTAGATGGGAAGGAGACAGAATGCGGTGGTGATAAGGCGGCGGCGCCGGCAGCAGCAGCAAGGCGGTGGGAGGTGGGGCAGCGCAAGTGAATACTTTGATGGGGTTAGAGGCTTTAGCGCCTTCACGAATGATGGAAAAGCTAATAAACTAATATGCTCCTCTGTTTGGTTAACAGAGTTATTGAGTTTTGAGAGAGTTTACAGGTTTGATCAGTCAAAATTGTTTGTTTTGGAAAAAAATATTTTCTTCCTCACTTTATTTATTTTCCTTTGGGTTATTTTAAAAATTTTGTAGGCTAGAAAAATGATTTTGTTAAAGGTGAATTTTTTTTCTTTTGAGAAGGAAACCTACATTTTTCTCTAATTAAATTTTCCACTTTATTTATTATTTTTGTTTTGTCCTCTACTTTCAATTCCACTCTTTTTTGTTTCTATGTTCTATTTCTCTTTTATTTTGTTCTCTACATCATTAAAAATAATTTTTGGCCGAAACAAACGGAACCATAAGTCCATAAGGATATTTTGAAGATTTCATTGCTTTTGACTTAGTTTTACTATGGATTTTTTTAAACCAGTAAGGTTATTGGGCTCCATACCTCTATGGATCTTCTTATAGGATTATTGAGCTTAGTGGTTGCACATTTTCCAATTTGATTATTCAATGGGTAAAATCTATCAATTTGTTTTATAATTGCTTTGGGTTTATGATTTTGAGCGTCAATACCTCATCTTTTGTTGATTATATAGTTGGAGAAGGACATTATTACATCTACTCACCGGATTGACAACCCACTACTCATAAAGCAATTAAATAATATTACTTATATTAAGTGAGACTTTATTATCAATGCCCTCAATAGCTTTTTATTAGTTATGGGTAGTCAATCCAATAGGTAACTAAGTTTTTTACCGTTGGAGAACGTCAGAACAAGAGTCATCAAACAAGAAAAGGTGTTAACTAGCTTGGGCCTCTTAGCCCAATGTAGCTTTGGAGTGTAACTCCCCTCGGTTCAATGTGGTAGCCTACTTTGGAATTTGGGACCATATACTTTCTCCCCTTTTAAGCCCTAAACCCTTTTAAATTCTTGAAACACTTGTATTTTTGAAACTATTTAAAATTCTTACATTGATTGTAATTTCTCACATACACAAAGAAAAATATAGTCATGTGGGATCTCTTTGAATTCTTCTCAACTTGTAATTATTTATTATTTAGTGATTATATTTTTTAAAAAGACATAATTAGATATATATCTCTTCAAAGTTTTGTTACGGCATACGTGAAAATATATTTGTATGAATTGGAAAACGGTGGAAGTATATATACTTTCTCAACTTCATACTACTACATCCGGTCTCAAAAGGTTGCAACCATTTTAATTGCACGTTTTCCAATACTAAATTTCTTAGTGGGTAATTAGAAGGTGATATAGAAAAATAAGAGGGAGATAGAGAGAAAAATAGAAGTGTTGCAAGTAATGTGAATCTTCTTTTTTTTGGCAAATGTTGCAAGTAATTAAAATCGGAGGTAGTATTTGCAGTATACTTTTTGGCACACATTTAAAAAAGTAAATTTTAGCACATAAATAATCAAACTTATTAAAATCATTTAAACACAAGCAAGATGGAAACTATAAATTACCTCTATTAAAATTATTTCACTAAATTTTCTCGTTTACATACTTGAATCTTTTCATTAAATTAAGTGCCAAAGAGATATGTTGCAAGTAAAATGAAGAGGAAATATATGTTTTTACATAGATCAGGTAACCGGGGCCCTAGTGCAAAACTCTTATCACAATAATATCCATCTAACATTGCATGTAAAGGATGGGGAGGACTAGAATCAAACTCGTAACTTGTCGGTTGCAAAATGCACTGTAATACCAGTACGCTAGAGATCAATGCTTAGACTACTAAATATGGACTCATGGGTGTTTATTGGTAATTTTAAATTTGGTAAGAAATTGGTGAATATTGCACTTGTACGGTGATTTGAATAACTAACTTTTGAATTCAAAGATCAAAGGTCGAGCGATTGATTCATTCTCACTCCTCGGAAAAAAAAATTATTGAGTTGGCTTTATACTATATTTGTGGGTTTTTCTTAGAACAAATGGTGTGATTTTGGCATTTATATTATAATTGAGAAATTCTATACGGTGGACTTGAACTTTAGTTTTTTTTCCCATGTTGTGACAAACTTTTTTCCTTATATAAAGTGACACTCAACTTCTTAGATTACTATATAAGCATATAGTGGCCTTAGAAACCTCATTTCACCCTTAAGCAACCCAACCACCGCAACCACCACCACAAACACCCAAACCCATACAACACTAACCCAAAACCCCCAACCCCAATTCGCCACCGTGCCCATGCATCCAGCCATCCACCCACCCACAACCTCACCACCATCACCCTTGCCCTCGCCACCCACCCTCTACCAAAACCCCATATTCGAAACCCCACCCCAAAAAATTCCCAATTTTGTTCAAATGGTTCGAATCTTTTCCCAGAAATTTCAAAACAAGTTTGAAATTTTGGGCATATACAAGGCGACGAATGGTGGTTGTTGGGGTTGATTTGTTGGGTTGTTGGTGTTTTTCATGGCTATTATATTCAAGCCTACATGTGTGGGTGAGGGTGTATTATTGGTGCTGGTGTGTGCGTGTGGGAGAGGGTGTGGTGGTATTTATGGTGCTAGTGGGTGAGTGTGTGAGTGAGGGTGGGTGGTTGGGTGAGGTGGCGAATCGAGCTGGGGTTTTGAGTTAGGGTCATGTGGGTTTGGGTGTTTATATATGGTGGTGGTTGATTTGTGGTGGCGGTTGGGTTGTTTAAGGATGAATTGAGATTTTCAATGCCACTATATAGAAACCTAAGAAATTGGGTGCTATTTTGTAGAAAGAAAAGGTTTCTCACCACTTGAAAAAACTGAAAGTTTAAGGCCACTATGTAGATTTTCCCCAATATAATTTTTTTCCATTTGTATACATTTGAAATCTTTATAGGTATTTTTTAGTACATAACTATGTATCTAGTTGCCTCCCCTAGATTCGGATCCCAAACCACTTCTGACCGGGTCCAAATGTTTGAAACCAGAATTTGATCCAATTCTGGTATTGGTCAAAAATACATTTTATATTTAGAATAACTTTTATCATATATTTAATATATATATATATAACTCGAGATCAGTTTTGACGGAATAATCACCAAATACAGGCCCAAATTACTAGACCCTGATTCGAAACAAATTCAAACGAGGTCTGACTTTAATTAAGCTTGTTCTAGATCTGAAACCGTCGGATCCAAATCAAAATCATAGAGTCGGTTCAATTCACTCTCTATTTTCTACAAACAAAAAGTTTCCTTTACTTGGGAGGATTTAAGGGTTTTTTCTCCAATTTTCTCCCATACATCTCTCTCTTCGAATTTTTTTGCTTCTTCTAGCTAGATCTTCATTGTGAATCTTTGTAGGAGCTTCCATAATTACCGATGGTAAGCCCACAAAAATCTTTCAATTGTTTCCAGTAAAATGATCATATCCATGCGATGGGGTGTTTATATATTTTAGTGTGTATCCAAATTTGTTTTTCAGTTCGTTTGTTGAAGAATGAAGATTTAGGATTTCACAATTAAAGGAAAATTCAGAAAACAATATAACTATGATCACTTAAACGATTACTCATAAGTGTATGTTATGCCGAATTAGAACGAACTCACATATTGTATTGTTTCGAATGAAGTGTTTTTATTAAGACAATTTTAAATCAAACTTGCGATGTAATAGTTGATTTAAGTTGTTATGTATTTTTGTTAGAATTATAGATTTTTCATTTATTAATTAAAGTGTTATTTGATGATTTTTTTTTTGTAAGTATTATTTATTTATTTGATGATCTTAAATTCTTAATTATATGAATGCAATCTCCTTTTCTTCTAAAAAAAAACTCTACATCATAGTGTTTGTTCAATAATCAATATATATCATCCATTAACTTAAACAAAGGACACTCCCTTCCAAGAACTCCCATATCTTTTTTTTTTCCAGAAACCCACATTTTTTTTAATTTGCAAGCCCTTTTTTTAATATGACACATTAAGTTTTTAACTCTATCATCATATTAAACTATTTTCAAACACTAGATGATCATAACCGAGATTATTAAATCATTTCACATAATTTGCATAGTAGTACCATGGGTCCATGGTGGTTAAACAAACTAAAGAAATTGATTTGTCTAGTACTAAGTACTAACGGCCCGTTTGGTTGTTGGTAATAAATTGTGGTAATGGCAATGAATTTATAGTGTAATTTTGTTAAGGATGAACCTTATAATCTCCATGTAAAACAAATTTTCATTTCCAAGCTTCAATTTTTTTCTCATTTTTCATTCTCATCCATTACCATTGGAGATGGTGGTATTTGATGGGAATGGATATTTGTGAAGAAAATTAGATAAATTGGAGCTAAAGTAGCACCACCATGGGAATGGATTTTGATTTTCCTTCCAAATTTAGTTATAAATTCATTCTCATTACCATGATTTATAACTGGCTACCAAACGGGCCGTAACTGTACTTTAGACACATCAAAATTGTTAGCCGTGCAGTGCCTTTCAAATTACTATTTTGGATTGATTAAACAATGTAATGTCACCGACAGTTGCCCAACCACATGGTAACCCTACGCACACTTTGGGATGTTTTAATTTGTGAGTTTAATATTATTATGAGGAAATTCTTATTTGCACTAAAACAATTAATAATTAGAATCACTCTTGATTTGTGATATTTTAGACATTGAACTGAGTCCTATTGTAAGCTATTCGGTTCAATTTAATCGACGCACGCATCTAAACGAGTAAGATAAAGAATCATCGTAAATGCACGCAATAAGGTTTGATATTAAATTGCGTTTAACATTCGCAAGATTTAACCTGTGAGCTAAAACCCATACTCCTGATGACATAAGAATAAGATCATTCAAGTCGCCTCATTTTCTTTTAAAAGTGACTTATAGACCGTATCTCTTTAAAGAAAAATGATTAATCTATTTGAAAATTTGTGTATATATGAGCTTCATGAATATGAGCAATATTTAATCGATCATGTTGATTAACTTGACTTGTTTAACTAATTAACCATATAAAACAATGATAGTCAATCAATTATTGCTAATTTATAATATTTGAGCATTTAGATGTAAGATAATAAACTATTATTGTTAATACTTATTCGTTTTATATACGCGTAGAAAATTCGAACATTTACACAATAATTGTTCCGTCCAAGCTCAATTTGATTGATGGAGCAACTCAATCACGGTGGTGCCCGCAAACAAAAGACACGGTGAGCTAACCCCCGGTTGTTTCCGGAGAAAGACCCTCCGATGTTTAAGTCAGCAAGGGGATTCAATCCAGGAGAGAGAGTAGAAGGGTAGAATATATAAGTATTAGAATGTACCTTAATGAGGTGCACCCATCCTCTATTTATAGGGATGGGTTTTGGTAGATGGCGGTACCCAGGGGTACACGTGTCGCGCCGGGGTTGGCTGATGCCACCTCCAGCATCTAGTTTGTTATGAATCTGAGTGAGGGCCTGGATGGCTGCCACTTATACGGTTCTATTAGGATTAGTTAGTTAGTTTGTTAAGGTGTGGGCCCAAGTGCTCAAGTAGTGCCTTAGAGGGTGCCACGTGTGGGCTGGGACCAGGCCTCTGCCATCTCTAGGTAAGTTTCTCACTTTCCTTATGCTGGCGGGGCTTGAGATCCTTTTGGCCCTTTGGTTGCCATCTCCTGGATGGCGGCCTTTTACCACTCTGGCATCTTAGGGGTGCTTCGAATGGGTATGATCATGCCAGTGTACCGGTATGCCCCCATACAATAATAACTGATGAAAAAAATATCCGATCTCTTACCTATTTTCATACTTCATTATTTGATTAGATTGTAAGACAAACTATATTTTTAAAAATAATTACCAAGTACATATATATGCAAATTTATTGACTTCAAATATAACGCAAAATCAAATGTCAAACCGTAGAAAAAAAAAAAAAAAAACGCTATTTTAGGATTTATTTATATTGAAACTTATTGGATAACCACCTCTGGTCAGTGGTCATATAAGTATATAACCAGCACGTGATCCCCCTAAATAACTCATATGGTTTTGTAAATAGAATGCACCCATTATCCTAAAAGGGTTGGCCCAATTGGACATATCATTCAGTTAGGCCCAACTCAGTCGAGGCCCACTAGAAGTAGGCATATTCAACCAAGCCCATGCATTAATCACGTGATCTACTCATTCATATAAATATGGTATTCTACTTTTACATTCACTACACATTCTAAACACCACTGCTAAATTAATCATCGTAACGGCTTTTTTTGGAGCATCCAGTTTATGTGTACTCTTTGTAGGAGATTTGCCAACATTGTCACATTGATCCAAGCACTTGTACGTGCTGTCTAAATATGTATACGAAAATTGTTTTCACCGTAAAAAAAAAATTAAAAAAAAAAACTAAATAAGGATACACTAAGCTAGTAGAAGCTTAAAGGAATACAAATGCGATCAATAATGACATTTTTGTACATATTGCTCAAAGGTTAGGAAGTGATTCCTTGTTGGTAACCCCAAGAATGTGAAGTCAACTCCAGTATAATAGTGCGGCATTATTGGTCCACTGGAACTCAACACTCACCTAATTATTTTTATATAATTAAAGCAAAAAATAACCCTAAAAAGTGTATGATCAAAGGAAAAATATGATTTAATTTATGGTTACATGCTCCCTATGTTCCAAAATGTTTTGTGCACTTCTTCCATACGAACGTTTTATAATGTTTTATAAAAAGCATTTTATACATACCATATGTAATATCTTTCCTGTATTACCACATATTTAGTTTTCCACAAACAGTGGATGCATAATTTATTATGTAACATAGATATATATCTTGCTTTGGAGCAAATGAGTGTAAGAGTAACTAAGAAATAAAATGAGTGTTGACCCAAAAATTAAACAGATTAAAAAAGTAGAAATGGAGTGATAGATTACTTAATTATTAGTAGTGGGGGTCGGATATTAGGGGGAAATGCAAACCATGTAATGTCGTTATGTGTGAGTTGTCGTTTCAAAATAGTGATATTCGTTAATTTGACGGAGAAATGCCTAATATTTAAATGTTATATTGTAAAACGCATTTACTATGATATTGTGTAACGTAAATAAATACAACTGTTAAGTGGCATTTGATGGGTATAATGTCACTTAAAAGTTATATTTATTTACATACAAGATACAACAATGTAATGTTAGGTGTGTAAAACACATCTAACCGTTAGGAATTAGGCATTCTTCGTATTCGACGTGACCTCTGCTCTGCAACTGTACGTATTTGTATGTTTATGGTCATCCATCTCCACCCGTCGGCGAGAATGAAGTCATAGCCCAGTGGTTAGGGCTTCAGAATTCCAGACACGAGGTCCTGGGTTCGATTCCAAGGCCTATTATCTCACACATTATCCTTAAAAATAAAATAAAATTAAAAAAAAAAATCTCCACCCGTCGGCAAATTTACTCACGAAACTGCATAGCATGTAGTAACATTTTAGCTTTGATAATGACTACTTTAATTTGACCTTTATTTTGATTTTTGTTTTAACCTTTCGTCGGCAAAGTAATAATACAATTCAAACCCTTATGTACGAGGCATCCACTGTTGGTAAATGCTTCATTAATTGATAATTTTCTTATCAATCAACAACCTTGTTTAATTTAAAATTTAAGTTTTATTTTGAGACCCACAAATACTTATTTGTCTCTAAGGTTCCGAAAATATAAACTCCATTAAACAAAATTACAAGGTTAAGGTTCGATTCTTGCCTTAACATGTAGATTGAGTCCACAATCGTAGTTGTCTGTAATTATATATATTTTCAAAAAGAAAAAGGAAAAACTGTAAAAAAAAGTCAATCTTTAGCCGGTTTCTCAAAGTAAGTCAACCTTTTGATTAACCGTCAAACTATTACACATATCTGCTCAAATTAAATTTTTTGTACAATTCATTGGTGGGGAAAGTTAACAATTTCAATGCAAAATCAAAGCGGTACATTAATATGTTGTTGTTTATATGCATGGATTTTCATTGAAGATGTTAAGTTAATCAATAAGTAATTAGTGAAAAAACTTAATTTGAAAAGACATGTATATTAGCTTGACTTAGTTTGAATTAATCAAAATGTTGACAAAATTTTAGAATAAAGATCGACTACAAATTGACTTATTTTTTACAATTTTATTATTGCAAAATAAAAATAGAATTATGCACATCAGCCCATAATAACGGCTAAATTTACGCGCTAGAATTGGATTTGCCCTACGTATCTCAATTTTTGGAATTATTATCCATACTTTTCTACTGGTATGTTTATGTTGGGACATTTGTCTACTTTATCTATTGCTATGTGTAGGAATATAAAGTTTTTTTGCAAGGCTATCAAAACAAAATGAAAAGTAGAGCTGTAAATGGGTCGATTTGAGTTGGATTTGGGTTGACTTATTAATATAAACGGGTTGAAATTTTCAATCAAAACTCAACTCATTTAGTTAAATAGGTTGATATTCTCAACCCAACCAACCTTATAAATAAATGAGTCAATAACTTGTTTAATAATATTATCACTTTTTCATTAGCATCAAATAAAGTTATACAATTATATAGACCATAACAGTACAATAATCCACGATAGTCATATATATCACAAGTCATATTGTTCACATAATAATACAGTATTATTAACTAACAACCTTTTGAGTTATAATGTTCAAGATAAAACATTAGATTTTAAGACATTACTACCATCTACACAACTCATATAAAATCTATAACATAATAAAAAAAAAAGTAAAAATATGAAAGTGATATATAAGATTATTACGTCAATTCAACTTGAACCTAATTTGATTTCAACTTATTTTCTTAATGGTTTAAGCATGTTGAAATCAGGCTGAGAATTTCAACCCTACCCAACCCATTTAGCTAAACGGGTTGAAAAATTCAACTCAATCTGTTATTATTAGGTTGGGTTATTAGATTGAGTCAGATTTTGCTAGCTGTAATGAAAAGGGATATCATGAACATTTATGGAAAGAGGGAATTAAACAAAATAAGGATCCAAAAAGGAGTAAACATGTGATTGAGATGGATAACAAAACATGAGTTAAACAAGATAATCATATTGTGTCATATAGACGAGTCTCACACAAGTGCATTATTATTGGATGAGATTATGGAGCTTACATGATCTTATGCCAAAGTTAAAGAATTGAAATGAATTGGAAGAGTAGATTTATTTCTGAAGTTGTGTTGTAGAATATTTATGTATTATGTATATATATCTGGAGCTTCTTTTGTGCCTAATATAATAAAGGAAGGATAGATAAAGCAAAGAATGAAAAAAAGATGAAAAGCAACACATACATAGCAATTTATTAGAATCACCAAAATATATAACAACATAATCAACTAGACAAATTAAAGCAATTGTAGATTTTACTGTGAATATTATGCTATAACCTCACCTGTTACGGGTAAAAAATGATTAAATGCCAACGAAAAATTTCGAACAGTCTAGGTCAACTGGTATGGAAAATATGGTTTCTGTTAGACAATAATAGAATATCCCAATATTCTATTTTTGGTTAATATAGATTATTAGTAAATATATTATTTGAATTGTAATTAGTTACTTTCCTAAGCCCAAAGTTAACCTAGGTTAGAGTTGTATATAAACACTTTCCAATTAATGAAAAGGTCACGGCAAATAATTCTTTCATGGTATCAGATTTTTAGGTTTAGTTTTCCTACCCCTCTTCTTCTTCTTCGTTTCTGTTGCTGCGAACCAACATCGATTCCGCAACCTCCATTGCTGCTACTTCCATGGCTGACTCAAGATCTATTCATCCCGCAACCCTAGTCACGAACATCAAACAACATGTTCCTGTGGTTCTTGATTATGGTGGTGCTGAATATAACAATTGGGCTACCCTCTTCAAACTTCATTGCCGCGCCCATCTTGTTATCGATCACATCATACCCGACAAAGATGCTGCTCCAATCACTGATCCAGCATCCAAGGCTCTTTGGCAACGCCTTGACGACATCGTTCGGCAGTGGATTTATGGGACTATCTCGAGCGATCTTCTTAATTCAATTCTTGAAGAAGATGATCAAGCTGTTGATACATGGAATCGACTTAAAGAGTTCTTTCACAACAACAAATCGGCACGGGCTTTGACTCTCGATTCCCAATTTACTAACACCCTATTGGAGCAATTTGATGGTGTCAAGGCTTATTGTGCTCGTCTCAAGACTCTCGCCGATAGCTTGCGGAACGTTGGTGATCCCGTTTCCAATAATCGTATGGCCTTGCAGTTGCTTAAAGGATTGTCGGATGAATACAAGGGCTTCCGTACTTCTGTCCAGCATCTCAAGCCACTGCCCTCCTTTGAGGAATTACGATCAATGCTCGAATTGGAGGAACAGAGCAACGGGTCTTCTTTGTCTCTTGAAGCGCGTGCTGAGGCCCTTGTCCAGCCTGCTGCTGCTGTGGTTCTGCCGTCCTCAGCATCTTCCTCTCCGTCTGCTTCTCCCCGAGGGTCTGGTCGTGGGGGTGGCCGTGGCAAGGGCAAAGGCAAGGGTAAGAGTCGCGGTGACCAGGGTAACCGTGGCAACCGTGCTTCTTCGCAGCCCCATAAAAATAACTCACACTCTTCTGGCCCACAACCTTATGGACCCGGGTACATGGTTCCTCCTATGTGGGCCTACTGGACCCCACCTGCCTCGTCTGCTTGGGCACAGCCGCCTTGCCCATACCCGTCACAATCTCCTGGGCCGTCTCAATGGCCTCCTACTGCAGATCATCGTGGGCCATCTAATGCCACTGGAATTTTAGGTTCTCGTCCTCAAGCTTATTATACTACTCCTGTCTTGCCACAGCCCTCTGGATTCGTGCCCACTAATATTGATCATGCGATGTACACGATGTCCTTGAGTGATCCGAATTACTATATGGATACGGGTGCTACGTCTCATATGACGCACTCCGAAGGTACTCTCTCATCCTATTTTCATTTAAAGCCTCATATTCATAATAATGTTATTGTTGGTAATGATAGTAAAGTTCCAATTAAGGGCTATGGTAATCATTCTTTAAACACTGCTTCTCTTCACCTCAAAAATGTCCTCCATGTTCCGCAAATAGTCAAAAATCTTATTTCCGTTCGTAAGTTCACTAGTGATAATAATGTTTCTGTTGAGTTTGATCCTTTTGGGTTTTCTGTGAAGGATTTGCAGACGGGGAACAAACTCGTGAGGTGTAATAGCAGTGGGGACCTCTATCCTTTTTCATCCAATCTTCAAGCTTCTATTTCCCATTTCCCATCAGCTTTTGCAGTAGTCTCTCCGGATGTGTGGCATTCTCGTCTGGGTCATCCTGGAAATAATATTTTTAGCTCTTTACGTAGTCGTAGTTTGATTGATTGTAATAAAGTTGTGCCTAATGTTTGTCATTCTTGTCCTCTTGGCAAATTAATAAAAACTCCTTTTTACAATTCAATGTCTCATACTATTATGCCATTTGATATTATTCATAGTGATTTGTGGACCTCTCCCATATTGAGTACTCATGGTCATAAATATTATGTGCTATTTCTTGATAATTTTTCAAATTTTTTGTGGACTTTTCCTATCTCCACCAAGTCCCAAGTATTTGAGTTATTTTTGAGAATTAGGACTTATATTAAAACTCAATTTGAGCGAGACATCAAAGCTTTTCAATGTGATAATGGACGGGAATTTGACAACAAAATTTTCCGACAATTTTGTCATAAATTTGGCATGACTTTTCGTTTCTCCTGCCCATATACATCTCAGCAAAATGGCAAATCCGAGCGTAAAATTAAAACTATTAATAATGTTGCTCGGACTCTCTTGTGTCATGCTTCTGTTCCACCCACATTTTGGCATCATGCTTTAGAAATGGCAACATACTTACACAATATCATGCCTACTAAATTGCTTAACTATGCTTCTCCTACTCAAGTTTTATACAATCGTACTCCCGATTATTCTCATCTTCGTATTTTTGGATGTTTGTGTTTCCCTCTTTTGCCATCCTCTAAAATCCACAAACTTCAATCTCGGTCTATTTCGTGTGTTTTTCTTGGCTATCCTTCTAATCATCGGGGTTACAAGTGTTATGATATATCGAGTAATAGGATTATTATCGCTAAGCATGTTTGGTTTGATGAGTCGGTTTTTCCGTTTTCTAAAATAAATGAGCCTATTGCTACTACCTATGATTTTCTAAATATTGTTGACAATTGCTTGGATCATCCTCCATTGAGGCATCACGTTTTGCCTCATCTTCCATCTGCTCCTCACGAGTCCAGTCCAATACATGGGTCTCCTTCCATGAGTATAGGCCCATCTCCTTGCTCACCAGTGGCTCTTTCTGGGCCGCGTGGCTCTCCATCTTTCTCTGGCCCAGCCGTATCTTCTGGGTCTTCAGTTCCTAATAGGCCTTCTTCTGGTCCATTTGCTCCACTTTCTGTTTCACGTGTCCAGCCTATTCGTCCTCGTCATTCCATGACTACACGAAGTCAACATGGCATTGTTAAGCCTAATCCCAAATACCATGCTCTTCATGCTTCATCTTCCTTATCACCAATTCCAAAGAATCCGGTCCATGCTCTACGTGATATTAATTGGAAAATTGCTATGCAAGATGAATATGATGCTTTAATTGAAAATGGTACTTGGGAGTTAGTTCCTAGACCACCTAATGCTAATGTTTTTCGTTCTCTTTGGGTGTTTCGGCATAAAATGAAATCGGATGGTACATTTGAAAGGTACAAGGCTCGTTTGGTTGGCGATGGAAAAACTCAACGCGAGGGTATCGATTGTGATGAAACTTTTAGTCCTGTTGTTAAACCTGCTACTATTCGTATGGTCCTTAGCATTGCTTTATCTAAGTCATGGTCTATTCATCAACTGGATGTGAAGAATGCGTTTCTTCACGGTAATCTCTCAGAAACAGTGTATATGTATCAACCTCTGGGTTTCAAAGATCCTGCTCATCCTGATCATGTTTGTCTTCTTCGCAAGTCTTTATATGGTCTCAAACAAGCACCTCGGGCTTGGTATCAGCGATTCAGTGATTTTGTTTTATCCATTGGTTTTGTTAATAGTATTTTGGACACATCTTTGTTCATTTATCATGATGGTAACGACACTGCTTATATTCTTCTTTATGTTGATGATATTGTTCTCACAGCTTCCTCTGACTCTCTACGCAAGCACATTGTTTCACGTCTTAGTGGTGAATTTGCTATGAAGGATCTGGGAGACTTAAACTATTTTTTGGGTATTGCTGTTTCTCGTAATAAGGATGGTCTATTTTTGTGTCAAAAGACTTATGCTAAGGCCATCATTGCTCGTGCTGGAATGTCTAATTGCAAGTCCGCAGCTACTCCGGTTGATTCCAAAGGCAAACTGAGTGCCAGTACCGGTTCTCCGTGTGATGATCCTTCTTTGTATCGTCGCTTGTGTGGTGCTTTGCAGTATTTGACATTTACTCGTCCAGACATTTCTTATGCAGTTCAGCAGGTTTGTCTATTCATGCATAATCCTATGTATCATCATATGCAAGCTTTGAAGCGTATCATTCGCTATCTTCAAGGTACTTCTGGTTCTGGTTTGCAATTGTATCGGTCCTCTATTTCTTCACTCGTTTCATACACTGATGCTGATTGGGGTGGCTGTCCCGATACTCGTCGTTCTACGTCGGGTTATTGTGTGTTTCTTGGTGGTAACTTGATTTCTTGGTCTTCTAAACGTCAACCAACATTGTCCAAATCTAGTGCTGAAGCTGAATATCGTGGTGTAGCTAATGTTGTTTCTGAATCTTGTTGGGTTCGCAATCTCTTGCTTGAGTTACATTGTCCTATCATCAAAGCTACACTTGTTTATTGTGACAATGTTAGTGCGATCTATCTTTCGGGCAATCCGGTTCATCATCAGCGCACTAAGCATATTGAGATGGACATTCATTTTGTTCGCGAAAAGGTTCAGAAGGGCGAGGTCCGGGTCATGCATGTTCCGTCTCGTTATCAGATCGCTGATATTTTCACGAAAAGTTTACCGCGCGTATTGTTTCTTGACTTTCGATCCAGTCTCAACATTCGAGATCCTCCCGTTTCGACTGTGGGGGTGTGTTAGACAATAATAGAATATCCCAATATTCTATTTTTGGTTAATATAGATTATTAGTAAATATATTATTTGAATTGTAATTAGTTACTTTCCTAAGCCCAAAGTTAACCTAGGTTAGAGTTGTATATAAACACTTTCCAATTAATGAAAAGGTCACGGCAAATAATTCTTTCAGTTTCTTTGGAAGAAAATGGGGCCGAGGAAAACGTGAATCGCACATGAGTTTTAATTACCATATGTAAATTGTTAAACAAAGATCTCTCTTTATTTATTAGTAAAGTTTCTTATGGACAAAATTGTCCTTGACCCATAAAAACACTAGTCTTGTATGCACGCTTTGCGTGCGATAATATTTTAAATACATCTATTAATCTATCTAAACAAACAAAAAATAAAGTTTATTTGTTCGAAAAATTAAAAAATCTGTCAAATTCACACCCAGTCATATAATAAAAAACAAACTTTATTTTTCCCTTTTATTTGGTCATCCTACAACAATGAACAAAAGAAAAAATTTATTTATCATATTCTATTGGCTACCAAATTACTAAGATAATCAACATGTAAAATTTTTATTTTATGAAATATATCAATATGAATATCTATTTATAGAGAAATTAAAAATATGATTTTTGGTATTTTTGTTTTATTTTTTATAATTTTATATTTTGTACTCCCTCCGTAACATAATTCTGGCAACAAGTTATTTTTCACGCATTTCAAGGAAGCAATTTAAGGGTGTAAACGAACAAATTAATTAAAATGGTTTTAATACAAGTAAGATTGAGATCATAAATTACTAATCTTAAATTTTTTTTGGATCAATTTATTCGTTTACACCCTTAAATCGCTTCCTTGAAATGCGTGGAAAAAAACTTGTTGCCAGAATTATATTACGGAGGGAGTACTATTTTTATTTTACAAAGTTCAAAAATTATAATAACTTTCCTTAATAATTAGGAATGAGATCTTAGAAAGTTTTGAGGGGTAATATGGTCTTTTCGAAGGGGGACACCATGGCTTCCCCCTTGGCTTATATAATAGAGATAATAAATCACCTATCACATCCCACCTCCACCCACCCTTTATTTTATATCAAGATTAATCATGCAACAAAACATATTAATATATAATATATTATTACACTAAACGCCCCGTTTGGTTGTTGGTAATAAATCGTGGTAATGGTAATTAATTTATAGTGTAATTTTGTTAAGAAGGAACCTTATAATCTCCATGGAAAATAAATTTTCATTCCCAAGCTTCAATTTTCTTCTCATTTTTCATTCTCATCCACTACCATTGGGGAGGGTGGTATTTGATGGGAATGGATATTTGTGAAGAAAATTAGATAAATTGGAGCTAAGGTAGCACTACCATGGGAATGGATTTTGATTTCCCTTCTAAATTTAGTTATAAATTCATTCCCATTACCATGATTTATAACCGGCTACCAAACGGGCCAAATTGAAAGCATTACAAGTGCTTTTGCACAATGGTCTGATTCAAATACTCATAAAGTTTTACACATAATTCCATTTTAGGTGATTCAACTTGCATATGATTCCTTTTTCCAAGAGCTTCGATGTGATATATATACGTCAAATTTCGCTGAGAAACGAAGGAGATATGAACATTTGAAGACCAAGTGCGCAATCAGAATGGCGGGGGCGCATGGCCTATGCACCCCGGCCAAGGTCCAGGCGCATGGACCTAAGCTGGGGCGCATAAACCATGCGTCTGGACCTAGGCCGAGGCGCATAGGTCATGCACCTTGGTATATGTCGTGTTTTTTTTTCGACGTCTAGTACACGCACGTGTAGCCAAGGACAAAAATTGTCTAAATGCAGGCTTTAGTAAGTAAAATGAGGGCTGCATCTAGTAACACTCATTCTCTATTTAAGCCAGCATTTGGGTATGTTTTAGCAATGGTTTGATGTTTTTACATGGGTTTGGACCATTTCGTGTACTGTACTTGAGGTAGTTTAATTTGTCAAAGAGTGATAAAAGTTAATTAATTAGATGGTTTAGGACAAAAAAATCCTTATTATTACTAATCACTTTTTGCATATTTAAGGTAATATTTAAGGCTACATATCTATTTCCATTCTCAAGGGTTAAGATTCAATTTTCTAAACCTTTTAGTTAAGAGAGAAGGTGATGACCAATTGTCATGTCAAGATCAACGTACTTTATTTAAGTCACTAGCATTTTTTTTACTGTGAATATTATTATTGGGTTGAACGCTAGACTTTTTTCATAGAAAAATTAATTTGATATTACTCTTATCTCTATAATATAAAGAAAGGGGGGAGCTATGGTGTCCCCCCAAATCTCATAATTACCCTTGCTAATTAACTTAATTACACATGAAATTTTTGGAAAAATGGTATCTACAACACTATATCAATTAATATTGCAATAAAAGGAAAAATAAAAATATTTACCAAAAAGTAAAGTATTCATTCCATATCACTCTATCAATTAATATGGTGTCAACCCATTACTATGACGACCGTTATAAAATTGCAAAGTTTGCCACACAAAAATAATATTCTTTACATAGTTCAAAATACTTTACAAAACAAAAAAACTATACATAAACTATCCATTAAAGGAAAGTCCGTGAAAATTTTGAAATTTACAGCATTCAACGTACATTCAATACTTTCAACTAATAGGAAAAACTATTAAAAAATAAAAACCCACTAAATTGGAATGATAGTGTTTCGGGCCCACCCAGGTGGTCAGACCCGCATTAGTGGGCCCAAATCCTAGGCCCAGTTCAGATAGGGCTAGGTCCACATCAGATGTTCTACAACAGCTAGGATGACGCCACGTGTCATCTGATTTGGCATTCTTAACCAGCGTAAAGCTGCCGGCCTAGAGCGGCCAGCCTAGAGCTGCCAGTCTAGAGCTGCCCGCCTGTAGCCGCCAGCCTAGAGCTGCCAGCCTGTAGCCGCCGGCCCAGGGTTGCCGGCCCATAGTCGCCGGCCCAGAGCTGCCAGCCTGTGGCCGCCAGCCCAGAGCTGCCAGCCTGTAGCCGCCGGCCTAGAGTTGCCAGCCTGGGGCTGCCAACCCAGAGCTATCAGCCCAGAGCTATCAGCCCAAGAAGTCTACGCCTGATGCTCTCTGGCCAATAAAGAGCTGCCACATGTCAAGTTTTGACCTGGTCTCCATGGGCTCGGCCCATATGCTAGCCTAGCCGGCCTAGTAGGAGCCCAAACCGGGTAATCTACGCCTATATAAGGATCATTCCTATCACCTTTTCAGGTACGCAAGATCAGACGCACAAACATATTACTCTGATTCCTTATTTCCGATATCTGACTTAAGCATCGGAGGGGCGTTCCCGGGTTCCACCCCCCGGGTTAGCAATCTCTGTCTGTTTTGCAGGTCACAACTTCGTTAAGGATCATCCAGAGTACACATCATATACCAAAAGATCGTTGACTATTCAAGAGAAGTTCCAGTACAGGAACAGATTGGCGCCGTCTGTGGGGAGTAGAAACAAAAGTCATGGCAAACACTAGAGCAAGGGCGTCTAGATCAAATCAGCCAGAGGAAAATCCCCGTGAATCGCCTAACGGGCGAGAAGCACATGTCGACAACTCGTCCAATAGGGCGAGTGATCGTCACCATCGCGAGGAACAAATGGTCTCGCGCAAGGACTTCCAAGACATCGTGACAGCGATGAACAACAAGTTCCAACAGAGCTTGCAAGAGCTGAGGGACAGCATACCTGCCATGATTGGGCAATTGAGACCTCCATCCCATGCTGTAGGTCCATCCAGAGGCCCCAACCCTAACCGGGCAGCAGGGGCACGGTCGCAAAGAGATTCACGGCCTGGCGATGCACGCGGGATTATCAATTCCAAGCATGAAGACGCCCGCACTATCATCGAGTCACGTCGGGCACAAACAGCCTCCAAAGCCAGGGAAGTCACAAATCAGAGGACGCGTGTGAGTCAAAGTCGGCCTCGGCGATCTCCAGAAAGATCTCACCACACTACCGCAAGGAATCAGAGACCGGTTGCTGTCTCCGCCCGCCATAAAGAGGCACGCCACTCTCCAGTCCCTAACCGGGACCACAACAGGAAACAATCCCCTGTCATCGAGCCTGCACGGCCAGCGGGAGAAGTCGTCTTCCAAACGCCCTTCAGCCAGAGATTGTTATACACCGCCGATGCCAGGAAGGTAAAAGCTCCCACCATCAAGCCTTTCTTTGGGGTGACTGATCCGCTGAACACATGGCCGCTTATAAAGCCCAGATGGCGGTACAGACAAGTTGCGAAGCAAGCTGGTGTAGGTATTTCCCTACTACTCTTAAGGGCCTTGCCCTCACTTGGTTCACAGATCTTCCATTGGGGTCGGTGATAAGCTTCGCAACACTGGAAACAATGTTCCTCAACCATTTTGTGGCTGGGAAGAAGCAACGTAAGACGAGCATTCATCTTATGGCTTGTCAACAGGGAGAGCATGAGCTCTTAGGAGATTATCTGAAGCGTTTTAACGCTGAATTGTTGCAAATACCGAATGTCGAAGATTCGGTAGCTTATGCTGCATTCATGTCAGGCTTAAAGAGGGGAAAATTCAAGTTCTCCCTGCTGGAGAATGAAGTATCTTCATACACTGACGCAATGGACAGGGCACGCACATACGTCCAGGCGTCCGATATCAATAACCCGGTGGAGAAGTCTGACAAGAAGAAGGATAACAAAAGAAAAGAATTTCAGAGGGGTGGCCCTAGCAGGGTGCCTTCCTCAAAAAAGGATACCCGTGATGAGGGTGAAGAGTCCAGGTTCAATGCCAACAGAAGAGAGATTTTCTTGGATATCAAAGACCAGAATATCCTCCCAAAACCAACCCCGGTGCGAACTTCTATCAATAGGAGAAATCCAAAACTCTGGTGTGAATACCACCACGAATGTGGGCATACTACAAAGGAGTGTAGGGAGTTGAAGAAAGCACTGGGTAAATTGGCAGATCAGGGTAAACTCAACCCCTACATGGCAGAGGACGAAGGGGCTAAGAAACAAAAACGCGTTGATAGCAACGACACTGATAACTTGATAAATGTCATCGCAGGTGGGTTCTCGGTAGAAACCCCCTCGAACAAGGCGCTCAAGAGAGATCTCAGGAATTCGACATTCCAAATCACTGAGGGAAGGGTCGAGCAACCCCCATCCGCACCAACCATGGTATTCAACGCATCTCCTCCTCGACCCACCTGCTTTCCTCACAACGACCCCCTAGTGGTCGAGGTAAAAGTAGCAAACTCAAGGGTGAAGAGAGTGCTAGTGGACAGCGGAAGCTCCGCCGATATAATAACTCTAGATTGTTTGCAACAGCTAAAATATGGGGTAGTTGATCTAACCCCATTGGAAAAACCCTTGTTTGGCTTCGGAGATAGGCCCATTTTCCCTCTGGGGATCATCAAGCTCCCAGTCAGGCTTGGCGAGAAAGGCAAAGGACGTAACTTGCCAGTCTCTTTTACTGTCGTTGACGTTAAGCTTCCATATAACATCATACTTGGACGTCCACTGCTGAATAAGATAAAAGCTGCCATCTCCACATACCAGCTCTTGTTGCAATATGAGACAGATAATGGAGAAGTTGGGAAATTGTATGGTGATCAGAGAACTGCCAAGCAGTGCTACATCAACAGCATCAAGACAACATCACCATCGGTCGAGGTAGGACACAAAAGAAGGGAGTTAGTCGAGCCTTCTGAAGACGTATTTCTAGCTGAAGATAGCAAACAATACGCTCGACCTCAACCTATCGAGGGTCATGAAGAAATCCTCATCGATGACAATCCTGAGCACACAGTTAAAACAGGCATTGATATGGACTCCACAATGAAGGGGTCAATTGTTCAGCTGCTCAGAGAATTCCGCGACGTCTTTGCTTTTGATGTCTCAGAAATGCCCAGTATTGACCCTTCAGTAATGTGCCATGAATTACATATTAAAGAAGGATTCAAAGGAGTAAAACAGAAGTTGCGCAGGCAAAGCGAAGAAAGAAATAAAGCAGCCGCTGCCGAGGTAAAAAAGTTACTGGAGCACGGTTTCATCAAAGAGTGCCAATACTCTGATTGGTTGGCCAATGTAGTGTTGGTCAAAAAGCCAAATGGCACCTGGAGAATGTGCGTTGATTTCACTGATCTCAATAAGGCCTGTCCCAAGGATGACTATCCTCTACCAAAAATCGACAGCCTAGTCGACTCTACCGCGGGACATGCAATGTTTAGCTTTATGGACGCCAATGCCGGCTACCACCAAATACCGATGGCAGAAAAGGACCAAGCTCACACTGCCTTCATCACTAATCAGGGAGTCTACTGCTACCGTGTGATGCCTTTTGGTCTCAAGAACGCTGGAGCAACCTATCAGAAACTAGTAAATACCATCTTTGCCGAGCAAATAGGGCGAAATATGGAAGTTTATGTGGACGATATGATAATCAAGAGCAAGCAAGAAGAAGACCACCCAAAAGACATCAGAGAAACACTATCGACTTTAAGGAAGTATGGTATGAAGCTGAACCCCAGGAAATGTGTTTTTGGAGTAAAAGGGGGCAAGTGTCTTGGTTTTCTGGTCGATGAACGGGGCATAGAAGCCAACCCAGACAAAATACAAGCCATCATCAATATGCAATCTCCGAGGACAGTCAAGGAGGTCCAAAGATTAACAGGGTGCATGGCGGCGTTGGGTCGTTTCTTATCCCGATCGGCTGATAAGAGCCTAGCCTTCTTTCAAGTGCTAAAAAGATCAACGTTCAAATGGGACGACGAAGCTGAAAATGCTTTTATGCAGCTCAAACAATACCTTGCCGGTGCTCCAAAGCTTGTCTCACCCTTGCACGGAGAGACACTTTATATATACTTAGCCATATCTGAATATGCCCTGAGTGCAGTACTAATCGCTGAGAGAGAAAGACAACAACACCCGGTTTACTTCATCAGTCATGCGTTTCGAGGGGCAGAGTTCAGATATACAGAGACTGAGAAGTTGATCTTTGCCTTGGTCATGGCCAGTCGAAAGCTGAGGCCATATTTCCAAGCACATCCAATCAAAGTCCTAACCGGACAACCAATAAGAAAGATCGTCGAGGGAAAGAATAATTCAAACCGCATAACTGAGTGGGCAAACCAATTGTCAGACTTTGGGTTAGAATATGAACCTCGTCGAGCCATCAAAGCCCAGGCATTGGCTGATTTCATTGTGGAGTGTACTAACAGGCCAAGCTCCCCAGATCCAGATAAATCCAAAATTTGGGAGTTGTCTACTGACGGATCTGCAACGCAGAACGGAGGAGGAGCAGGAATACTGATCAAGACTGACAACGGCGATAGACTAGAATATGCCATCAAGTTCAGCTTCACGGCCTCAAACAATGAGGCAGAGTACGAAGCCCTCATCCTAGGAATTCAGATGTGCATAGCTGCTGGAGCAAGGTATGTAAGAGCCCAGGCTGACTCACAATTGGTTGTAGGGCAATTCAAAGGAGAGTTTGAAGCAAAGGAAGACAGCATGAAGATGTACCTTCAAAAGTTGAAAACACTCACTGCGAAGTTGGAATCCTTCGACATTAAACACATCCCTCGATCTGTAAACCAGCAGGCTGACGCCCTATCGAGGCTGGCAAGTTCTGCAGAAGGAGAAGAGCCACGATTCATCCAGTGGCAGGTCCTGAAAGAACCGAGCATCAACGAGTCTGAAGTCAATACTCTAGCTCGAGGAGAAACATGGAAGGACGCCATCATACACTACCTGAAACATGGGGCCCTCCCAATGGCTGATAAGGAAGCTGAAGAAATCAAAAGAAAATCCAAATGGTTCACGTTACACGACGGAGAGCTCTACAAGCTATCCTACACACATCCCCTTTTGAAATGTGTAAGCCCCGAAGAAGGAGATTACATTTTGAGGGAAATTCATGAAGGAAGTTGCAGTAACCATCAAGGAGCAAGGACGGTCGCGAGTAAGGCCCTTCGAGCTGGATACTATTGGCCTACTCTCAAGGAAGATGCTATCGAACTTGTTAAGAGATGCGTGCAATGTCAGATTCATGCTCCCATCCCAAGAAAACCATCGAATGCATTAACAACTGTTCAAGCAGTCCTACCTTTTGACAGATGGGGAATGGACCTACTCGGGCCTTTTCCTCCAGCCGTGGGGCAGAAGAAATTTCTGATTGTAGGAGTCGACTATTTCACCAAATGGGTCGAGGCAGAGCCCCTATCGAAGATCTCTGATAAACAAATCCAAGAATTCATTTGGAAAAACATCATAACCAGATTTGGCATTCCAAGGATGTTGGTCTCAGACAATGGCAGGCAATTCGAGAGTGGCCCAACCAAGGCCTATTGTGCTCAATTTGATATACAAACAAGGTTCACGTCCGTGGCAAGGCCTCAATCAAACGGCCAAGCCGAAGCGGCTAACAAGGTCATATTGCAAGGCATCAAAAAGAAAATAGAGGCAGTCAAGGGGTCTTGGGTGGATGAACTTCCGGGAATCCTATGGTCAGCCAGGACCACTATCAAGGAGGCCACGGGGAACACTCCATTCTCACTTGTTTATGGAAGTGAAGCTGTATTACCTGTCGAAGTAGGAATACCCTCACCAAGAATCACCTTCTACGACTACAATCAGAACGAAGAAGAAAAGGTAATCAACTTAGACCTGTTGCCAGAAACAAGAGGCAACGCGCTTCTCAAGTCCATCGCCTACAAGCAGAAGATGACAAGGCAATTCAATCGAAAAGTGTCGCCTCGAACAATAACACTGGGGGATTGGGTAATGAGAAAGGTCGAGGCTGCAGGAAAGACCGCTCTTCGAGGCAAATTAGGGCCTAACTGGGAAGGACCCTATCGAGTCCAAGAAATAATAAGGCCCGGGACATTCAGGCTCGTCAACAAAGAAGGAACACCACTGCCAAGGCCTTGGCATGCTGATCACTTAAGGAAATTTTATACTTAGCTTTTCTTTTCATGAACTAGAATCCCTAGCAGGGAGCTACTTTGTAATAAACATTGAAGTTGGATTTCTACTTTGAATAAAGTCCCTAACAGGGCATTTTTCTTGAAATAAACATTGTCTTTTAAAGCCCTAACAGGGTCGAGTTGGTGTTAATTGTCGTTCTATTTTTATTGTTGGTTCATCGAGTTTTAATTGCTGCCCTTGCCGGGCACGATTAATGAGTATCAACGAGGAAAATAATAAAGAAGGCTGTAAAGAAAGCATAAAAAAAAAAAAGAGGGCGATGAAAAGGCCAATACTTAGTCAAAAGTAACTTTTTACAGATTATATTCATCTATTACAAACTATACAAACTCAGTACAAAAATAAAAACTAAATGGAGATGTGCAGATCGTCTAACAGCTGGTCGTTGGAAGGCTGGTCCTCGGTTTGCTGCTCACCTCCATGACCCTCCTTCGCCTCACCAACAGCGGACATGTCACCTTCCTCGCCTGGACTAGGAGAAGAAACAAGTTTGGTGACCTCCACCTTGGTCTCTGGGGCTGCTTCCCTTTGCAAGTCCTCAGGAGAAGCCTCCTGGTCTTGGGCCTCGTCCTCCTCCTCCAGCACTTGGTACCTGGACTCGATGGAGGCCCACTCCCCAGGAAACTTCTCCTCAAGCACCCTCTTCATCCTGCTCATTGTGTCAGCAATCAGGAGGCCAGCACCTTCAGCAGCCCCATTTAGGCGAAGATTGGCCTTATAGGTCTCCCCGGCCTCGGAGTCAAGCCATTGGTTGACAATGGCCTCTTCTTTGTTCCTCATAGCCTCGACCGCCTTGTCACGAGACCGCTGGAGCTTCTTGATGCTCCTCTCCGCCTTGGCCAGATCTTCGTCCGCTTTTTTCTTGGCCCTATTGATCGAGTCCCGCTGAGAGAGAACATCTTTCAGCTTAGACTCAAGACTGTGGATGGAGGAATTAACCACTTCCAATTCAGCCTTTGCAACTGCCAATTCCTCGCCCAAAGACTTGGCCTTGGCATCGGCGGAGGCGTGCTCCTCTTGCTCTTTGACCAGGGATTTCTTGGTGGCGTCGTGCTCCTCTTTTTCCTTAGCCAAGTCTGCCTTGGCCTGATCAACGCCAGCATCAGAGGTCCCCCCTTTCAGCATATATTTGGACGCAGCATGCATCCGGATCGACATCTGCAAAGGCAAATATTATAAAGAAGCACATACAAAACATGGATGTTTGCAAAGTAAGCAAGAAAACTACCTCCAGCCAGCTTGCATGCAGATCATCGAAGGCCTCCTCGCTCTTAGAGTTCATGATGAACTCTTCATCGACAGGAGAGTAGATTGCTCGGAAGGCCTTGTTCAAACGCCTGTTCCGATCCTTATGGGAAATAACCCCAAAAGGACGGTCGCCTCCAGCAACCTCCACCTTCGAGGAGGAAGGTCTAATGACCTTCCCCGCGGCAACAAGGGCATCCTCAGTATCATCGCCCTCGTTAAACGCCTCCACCTCAGGCTGAGGCTGAGGGGGAGACATAGATTGCGGCCCCTCTGAGACCTTCTGTTTCTTCTTCTCCTCCTTTTGCTCTGCAGCAAACGGATTGGCGTCCCTTACCCTCTTGGGTCTTGGCACACTAGAAGAAGGCTTCTTTTTATGTTTAGGGTCCTGCAAAAGAAAAGCATCAGCCACAACGATCGAGGAAACAAAACACAAGGGGCAATGATAGTGAATAATACAATACCTGAGGGGGCTCAGGGATTTTCTCTTTTCCTTCCTCGATCGTCTTCTTCAAAGCCCTGGCTTTGATGGCTTGCGCGGTCATTCTTGAGGCCATAATGGAATCAAGTTTCGAACGAGCAACGACTGAAAAAGAAGGAGAAAGATCAGCACAATAAACTCAAAGATTAAAAAGTTAGTATTTTTTAGATTGAGTGTCCCTACCCTCAGGATAAGATGGGTTTAACCCCAGTGCAGACAAAAAGAAATCAATCTTCAAATCCTCGGTTGAAGGAAGCCAGTTGTAGGGAGCCGCCACCCTTTTCCCCTTGTCATCCCTCTCCTCAAGCTCGCAGTAGATAGCCACCACGGCCTCCACCGAGGACATTTTGGGTACTTGGCGGTTTAAGTTAAAGTTGGGTTCACCCTCGACAACCCTGGGTACTCTCCAACCCTCGCTATTGAAAACAAAAAAGAACTCATGCCTAAAACCCTCCTGGTTAGAGGGTACATTGTTTACAAGCCTATAGCCACGCCGGACTTGAAAACTAAACCAACCCTTTCCATGATCTACACTACGACTTTCTACAAGTTTTGCAAGGTTTCTCCAAAGGGTAAGGGTTGGGGTTATTTTAAGCATGTTACAAATACAAATGAAAGAATTGATGGATGCCCAGGAGTTGGGTACCAAAGAGGTTAAGGATAGATTGTATTCACAAAGAAGCTGTACAATGAATGGATGCAAAGGAAATCTAAGTCCCCTGACCATGGCAAGTCTGTACACTGCCACACATCCGTCAGGGGGTGAATGGACGGTTTGAAGGTTAATAGGGCGAACAACAACATAAGGCTCAGAAAATTGCCACTAGGCACCAAAGGATCGTATGTCTTGTCTCATACGATGGTTAAGGGTAGGGGAGATAAAGAAATATTTTGGTCCTTTTTCAGGTGGTATTTTGGGGTAAGTTATGTTCTCCATCTCCTCCTGACCGGAGGTTGAAGGGCCATCGAGGTTCATGCTAAGGATACCTACACGTTTTTCATATACAGAATGATAAATATTAGGGTGGGCTATAGATGGCTCCCAGGGATAGGGGGTTTCTACCTCTTCTCCCCCTGACACTGACCCATCCGAGTCAGAAGGAAGAGGGACGGCCTCAGGGATGTCTTGGGAGTTAATCCCATCATCGCCCTCGACCCGAAGGACCCCAGTGTATTCAAAGGGAAGAAGGGGCGGAGTGCTTGACATGTCTAATAAAGACTTATTCAAATAAACACAAGAAAAGAAAGACAAGTTACCTGGACACGGACGCTACTGTTGGGCTGCCTAAACAAGCTCAAGACGCCTTCAAGAGAGCTCCTAGAGAGAGAAAATTTTGAAGAGTGAGAAAGTGTTTACGAGAAAATGATTAAGGAAAGATGAATTTATAGGAGGTAAGAAAGTGAAGCGGGTTTTTACCTCGTTATGGTAAAAAAAAAAAAAAAAACCAACTGAAACGACATCAGTTATGGAGTTTAGGAGGTGAATAGTTACTTCATTAGGTTTTGACTTTTGGTCAAACCCTCCACCTCATCAATCAAAACCCTATTCAATATAGGTATCCATCGAGGGAGATGGAAGGGCTGGACAGGCATTCAAGGCCCCTGGGGCTCATTAACCCCTAGGCTTTGGAAAAGCTCCTTAGGCCCGTACCTAAGCCCTGCTCAAGGTAGGCACCCATCAGGGCAGATGGGAGGCTGGACAGGTATCACCCATGTCCTGGGGCTCATTAGCCCCCAGGTACCAGTTGATCACCTTAGGCTCAAGCCCCACTCAATGTGGGCATCCATCGAGGTAGATGGAGAACCCAATCTGGGGCTCGTTAGCCCCTTGGCTTTGAGGGAAGCCTCAGAGGTCATTAACAAAGCCCTGCTCAACGCAGGCACCATCAAAGCATGGTGGAGGGCCGGACAGGTGCTAGCCATACCCTGGGGCTCATTAGCCCCTGAGGGTTGGTTGGCCACCTTAGGCCAAAGCTCTATCCAACTGGGCGTGGCTCAACTCACTCGAGGTAGGAAGGCTCATCGAGGTAAATAAGGAGATTCATTGGCCATCAGCTCGTCGCCCTTTCACGGATATACCCTCACTATCGAGGTAAAAGTATCATCGAGGCAAATAAGGGGACTTAACAAAATATACTTAGCCAAATTTTCATAAAGATCAAAGGTGGTTCTTGGCATGTCATTCCCATCGAGGTATAGAAGTATCATCGCGTCAAAATAGTGTGCTCAAAATGTCCAACACTTAGGAAAATTAAGGGTTACTAGAGCAAGTTCAGAGGAAGGGGTTCCTCACGGTCGCGGAAAGAGAAGAGGCTTTGTTTACCTCGATGATGATATTCAGTGCTGAGCATGTCTATCGCGGTTAGAAATATCATCGCGTCTTTTGGTACGAATCATCAAGTTTTGCTCCGGACCGCGACCGAGGGGACAACGATCGCGGAAATAGAGATGGGTCCAGCACTTAGAAAATTTCAGCAAATTTCTCCTCGCTTGGATTAGGAGTAACCCCTCATCGAGTCTTTTCAGCCCCCAGCACGGGTTACCTCGATCGTGGCCTCATACCATCGCGGTTACCGCGATGGAACACCTAAATGGCCACAGCTTTGGTCCCAGAGGTCTCATCGAGGGTTTTTGAGGCTTCTATTGGAATGAGGAACGTAGACTCACCATCTTGGTCGATGGTACCTCGATCAAGAAACTCACATGGTCGAGGCATCCTCGATCAAAGAAGCACGGACGCTTTGCTATACAGGTCGATCGAGGCTATCTTCCCCCTCATCGAGGTATTTTGACCACCAAACGATTGAAGAGTGTCTGGCCAATACCTCGAGCGAGGTTTCCTCGATAGATGACACCCCTCATCGAGGTTTTCTGCACAAGCGTGGGAGTTGGGCCTTATCGTCGAGGGAAAGTGTGGGCCTCATGGAACCTTCTATCGGGGTAACCTCGACCGAGGGTCTCTCCCTAACGGTCGAGGTAACCTCGATCGAGGGTGACATCCTGGGATGTGCCCTCATCGAGGTTATCATGGGGGTGTAGGTGTTTCTGAGTGCCGTTTTTTCCGATAGTATTCCGCTCGACGTCCAACGTCCAAAGTTTCCCGTTCTACACCGAGCGTGGGGCTAATTGTTCCGGGACCACCCAGGTGGTCAGACCCGCATTAGTGGGCCGAAATCCTAGGCCCAGTTCAGATAGGGCTAGGTCCACATCAGATGTTCTACAACAGCTAGGATGAAGCCACGTGTCATCTGATTTGGCATTCTTAACCAGCGTAAAGCTGCCGGCCTAGAGCGGCCAGCCTAGAGCTGCCAGTCTAGAGCTGCCCGCCTGTAGCCGCCAGCCTAGAGCTGCCAGCCTGTAGCCGCCGGCCCAGGGTTGCCGGCCCGTAGTCGCCGGCCCAGAGCTGCCAGCCTGTGGCCGCCAGCCCAGAGCTGCCAGCCTGTGGCCGCCAGCCCAGAGCTGCCAGCCTGTAGCCGCCGGCCTAGAGTTGCCAGCCTGGGGCTGCCAACCCAGAGCTATCAGCCCAGAGCTATCAGCCCAAGAAGTCTACGCCTGATGCTCTCTGGCCAATAAAGAGCTGCCACATGTCAAGTTTTGACCTGGTCTCCATGGGCTCGGCCCATATGCTAGCCTAGCCGGCCTAGTAGGAGCCCAAACCTGGTAATCTACGCCTATATAAGGATCATTCCTATCACCTTTTCAGGTACGCAAGATCAGACGCACAAACATATTACTCTGATTCCTTATTTCCGATATCTGACTTAAGCATCGGAGGGGCGTTCCCGGGTTCCACCCCCCGGGTTAGCAATCTCTGTCTGTTTTGCAGGTCACAACTTCGTTAAGGATCATCCAGAGTACACATCATATACCAAAAGATCGTTGACTATTCAAGAGAAGTTCCAGTACAGGAACAGATAGTATTGCTTTTTTGAAATTTATGAGAAATCTCTATTATATAAGCCAAGAGGGGAGCCATGGTGTCCCCCTCAAAATGTCTATCTTACCCTTCAAAACTTTCTAAAATCTCAATTTGTATCACCCCTTAATTATTAAGGAAAGTTGTTACGATTTTTTTAAAAATTTAAATGAAAATAGTATAAAATATAAAATTTGAAAAAATAAAACAAAATTTTCAAAATTAATATTTTTAAATTCTCTATAAATAGATATACATATTGATATATTTCATAAAAAAAATATTACATTTTGATTATCGTAGAAATTTGGTAGCCAATAGAATATGGTAAATAAAAATTTTCTTTCATTCATTGTTGTGGGATGACCAAATGTAAGGGAATTTTTTTTAAAAATTATATAAAGTTTGTTTAGACAAATTAGTAGATATATTAAAATTACCATCGCACGCAAAGCGTGTATAAAAGACTAGTATTTATTAAAGGAAGGAATTGAAATTGAAGATAATTAAACTCCACCCTGATTCTCAAGTGACTATGCATGAAGGACGTCGAGCTCCTCAAATGTCGATGATTGAGCGGTTAAGCAACATGCAGTAACATTTACGTTTTAGTTTAGTTCTATTGATGTAAAAAAAAAAAAATAAGAATAAAAATTTACGTTGTGCACAGTGCATCTTTCGGTCAATAATAACGTACTGTATATATAATGTCAAAAAAGTAAAAATATCGGTGGTTATTCACATATTCCCTAGCCATCTCTCTCAAGTCTCAAACCAGTCAATAAAATACAACCTCTTCTGCATTTACGTCTCTTATCCAAGTCTATGGTTAAGGTTCCTGTCATTTCTCATACCCATCCACACCACTTGTAACTTTGTAACTAACTTTTCTTTTTCTTTAAGGTAATACAATCTTTATTTAATTTCTTTCCTCTACTCCGTCCGTAACAGATTAATTTCAATTATTTGACATAAAGTGTAGATGAAAAATGTTAATTTTTTACAATTAATATGTTATGGAGGGAGTAGTTTACACTAGTAGTGCACACTAATGAATTTTACACTTTTCAATATAAAGTAGTCTTGAGTTTGAATTTCACCTCACATATTTGTGGAGATTTTTTATCCTCCCATTTGAGATGCGTATGTCGGTCATATTGAGCCAGTTGACTTGCATTAAAACTTAGTTCAAAGTCTAGTATCACCCGCATTACCAAGTTAACAACAAAATTATATAAAATTTTAAATAATTAATTTTTGTAGTATTTTAAAAGCATATTTCAAAATAATATTTGTTGAAAAAAAACCCCAACAAGATTCCACATGATTATTATTGTTACATTTAAGGTGTGTTTTCTTCGCTTTAAAAAAGTTTCAAGTTTAATAATTCAGATAAGTTCAATAAGTTAGGTCTAATAAGTTCTATATACACCTTGAAAAAATATATTTCGGGTTTAATAATAAGTTCAGGTCTAATAAGTTGAAAAAACACACAACATTAAATTACAATAATGTTTAGAGTGGTGATCGATTATGAATTGCAAGTAGTGTAAAAAGTTTTAATATTGAAATTTACTCATAATTGGTCGGGGAGCACTTAGTCCTAATCTTTTGAACTTATTTTCAGTTTAGTACAAAATAACAAAGCCTTAGATAACAATGCGATAATTTAAGTATATTGTATATATCTTACCACCTTTAACAGAAAGTCATAAAATAATGTTCTTGGACATACTTGTATACATAAGTATCTCTTTTCCTTAGTTATTGCTCTGTTCTTTTAGACGTATTTTTAGTTTAGTTCAATTTAGTCGAAAAGAAGTTCAGTCCAGTTTAATCAAATTTCCACTATTTCTTTAATTTAGTCACACATTTTCCTACCATCCATTTTACTTGTTGATTAATTTCTTCATCTTATGTTATTGCTAACTAGTATTCTGGCTCGGCCGTTGCCCTGGGTTCTAAACTTTCTTTTTATTTTATATTTTCTCTGTCATTGATCTACTGTCAACTACATTATTATCAATGAAAGTTGTTTATAAAATTGGAATCACCTTATTAAATATAATGAGAAGATATAAACTACTGGTAAAAAGTATTGTTACATGAAAGTAGGTTGTGAGTTCAATGTTTGTTGAGGCCTTTTGTTAATACGACGAGATGAACACATTTGAATATATTATATAGGAGATTAAATTTAGTGTGTTATGAATTTATTAAGAAAAGTGGTAGTAAGATTTAACAATATTGGAAAGTAGAATAAAGCATTAATTGTAACCTTTTAAATAAAGAGACAATTAACCTTTTAAAAAAGTAATAAAATAAAGAGACAATTAATGTATATTTGGTTTTTGATTTAAAAAATTCAGTATTAAAAATCCTCCTAATGTAATTGCATTTGATCTTTTTTAAAAAAAAAAAAAAAGTAATTGCATTTGAAAGTAGCGTGAAATAGTATTGGAAAATAATAGGTGGTAAACTGGTAATTGCTACAAAAAAAATAAATAGGAATATTGGAAACTAATAATCCAACTTTTCACATTTATTCAACTAATAATTCCACCTTTTATAAATTAAGGAATAATCTCACTTTTTCATATCGTATTAATCATTTGTTAGAACTTTTTACAATGTTCACTTGATTTAAGGTTAATTTTGGAAGTCTGTTGAGCTTAGTCGCTTATCACACCAAATTCAGCATTGTGGAAGGACTTTACACGTGTTTCTAAGCCCAAAAGAGCTTCAAAACTAATCTTAAATCGTGTTAGTATTGTAAAAAGGTACAACAAATAAATACGATATGAAAAGACATATTATTCCTAAATTTATAAAATGTATGATCATTAGGTATATGTTTCCCACTTTTGTTTCAATGCATAGTCCTGGATCCACCTAATAATTTGGAAACGAGTCTAATCATTCTGAACAAATGTTATCAAGAGCAAAGTCTTTGTACACATTGAGAGTTTGAGACACAATTATTAAGAATGGGGTATATTAGAAGGAAAACAAAATCTTGTAATACAAGTGGTATATACTTTTGGAGGCTACCATAGCTAAAAAATCTACAAACAAACAAATAGAGAGGAGAGGAGGAAGAGGGATGATGATGATGATTGAAAGGAGAGGAAAGAGGGATATGGTATTATTGGGACACAACTTTGAATAGATTTGGACCCAAACCCAAACCCAAACCCAACCTCCAAGGCCAACACTTGTTGTTGAAATATCTACGTGGAACTGCGGTTTCGGTCTACTTTTATGGGCCTACCCCACTCTCCCTCTCCTACAGTCAAATTCCTCCATTATAAAAATGGTTTATTTTATTTATTAGGTTATATAATAGTATCAGAGCCAACATGACACAAAGGTCACGGGTTCGAATCTATCCTCCCTCTTCTGAGTGGAATTAATTAGCACCAGGTATGGTGGGCCTGTGTTGCTGGGTCTCAACTATTAGCTTAAGCTTTTGGTTGAGATGGTTCTCTAACAGTAAAGAAATCGCCAATTCATTGACTGATAAAAGACTACTAATCCAAAAAGAGAGAGGAAACTACTCCAGCATAATGCTAGAGGTAAGGATCAAACCGATTACATTGATCACGGGACGTGAGGGCTTAATTACCACCGACACATATCCCAACTCCTAAAAAATGGTTTCTTAATTTCATTACCATTTCCAGTTGTTTATCACAAACTTTGGAAAAAAAAAAAACAGTTTTTATGTATTTTATTACGTTATATAAACCGAGTAGGAAACTCCCATTTTTGTTTTTAAAATTTTCAATAGTTGTAATGTTGCATTCAACTAGCATTTACACGCGTATTTCTTGGAATACAGCTATACTAAGAAATAATTTACACATATTAATTACGAAGTAAGAAATATCTTTGTAATTTTTTTTTTTTATGGTAAATTAGTTTTACATATTTTGTACACCATATGTAATTCATGATGTATCACTAATTCCTTTAGGCTAGAGGAAATTATCCGAATAGAAGTACTCCGTATTAAATTTTTTAACAAATCATCATATTCAATAACATTCTTTTCAGGTTGTTTGGTGTATTAAAATACTATCATAGGAAACGTAATCACATGACAATACTGTTATTATGTCTTTGCTATGGGTTGTGGAACACGAAAACAAATTTGTAAATTGTTAACTTCCTAAATCTGGTGGAAATAATTACCGTTTACAAATAGTAACCATATATACAGTTTCTTAGTGATGTCAAAGAACTAGCAAGAGTAACAACCCCTTATTTATTTCTAATCTATTACATTTACTAATCTCATATCAAACATTCCTTAAAACAATAATTCACTATTCGTGTTTTAAGTAATTTATAAAACCTACTTTTCACTTTTGTTTATTTCTCTGGTTATTTCTTATTTCTGTTATGGTGTTATGGTTTTATGTTCTCATATCGTACCATTCCATTTGTTAAAATTTTTTACTTTCCTCCTCTTCATTTTTTTTTTGGATATGCAAAAGTATTGTTGTTTGTAACAGTATATTATATCAAGAGTTATTGCATTTAAATATCACGATATGAAATTACGTTGCCACCTCCTATACGTAACAAATATTAATACTTACATACTATGGAGTATGTATTTTTTGCCATATATTCAAAGTTACCTTATTTGAAAAAAATTAAAATGTGAAATTTATTACAAGAGAATCATATCCTTAACTATTAAGTCACATCAAGTAACTAAATTATCCACATTTTTTTAAATGAAAATTAAAATTTCATATATTTGATTCACATTATACTGTATCTACTTCAATACACAATAATATTTTTCACATTTTAAATTAACCTTTTAAGAAGATTCACCAAATAAAATCACGGCAGATTCTGCATTTACTAGAATTCCATATTTCGGCAATGGAAACAAATGTCAACCTATTAGCAACAATGTCAATATAAATTTGAAAAAAGAAGAAAGAAATTTCCATGAACCAAACTCACCTCTATCAATCAATTTCAAATTAGGAACAAAATCCAAAATTCACAAAAAAAAAAAATCAAATTAATTATTATTATTAATTTTTTTTTCAAAAAAAAAAAGTTTTAAAAAAGGAAAATGTAACACAACCAAGAAAAGAAAGAAAAAAAGGAGTAGTAGTATAAAGTTAGTGAGAGAGGGGGGAAAAAGTTTTTCATGTTTTTGAAGATAAACCATTAACTCACCCACCTATCCCGCCCTTGAATTAGCCTTTCTTTTAGTGCTCTCTCATCCCTTCCTTCTCCTCTCCTTACCCAACTTCAACTCCTACCCACTTTCTTTTTCCCTCTTCCTCTCTCTCTCTCCCTCTTTAATTTTTTCTTACTTTCCTCTACCTTCAACTTCCCCCACAATTTTTATTTTTATTTTTTTTTTCTTGAGATCTTACATATAATTTTATCAACAGGTAATTTCTCTTTTAATTTTGTGTTTTATTAATTAATGTGCAAAAAAAGTTGGGAAACGCCCTTTAATTTGCAATCCCTAATTAATTAATTATGTAATAACGCTCGATTTCTATGGGGTTTGGTTTTTTTTTTTTTTTGTATAATAATTAATTTTTGTTTTCTGGGGGGTGTTTGTTTGTTTGTTCAGGTAAATTGCTCCCATATATATTTGTATAAAAATGGAGTGCATGGAGGCAAGAGCGTTAAAATCAAGCTTCTCCTCAGAGTTAGCCATGAAATCGATGAACAACAACCAGAGCTTTTTCGACGATATTTGGTGCGTTGCAGGTTTACCAAGCGACGATTTCTCCATTGACGAGTTTTTTGACCTTCCAAGCGACGAAAACATGGACGGTTCTTCATTTTTAGAGGAGGAAGAAGAAAAAGACTCTTCCCTTTCTCTTTCTTCTCAAGACCCTGTTGATGATTCCAACTCCAACCCTGTCAATTTCTCCCCGGACCTCGCAATTCCGGTAAGACCCATTTTCGTAATTTCACACCCTGAAATGACACAATTTGTCTTTGTCTATCTATGAAATTCGAATCTCTATAATAATAATAATAAATAAATAAATAAAATGGATTGTAATTTGTTCCCCAACACAAATTTTGAACAGGTTGACGATGTCCAAGAGCTTGAATTATGGTCCTATTTGATGGACGATTCTATCCCTGAACCTACACTTGCATGCCCGAATCCAACCCTAGACGCCCAAAGAACGAAAACCGGGTTCAATTTCATGAACCGGTCCGAACCGGTCTACACAAAACCGGTTCATTCAAGAGTCCCGTTTATACCCTCGGCAGTTCCGGTGAAACCCAGGAGCAAACGGCCCAGGTCGACCGGAAACCGGCCATGGGGGTTGGTTTTGTCCCCGAAAACAGAGTCGTCTTCATCGTCGTCGTCGCCGGTGTCGGTGCTTTTTCACCCGAGGGACTCGAGGCTGGCGGTTCACTTCCCTTACGGAAAACCGGTCTCAAAAAAGCCGAAGAAAAAACCGGAAGATAATGTAGCGGTTCAGAGGAGGTGTAGCCATTGCCAAGTGACGAAAACTCCACAATGGAGAGCCGGCCCAAACGGGCCCAAAACGCTGTGTAACGCTTGTGGGGTCCGGTTCAAGTCGGGCCGGCTCTTTCCGGAGTATAGACCCGCTTGTAGCCCGACTTTCTCGAGTGAGGTTCACTCAAACAGCCATAGAAAGGTGTTGGAAATGAGGAAGAAAAAGGAGTCATATGAACCGGTTTCCGGTTCAACTTCAATGGTTTTGGCAAGTTGAATAAAAAAATAAAAGGAAAAGTGGAAGAGTGAACCGGGTTCAAGTGATTTATTTGTTTTTTTTTAATATAATTAGGGTCAAGTAGTCCGGTTCAATTGTACAATTTTGGTGGTGGTTGGCATCCTTTAGGCAGGTTAGTTGTAACAGATTTTTAGAGGGTTGGCAGTTAATTTTTATTACCCCTAGTTTTTTTTTTTTTTCACCCCCCTTTTTTTTAGTCGTAGTTATATTTTTGCTTAGTTTAATTACATTTGTTGTAGTTTATCTTAAACTAGTTATATTTAATTTTAGTTTCTTAGGATTTAATTTGATAATTAAATAGTGAGGTTTTTTTTTTTATTTTTCTTTTTTTTTTTGCTGACTTTTTTTTAGTGGGGGTAATAGTAATTCACTACTACTCCCCATTATGATATATATAATATAATATATACTTTTCCTTTTATAGTTTTAATTTAATTCTATTGATTTCTTTATTATATACTCCCTCTGTTCTCGTAACTGTAACTCTTTATAATTTTATATATATACAAGAAAAAAATTGTAGTCAAATGAGATTTCTTTTCATTAGACTCATTGTGTACATGTTTTATATGTACTCCGTATTTTTTATAATTTTTTATTAGACGTATCCAAAGATAATTTCATTTAAAGATATATTTTGGAAGATGAAAGTGAAGGAGGCATTATTAAAGGGATGGAGGGAGCATTGTTTTGAAAAGAAAGCGGTATCAATTTATTAGCTAGTATGATAATTTGAACCTCTAAGGCTCTAACGTATCTTTTGATCCCTGAATAAGTTGAAGTTACTTTTCAATGTTCATTGAATCATTCATCATCTTGAATTCAAAAAATTTGAAAAGTTTGTAAGTTAGTTTGATGGGTTTGTAAAATCTAGTAATTCAAAGCGCCTTTGGAGTTTGGTGGTTTTGGACACTTCAAAAAATTAAAAATTGGGTGAGAGTTGAAATTTCTTTGTGGTGGTGGTGGTGGAAATGTTGTCATGTTCATGCCAATTTATGACTTCGGGTGCCCACTAAGGGCGGCATTTACTATCGTGCCCCACGTGTCACCCCTCAGTTATGTTTGATGTGATATATCTACTACTACTAGTACTACCATTATTATTATTATTATTATTTTAAATTTTATTTGGTAGGAAATTTGCTCATTTTGAAATACACTGCCTAAAAGATCGATGCTAGTAATAAAGCTTGAACCCCGTATCATTTAAATTAGGGTTGGTAGTGAGCTTCACTTTGCTACACCTCTTAACTTTCAGTAATAATGCCAATTGAAAAATGTATATTTGTCAAAATCATACACAGTTCGGTATATTTAGGGCTTGTTTACTTCAGATTATATTCAGTTCAGTTCAGTTCAGTTCATCTCCATTTAGTTCAATTAATACACTTCTATTCAGTTTAGTTCAGTTCAGTTCAGCTCTATTCAGCTAATGTAAACGAGCCCTTAATGTTCGACGAAATTTTTTCTTTTTTAATATCTTAAAATCATACACAATTCGGTATACTTAATGTTTGACGAAATTTTTTCTTTTTTAATATCTTAAAATCACACATAGTTCAATATAATTAATGTGCGACAATTTTTTATTTTTTTTGGATATCTTATATAGTTAATACGTTTTTGGATAAACAATAGAGTAAACATGTATATGCTCCAATGATTAATCACATGTTTATTTCCCAACTAATTTTCCTTCCTTTATGTGTTCCAGTCCTTTATTTGCCCCGTTTGCTTTTTTGGCTCTTTTATGTTAAAACTTTTACTCCCTTCGTCTCATATAAACTGCTTCATTTTGATCAAAATTGCGAGAACTTTTTTGTTTAAAGTGGAACAATTTTTTTTTTGGACAGGAGGGAGTATAATATTTAATTTTTTTTAATAATTTTTGTTTAAAGTGGAACAAATGCATAACACTTGATTTGTTATGCTGATAATTACTCTTTTATAAAAAGATTCAAAGCGTAACAAACAAAGTGAAATGTGGCGAGTTCGTGTTAATCATGAAATACTAAAACGGATGTTTGGATTACAATGAGACAAAGAATTGGAAGAGAATGAAACTAGCATACACCAATAATAATTAACGTAGATTATGGGGCATAACATGTGTAGGGTACAATGGTTGATCACATGTATGTACATACCATACCATACCATACCATACCAACTCTATATATTGCCATTTATACAATAATCAAATTAAAGTACATCATGGGCATTTCATATGTAACATGTAATTGCCTACTTGCCTACTACTACTGTATATGCTTCATCACATGTATATACCAACTCTACATTGACCTTTTTTTTTTGGAGATATTTAAATTAAATTTGCAATTTATACTAGTCTTTCAAATTTTAATACTTGTTTATTATCAGTAATTGATGTTGACATGATGTTATTTTCATAATTAGTGTAACTCACCCATGTCTTATATAAAAAACACTCTAATAAAACTAATAACATTTCGTATATTATAATGTTTCTAGATTTAAGCTCCACAAATACTAGGCAAACCTCACATGACCATTAACGTGTTGAAAGAGCATTATATGACGAGCGTATATTTATATTATTGATGAATACAAAAATTGATTATATTTTTGGCCGCCAAAAGACCGTGTCAAATATTGAATATTAGTTGGTACTCTATGAAAGAGACATACATGATGCATATATACATACATGATACATGCTCGATTTTTGGTGCTGTAGCACAAAAGGTCACTTTAAGGCGCGAAATATGATTTTCATCAATAACAAATATTATCCCACTGGCAATGCCGATCAAATATATATATATATATATATATATATATATATATATATATATGTCTGAGAAAGGAGTTGTCTCATGCATGTAGGGTTCAATGCCACGAATGACGTAAAATTACATAACTTATACTGATTGACTTGTGATGCATTATTATAAATTAATACTCCGTACCATTTAAAAAAATATATTAAATCGTTGGTCCATGAAACATTCGTTAGTGAGATCTGGTTTTAAAATTTAAAAAAGTGATGAGAATTATGAGTAGGGGGGGGGTGGAGGTGGGGGAATGAATCATGCAATGAAACTTCCGTGAAAGAGCGAGTTATGAAAGATGGGTGAGGGAGAAGGAGAATCATGTGAGGTTTGTTTTAATTTGTTGCAAAATACATAACATATTTCATAAGGCTACGTATTAAAATGGAGTGTAAGTATTTTGGTACTACTACTATTATTAATAATAATATTAATAACATAACATAAAATAAAATGGTGTAATAAATAATATTATTAGAAAAAAAAAAAAGAAGAAGAGGTAAAGGTTACGCAAAGCTAGAAATTGGTAAAAGAGTGGGAGAGAAAGAGGAAAGCTTAGCTTAATGAGGATACAAACGAATGAATACGTTTGGGTTTGCTTATAGCTTAGGCAAAGTTGTTATTATTTGTCAGTATCATGACGGCTTTCTTTCCTCTTCATTCTCATTATTTTTAATTTTTTTTAGCTACTTTTCTTTTTTCCTTTATGACCTAACATTGATCTTTACTTCTTTTGTATTTTTGCTTACTGATCTATATCTATCTCTTAGTTTTTGTTGTTCTATGAAATTTTTAGGTGTTCTTATAGGTTCTATAAAGAAAATGTATGTGTTGCTGGATGACCGGTAGTACGTAGGGCCCGGTTTCAAGGCCTAGTATCCCACATATTATCTTAAAAAATATAAAAAAAATAAAGAAAATGTAGGAAATGAAATTCCTACGGAGTATAATATGCATAATTAATGGGTTGTTTGGTTAATATAGGTTCTAGGAAATTTTTAGGTTTTCATATATATAGGTTTTATCGGAAGTTGAGGGGAACGAAAATCTTCATTATATAGAGATGAATACCTCAATCTAGTAAAGGCTTTTGGGTGGGCCGTTCCCACTCCAAAACAAATCCTTGCGTACTAGGGTCTAAAAAGGATAATATCTACTAGTTAGCTCATGTTCACCCAAAGATAGGGGTGTTACAGATAGTATCAGAGCTAGGGCCCATTTCATGTCCTGTAGTGCCTTCGAAGACGCAGACCCCTTTAAGGGTTGGGAAAATGGAGTAAAAGTTATCTCACATTGAAAGTTGAGGAGAACGAAGTATTCTTTATATAAGGATGAATACCTCAACTTAGTAGAGGGCATGTATTATCAATATCATATGTGAAACAATATTGGTTTACATTAGAAAATGGCATATTATCAATATCACATATGACACAATATTTGTGCTCGTAGAAAATAACGCTATGAAACATACTCTTACGGCCCGTTTTGTTGTTGGTAATAAATTTTGGCAATGGTAATGAATTTTTATAGTGTAATTTTGTTAAGGATGAACCTTATAATCTCCATGGAAAATAAATTTTCATTCTCATGCTTCAATTTTCTTCTCATTTTTTATTCTCATCCATTACCATTGGGGAATGTGATATTTGATGGGAATGAATATTTTTGAAGAAAATTAGATGAATTGGAGCTAAGGTAGTACCACTATGGGAATGAATTTATAACTAAATTTGAAAGGAAAATCAAAATTTATTCCCATTACCATCATTTATAACCGGCTACCAAACGGGCCATTAGTTTTTTTAGTTCAAAGATTTCCAACGGTCGAAGCTTGAAAATTGAAATGTAGTACGTACTACGTAGGGGAGGAGGCTCCAAAATCCAAAGCTGGGCCATTATTAATTACTTGGTAAAATATACCTTATTTTTCTATGAAATGGTTATGACTTATGAGTTACTCCGTATATGGTTTTAAAACCGTATGTGTTACTCTATGGGGTTGTTTGATATACCAAAATATTAGCATAGGAAACGTAATCACAAAACAATGTCATTACCACGTGTTTGCCATGGGTTGTGGGAAACGGAAACAAATTTGTAGGGGAAACAAATTCCCATACATTGTTACCTTCCTATATCTAGTGGAAACAATTACCGTTTCCGAATGGTAATCATATACGTTTCCTTAGTGATATCAAACAACTAGTAAGGGTAACACTATGTATTACCCTTTGACCCCCTTATTTGTTTCTAATGCCTTACATTCACTAATCGCGTACCAAACACCTCCTATATAGTTGCAATATTGACAATTTACACACTATTTATAATCATTCATATAATTCGACTTTATTCCTTTTACGTGTAAACAAATATAGTCATGTGAAATTTCTTTTGAATCGTCCCAATGAGTACTTTATTATGGTTTAGTTTATATAATTATTGATAAAACGCAACTAAAAATATTACAAATATAAATTATACATTAGCAAACATAAAAAATAAATATAGTGTGGACTGTGGTGGGGGTATTATATACTTTAGGAATTGAAGTATAATTACGAATTTATGATTGCTGTTTCTAAAAGATACCATTTGTATGTACTAGAGTGGTATTTCTTTAATTTTATTTATTTTGAATAGCAATATTTAAAGAGAGGGTGTAGGAGTTCTTTACCTTTGACTCTTTGAGCCTTTAATTAAGTGAAAGTATTGTGTCGGACAGTCCGATCGTCGGATCGTCCAACACTTGTATTTTTTTAATAACTTATGGGGATCCTGGTTTAGTAATATGTGTTTAGGTCAAAGAAATATGTGTCCAGGTCCAACATTATTTGTCCAAGTTTAACAATATATATCCAGGTTAAACAAATTTCACTAGATTTACAAATGTCATCAGGTTTATAAATAGATTTCCAGGTTTAACAATATATGTCCAAGTTAGACAGATATGTGTCCAAGTCCAACAATATGTTTCCAGGGTTACAAATTTGTGTCCAAGTTACAGATATATGTCAGGGTCTACCAATACATGTCCAGATTTAACAATATGTGTCCAGGTTCAACAATATGTGTCTAGGTTTAACAACATGTGTCCAGGTTTACAAATATGTTTCCAGGGTTATAAATTTGTGTCCAAGTTTACAAACATGTGACCAGGTTTAATAATATGTGTTCAGGTTCAACACATATGAGTCTAGGTTCAACACATATGAGTCCAGATTCAATCATATGTGTCCAGGTCTAGAGGACTGGTCTGACAGAAACATTACTCTCAGACCAATCTGACACAATACCTTCTCATTAATTAATGTCCCCTACTTTATTTTAATAGTTACACCTTTTTTTAAAACTAAAAATTAATATTGTATTATCTTAATTTTATTGAAAATTGGCTCACAATAATCCAAAATATACGTAAAATAATCATTACTCGGGTATTTGCTATGAGCATTACCAATTAGTATTAACATATTTGCTCAAAATGACTTTTGTTTACTAAAATTGGCTTTAATTAGAATTTAGGAATTTTTTTTTTATCGTTGAAAGCCATTTTTTTTAAAGAAGTATTATTTTAAGCAAATAGTTTAATATATAATATAATTGATGATGCTCATAGCAAATACGTACATTATCGTCTCAAACAATTTGGGACCCTGTTCTTGTATAGGGCACCGAATTATTGAACAATTTATTATGTCAAATTAAAATGCATTTTATATTACAGTATTAAATATGTTTCATTTGGTCTAACCATGCATCCAAATGAAGCTTTAGCAGAAGGATTTTTAGAGTTTAGTTTTAAAAAATGGAATTATTATATACATGGTTGCTTTTAAGGGATGATCTCATGGGTGTTAACTTTTTTAAACACATGCCACTAGCTAGCTAGCTAGGTGGACGTGAAACCAATGATTCATATATAGCTACTCGATCAAGTCACTCCTCATCAGATGATAACTCTGTGATTTTAGTTTGAAAATTCCTGATTCATCTAGTAATTCCTGGTTTATTTTTTAGGCTTCCTAATGTATAATTTATATTTGTAATATCTTTAGTTGCGTTTTACTAATAATTATATAAATTAAACCATAATAAAATACTCATTGAGACGATTCAAAAGAAATTTCACATGACTATATTTGGTTCATTTTAGTTTGATAATTTTCGTTGTTGGAGTAGTTCTTTCAATTCAAATTTATATAAGATAAAATCTTTATTAAAAAAACTAGACTTCCAAGACTTCCAACAAAAGCTATATATATCATTTTCGGTTTGGGATGGATTTTATTCGGTTCGGGTTAGTTTTCGGATCGGTGTTTCGGACTAGATTTAGATTGGACGATGCTAGATCAACTAAGTTTAGATCGGATTGAATCAAAGTGGTCATTGATTGGCCTGGGTAAGACATCAATATAGGTAATTTAATGGGTTAATATTATATATTTCTACTTATAAAAACATTGTGATTTAATTTTTTTTTAAAAATTATATATATCTACTCAATATTATTTGACATTAATTTTAATATAACACTAACAAGTAACGACTATAGTTTTAAAAAAAGTATGATCGCAAAAAAAATGTATGAGGAAAATGGTATTATAATATAATTAAGTTAACAATTTCGAATTTTTTTTTATCATTGCTTTTGGTCGTATCATATTTCGGATTGGCCTATTCGGTCTTGGGCGCGCGTGTTTCAGACCAAATGAATTTTGGACCGGATTAATTTTAATCGGATCAATTCGAAATTTGGATCATGGTTCAAATTATTGTTTAATTCGGACAAATCTTGAATCTAGCATTGAAAATTTTGATTCAAATTTTGAATCTCGGATCAACTTTGTCAAATCTAGCCACAAGCCATTTGTTTCTCTTTTCCTTTTGGATTTTAAAGCTCAACTCAAGCAAGTTAAATTAATTTGGAGTGAGTGATTTGTTATATGATTGTGTGGCCCATTGATATCTTTTCGTTACCGTCAATCATGCTATATGCTAATATAGTAATATGTGTAATTAATAAAAAAAAGTGTCACATTTCAAGATTATGTTCCGTGTATTTAATTCTAAATCACATGGACTCAAAAGAGTTACACTATATAATTCACTAATTCAGAAACAATTTTTTTTTGCCAATGAGCAGTTGAGCACTCTAGGCGGAGCATTATTAATTTTTTATAGTATTGATGAACTCGTCTAATATTTAAGCAAGTTTCCGATCAGATGGGATAAATTTTCACTAAAAAAAAATGTAATTTTCAGGTATCAAATCATAAATTTTAATATGAATTCTAACTTATTACATAAAAAAATTATAAATTTATGGTGAAAATAATAAATATTTATTTTAATAGTATTTTTACTTTTAAAAAAATTATGGCTTAACTAGTATCCTAAGGGCATTCCTTAGCTTTTGTGTGACCAATAAATTGATTAACCATAACAATTAGGTGATATTGACAACTACCAATTACGTTAGGAGGGAGTTGGTTTCAAAATTTCTGATTGACTTTTTTTAAAGAAAATATCTTGACTGTAAGCAAAGTAAGTTTCAACCTGTTTCATTACATGTTTAAATAATATCCCATTAAAAAGTAAACATTATTACCGTTGTTTGAAAGAAATTTCAAAACTGTCCCGACCAATGGTAAGACAATAAGACCTGAACTAATTGACCCTGATAAGCTATAATAAAAAATTATTAAAACTGATAGAAATTTATTAAAATTTATAAGAACTGATTGGAACTTAATACTCATTAGTTGTAATCAAAGCTTATTAGAACTTATAAAAAGTGATTCAAATCTAAAATTAGATTTGACATGGCCTGACTTGATAAAACATGAAAACTAATACTACATCCGTTACACATTAGTTGCAACGTTTTGACATAATTATTAATAGAGAGTAAAAATGTCTAATTGTTGCAAATTGAAATGTATGTAGTAAAATAATTTTCATAAAAAAGTATGTTTCTTCTATAATCGTCGAAAAAACGACCATCGAAGTCAAAATAATCTAGACTGTCGATCTTGGTAATTAGATTTGACTTTTTAAATAAAAATAAACATTTTAAAATTATTTTTTATAATATTAATTCATTTTTAATTTTTTTTGGATTTATCAAATTAATTTCAATTTTTTTATATAATTTTTAAATTATCAAAATCTAAAATTAATTTAGGTAAATCCAAATATGTTAAAAATGAAATAATATTACAAAAAAAATTAAATTTTTATTTAAAATAAAAGTCAAATCTAATTACCAAAATCAACTTAATTAATAAAGATAATCAACGGTATAAATTTACTTGATTTCGGTGGTCGTTTTTTCGACGGCTATAGAAGAATTTTCTTAAAAAAATGCAACTCAAGTACAACCCTTTTCCTTTCCCGAAGAGTTTTCAAAAAACTATATAAGATCTAGACCCTAAATCCTGTACACATTTGAGTTGATATAGGTTTTGTTTGTTTTGACGAAAAATAATTTTTATGAAAAATAATTTTCAATGGAAGACATGATTGTAAACACATTTTCCTTTATTTGTCTGACTATAGAAAATATAGGGGGGAAAATATGGCAGAAGCAAAAAAGAGTGGAAGGAATATGAGGGTAGAGAACAAAATATAGGGAAAAAAAGAAAATAGAAGCAAGATAGAGCAGAAGTATATGTGAGTAGAGAACAAAACAAAAGTTATGAATAAGGAAAAAAATGTGGCTTAATTTAGTTAGAGAATGAAAGTGATTTTTGTTTGTAAAAGACAAATTTTCCACCCTCGAAAAAAAAATCAATTTTCTCCCCTTAACAAAAAAACAAAGGAAAATGAATAAAGGGAGGAATACCATTTTCCTGAAAAATTGTTCCTCCAAAACAAACGGAACCTTTTAAAATGTTAGAAAATACGGGATATGTTCTATGCATAAAAAACTCAATTTGTGAATATATAGTCATTTGTAAATTTTAACATTTCATCATTATTATTCTTATTAGGAAAAATTATCCAAAACTACCAAATAAATGTCGGTTTTTGAAAACTATTATCAAATAAAAAAAAATTGTTATAAAAGTACCTAACAAATCAATTCTGACTTGGTAGCACTACCACTTGTCGTATTATTTTCATTTGACAAATTCTTATATGCGGCTGGTTGCATGATTTACAAACCATGCTGCCAGCTGCATTGTTTCAAATGATGCAACCATTTTTAGGGGTTATAAAGTGTTTTTTTTAGTTACAAAGTGTTTAAGTGAGGTTCCAAAGTATTTTATGGGGTTACAAATTGTTTTTTGGGATACAGTGTTTAAGTGGGGTTACAAAGTGTTTAGATGAGGTTACAAAATGTTTTTTTTTGAGTTACAGTGGGGTTAAAAAGTGTTTTTGGGGTTACGAATTAGTTTTTGGGTTACAAAGTGTTTTAAGTGCAGTTATAAAGTGTTTTAAGTGCGGTTATAAAGTGTTTTTATGGGGTTACAAGTATTTAAGTGGGGTTACAAATATTTAAGTGGGGTTACAAAGTGTTTTTCGGGGTTACAAAGTATTTAAATGGGGTTACAAAATGTTTTTTTTTGGGTTAGAAAGTGTTTAAATTGGGTTACAAAGTGTATATGGTTTTACACAACTCGCCGCACCATTTAATAATGGTGCAACCAGCTGCACCAAAAACGCGTTGTTTTCATTGTTCTGATGTTATGGGCCACCACTTTTGATTTCCATCTATTTTTTCCCCCCAAAAACTGTTCGATTCCACTCCATTACTAAACATACTCAAGCTTCAATAGAAAAAAAGTTGCACTACAAAAAATTGATCCATTAACGGTACGGTGGATATACATGCATTAATGACGGGCCTAAATCTCGTCGCAAATGTAGATCTTTTGTGACGGTTTTTGAGCCCGTCACAAAAATTTACCGAATGCCTAACCCAAACTCTATTAGAAATGACTCAATTACGACGGGAAAAATCATTTGTGACCCCCTTTTTTGCGACAGGGTCATATTTTTACGACGAGAAAAATCCTTTGCGACCCCATTTTTCTACGAAGGGATCACATTTTTGCGACGGGAATTCCCGTCGTAAATAACATCTTTTCTAGTAATGTTGGATTGAAGAAAAAAGGGAGAAATTTTTCTTCATTTCATAGGTTAAAAGTCCGATGTGTATATATAAAAAAAAGGAAGTTAGAAATGGAGGAAAATCATGCATTTTTTGGCAAAAAATGGAGAGAAATAAAAAATAGTGGGTCATAACATTAGAAAAATGAATAAAACACAATGAGTGATAGTTTTATAACAACCTTTTTTTTTAATTTGGTAGTAGTTTATAAAAATCGACATTTATTTGATAGTTTTGGACAAATTTTCCTTATTGTTTTTATTATTTGGAGAAAAGGTGCATAATGCCCACACAAGGCTTCTATCTCATAAATTAACCTTGACAGATGGGGCGGGGGTGTCGAATCCGTGACCTCGGAGATCACGGGGGACATTTGGACCAACTGATCCAGGGTCCTTCGACGACGACTTTTCATTATAGAAACTTGTAAGGGATAAGTTTAACATTTTTTTATGATAATATTAAAAAAATGCTATACATATAGGAGTTAAAGATGATAATTTTTAGTAAAATTAAACATTTAATACTGCTATTTACGCATAATTTTGACTAGCATTTCTAAAAAAATTCCAATAGGAAGTATATTAAATTTTATATAGCACCTAATATTACATGATGCCCTTAGGATTATTATTATTAAGCATTGAGTGATGCTATCCATATGTAATTCCTACAATAAAATTATGCATAAATCAGGATAGAAAATGTTTGATTTAACTATATATATACACAGTATTTTCTATTATGGAATTATTTTGAAAATTTATGAAAAAATCAACGTGTGATTGGATATTTATTAGTATATTTTTAAATATTGGTGTAATAAGGGCTTGTTTATTTCAGATTATATCCCGTTCAGTTCAGTTAATCTCTGTTCAGTTCAGTTCAGTTCATCTCTATTTAGTGCAATTAATACACTTCTATTCAGTTCAGTTCGGTTAAGTTAAGTTAAGTTAAGTTAAGTTCAGTTCAGTTCATCTCTATTAAGTTCAGTTCAGTTCATCTCTATTCATCTAATGTAAACGAGCCTAAGTATAAATATTTGATTTGAAATTATTCATCTAATATAAACAAGCCCTAAGTATAAATGTTTGATTTGAAATTGATTTCTTATTTGGAGCCCTAGGCTAATATGTAACGTTTTCTTTTTCTAATATAATTACAAGTAACATGCAACTAATGCAAGTAGTAAAAAATTACTCGTGATAGTGCATATCAGCATATGAGAGATTAAAGTGTGTAGTGTGTACGCAATTTCAAATTTAGTTCAAATCACTAAATAAGTCATCCTATTCAGGAAAGCACTTCTGGGTTTATGATTTGCTCCCTCATATAAAATTTTGATTACTTTATAAAGAAAATAAATAATTAGGTTTATTGTTTGGGATATGCCTAAATTTTAGTGGATAGATAGATACTTGAAGCATACTATTTTTTTTTTTGTGTCCACCCGGTTCACCTTTTTGGGCTAATCAGGGATTCGGAGAGCGTCCCAAAATTAAGGTTTTAAACTCCTCCCAACGTGCTTGCGGGGGATCGAACCGTGGTTCTCCCTACCAAATCTAGTCCTGGCACCACTAGATCAAGACAACGTTGGTTACTTGAAGCATATATGACTACTGACTAGATAGCATCAAACTAGAGATCCAAACTCGATTTTACATTCTCGGTGTTGATTTTTCTTTTTTTAATTTATAATTCTCTCTTTTAAATTTTGCAGGTCTAATTTTTTAATCATCTCTATCTAAAAGTCTAAAATCCCTTTTGTTCTACAAAATCAACACTTTCATAATTACAGAAAAATCTTCTGAATTTAATTTACAACAGGAAAGGAAAAAAAAACCAATAATAATAATAATCATTTGATCTAAAAGTGAAAATAATAAATTACACCTAATCAAAAGTAGTCCGACTTGATTTTTTTGCAAGCTTTGAACATGCATATTAGGTCTGAATTTGGGCATGTCTTGACCCACCTTTTCCTTTCTTTGTGTGGGCTTTGTACACTTAAAATTATACTGTTTTGGTTATTTTTTAGACCCGGCCTAAAAAAGCCCGAAAAGTCCGCCAAACCCGCACTAAATCTTCGGGTTTGGGCAATGAATTTAAGCCCAAACTAGGTCCAACCCGATTAATGGGCTTCATTTTGTGTGTCGGGGCCGGACCAACCAATGATCACCTCTATTATATAAACATTAATGACATTGATCGACATATAATTTTGTCATGCATTTAAAAATTATTGTCATTTTAGTAATTGTATAAATGTTTATTATCCAAAATGCCTGAGAGAGTTCGTTAGCAATAAGATAGATAATAATTCTCTAATTTTTTCAGAAGGTTTTATTGTCAGAGTAAAGAAAGACAATGTAAAGTAACACACAATAAATTTTTGCATGTATACTTTTTTAACCTGAATTTTTCGTTGGCCTAACGGCTAAACTGTCTGACGTGAAAATCTGTATACAACCTGAAAATATGTATACATTTTTTTTCTAGGGGGAGGGAAATGTGTATAATTAATCAAGATTTATTTTTCTCGAAGAAACATCTTGATTTATCAATAGTTAGGAAGAAAAAAAATTTAGTATCCATAAAAAGATTTATATCTACTTTCGAAAGGTCAAATGTCTTAGGGAAACCAATTTATATTAAGAAACCAAGATTGTCGAAAGAAATGATCATATATATGTGTGTGTGTGTAGTGTACTCCGTATACTATAGTAATGACTAATGACGAGCTTTTATTCATATGATTCATGGACTTAGCTTCTTTCACATAGAGGCTCTACTACTGTGTGATTTCAGTCATAAGTCATAATAATAAGTGCATGGAATCAATGTGTTGATTGTGTTGGAAGTGTAAAGATAACTTTCATGGTCCACTGCATTGATTAGTTATGTTGTTTTCGTTATTTAAATGTCAGTATCAAAGTGCACCTTAGCTTGCGTAATATGCATGTACTCCATCACACTGCCAATCCAATATAAACTCCATCCCTACTTTCCATAGAAAATTTACTCCCTCATTTTCACCGTATTTGTTACCTTAAAAAAACAAGATTATACTTTAAAAAAATATATCCATATCAGATATTATTAGATTTGTCTAAATATGTAGTTTTTAAAATTTTATTTTTTTCAATTCCTTAAAAAAAATAAATTAACTTTTACAACTCCAACGGAAGTAATGGTCCAACGTCTCTATTTTCTTTGCCATTAAAACAAATAATGTTTGCTCCATGCAATTGTAGTTATGAAATACTTCATCCTTTTGATAAAAAAGAAATACTTCATCCCTTAATACAATTACGCCATCCTTTTTTTTTTAAATAGTATTGTCATTTTTGTTGTTGTTGCAAAATTAGAAAAATATTTAACTTTATCTTTTATTCTCACACAATGGTGGAGCTCACACCAACCCATTATATGTAAGAGGTAAAAGACCAACAAAATATTGGTACAGTTGATGAGAGTAACAAAATGTCTTAAAAGTGGTATCCTTGTTTTATGAATCAACTTTAACGGTCAGATTGATAATTAGTAAAAAAAATTGTGGCAATGAAAATAAAACTTTTAGTATAATTTAATAAGGGAAACAACACTATTGGATGGGAAAGAGAATTCATGAAGAAAATTAGACGAGTTCATCAAGGTAAACTAGTATGGTGCCAATATGAGAATAGATATTGTTTTTTCTTCAAAACTTTTGTACAAATTAATTCTTAATATATCCGTTTATCACCAAAAGGGTTATAAATGTGTTATAACGTGAATTGCTTCTTTACATTGAAATGACTGAACTATACAGAGTAGTAAGAAGTAAAAGCTACTACACATACACTGTACGAGTGTACGTTGTACCGGCAGTCCGACATACACAAACCAATAGAATTTTAGTGGAAAAAAGAATTTGGTGGCAGGGAAATAGGGGGGCAGGGGGTTAGGATCTCATACAACTAAACAATACAAATACTTACAACTAAACAATACAAATACTTGTGTATTGGAGACTACTTATGTAACGACCCGACTCGCTTAAATCGGCGCGGAAGAAACCGACGAGTCGAATAGTTAAAAACTACAACTTAAAATACTTAAGAAATAAAACTAATTCCTCAAATATTATTATTAAACCACAAAAGTACAAATACCCACAAGTTTGTACATAAACTAGTCCAAAAGTCAAAGCTAGAAATACTAAAATTGCAGGTAACTCCAACCACACGTCAGAGTCTAAAACAATGTATAAAAGTACATTCAACAATGTACAAAATCTATATAACTACATCACTATCTAAAACAACAGAAAACAGTAAATACAACAGATAACAGTAATAACAACGTCGCTCGCCCAGCCCAAAGCTAAACAAGAGGATCATCATCAGAAATACCTGAAAAATATAACAACAGTCCACCATCAGTGGCGAGTAACATAACTGACTCACCCTAACGGGAACACATATGTACATAGCATAAATCAAACATCAATAATCACAATTAAATCCCAAAAAGACACGAGAACATCCTCAAACCCGTAATCTCAACTCGACTCAACTCGACAACCAACTTAACTCTATCTTGGCGCAATCATTCAATTCCTAGACCGGACTGTGCTCGTACGAACGCATCTTACGCGCTCGAACTTTCTACTATGCTCGGATTTGAGAATCTTACTCCCAAACCCCATGAAACCAATCTTACTGGAAATCCATGTCTTGTGAAACCAATCTTACTGGAAATTCACAAAGATCACATAGTATGACTCCAACTATCCCAATACCGCGGATGGAATAGGGGCAACGTCTTAACCCAAAAACAAAGAATCTTACTCTAAGTTTTAGGCGTCTAGAAACGAAATCAAGCTAATTAATTAATTAAATCTTTTAACCAACCTAATCATATTACCATCATTATTACTCAACATAACTAAATTAAGTCCAAGAATTGCCTAAAGCCTTGATTCTTGAAATTAACTAGCTAAAACATCGAAGTTATTCTCAAGAACTGCCTCTAGCCTTATTCTTGAGTCTAACCAATCATCATTCATTAATCCTTATTCATTCTTTAATCAACTCAATCCCAATCTTTAACTTCTAATCCCTTTTCTTTAACTTTCAAGACTCAACCAAGAACTTTAAAGAACTCCTAAAGAACTCATAAAGACTCATCAAGAACTCATAAAGAACTCAAAGAACTCATAAAGAACTCATAAAGAACTCATTCAAGATTCAAGATCTTCAATCAAGAACTCAATCAAGATTCAAGATCTTCAACCAAGAACTCATCCATATTCATCAAATTACACGTATGAACAATCATCAATCATACGAAAATACCACTTCTAAATATCCAAAATTCATCAAACTTTAACCCAATCACCATGATTTCAAAACAACACAAATTCAATCTTAAAATCATAAAAACCACCATTAAAACATCATGAAAACCATTTAAAAATCAGATTACAAACCATATACAAAACCATGAATAAACATCACCAAAACATCCCAAACATGCATTTAATTCATACTATAAACATAGTATACCAATTAAGTTGAGTTAGTATGTTACCTTATTGAAGATTACACACAAAACAACACACATAATCATACAAGAACTTGCTGCCCGGAACGTCTTCTTGCACGGTCATCAACACGGTTACCTTGCACACGAACATGGCAACCAAGAAGCCACCACGTAGCCACCACGTCGCTGCCCAAATCAGCACAGTTCTGCCCAGAAACAGCCACGGCTACTGCCCAGAACCTCTCTATACGGCTGCCCAGCACCTCTCTACACGGCTGCCCCAACCAGCACCACATCCAGCCTGCACGGACCTCACTGCTGCACACGGCCTGCCCTGCACGGTCTTCACCACCAGCCACGAACACCACCTTGGACCAGCCACGCTCCAGCCCTGAAATCAGCCACACACCAACACCCAAAACACCCACCCAACTAGTGGTCTTGAATGGAATTGTTGGGGTTTAGAACATGTCTTAATATTTAAAGATTACTAGAGGTTGAATCTTTAAATTTAGGATTAGAAAGATGGATGAACAAGTTGTGTTTAATGGCATCAAAAATGGCATGGGAAAAGATGGGCAAGGAGAGGGTGTTTTGCCTTATAAAGATGATGGCAAGAGACAAGATGAACAAATGAACAAAAGTTCTAAAGCCTTACTAACTCCTCTATTTATAGAGGTTAGTGTAGGTGTGAACATGAAGCAAGTGGCAAAACTTGCCATCAAACAAGAGAAAACCGGCATGGGCTTACTTAAATGGGCTCAAATTGTTCACTTGGGCCTTTTGCACTAATTCATGACTAATCATGATTATTTTGCACTTGGCCCAAAAATAATTAATTAATTAGAAAATTAAATAATAAAATTCTAATTAATTAAAATAAAATAAAATAAGGAATAATAAACCATTAAAAATAATGGTTACACAAAAACATTAAAAATAGTCTAAAATAAATTTTAGACCATGCACCGCAACAATAGTAATTACTAGAAAGTAATTACGAGACTAGCCCAAAATCTGGGGCGTTACAATCTCCCCTCCTTAAAAGAATTTCGTCCCGAAATTCAAGCAAAGGAGATTATTCACCATCAGTAATCCGGGCTTGACACACAAAAAGTCAGACGAAATCTGACAGAACTTCGGCTTCCACCAACGTTCAACCGATCCTTGCGACTTGATGCTTCAGCCACTCAGCTCACCTTGCATGCACGACCGAAAAGCGTTCGTCGAAGTCCTGAACAAACTCCAACACTCTTCGACGCACCACTAAAGATCTCGGGATCCTCCTCGTTGCTTGGAAGGTCAAGATAGATGCAAAGTCTATCCTTTGCTTCAATGACGAACCCAGACCTACGGACTTCGGTCACATACTCAAGTACTCCCCTCGACTACAGACTTAACTCTTAGAGGTGTAAAAACGATCAAACGACCGAAAACTGGTATACGGATTATGATCGATTGATCAGAAATGAACTGCAGATACCATCGGTCGATCAGGGTAAAAGTAGGAAACAATCAGTTGTCTTGGACGATAGAATAAAATTCCAAAACAAATAATTAATTTCAAAATTCCATATCAGGTTTGGATCATCTGGATTAGAATGCGGGGATCGAAACAATGCCCACCTTCGAAAGATGAGAATAGCAAGGATATAAATAAATACCTGATATGAACATCAAATATTATATATAGAAATTAAAGAACGTCTCGATGAAGTATATCGATTTACGAGAAATAGGATAGCTATGATTACAAAATAAAAACTATATATATATATATATATATATATATATATATATATGGATACAATAGAAATAACGAGACGAGGGTGTGTAAATGGCATAAATTATTCATCGATAAATCCTAGTGATGATGGATGATATTAACAAAAACAATGGCCAAAACACGGTAGATGTCACAAGGTGAATTGATGTTAAACACAAGATTGGCCAACATGAATAACGTTAATGATTTATGATGGCCTCAATTAAGTATAATGATGATAACGTCGGAGATGGGTGGTCATAGATGACAATAACGATCATGAATAATGATAATGGATTACGACGCTCATGATCAAGGGTTAAGAACTTATGACATCGAATAAAGGAATGACAATCAATATTACAAATTGTCCTGAATAATAATGAAGACATCATGGACGTTAAAGAATCGACTAGAACAAGGTAATAACAACATTGTTAACAATTAGAAGTAACAATGAATCGATAGTGCTACTTATGTTAACAATGAGAGTACTCACAAAAATAAGTTCAACAACGGAAATAAGGTTAATCGTAAATCAATTGTAAGGGTGATCAAATAGGTTTGGCTCAATCAGATTCTGGTCAAATACGGTAGGTCAAGCGGTTTCCTGACCACAATTACACCCCTATAAGTTCCGGTCTAGTCTACCTTAACACCTTCCTTTGTTGAGTACGCGACTCAGAACTACAAATTCGCGAAGACAAAGCTCCCACCTGGAGACATTCGCGAATCACCTGCTGCTCCATAATATCCTTAGTACCATACGGAGATGATCTGCATGCTCAGACTCGTCTCTCACTTAGACTAAGATATTATCGAAGAAGACTACGACGCACTTATCGAGTAAGTGATGAAAAGTCTGGTTCATCCGATCCATGAACACGGGAAAGCGTAAACGAAACTGACAACATCACTTCAAAACCCGTAGTGGTCGTATTCATACGAAGAAGCGGTCTTTGAAATGTCTCCATATCGCCCTTCTGGCGAAGCTTCCTCATTTTCAAGGCTGAGATTACCTTCACTCCTTTCTTAAGGACGAACCCAGAGTAGGTAACTCGGTTGCCCTGAGATCCTCGGAAGTCACTGACTGATCTCGGCAACGAATGATCGTTCGATACCTCGACAGCCAGTCCATGCCAATAATGACATCGAACTCCATCAGCGGGAATTTCTTCAAATCGGTTGTCGCCTGCTTCACCAGCTAACACGATAGGCAAACCTCGGAACTCGAGCTGACAAACAAGATCCTCTTCCAAAGGAAGAGTTATAAACGAACTAATGGAAAACCGAGACTCCATCGAACTGCACCTCTGTTTCTGCCTTGGTCGTACAACGGACTCGATCCTTCATTGGAGACTTAGCCAATGTCGAAAGCTCCTCTCCTGCCGATGAAACATGCCATAAGCGTGTCGTCACATCGCTTCCCTGGGTGAAAGTTCTTGTGCAACTTCTATGCCTCGAACCGTCGAAATCCTAATGCGATCAAGCGGTCGGAGGGGTACTGCTAAGAGTACTAAATCGAGCTTCCCAAAGGATAACAACATCCTCGGGGTCGGGGTCTTCTTCTAGCTGGCATCCTCCTCGATAACAGACGCCTAAAAGTCGAGTGCTACCTCGTAAGCTTGTTGTAACGTCTTCGCTCCACTGCTGATCATACGAACGCGAATCCTCGTATTCAGCCTCTTGACGTAATGCTTGTCCTGCTCCTCCTCGGATGGAACGACTAACGTAGCGAACCTCGATAACTCGGCGAACTTATCGGGGTACGCCTGAACTATTGTCTTACCCCGGATTAGAGTAAGAGACTCCTCTGGTTTCCGTCACCGCAACTCGTCGGGGTAGAATCTCCTCTGGGCCTAAGCTACGAACTCGTACCACGACATCGAATGCGGGGTAAACGCGCGTTCCTAGCTATGCTCCTCCAGTTAACGACATCTCCTCGCAAGTGGTAGGCGACGGACTGGTCCTTCTCGTGCTCAAATAAAACGTAGCGTCGAAGAGCTTCCTATCTCGTGGATTCAACTCTTCAACATCGTAGGGTCGACAACCCTATCGAAAGTCGGTGGTCGAAGACGAGCGATACGATCGAACGTCGATTGCGATCCCGATAGCTGACAACTAAGATGCGCTAGCGTATAAATCGCTTCCTCGAGCGCTCGTAATCTCTGTTGTCCCGAACTCGACCGGCGAGGTGTGAACACGTCGAAACGTAACACGTTAAGGACACAAATAAACACACCAAGTTAATCAAAAATCACACTCAAGTCAAGAATACACTTAAAAGAAGGTAAGAAAAAGAGTCTTATCCCGGATTCTTCTACCCATCACTCTTCTCCCTTCACCTAATCCTAGAATTTGGTTTATACACTCGGGAAAATAAAGCTCTCAACTCCCGGGTTTAACTCAAATCCTAAAAACTTCACTTAAACCTATTCGGCTCTGATACCAACTGTAACGACCCGACTCGCTTAAATTGGCGCGGAAGAAACCGACGAGTCGAATAGTTAAAAACTACAACTTAAAATACTTAAGAAATAAAACTAATTCCTCAAATATTATTATTAAACCACAAAAGTACAAATACCCACAAGTTTGTACATAAACTAGTCCAAAAGTCAAAGCTAGAAATACTAAAATTGCAGGTAACTCCAACCACACGTCAGAGTCTAAAACAATGTATAAAAGTACATTCAACAATGTACAAAATCTATATAACTACATCACTATCTAAAACAACAGAAAACAGTAAATACAACAGATAACAGTAATAACAACGTCGCTCGCCCAGCCCAAAGCTAAACAAGAGGATCATCATCAGAAATACCTGAAAAAATATAACAACAGTCCACCATCAGTGGCGAGTAACATAACTGACTCACCCTAACGGGAACACATATGTACATAGCATAAATCAAACATCAATAATCACAATTAAATCCCAAAAAGACACGAGAACATCCTCAAACCCGTAATCTCAACTCGACTCAACTCGACAACCAACTTAACTCTATCTTGGCGCAATCATTCAATTCCTAGACCGGACTGTGCTCGTACGAACGCATCTTACGCGCTCGAACTTTCTACTATGCTCGGATTTGAGAATCTTACTCCCAAACCCCATGAAACCAATCTTACTGGAAATCCATGTCTTGTGAAACCAATCTTACTGGAAATTCACAAAGATCACATAGTATGACTCCAACTATCCCAATACCGCGGATGGAATAGGGGCAACGTCTTAACCCAAAAACAAAGAATCTTACTCTAAGTTTTAGGCGTCTAGAAACGAAATCAAGCTAATTAATTAATTAAATCTTTTAACCAACCTAATCATATTACCATCATTATTACTCAACATAACTAAATTAAGTCCAAGAATTGCCTAAAGCCTTGATTCTTGAAATTAACTAGCTAAAACATCGAAGTTATTCTCAAGAACTGCCTCTAGCCTTATTCTTGAGTCTAACCAATCATCATTCATTAATCCTTATTCATTCTTTAATCAACTCAATCCCAATCTTTAACTTCTAATCCCTTTTCTTTAACTTTCAAGACTCAACCAAGAACTTTAAAGAACTCCTAAAGAACTCATAAAGACTCATCAAGAACTCATAAAGAACTCAAAGAACTCATAAAGAACTCATAAAGAACTCATTCAAGATTCAAGATCTTCAATCAAGAACTCAATCAAGATTCAAGATCTTCAACCAAGAACTCATCCATATTCATCAAATTACACGTATGAACAATCATCAATCATACGAAAATACCACTTCTAAATATCCAAAATTCATCAAACTTTAACCCAATCACCATGATTTCAAAACAACACAAATTCAATCTTAAAATCATAAAAACCACCATTAAAACATCATGAAAACCATTTAAAAATCAGATTACAAACCATATACAAAACCATGAATAAACATCACCAAAACATCCCAAACATGCATTTAATTCATACTATAAACATAGTATACCAATTAAGTTGAGTTAGTATGTTACCTTATTGAAGATTACACACAAAACAACACACATAATCATACAAGAACTTGCTGCCCGGAACGTCTTCTTGCACGGTCATCAACACGGTTACCTTGCACACGAACATGGCAACCAAGAAGCCACCACGTAGCCACCACGTCGCTGCCCAAATCAGCACAGTTCTGCCCAGAAACAGCCACGGCTACTGCCCAGAACCTCTCTATACGGCTGCCCAGCACCTCTCTACACGGCTGCCCCAACCAGCACCACATCCAGCCTGCACGGACCTCACTGCTGCACACGGCCTGCCCTGCACGGTCTTCACCACCAGCCACGAACACCACCTTGGACCAGCCACGCTCCAGCCCTGAAATCAGCCACACACCAACACCCAAAACACCCACCCAACTAGTGGTCTTGAATGGAATTGTTGGGGTTTAGAACATGTCTTAATATTTAAAGATTACTAGAGGTTGAATCTTTAAATTTAGGATTAGAAAGATGGATGAACAAGTTGTGTTTAATGGCATCAAAAATGGCATGGGAAAAGATGGGCAAGGAGAGGGTGTTTTGCCTTATAAAGATGATGGCAAGAGACAAGATGAACAAATGAACAAAAGTTCTAAAGCCTTACTAACTCCTCTATTTATAGAGGTTAGTGTAGGTGTGAACATGAAGCAAGTGGCAAAACTTGCCATCAAACAAGAGAAAACCGGCATGGGCTTACTTAAATGGGCTCAAATTGTTCACTTGGGCCTTTTGCACTAATTCATGACTAATAATGATTATTTTGCACTTGGCCCAAAAATAATTAATTAATTAGAAAATTAAATAATAAAATTCTAATTAATTAAAATAAAATAAAATAAGGAATAATAAACCATTAAAAATAATGGTTACACAAAAACATTAAAAATAGTCTAAAATAAATTTTAGACCATGCACCGCAACAATAGTAATTACTAGAAAGTAATTACGAGACTAGCCCAAAATCTGGGGCGTTACAACTTACACTAAGCATATGTGTAGCTTTTTTTCCGTAAGAATAACTCAGCCTGCCCCAAAATAAATGTTCCACTTTGTTTAAAATTATGAGAATTTCTTTTTGTAAAAATTAGGGGTAAAATTGTAAAGTTGTAAGTAAAATTAGGTAAAAAGTTGTGAGTATTAAGGGTCTGTTTACGTTTACTGAATACAGCTGAACTAAACTAAATTATTCTAACTGAACTAAATACAGCTGAAAGTAATATTTTATAGGATTATTCCCATTGGCATACCTGGGAATTTGCGTATTCCCAGTGGTATACCTACCTTATTAATGGAATTCAATAACCACTTTTAAAGGTTGTTTTAGGACATTTACAACCATAAAATCGGTTTTTTCTTTTTATTTAGTCAACGGTGGTTACCTAAAAAAATAACTATAGTTAACCTAAGTATGTTTATGATCGAAGTAGTAGTATTTAATGGCCTGAAACAACCTTTAAATGTTGTTATAGAATTTCATTATTTATTTAGGTATACCACTGGGATTTTTTAAAACTTAGGTATACCACTGGAAATACGCAAATTCTCAGGTATACCAATGAGAATAATCCTATTTTATAAAAGAATGAAATTGAGGGCTGGATTGAACTGAATTTAAGCTAAAGTAAACAGGCTCTAAGTGGTAAGTAAGAGTATAAATATAATATTGTATGTGTGAGCAATTATATTATAGCGGATAAAAAAGGAAAGTGAGATAGTTATTTCGGAACGGGGAGTAATGGTTATGGGGATGTGTAATGACAGTATGACAGGATACGGAGTATTTAAGGAACGAACACTGAAAATACTGGAAGTAGCAAGTTGGCAACGGAGGGATCCCTCATCCCAGTGGCTGTGGGCCTGTGGCTACCAGCGTTTCTCTAAATTTAATGGAGAGCCTCATGATATATACGAGCATCAGCCATCAGGTTAATATGGATACCGATTCTGTTATTACTGTTACTGTGCTAGTGCTACTACAGAATAGTATCCTATGCTCTAGTAGACTACCCTATATTTGGACCTACCTAAATTTAACGGTCCACTTTATTGCTTAGGGTAAGTCTATCCTTAAAACTCAAGACTTTCCTTCACACGACTTCGTATATTACATCATCTTTTAGCTAATTTCAAAGTCTCTATCCCAAGAGTCAAAACTAGGAATCGATATTGGCACAACTAAAATTGATATTGGCACAATTTTTGTGAGAGGAGCATAGGAAGATGTGCTCTCACAATAGATTGTGCACATATCAATTTTAGTTGTGCCTTTATTATTCTCCGTCAAAACTATAATTCAGACTCACTTATTCATTAAAAAAATGATATTTTTTCCGTCCCAAAAAATACTTCACTTTTCTTTTTGATCGGTTCCAAAATACTTGCTCTCTTCCTTTTTTTTAGTATCATGGCCCATCGTTTTTTTACACTTTTACCCTTAATAATATATCTTAACCCCAATTATTTTACCCATTTTTATTCTAAACTACTTATAACCATGATCATTAATTCACTACAAGACAAACAAAGAGTCCAAAAAAAATAAGGGTAAAGAGAAATGAAGTAGCTTTTATGAGACAGAGGGAGTATATCTCTAAATTGTATAAAAAGAAAAAAAAACAATTTGGACACATGTCATCTTGAGTTGAGTTTTGATTTTCAAAATTAACCTTAAAAGCTCTAGTGGGTCTTATATACGGAGTAACATTATTTCATAAAATCTATAGAGTCTTGAGTTAAGACTAGTTGAGACCCTAACTACTCTAGTATTGAGTAGGGACGAGTTCCGGATCCAGACCCGGTTCTACCGGGACTGGTTTTGGGTCCCAGACACCGGACTCGGTTGGAAGTGGTTCTGGTTCCAGGTACCCACCGCGTACTCGATTTCAACGGAAAAGTTATGGGTACCCAGTCAAATTGCATAAGAGTCAATGTATTATTTGTATCTTATATCTTATAAATCATATTTATATTACTTAAAATTTACTATTTATATATAAACATTAAAAGATTAAGTGAGTTAAATTTTTATAGGATATGATAATATCACATTATTAATTTATTATTAGAATTGTAAAAAGAATTTTCTCCTTTATTCTTATCCGTTACATTTAGAAAAAAAAAGTCTTACATTTTTTGTCAATGTTTAACGAGCAAGAAAAAACAGAGAAAGTACGTTAATATGTATTAAACTAAGAAACTGTGTTAAAATTTACTGTTAATTATATATTAAAATTTAAAAAAAAAACAATGAGGAGACCGGGTATCCGGTTCTAGAACCGGTTCCTACCGGGTCTGGTTCCAAAAGAGGAACAGGTTGAACTAGGTCCGGTTCTGGTTCCAAAACTTGTGGACCCGCCGGGTCTGGGTCCCAGACCGGGTCCGGCAAAACTAACCGGGTACCCAGTTCCGCTCACCACTAGTACTGAGTAATGATAAACTAATAGTTGCTATATGCATTTAGCGATTTTTGAATGAATGTCTTAATTATTGTCCCGTGCAACGCAATTATTGTCCCTAAGGGGTGTGTTTATCGTCCATATACTGTTTTAGCTTCACTTGTACGCAAGACCAATTCAATTTATTTCTGACACAAATAAAGCAGTATGATTGGTCTCCCAACTAGTATTTACATTTAACGGTTATGAACCAATAGTTACTACTCTATTACTTACTAGTTACTACGGGGTAGTTACTATTCCTGACTACACAGTAAACATGTGGAAATTTTGGGGCTTTGGAATCTTGTTTGAGTTTGAAGTGTCAAACCCTTTTTCTATTTAAACTTATACTTCATCCATCTCAAAACAATTGCTCCATTTTTTAAAATTTGTTCTAAATAACTGCTCCATTTCTTTTACTAAAAATGACCCATATATAATTTTATATTTATACCTTTATTTATCACTTAATGTCCACTACTTTTTACCTACTTTTACTTATAATTTTACACTTTTATCCTCACTTTTTACAAAAAGTGGATCTCAACTTATATCCCACCCAAAACTCTAATGAATTATCCGTAGTTAATTTGGGAAGGAGGGATCCTTTCCTATGGTTTTGATGTGAGTTGGATTAATAGTTTTATGTCAATCTTAGGAAATTTGAAAGGAAAACCGCTTGTTACGTTAATTTATTTTTTCCTCTAAACAAACCCAACCACTTTTGTCCTCCATTGGCCATTGCCTTTCCCTCCCCAGCGCCAGCAAACCTGTGCTGGCTATTGTAGTGCAACTATAAACTATTGGAATCAATCAACTTCTGAACACTCACTCCCTCAGTCCCTCACTCCCACTAATATTTTAAGCACAAACAGTTCTTCCACCCTTCTTTAGAAAAAATGTTAAACCTTTTTTTTTTGTGGCTCGTTAAACTATCACTATGTTATGATTAATATATACTTCATCAGTTTAAAAAAAAAAGAATACAACAGTCAACATTTTGTACTATTTACATTATTTATTTTGACCAAATTCTGAGTTTTACACATAATAAAAAATATAGTCAAATTATATCTTATTAGATTCATATGTAAAATACTATCTTAATATCAACTTTTTATAATTTTTAATTATTCATAATTATAGTTATTAAGGGTGAAAGTAATGTCTCGGCATGCACTGTTGCGTTTTTTTGGAACGAACTTCATCCGTTCCAATTTAAATGTAACAAATCAATTTTCACGTATTTTGAGAAAGATATTTAAAGATGTAAACGGACAAATTAATCAAAATAATTTTCTTAGTGTATAAATAAATAAATAAAAATCTTTCAATAAAAATTATATATTCATAATGATATATTTGCAACAAAAAATTCGACACATACTTCTAAGAAAAATTTGATTGTGTATCAAATGAATCAAAAAAGAAAAAAAGATATGTGATAAGAGGGAGAAGAGAGAAATGATTTGAATAGAGAGAATAAAGAGCAAATAATGATAATATAGAAATCCCTTTTTAATTAATCCTATAGAACCTCCATGTGTCGGCACTGCGTGTGACAAGATTATTTAATTAAGTTGCACAAAATATTAACTGCTGGCTTAATCATTTGCAAGCACATGTTACGATCCAATTACGCGTAAAACAACTCGTATCTAATTGTGACAAAGACTACCATGGTGAATCTTAGCCTTTCGGTGTTGAAAGCTTCACACTCACTTTAAAATATCTAAACACAATTTCCTCCGGATGTAATCACCCCAGACTAAAAGTCCTGTGATTACTTTTTACACTATTTATAAGTAAAGAGGATCTTCTAAATTTTTCTAATATGTAAGAAAAAATATAGGAATATGGAGTCTTATTTGACTCGTATTAAAGAATGTTTCATTTATCTCTTATTATCATAATTTTTACTACAATAACCAAAGATATTAATGCATGTAAAACATATTTGTCCACAAATATGAAAAGAAAGTCGTAGGATCTTTGTGGTATGAGACGAATATCTTTATCTACTAGAGGTGAACATTTATAGCCAACGTAACCCCCTCGCCCAAAATTGATGACCTCTAAAACTACACAGAATAGCTCTGGTTTTTATTATTTGCAACATTCCACTTTTTACATATGTCGAAACGAAACTTTAAAGATTAATAACTACATATTTTTAATTGCGTGTTTGTAAAAATTATAACTACTACATATTTAAAAAGTAAAAACCACATGTGTAAAGCTCAAGTCATGGTCAAAGTACATAATAGATTGAGAGGTTGTATATAAAACTAAAACTAATTGCCACTGAAAATAGAATCTAAGTTGGCCAAAAAGCTATGGCTAACATCTCTTTCTAAATATAATTGGCCCAGTGTCCTAATTCCACACAAGAAGACCGTTTAGAACTTTAGACTCCTCAAAACCCAATTAAATTGTAGGAGCATCTTATAAAGTCTAACCATTTCAGAAAAGAGACGATGAAAATGTGGAATGTCATAGGCATGATGGCATCAAATAAATATTATTATTATACATGTTATAGATTGTGAATTCTGTACAAAGTAACCATACAAGGCTGGCTAGAATTTAAAAATGTTATCTCAATCTGGGTTAGAAAAAAAAAAATACTACCAGATGAGAATGGGTTTGAGCGTTTCAAGCAAATACCTTAAGTTATAGGCTCCTGGTCTTGAGAAGAAAATTTAGTCATTGCAGATTTGTAGTCATTACTACTTCAGCATTCGGAGGTAAGCAAGACCAACAGCTGCAACAGAAACGAGTGTACCAATGCAATATTTGATCATCTCTACCTTTCCAGCTTCTTGTTGAGCCCTCAGTGCATTAATTTCCTGAAAATTAGGTTCAAGACCCGATTGATTATTAATTTCAGAGTCAATCTCAAGTTATTCAATGTCGGAAATATAGCTTATTCAGGCACCAAATTTGGGGTGGTTTATACTTACTCGATCGAGCTTACTTGTAAGGTTGCTAGTTTCTGCTTTCTGATTAGCAAGTTCATCACGTATGCGCCTGAAAGCAGATTGAAATTAAACAAGTATTCATGTCATGAAACATTGACCACACTGGCCAAAAATGAATAAATAGAGTTCAGACCCTTTTTCAAGATTTAGATCCAGACGTTGTCCAGCTGTCACCTTGTCAATCTCATACCTGGTTCAAAACATCACATAAACTCTAAGCAATGAACTGCATACAGATATCCAAATAAAAACAGACAAAAATAAATCCGTAACGGTAGAACCGACTTTAGTTCACTGCGCAGCTTCTCTATATCAACGTTAAGTTTTTCTGTCTCTCTTTGCAACAAGGAAAAATGATGGTCCTACAAAGCATAAAAAAGTTCAAAGAAAGAAACATGAACACTACATATTCTATTTATCTTAGCAAAAAGGAAAACTATGACCCTGAAAACAATTTATGGTAAATAAGGGACAAGGCAATATGTACAAGGGATATTAATAAAAGTTGCAATTTCTTATCTACACACACATGCCGTGGTGTACATTAGTGATTCAGCATTATATTCCTTAATTCCCAATATGCAAAGCCACATTTGATTTTTGAGAACAGATTTTGAGATAATACTTCATTGATGTGTTCTACATCTATCACAATAGAAACTTAAAATGACAAATCTCATAAAGAATCCCAACAAAATATTGTCACTTAAACTACGCCTGGATAAAAAGCAACTTTTCTTAATACGTAAACAGATATCAAGAGGGGGATTCTTGACATACTAGCATTCAAATGGAACAAAGATAAAAGGATGGGAGTGGGCAACTACCACAAAGGGTGGACATATGCAGACAATGCAGTAGGAAAGAAGAAGTAGATGATATCTGATCTGTCCAAATAACAAATACAAGTAATACACCCTCCATTGCAGATCCCATTACTTCTGCTAAATGTTGAACAATCCAATATACGACGGTGGACATATGCAGTTTGACAGAGGAAGTAAATGATAGTCAATTACGATCGGTTTTTTGCATCAACAAGGTAGCAAGATGACTTTATGCTCTCAATTAAGTCTTACAACAGACCTTCCAATTATCAACATTCATAATACACTTCAAGCATGAAGCATCATTGCTGCTTCATGCCAGCAAAACCTTTTATATCTCAAATTAAAAGCTCTCCAGTAAAATATTTTGGGTTTTTCTACATTGTGTCCCTAAGGCTTCGGGTTTTCTATGTTGTACCCTTCCATTTGAGAAGTTCCACATGGTGACCTCGAGTGTAATAGGATAGGAGCTCCACATGGTAACCCTCAAGTGCAATGAGTAATTACATAACGCCCCTTGCCAATTGCAATTATCCAGACATTTAAATCCCTGTCAATTTTTGTGTTAAACCACAAAACTTCAACACCCACCATCCCTAAAGCATAAAAATGTCAAAACAAACACATTTGAAACCCAAAATCACAACCACCACCATCCCCTAAACCACGAAACCATCAAAATAACCTCCTTTATCGATTTTACGCTTAGTTTTAAAAGGAGCAAGGCGCACCAAGGCGCAAATGATTCTTGGAGCCTAGACACGACGAGCAAGGTGAAGGCGCACACCTTTTGTAGCCGAGGAGCATGTATTTATTTATTTTTTTCTTTGATTGCATTTAATATTAATTTAAAATATCTTTAATAATTTCAATAATTATATACGTAAAGCTATGGTAGTCTCAATTTGAAAAAAATTCAATTATTCTTTAATTTATAACTTAAATGTAAGCTATTTTCCTTAAGGTGCAAAGGCGCACCTTACCAAAGGTGCTCTAAGGCACGCGCCTTCCGTAGTTGGCTGAGCCTCGCCTATCTAAAGCCATTTCCCAAAGCCTGGGAGTGAGGCGCGCCTTTTACGTGGTTTAGGATGCTGGTTGTTGCAATTTTAAGTCATGGATGTGGTTTTCATTCTTGTTTTATAGTTTAGGGATGATTATTATGGGATTTTTGTGGCGAAAATGAACAAGGTTTTTAATTTATAGGCAATGGCAGGGGGCACTAAATAATTACTAGTTGTACATTAAGGGTACCATGGGGAGCTCCTTTTGCATTTAGGGCACCATGTGGAACTTCTCAAACAAAAGGACTGCATAAAAAAACTCGAAACCTCAAGGGTAATGTGTAGAATAACCCAAATACATTTTCACTACAATACTTAAAGCCCCAACTTGTGCAAACTGCAACACTTGAAACATTATCCTACAAAGAAACCATCAATTTTACCATAAAACAAATGTGCATTTTAGAAAGAACTTTATACATAAAAGTTTGCAGCAAATTGCAGGATTTACTATGAGGAAGAAAGCTTTCATTTGGCATGCTTAGAATTCAAAGCAATTTTAGAACATAGCAAATCATAACAAGCATTTCTTCTTGGCAGTGTTGCAGTGATACAGTTTCGATTTAACAACATTTCATGCTTAATTCTGTAGTGCATACAAGAAATTATAGCTAATAGTCTGTTTCAGTTTGCTAAATGGAATGCCATAATAGATTAATACCTGGGAGCTCTGTACTTCACCTTTAAACCTTGAAACATTTGAATCCTGAACAAGTTCTTTCTACATCACATTCGGAGTACAAAAGGTTAAAAGTTAGACGAGAGTCAAGTTGAAACTTTATGCAAAAGGCCATAGGTAGTCAGATTGAAACCTGTTGCATATCTGCTTTAGAAACAAAGGATTGTGAGATGTTTTCCAAGCTATCATTCAAAACGTGAGTGATTGCAGATGTTATTGCCTCAGCCTGTTTTTGAGGCACACCTTGTGCCTCTAAACTTCTCACCTAATCATGAAAATAAAAGGACGCAAATTGAATCAAATAGAACCCTAAAATTCCCAATATTACTTTAACATTACTTCAAAGAACATGTAAACTTCAAACAAAAATGCACAGTGCGAATTTAACAACCAACAAACCACAAAATTGAAAAAGGTAAGTACCAGCGCTAGTGTATCAACCAGACATGCACGCCTCTTGTCTTTAGGGATTTGAAGCTGAGAGAGTGTCCGAAAACTATGACCGCATCGACTAATCTTATGATCCACAGCAGTGAAACTACTCGAATTAGTGAAAAACCATCTCGAGATTGATCCGATTTGAACAGCCTGCTTTGAAGCCGCCATTTTATTAGCAAACCAAAGTATTGCAGAACTTTGCAATACTTACAATTATGCAGGATATTGTTCAATTCTGCAATGTACAGATCGGAAAATTAAAGGATAAAATTAAATTTTGCGAAATGAAGCGGGAAATGGCGGGAATAGAATAGAGAATATGGAGGAAGAAAAGAGAAAGAAGTGAAGGCAGAAAAAATAGCAAATTGCAAAAATGGAGGGAGGGATAAAATGGGATAAAAGGAAGTATGAGTTAAATTGAATTGAAGGATGGATGGATGAATGAAGAAGAAATAAAGAAAATGGCGGAATTCCAGTTCACCAATTGAGGCTTGGGGCAAAAGAAAGAGTAATAAAAATACTTGTAGAATTTGAGGTTTTTAGTACCACAATTTGATTTTGGCACTCCTCAATGTTATTATTCATGTGAGAGGGGGAGGAGTACCAAAATTAAATTGGGAGTGCCAAAATCATTTTCCATACCAAACGGCTTTGTTGTACTTGCGTTTTATTCCCATTTTAATATAAGGAAATCTTATTTTTAAAAGGCTTTGTAATGAACTTTTAATTATATTGAACAATACAAATTGTGACAAAAAGAACATGACCTTTGTCCAATTATAAAAGTCATAGTTGTATTGTTCAGATATAATTGAAAGTATATATACCTTCATAATTAAACCACCTATAATTTATTCTTTTAAAAGTAATTTTTCCTTTTATTTAAGGCAACCTATCCGATATTGCTTCAAAAAAAAAACGAAAATCATTAAACCATACTACAGAGTATAATTGAAAGTATATATACACAATGATACACTGGTACTATACTACAGAGTAAAGTGGAAGCCATTAAAGGAAAACGAAAATCCCATCCAAAAAAATTGAATCTAAAACACATCCAACATCATTAAACCATTGCCATTTTAATGCAAGCATAAGTTTTAACATTAATTACGTAGTAATAGAAATTTGCTTTGAAACTTATTTTATTTGATGCTATGTTTTGGAGTTCGCACCGAAAAACCGGACCTTGTAAGGATGCCCAATACAGTGAGACAAGAAAGCTATATAGACTTACTTAAACAACAGCAACAAGCTAAGGGGTGTAAAAGTATGTTCTCCTTTAGTGTTTGAACTTCTGCAGTTCTGCACAGCTTACATAATAAATCAACTACGCCCATAATAACCAATTCTTTTACCACTGCTAACTGTAAGCTCCCTACAAAAATCCACTATCACTGATCAGGAAACTTACAAATACCAGAACTCCACAGGGGAGAAAAAGAAGTAAACAAGGAGGAAGAAAAATAAAATAAAATTAGGGGTGCTGCTTTGATACCAATTATTTAAGCATATAACACACTACAAATTAGTGAACTGTAACCCCTCCTAGGATGCAAATTGACTGTACATGGAAAAAAAAAAAAAAAACACTATCTACTGCTGTGAAATTTCAACTATGCATATAATCGCACGACGAACCCTTCCTGCAATGGCCATTTTCATGGTAGTATTTGCAAACCCTCTGTCCTCCATTACCAAATGATGGCTGTCTGTTATATTGAGCACCTCCACCGTTGCGGTTCTGATCACCTGCCCATGTACCCGTACTCCCAGGTGCACCAACCCAAACCATATTAGTGTTTCCAGGTGCAGGGCCGGGCCCTGTCCCCGTCCAACCCATAGCTGCAGGCCCGGCTGCCATAGCTGGTGCTCCTGGTGATGGGCTTGCCAATTGGGCCATGGGCCCCGCTGGTGGCCCATTCCATCCTACGTTTTGGCTTGGGGGTTGTTGCTGTTGCCCAACCCATGGCATATTAGCTTGAGCAGGTCCCCAGGCAGTGTTCATAGGCATAGCTGGGAAGTTTGCAGCAATATTTCCTTGTCCTTGAGGATATCCAGCAGCATACTGTGTCGCTTGGTTATTCCCAGCACTGTTCCACTGACTATAAGCAACTTGTGCAGGTTGCATAGCATTTTGATTGTTAGGTGTCAAATTTGCATTTACCATTTCAGGTCTTGCTACATAACCAGCTCCCCAGTTGTGAGTATAGACTGACGGATTTTGCACAGCGCCTGGCTGAACCATGTTCGAGAAGCCCAGACCAGCACCCGAAGCATTGAGTCCCGCATTTATTTGGTTCATTCCTGTATCAGGAGGCACAAATGGCTGGTTTGCTACATGTAAACCTGGCTGTGAGGACATCTGTTGGGCATTTACCATACCTGGATTAGAGACAAACTGAACAGGAGCAGGCTGAACTGGCCCTACAGATGCTGCTACATTTTCTTGCTTTCTTCCAGCTACATTGCCTATTATCTGGGGAGAGAAATTTGATCTGTCCACACCGCTTGGGTCAGAAGTGGGTGATGTAGGCGTAGGAGAAGGTAAGCGTTCACTCCCTCGAAATTGATTAGTCGACTGAAAAGAATTGGATGTTTGCTTCCCACTCCAGGCAGCTGGGCTTCGTGCAGGAGTTGGGGAAGGGAGGTTAGATGATTCATATCTGCCACCAGAGAGTTTAGAAGTATCCATTGTAGGCTGTGTATTCCTGATCTTTGAACCCACATCTGAATTTGATCCTATGGAACGGGACTCCTTCTGAAACCTTCCAGCCAATGCTTCAGTTAGCAGAATAGAATCATCTTCGGTTTGTGAGGTTCTCCAAATTCTTAGATCAACAGGAAAATATCCTGTGTTTCTCCATTTACGAAGCTGCGCCATGGAAAATGGTCCCTGAACCTTACCAGTTGGATCCCTATAATGCCACATTTTTTCTGTCTCATTGACTTTCTCATCAACTTGTCTAACTGGTGTTGATAAAGGTAGTGTAGGTTCTGATGCAACCACACCAGACGAGTCTAGTCGCATCCCAGAATGTTCAATTGGTGTGCTCACCAAAGTGTCTGGAGCAATCCTTGGCTTCTCCCAACTATTTGACCTAGGAGTTCCCTTTTCTGCCCCATTGTTCCATGTATGATCGCTTGTATGCGAGGCAATAGTTGTGTCTTCCCTTCTGCTTGAGAAACCTTTGTTGGACAAATTTCTGCCAAGTTCAGAAGGCCTGTTTGGGGGTCTTGCATTTCCACTCCAGGAATCACTTGAGATCGCCCCTTTCCGTGATGAAAAGTGGTCTCTGCCCCTTCTGAAAAACCCACTTTCTCGTGATCTCACATTACTTGCTGCACACAAAAGAGGGAGCTCATAAAACCATTCATTTCGACCCCACAAAAATATAATGTTCAGCATGATAAAAAATGAATTAATTGTGTTTGACTTGCAATTCCTAGACAAACCTCGTCTCTTATCATGCATTTCATTTTCATCGTCTGACTCGCAGCTTGGATCCATTTTTGGATCTGCATGTACTACTGGAGTTTCATTCAACCTTCGCTGGCGTTCCTCGGGTGTCTTCAGAAGCTGCAATTTCTCCACACATTCTCTGAGCGTGGAGGTCAGTTAAGGGCAACAAGAAACTAAACATGCTATCTCAAAAAAAAGGCTATATTTACACATCAACAAACCACGCTCAATCAATGCATCTGACAAAGCAACGCATCTATATCTATACTAATACTTTAAAACAGGATTATTTGTGCCAAATGTCACTTTTTGTGATTTAGGGTGCGTTTGATTCAACTTAAATAAGCATTACCGTGCTTATTTTCAGAAAATTCAGATCAAATCAGACCAGAAAAATTCAAATCAGATAAGACCGGACCAGATCAGACCAGAAAATTAGATGAATCAAACAAACCCTTAAACTTTAATTATCTTTTTTTTCAATTATCTTCCATTAATTAAGAGATATTTCAAGAGACACATTATATCTTAACTATTCAATTTACTATAATTTGCTACACTAATGAACTTATTTTCTTTAAATAAATTTAATACTTCGTATCACTTTTTAACATTATGAATTTTGTATATAAAACTCGTGCATCGAACGACTTCAAAAACTTGTTTAATTTCAAAACCAGAGCTTCTGGAGTAACTCCCTCTGTGAGCAACTGAGCATGCATAAAATGATGTGAGAGGTTAAAGCTATTGATCCAACCAAGCAAATATTAACTGATAATGCAGCACAGATGCAAATGGCTGCACTTTATAAAGACGTAAATGTGCTGTTTGAGCATTTTTAGGACACAAGAAATGCTGAACAAAGACTGATTCAATCCAGTCTCTGTTGGTCAAGGTGGTATACCTGCTACTCCCAATGTTCCTATTTTTTGCTCCATATACCTACATGGCAAATTATTTACAAATGGTGAAGACCTGCACCAATAGAGTAAATTATTTTTTGTCTATTTTACATTCTCCGAAGTGCCCAGCAAAAATAGAACAAACATTTTCCTAAATCCTTGTGCCCAACAAACATGGAACAAAGAAAATGAGACTCATGGAGTATCTATTACTCTGCAGTATTTTAAATTGTGCGTTCACTATGAAACAACCAAGATCTCAACCCATGTTCAACAACAAAAACAAAGCCTTGACCCCAAAAGATAAGGCCAGCTGCAAGAACCATGTGATATCTCTTGTGCAGTTGTGCATCGTCTATTGTTGCATGCTCCTTTAAAACAATTTCTATATAGCATTCTCAACTCCTTCCTTCCAATTCAGCGTAGATCTCCCTTGAATTCTGAAATCCATATAATCTTGGAGCATCTTGTGCACATTGCACATGCCCAAATCGATGTAACCTGTTCTCTCCTATTTTATCCTGAATAAGCCCCCCACCACCAACTCCTCTTGAATAACTTCATATCAAATCCATTCCCGAAAGGTATCCCATACATTTATCTCAATATATGCACTTTTGCTAACCATTCTTTTTAGTATGAAGCTTTCTAAAAGCATACATTCCCAAGTCCCAAACCATATGATAGTGGTTATTTACTAACTACTCTATAGAATTTCTCCTTAAACTTTAAAAGCACACTACAACTAAGTCACTGAAATGACATAGTACTCCAATTGATGCTCACCACTTAAGCAACAACACTTATCCTATGAGCTAAATCTTGATCAATATCTCTATTCTTATGTAAAATTAACCAAAGATAAATCACTAATAAATCTACGTATAAAGTATATATCATTTCACTCTCCCTAGTTACTAAACAGAGACTCCACCTACAAAGGCTCACTTAGGATTCTAACTTGTATCCAAATCTCTAACTCGGTATTATGATCAACTGCTCTCATACATTGACAAAATATCGTTCACAAACATCATATACCACAGTACCTAACTTAAAGTGTTCACGCATTCATTAATGTTGTGAAGAGGAATAGACTTAAACCAAATACTTCGTGGAATACAATTGTGATAGAAAAATCCTCCATCACTCCTACATGAGTCCTAAGGCTCCTCACATCTTAATACTTGTCCCTAACCAACTAGTGAGTATCGATCCCAAGCCTAGATAGAAGAGAGTTGAGGTAGGTGAGAACGGAGAACTAGTAAAACTGCCATGAAACTTTATAACATATCATGAGCATGAACCATTCTTCATGCCCAAGTGTATTTTATGGATCAACTTCAGCCTCTTCTAGATCTCTAATGGTGAACCTATATTCCAAGGCTTCTATACTTCGATGGAATCTATCCTTGGAATTACTATACTAATTATTTCCTACATTTCAGATATCCAGCATAAAACACTAGGATATTTCTAAATCACAATATATATTACGAACAACAAAACCATGAAATTAAGAAACATTAGGGCTAAAACAAAAAGAGGTTCATCCCTTTTGTGATGGACTAAACTTCAACGATGTGACACAAGGTCCCAAGCATATGTCCAACTATCGCACTAGCCATTTATCAAAAACTTCAATGAAATTGACCAGAGAAGTATATAAGCTCCTAGAAATTTCCACAATGTTAAAAGGTGAAAACCTAAGAGTCTATGACTTCTTCCATTTAATCTATGTAGTTTTACCCTCCTATACCATGTTCTAAATTATAAAATTGGAAGGGAAAAAAAAGATACCAGTCAAACCACTATATTCCTATATATTGCGATGCTATATACTGATACGTACCATAGCATCAGTTCATTCCTAGAATAGCTTGTGATAACCTTCAATAAGTCAAATAAGTGAATTACAAATAAGAAGAATAGAGAAGCAAAAAAATAAGTCATATACAAATCTTGTCTTTTAGTTCACATCCTGATGATGCTATGATTGTTTATAGTCAGCTGGGATTAATGGAAACCTTCACAGGTCAGGTTCAGGGTTTTGAAACAAGTTAGAGAAAAAGTGTTTAGTTGTGTGCTGTAAAATTTGGATAGCATAGCTGAATGAAACATTGAGGTTTTCCTTGGGCATAAGTTGGAAAATACGGAGTATAATGTTTATATTATCAGAATAAAGACAACTACTGCTATTACCAACGACGTTGACGGATTGTATTCTACCAGTCACCATTCCCTTCTTGCCTCTAACCAACCCAATTTATCCTAAACTACCAATTTCAGGAAAGCAAGAAAGCTCAAACAAAAAGATATGAACCAGAATTTAAACACAAGCAACATCAAACTATTAGGGAATTTATATGGTGATCTCTGTTTTGGTTCTAAATGAGGAAACCAATTTTTAAAATTCTATGTCATGACCCTGGGAACAATCAGGCATTGTATCGTAATGTAAACTGTAAAGTGATATTATTGAAGAATTATCCGTTAACTATAATTTATTTGGTTATTTTTACTATTTAAAAAACAATTGAAGCTTTATATATAATTTGTAATTTGGATATATTTTAAAGATCATATACAGGAAAATATTAATAAAATCAATAAAAACTATTTAAAGAAAAATATTGATATAATATGTAAATACATATTCCAAATTATGTATGTCAATGTAATCAATAAAATATACTTATACTATAGTTATCTATAAAGATTCAACTATTTTAGTTTTCTTTTATTGGGCCAAAAATAACCAAACAAAGTGTAAATAATCAATGTTAATGATGTCACACACTAATAAAATTATACCCCAAAGTCACCACATAGAATTTTCTAAAACATAAGATCATCATAAAGAATTCACTACAATATTATCAGATGTTAAATATGTTGTAATACTTTCATAAAGGATATTCCTTTTTGCGCCCTTTTTCACTAGCTCGATCACGAAGATGGCTAAGCCTCACTATCTCTGCTTCCAGCCACTGTAGAGTTAATACAAAAGTGTTACTAGTTGAACCTTGTGAAAACATATTGCATAAGCAATTAATAAGATTAAAAGAACATACTCCACAAGAGATAAACTACACCTTCACAAACAGATGTTGACTAACAAGACAATAATACAAAGATCACAACACCCAAAACAGTTACCAGTGTTTGCAATAAAGTGAATATTACATAATTTTACCTTAATCAACAACAAAGGCATATGATAATAAACTAAATAGTCATAGTGTGGAAAAGACTAAAGAGTAAGCTGTAACAGGTAAACTAAGATACAAGGCCATGTCAAACTTAAGTAAACGCAGCCCATATAACACAAAAAATCCATACTAAGTCTCGTGCTTTTTTCTTAAGTCAAGCTCACTTACTGGCTTCCTCAATGGTGTTCATAGGTCAAACTAATCAACTATATCATAAATTTTACATCAATTTGAATAAAATAAAATTATTGTAAAGCTTTTAATGTAGAACATTAGGGACAAGATATGAGACTTACCCTACCCCTTTCCCTAAAGATACTAAAGCAGCATAGCTAGTGGCATCAGATCATTGCCTCTTGACTTATTATCTCGCAAGCAAAACATAATTATGGTTTTGCTAGCTATATGTCAAACAAATCCTTGGTTTATTACAGTTCCTTACAAAACTCTAAATTAGAAGCAACAGGAAAGAAGAAAAGACCACCTTGTTACATCATTATCTTTTCCTCGTTTCTTTTGTACAAGCCAGTAATATTTTGATTCTAAAAAGAGGCATATTGTTATACATTGAAGCCAAGCCCAGCAACAACGTTTCAACAAGATTTTAGAGGTTTAATTAAGTCAAACTCTCTTAAATATAAGCCAAACATAGTTAAAGAACAGCAGTATTTAAGGGTAGCTTATATAGGTAGTGGAAGTGTTTAGAAAAGCTAAAAAGATTAACTTCTAAAGGTTAAGGAAACTTTTCAATTTTATGTGTGTGTCACAGAGAGAGAGAGAGAGAGAGAGAGCTATCCCTATTTACTAATCAAACAACTAGGTTTAATGAAAAATTAATTTTTTAAAATAACTTTGCAGCTTCCATCTAACAGTTGACACAAATACGAACTACTTCAGCTGAATAGCCCTCAAGGCACCATATGAACAAGTAATATGAGTAAAGGCAACACCAAATGCTAGATGATCCCTAAACACATAGATTCACTAGAAAATAAGGTGCTTAGTTTCTCACATCAACCACTCTGGCTTCCTGCAGTTCCTTTGCTTTTTCCAGAACATCGCCCTGAAAGAAAACCACAAATTGTCTCACCAACATACAAAATCCAAGCATTTTAATACTCAGCTTGAATAAGATTGCTTTACCACAGTCAGTCGGCTGATAAGTCCACATTTTATACTCTGCCGCAGTCGCTTGCACTCATCCTAACAACCAGAACAAGATAGAGTTTACATTCTCTTTTAGAAAGAAATGGGATGCTACACACTTGCAGTTACTACAGCGTGTTAAAAGCACAAATGCACAATAAACATATTGCAGATGTGCACTATTTGGATACTACGGAATGAAACAAAGCAGTGTTTAAACTGCTGGCATAAAAAGACATCCAAAAACCATTATGTAAATAGTCATATATATATACAGTTGAAAAACCCAACTGAAACTAAATCAAGTAGCCAACTAATCCAATGAAGTGAGAAGTATTAGATATTTAGCAAAGAGTTAATTTTGATTGCCATAAACCAAAGTTGAAAATTGATTGCAATTAAGTGTTTCATTTCTGTTCATGTTGTTGCAATAAATTATTCACTAAACCATAAATGTCACTGCCCTTTGTATCAAAAATAATAATCTTTAATATTTCTAGATCAGTACTTCACAATTATCTCTTCAAAAATATATTTATTAAAATATTACCCCTAAAATATATTGATTAAAATATAAGAAATAATTTTATTTTTTTTTATCATTTTTGTGATATTACCAATACATTATGAGTTTACGACAAAATTAGACAAACCTCAAAAAACAAAAGCAACAAGTACTTTGAAACCAAGAGAGTATGTAAACCTCTTTTCATTTTGCAATAACAAAGGTTTCAGTGGCATGGATTTCAAAGAAAAAGAAGGGTTTTGAGAAAGGGATGCTAAAAAAATGAAGTAGAAATGATACATTAGGAATAAAAAGAGAATCTCTTTTCAAAAGAAGATTAAAATGTAACAGGTTGGTTGCCCCGTCCTACAACAAAAGTCTCTTTCTATGATAAGATCTTCAATTTACCTAAATTTTAACACCTTTTCCGTCTAGAATGATATGTTTGATTTTGAATGGGAGATGTACCATTGAAGAAAGTGGAAAACCACATTTCAGACAAACAAAGGTAGTGAGAAATTCAATTTAGATTTCAGGAAAGGGGAACATGAAACTTTGATTTTGAGCAGTTTGGAAATTTTCAGATGAAAATTATTCCCCACCCATCCCAATTGGGCCTGAAAAAATTAGAAAGAAATATACTGAAAGGAGATATTGAATGCAACAAAGGCATCATAGAGTGTATATCTGACTTCTGTTTGAATCTGACTTCTGTCTCAAAGCAGCCACAAGAACTTAATTAAAACCTTCACTTATGGATCATGATTTTAAGAAACCTAACCTTTCACATACAAGCAGCCAATGATCTATTTAAATCTGACTTCTGTCTCAAAGCAGCCACAAGAACTTAACTAAATAAACTAATAGATAAGCTTTGTAATCACCTCAGTAAATTCCTGATTTGATATACTATCTATTGATACGATCTCTGTCTTGTCCAAATTCAAGATCTCAAGCATGACCTCAGTTGTCCTTTTACCAACTTTGTAAGCTTCAGGTGTCTTGCTTGTACCTTATTCAGAACAATGATGAGTTCTTCATTTGGGGAAAAAAAATACAGTTCCATCAATTAAAACATCTTAGAAAACTTGATTACCAATTATTTGCACCAGCCTATAGATGTCCTGCTTTTGGCTGCTGGCAGAAATCCTTATTCTGACAAAAGACCCAACAACCTTATCATGAAACATTTCAGTGTCATCCATAAGAGACTCCATTAAACCTCGGCGCAAGTAAATTAAGTTAATATTATGTCTATCTATGGCAGCATAATCATCTAAGTTGGACTGCCCCCTATCTTCAGCCCTTTTACGTGATTTTTTCCCCCTGCTCTTTCCTGAATCTGGTAATGAATCAGTTTGGTCATCAGGACTGATTTCAGTATCAACTACACTTCCTTGATTATCATCTGCATGAGGATCCTCCTTCAAAAGAAAGTGCGATTCAAGCAGCTTCAACATTTCAAAGTGACCAACTCGTGCTTTTCCAAATAGTTTTTGAAGCATTGAATCACAAATTATCTGGCTCTGTCGACGTGGATCACGAAGTTTGTTTCTTTTTATATATTCTAACAAGAGTTCCTGTACATCAAACTGAGTAAGAACAGATCTATCACCACTTTTCATCTGCATCACAAACTCCAACAACTCCTGTGACGCCCACTCGATATTGCCTTCGGCAGAGATTGCTGCAGCTGCAGTGCCAGAATTACCACCCTTCAAGTGTGACTTAGACAGCCTTCTGCCCCTTTTCCCCCTCTTGTTACTTGCACCTTGGTTCCCTGAAGAATGTTCTGAATCTGAATATGTCTCCTTGGCCTGAGATTTTAACTTCCTTTTAGACTTTCGTTTTGCTGTGCCTGCTTCCTTGTCTGAAGAGCTGTCTGTGCCAGAATCTACAGGCTTCGATTTTCTCTTAGCCCTTTTCCTTTTTGAGTCAGTCACTTCTAAGTTTGCAAGGGAATTGTCTGAATCAGTACCTTCGTCATTATTACCCTCATGTAATTCAACTGGCTTTTGTCGTCTACTTGCATCAGAATCTCTTCGTGGATTTTTTGCGTGGGCAAGCTCATCTGAAGTAATACATAGCTTGGCTTTTTGCTCGATCCAGTAATCCTTAAAGAGATATTCCCAACTACTTTTGTCATCAAAAGCAGCATGACCCTGCAAAGAGTTGACAAAGATGAATTCAATTCATGCTATGAAAAAATCAGAAAAGTTGCAACTGGACAAATGAAATAAACTTCTTTTGCCAACAACCTGCATCCAAACCCCAAATTGATATAGAGCTTGGTGCAAGGTTACGTTAAGTTGAAGCCCTTGTAGTGGATACCTCACACATACTTTTATGCCTCCGATCACATCAGATTTAGAAACACATTTACTGCCAACAGTAGATGTAAAAAAGTATTCATTATATGTCCCATAGGCTAAAGGAGTAAAAAAATCAAAATTAGGCATCCAAAATGAAAAAAGGCCACAGTATTGTTTAAGTCAAGTACAGACGCTATATAAAAGGAATACGTCTGGCAGGAAAAGTGTGCCCAACACAGCTCAACACCATATAAATAAAAAAGATGACACCCTCGATTTACCACAATCCTTGAAGAGCCCAAAAGGATTTTGTAAAAATTAATATGTTCCTACATTTGATAACTCCCGGTGAAGAGATGGAATGCGTATGTTCAGTCCTTCCGAAATTGTAAATTTTTTAAGCAACAATAACACTCCATAATATGGATTCACTTTGAGTCTGATGCGAACTTTCGTTTTTTCATTTTGATACTTTTCTTCATGTCATTTTGATAGGGTAGATGCAGGCGCCTGCTGAGCACAGACTGAATTATATTCAGATATTCATGTTTTCCAACAAGTATCATGTGGCCAACAAGATGTTCCTCCTTAGCAAAAGAAGACTTCATCTTCCACAATTATTATGCAAGGTAAAAGATTCACAGCATTACATAAGCAACCAGCTAATCAGCTTTCTTTTGATTAACATTTGTCTTATGTGATTAACTGCTATTTCCCAATCTCCAACCTAAACTTCCATTGACCTTCCACACCTGATGCAAGCCAACAACTGGTCAGGGGTTGGGAGTCCCAAGCAAAACCTCAGTCCAACAACTGCCACAGTTGGTGCAAGCCAACAACTGGTCAGGGGTTGGGAGTCCCAAGAAAAACCTCAGTCCATCTTCCCCCTCACACCTCCAACGCCCAAGGGCCCCAACCCCCACACCTCCCTCACCTATAGAGCACAGCATGATATAGCAAGGAGTTACCCATGCCACAAGTTCATCAATTGCACTTCTTTCTTTTGTCTCATAATGATAAATGTTCTCATTTACAAGTACTGTAACAAACTGATGCACTTGATAAACAGTGCCCGACGAGCATTACAATATTGATTCTTAAAATCTGCAAGGTTCATAATTTACTATTTCGATAAATTGGTAAATTGTTCAGGTGCCTCAAATAACCCTGGCACCCTTCCACTGTGTTTCCCTCCCACCCAATATCTTTGATGGATCCATTAGCAGCTATTTCTTTTGGTAGACCTTTCATAATTGTTTTCAATATACTTGGATTGTGTAAATTTAGTTTACACTTATAATAACAATAGTTTCTGCACTTGTGAAAATTGCTATATTCATAAGCAGAGTTTGTCTTGTTTGTGCAGCAAGGTTACTTTGTTTTCTCAAGATCTCCCAAAGACAAAGGTTTTGCGAACACATATAGCATACATTTCTCCAAAAACTTATATAGAGAGGAGAAAACAATTTTGCAAATAAATTATTATATTGAGATATTGTCATATTGATGTCCGCAAAACACATACAAAGCTCCCTCTCTCTCTTGCATAAGGTAGTAGGCGAGATCCTACTCAAAAGCCTTTTCTAATGAAGCCAAGACCTTTACTGGTGCTATTTGGTTTTTCATTTTTGACAAACGAGATCAAATTATTACACTGAAAACACAATCATAATATAACATATGGCTGCGTATATTGAATCAAAAATTTGATGAAAGTAGTTCACAATCGGCATTGAAGTATATCAGAAAGGTATCACCATTAATGACATGCAGGCATGCAGCAGTATTGGCATCCACAACAGCAGCTTGCGATCACATTTTAAAGGACGAGGAATTAGAATAAGGAAGCAAAAGAATATATACCATCTCTTTTTGTTCATTACTTTCAATCGTCATTACAGATTTCATGCAGGACTCACAAAACCCTTTGCTTCCTCTGACACAAAATATAACAGCATCTTTACTGCATCCTTTGCACAAAGAAAATGTACAGGTATAACACAAAAAGTAAGCATTCTTCCCACATTGGTTGCAGAGATGCCAACCTGTGTATAAGATGAAAAGAAATAAGATTCAACCATTGTGGTATCAACACTCAGAAAAAATGCGGTGAGGGAAAAGATCAAAATGATACATAGCTATGATAAGACCTACTTCAAAGTAGTACAAAAATAATATTTGTAAAGTCAATCACAAGAAAGGACAATTTGGCTAAAACTACTAATCAATTTATACCAATACTTCAACTTCCTGAATCAATAAACTGTAGCTTAGCTACTCACCAATACTCAAGAATGTGCATGTAACACCACTAAGGTGCTGTTCATTTGGCCTGAATTAATCTGAGTTGAACCGAATTAAACTAAATCCGAGACTCAACTGGACTGAATTGGTTTTTTCTCGAATTAAGTCCAAAAGATCAAGGCCTAAGTGTTCAAGACCCTGCTAGTAGATATTTTTCTCACTTGCAAGGTTTGGCTCTGGTGCAAGACCTTCGTCACAGCCAAAAGACCTCTCTACAAAGTTTATGTAACATTACAGGGGCGGACGGAAAATAGTACAACTTTATAAAAATAAAAAAATCACACGTAAAGAGGGACTGAGAAGGGAAAATCAGAAACCAAAAATTCCAGTTTGCACACCGCAGACCCGCAGAAAAAAAAAACCATAAAACATCACACGTATAGAGAGGCAGAGAAGGAAAAATCAAAAACCAAAAGTTCCAGTTTGCACACCGCAGATCTGCAGTCTTCTCTTCTTCAGTTCTTCAGGCGTAAAGGCTGCACAAGCCCACTCCGAACAGCAGCCCAAACCAATCGACCACCACAGCACCGCCAAACACCCGTCTTCCACCCTCTAGGTCGCCGGTCAGTCACTTGCCCAGATCCCCCTTTTTATTTGTGAATTCTGATTGACTTAGAGTTAGATTTGATTCAATTGAAACTTATTTTGTGACTTATTTTTCTGTTTTAGAGTTAGATTAGATTCATTTACAACTTATTTGGAACTTAACTTTCTGTTTTAGGGACTTAGGGTTAGATATATGATTCTCTAATCTCTAATTCTGTTAAAATATATGATTCATTCAATCATTTGATTCTGTTTAAATCTTTAATTTTGTGACTTATTTCGATTCTGTTTTAGAATTGAAAATATGACTATATCAATCAATCAAAGCCTTATTCCCATAAGTGGGGTCAGCTACATCAAACAAAGTGATTATTCCGGGTGGTCGTCCACATAAATTTTCCTCCTCCACCGCCTACGATCGAGAGCCTAAGTCTCTTGTAAATTCATCTGCCAATTCTGCTTCATATCTTTTCTAACTCCTTCCCACCAAGTCATTTTCGATCTCCCCCTACCAGGCTACCACGTTTGAATTCTCCCTGATCCCACTCTTCGTACTGGTGTTCTCTAGGGTCTCCGTGTTACATGTCCAAACCAACGCAAGCGATTTTCTCTTAGCTTGCTCGCAATATCCGCAAGTGATTAAGAATATGACTAAATGATTATCTAATGTCTAATTCTGTTTAAATATATGATTCATTTGATTATGTTTTATCTCTAACTCCCTATTACATATTATTTATGAGTAATGCTTAGTGAATAAAGATAATTATTAATTCAATTAGGATTTGACAAATGAGGGAAATGCCACTCTCAAGTCAAGCAAATCAAAGGGAGAGCAACCTGATCTTCAAACATACATGTTTGAAAAATTAAACAATATGTATTGTAGTGATTATTTTATAAAAAAATTATAATAATGTTCGACATAAGTACTCTGTACCCCATTTTTAAAATCATGGGTCCACCACTAGGTATCAAACACTATACAATACTTTAAAAATAAATAAATTGTTCTAATCAACATTGTATCAAGGACACCTCAACCTAGTAGAAGCCTTTTGGGTTACTCTTGCACCAAATCAAAACCTTATGAGCTAGGAAGAACTAGAGAGAATGATAGTGACTTGCATATTCTTGTTGAACACTAAGGGGTGTTGCAAATGATGCCCACTGATGTCCAGCAACGCTGACGGGAATGAGAGGCATGCTCCTTAAAGAAGGTAACATGGTGCCAAAGATCTTGGTTATCCTCACATCAAAAGTTGAGGAGACCAAGCCTTCTTTACAAAATATAGATACCTCAACCTAGCTTTCTGGGGAGAACCATGATCTGACCCCCAACGCAAAACCTTGAGGAGTACGAGCTAAAAGGGCTCCTAGACCTTAGTCCATGGCATGCGCTCACATTAGCAATAAGACAGAATAGCCCATTGTGATTGGACTACGAAAGTGACAATCATGTAATACTGAAAAAGGCATAATAGCATGCATGAACCAACCAGGGAAAAGTATTTTGGTATCCTACAGTGTAATGTGCAATGAAACAGTTTAACATTAGGTAATTCCAAATTAACACAATGACAAAGTACATTAAACGATGTAGCTCCTAAATCATACTGCAATATCAGGCAACACTTTTGTGATTTACTTTTACACCATTCACTAAGTTAATCTCACATATAGGATTTTCCAATCATGTTATAGCCTTCACAAAATCACAACAATTTAAGGTAACTCTATATACAAGTCATATTTAAAACTACTAAGACTCTAAGAGCATCAGTTACATGGTTGATTTTTCACGTTCTTGTTAATTCACACTGCAATGGCTGCAACTGCAAATATTGCACCTGATGGGTTGCTGCACCCAAAATCAGCAACCAAGAATGCAATCACAACAAAATATGGCACAACCCTATAATATAACAATATCCATAACAATGTTTGTATATATTTGTTTTAATTCATAAGCTATTTGACTTTACATGACAAGGCATGTATGTCATTCAAAATCCTTTTCATTATTCTCCCTTTTTAACTGAAAAATTGGGATTTCATGATTACCATGATTATGTTTGTAATATCTTACTCTTTATTTTCCCATTTGCTAGCAGAAGAACATTTGAAGTGTTCAACATGATAATATGGCATTGACATAACAAAGCGCTTATCACGGTAGTCCCAAGCAAAGTACAATGCCGGCCATGTGCAAATAAACAGCAAATGAAAACAGGAAGGTTTTCCTGCATAACAAATCCATGCGACATGAAGTTAACTAAACTTACCACAATCCCACCGACCCTTTGTTTTGAAAAAATCCTCATCGTGATCCACACATGAAGGATGATATGCCTTGGGGCAGCCCCTGAACCATCAAGAACATAAGCTATTGAATTAGTACACCTCCATTCCTTTGCCAAATTACAGTTCAAATGCCATAATGCTTCCTACTTTCAATTCCAATATAAGATTAATATTCCCATCGTTCCAAACTATTACACCACTTAACTGTTCTCATCCCAAATAACTTGACAGCTTAATTAACCATACAATATTAGTTGTGATTTTAAGATACCATTACAATGTTTAACATCCTGGAATTCGTGCATTACCTTGAACAACCATAGATTTAGAACAAAAGGAAGTATAATCATTCTGATGCAATTACTAACAACTCCTCTGCATGACTGCATGTACACATAATGCTCAAGCAATGGACAGAATTTTTTTAGCACATATTCAAATTCACTAATCAACTGTTCAACTCTAATAAATTTAAAAAAAAAAAAAAAATCTTTTAACAGGAGAAGGAACATACCTCCGGTCACAGAGCACAAGGTCTCCTCCATCAAGGCATATAAAGCAAACATCCTCACCTACTGTCTTCCGAGCTGGCGCCTTCGCTGCAGTAATAGACTTCGAACTCCGCCCACGTCTCCTCTTCCCACCACTACTACTCTTCACCACCTCTGAAACCGTCTCCATTTCTGTGTCTTCATTCGGAGTTTCTCCCTCTTTGACAGCTTCATCATCTTTGCCCACAATAGGCGATGGCTCCTCATCCCCTACTTGTCCTGCATTCTCGTCCTCATCTCCATTTGCCTCTGAATCTTCCATTTCTTCTTCCTCCTCAGCTTCCTCGCCTCCGCCTTCTTCTTTTCCCACCAATTCTTCCTCTTTCTTGTCTTCATCGACTCCATCTTCTTCTCCTCCCACCACTTCTTCCTCTTTCATGTCTTCATCGCCTCCTACTTCTTCTCCTGCCACTTCTTCCACCTTCAAAGCTTCCTCACCCACCACTCCTTCCACCTTAGCAGCTTCCTCGCCTCCACCTTCTTCCACCTTAGCAGCTTCCTCGCCTCCACCTCCTTCCTCTTTCGCAGCTTCCTCGCCTCCACCTCCTTCCTCTTTCGCAGCTTCCTCGCCTCCACCTCCTTCCTCTTTCGTAGCTTCCTCGCCTCCACCTCCTTCCACCTTAGCAGCTTCCTCACCTCCACCTTCTTCCTCTTTCGCAGCTTCCTCGCCTCCTCCTTCTTCACCCATTTCCTCAACCAACCCAACTTCCTCTTTTCCTTTTTTTTCTTCCAACTCTTTTTCCTCTTTAAATCCCTCATCATCATCTTCTTCTTCCATTTTTCCTTCCATTTTTTCTTCTTCTTCTTCCTTAACCATGACCTCCAGCCTTTCTTCGCCATCGTTTTCGATTCCCGCCTTCTCCTCAAGCAATTCTTCGTCTTTCATCTGGAACTCTTCCGTTTCTATAGCTCCAACATCCACAGCTATCATTTCCTCACCAGCAATTCCGAGTTTCGCATCTTCCGATTTCAATCCTTGGACATTATCCCCCTCGTTTTCTCTCTCTTCACTCACTTCCTCGCTCTTCATCTCCAATTCTTCCATTTTCACATCACTACCATCATCCACTTTCGCATCCTCTAATTTCGATTCCTCTTCATTATCCTCGTTAGCGTCCTTCATTGTATTCGCCGTTGGCAAAGATTCCTTGTTGCATTGTTCAGCAACCTGGGATTCATCGGCTTGAAATGGCGCTGCCAATGGTTGTTCTGCAACAGGAGGAAGTGAGTCGCCTGGTTGCTTAATCTCATCTTCGTCCTCCATTGAAGGAGATTAAGCTGAGTTTGATTGAAATCTAAATTAAATCAAGAAACCCTAGAATTATTATTATTATAAAATTAAAAATGAAAGAAGTGAAAAACCCTAGGCTTTAATACCAGTTTTCTTTATTTCTTCCCATATTTTTGGCGAAAATAGGTTTTTTTTTTTTTTTTTGCAAAACAAAAATGAGTTATGCCGTCATCGCCCATCGGCATCGCATTATGGCGTGAACACCGTGAAGAACTGTAACATTTACTTACTTTTTTTTTTTTTTTTTGGAGAGAATAACAATTTTTTTGGATGAAAAAGTACACGGATGTTTATGATCTTTCTATTACGGGCAGAGAATAACATTTACGGAATACTTACTATTATTTACAAAATTGATAATTATTAATCCGTTACCGTATCATAGAAGTAAAATTTTCTAAAGTGATTGAGGATAAAAAATGACAGGAGTGGTAATATTGTTACAATAAAAAAAATAATTCTCATTTTGCGTTGAAAATAAAACTATTTATCAACATATCGTCTATGTAGGCTTGGTATGAGGGTTTTTTTTTTCCTTTTTAAAAGACAAGATCGCTATTCTTGTTAACGATTTATCAAGCAAAATAACTAACATGATGATCGCGCACTATAAAGAAAATATTTCGAGAGATCTTGATTAATTGTGGGTGACACGACCATGTGCCTTTGTATAACATCGCGATAGGAACCTCCTTTACCAATTAGCAATCGATTCTCACAAAGATCGAAGCGGAAATTATATGAACTATGCCCATGATATATGTTTAAAACAATGAGAGAAAAAAATGAGAGTGTTGTGCTTTTTTTCTGTGCGTAAAAGAAAGACACATATATGTAGGGAAACCAGCTAAGAATAGTGTTGTAATAAGCTTGTAACAAAAAAAATGACTTATTCTTCATTGATTAATAAATGACAAACAAATATTTAGTAACGAAAAAGAAATTAGTAGTGAAATTTTAAGAAATTTAAACTGATTGCTCCTGTCAATAATGAATCATATATTAATTTGACTAAATAACTAAATAAAATAGAAAAAAATACCCTTAATCTAAAAAGTAATGAGGAACACTAATATCCCGCCACAATCGTGTCCATCATTATCACTCAAATCTGAGCGACCAGTGCGCACATGTTGGTCTAGAGCCTCAACCCAAGTACTCTAATAGCACTTTGTAGGAAGAAAGTGTATATTATAAAAATAAAAATTCTACTCAACTTTTAATTTGGAACAAATGTGTTTTGCTTTATTCTTTTGAAACAAAGTCCATAACCACTGTTCACCCCTCCAACTCCATTTCCAACAATGAAGTGTGGGAAATCTCCACTCTGGAACCACATGTTGATAGGGAACTAGGATCCTCTATTTTTCTCTTCATACATTATCAACCATTGATTTAGGAAATAGACTGCCCATTTCCTCTAACAAATAGAGAGGATCTTGACTCGTGGATAGTATAACGACCCGGATTTTTGGACCGTAAAATTTCGTGTGAAATTAAGCCTTAAATCCCAAACATTCTAATTTGGGCCAAAAGACTTAATTTAGAATTTGTTGAAGCAAGCCCACACCCTTATTGGACCCCTCCTAGCCGGCCCCCTATTCAAATTTTCCCTTGCTTCACTTTCTAATCTAACTCCTAAAATCTAGTAAAGTCTATCCTATTTATATCCTAGAAACCCACCCTTTTCTCCTTAGTTATTATATGATCAAACTCAAAACCACTTCATTCATCCCTTCCTTCTCCCTTCACGGTTTTCTCCAAAACAATCAATCAAAGTTTTGCCTTTTACTTCATTAAATCAAACACAAATCTCATAGAACTTTCAACCCTCAAAACTTCCTTCAACTTTGATCAAACACCAACCTTGGGCGTGACTTGGTGGTGCGTGGTGGTCGAGTTCCGTGGGCCTTGTGCGTGTCCTAGACGTGAGTCTTGCTTGTTGTTCTTCGAAGGTAACTAGTTATTTCACTTAGTATTAGAACTAACCAATATAGAATAACTAGATTAGATAGATTAATGTTTATATCATTGTTGTGCGTATGGGTGACGAGTGGTTTAGGGAGTTTTACTTAGTTTCTTTACTTGTTTAATTTGAATCTTGATGAATCTTTATGTGTTGATGTGTTGTTTAGTTCTTATGCGATGAATTTATATTAATCTTGATTGAATAATTGAAGTCTTTGAATCGTGAATGATGAAGAACTAGGCGCAGGATTATGTTAGTACAAAGCGTGGATTTTTGGATGTTTAAATGCATAATTTGAATGTTAAAGCATGAACCTTTGTTTTTCTTGAATTCGTGAATCATGGTAGGTGTTTAAAACTTGTATTTTTATTCTTTGTTCATGCGCATATTCATGTATTATGATCAAATTTGAACCTTTCTGTTGTAATCTTTCATAATCTTGAAATCTTGATTTAGTTTATGAATATTCATGTTTGTTCTATGCATGTTGATGAACTTTACTCTTGATCTTGAATGTATCATGGCATGGCCGAATGGTATAGAATAATTATAGATGATTGTTTTTGATATCTTGAGTTATCTTTTATGCAAGCCTTGATCTTTATGAATCTTTTAAGGAATTATTGATCTTGTTTTGAATCGTTGCATTAATTTCTTGACTTGGATCTATGATGGCCGAATGGTACTAGATTAGTATTGATTTCGAAACCTTGTTATATTGTTCGTCTTTGAATAAAAATTGAACCTTTATGTTTATTTCACATTGTTCTTGCGACGTTTATCTAGTTTATGGCTTTTCATGAATTGTTTGCGATATCGTTTTATGCGTTTAAGTTGATATGATGGTATTGGCGTGTTACTCATATGAATGGATGAATTTCGATGTTAGGTTGCATGCGTGATTCATGCGTGAATGTTGGTGTCATTGGTTTGAGTCATGTCGTTTGTTTCTTGATTTTGGGTCGTGTTATTTATCGTTTGGGTCGGTCGTGTCAGTGTTGTATTGGTCTTGAGCCGTGTCGGGGATTTGTTTGTTGTATCGGCCTGGAGCCGTGTCGGGGACTTGTTTGTTGTATCGGCCTCGAGCCGTGTCGGGGACTTGTTTGTTGTATCGGCCTCGAGCCGTGTCGGGGACTTGTTTGTTGTATCGGCCTCGAGCCGTGTCGGAGACTTTGTTTGTTGTATCGGCCTTGAGCCGTGTCGGGGACTTTCTTTGTTGTATCGGCCTTGAGCCGTGTCGGGAACTTGTTTGTTGTATCGACTTCGCTCGTGTCGGGGACTTTGTTTGTTGTATCGGCCTTGAGCCGTGTCGGGAACTTGTTTGTTGTATCGACTTCGGTCGTGTCGGAAATATCCTTGGAGTCTATTAATGTTAATAATTGTATTGATGAGTAAGAGTTGTAATCCTTGAGTATGTTATTTGATGATGGTAATGTTATTCCGTTGCTTGTGCTATCTGATGTATGTTATTAATTTACTGTTATGTTGATGAATGAATCGTTTATGTCGTGCCTGTTATTTGATCTATTATTTTATGTTGTTTGGTTCCACTGCTAAGTGGAACAGTCTAGTTACTCGCCACTGACGGTGGACCCCCCTCCAATTCTATTTTGCAGGTGATCAGGATAGAGTTTAGGGTCGGGTTGAGTGTTTGGCGAGCGATCTAGGCTCCTATTATATTCCTGTTTTTAGTAGTTTTGGTTGTAAATGGGTAAGTGGGCTGTGGGCCAATTTCATTTGGACAGTAAATGGGTAAGTGGGTTGTGGGCCAATTTCATTTGGACAATAAATGGGTAAGCAAAAAAACTAAGCAGTAAGCTTGGGCTAATGGCTAATGCTAATTTAATTTATATCTAAAAAAAATAAAAATAAATAAATAAAACCAACCGGGTATTTAACGGGTACCCGGTTCATTAGAGGGCGGCCCATTACCCGACCCGACACATTGGTTTTTTATCGGGCCGGGTATCCGACCCGAGATTTTTTAAAAAAAAACCCGCCGGGTAATGCTCGGGTCATCGGGCCGGGTTTTTTTTTGGACACCCCTAGCTGGGGGTTGCTCTACTCGTGCTCATTAGGTTTCGAGCCGAGCCGAGCCGATCACGAGCTGCTCGTTTAATGTTTTAGTCCTCTTGAATCTTATTTTTCAAAAGAAAATCATTAATTATATTTTCTTTTCTTTATGAAAATTATATATTCTTAAAGTTTATTCATTTATTATATTAAATATCAAGGTTAATTTTATTTTTCAAATATTTAACGTAGAAAATTATTGATTTTTTTTTGTAAATTATCAAGTCACGAGCTGTTTCGAGCGAGTTCGAGCCAACTCGAGTCGAGCTTTGACCGGAGTCGAACTCGAGCTGCTCACGAGCTACCCAGCTCAATAAGCACCCCTAGGACTTATACTAACAACACCATGGGAATGAATTTTGATTTTCTTTCTAAATTTAATTATAAATTCATTCCCATTATTTGCTTTTTATAAACGGATACCAAATGGACCGTTAATGAATTTAAATTACAATTCAACAAAAAATTAATACTTCATATATATTTTTACTTCTAACTTATTATCAAATTGTCATAAACATAGAACAAGTTAGAAATGATATTGCATTTGAAATTTCAACTAAATACCGGAGTATATAACTAAATTAGAGTGACTTTCTGTCCTTACGAGTTACGACCTTACCAAGTTACCATAATAAACATGTTAACAGTGAAAAATGCACATTTAACTATAATAAAAAAAGGATTTTTTCCAAATAACTCCCAGGAACTTGGGCCTATTTTGACAAAACCCTCAGAATCTCCACTAATTTTATTAAACCCCCAACAACTCTAAAACCTTTTTATTCAACCCCAAAATGTCTAGCCGTCTATAATTCTACCCCAAATGCTAACATCGTTAAAAATTAGTATTAACACCATTAAGTTAGTGGGGTGGGGCCCACTCTATTATAATAATATTGTTATAATATTACTAATAATATTGTTATAATATTACTAATAATATTGTTGTTATTATAATAATAATAATTAATAATGATAATAATAATATTAAATTAAAATAAAAAATTCCCTTAAAAAAACAAAATAAAAAATCATCAAACCAGTTTTATTATCATAAGCATCAAAATCATATCATCATCTTCATCAACCTTCATCATCTAATCAATCTTCATCATCAAATCAACTTTCATCATCTTTATCAATCTTCACCATCATCCCCTCATACCCATTGTTCTCCCTCTTCACCCATCTTCTCTCTCCTCACCACCATTTTCTCTCTCCTCAGTTGCCATCATCGACATTGAATCGCTACCGTCAAATGCTTCGACATGTTCGACCACAACGGCAAGATGCAAGTCCTTCTAGAGTACACCCACCCAGACAACCCCTCATCAAAACCACCTAATAACCACCACCACCATACTCCCAAAACCCCAAACCACCCCCATTCAAAAATCCAACCCCTATTTAAGCCGCCCCTTCACCACCACAACCCTTCGAAACCCCAATTTGACAATGGTAGGTCATTTTTGAGGTTGAGGTGGTTCGATTTCAAGGAAAAAATGATAACAAAAATTGATAATAAAGGTTGGGGCATTGGTTCGAGGGTGTAGATGGGTCAATCCGAGGGCGGCGTCGGTGGTTCGATTGATTCGGAGGTGGTTCAATTCAGGTGGGTACGGTGTTTGGTTTCGGGTTGGGTGGGTTGAATTTCTAGATTGGTGGGTCTTTCATGAAATGATAATGGAAATGGTGATGAAGATGAAGAAAATGGCGATGAAGATGACAACAAGCAGATGGAGTTGATTACTTGTTTTTAACATTGTTTAATTTTTGTTTTGTTTTTATTTATGTTGATAATTTTTTTTATTTATTTTTGTTTTATTATCACAAAACCAAAAAAAATAAAATGTGGGCCCCACCCCAATAACTTAACGGTGTTAACACTAATTTTTAACGGTGTTAACATTTGGGGTAGAATTATAGACGGTTGAACATTTTGGGGTTGAATAAAAAGGTTTTGGAGTTGTTGGGGATTTAATAAAATTAGTGGAGATTCTGGGGGTTTTGTCAAAATAGGCCCAAGTTCCTGGGAGTTATTTCGAAAAAATCCTAAAAAAAAATTTGACGAAATATTTTGCTTGACACATTCAGAAGAAAAATGTAAAACTTAAATTTCATATTAACAGTTACATTAACTATAGTTCTAAGACATAAAAGGCTGGTTATTAACTTATTATTTGGTAATTTATATTATTTGAGCATGCACTAGTATTTTTTCTAACATTATATTTCTTTCTCTGCATACTTCATATTTGAATAACGATAAATGAAAAATTAAAAAACAAACGGTTATTGGTATAAGAAAAAAAAAGATTTATTTCTTTGACCTGCTACTAGTAAAAACAAATAAAAAAGATTTGATCCAATTTTTTTGTCAATAAACACTTAATGGCTTGTTTGGTAGCCGATTATAAATCATGATGATGAGAATGAAATTATAACTAAATTTGGATGGGAAATTAAAATTCATTCCTATGGTGGTGATACCTTAGCTCCAATTTATCTAATTTTCTTCACAAATATTCATTCCCATCAAATACCACCCTCCCCAATGGCAATAGATGTGAATGAAAAATGAAAAGAAAATTGAAGCTTGGGAATGAAAATTTGTTTACCATGGAGATTATAAGGTTTATCCTTAACAAAATTACACTATAAATTCATTACCATTACCACAATTTATTACTAACAACTAAACGGGCCGTAATTAAATAAGTTGAAATAAAACTCTCTCATGGACAAAAACACATAGAGAATGGTTTGATAATAGCTTTGACCAAAACATGTGCGGCCACACGAGCCTCGTACCATAACGGTTCATGCCTAGAACGTAACGGATCAAGATAAAATTATCTCGAGTCTGGCTTATGTCAAGTTTATATAAAAATGATTTATGCTCGACCCCATCTCATGTTTCATACTGGGCCGACTTGTATTGGGCCTCGTGCCTTTGTTATATTTTTTTTTATGTATTGTGGATTTTTGCTCATAAAAAGTATGCCGAAATTGACAGGCGGGCCGTTGTGCTCAACTGCTCATGTCTGACTTATGTCAAGTTTTAAAAATATTGTCTATACATAATCCATAAACATACCTCTCATGTCATGATGAAAAGCTAGTGGCGAGCTCGTGCCCGCCTGAACCAACAATGTTGTGCCGGCCCAACCCAACACATGCCCACCTTTACCAACATTCATAAAAAAATGAAATAATCCAAAAGCCAAAGGCCCAAAACAAATTAACTCTCAAGTCCAATAGCCACTAGTCAGTGACTCAATAGCTCATCATTTCAATTAATTCACTCCTTACTTGAGACATCCACAAAGCAAAGGCTTATTACGAAGTCACCTTTTAAAGTAAAAAGACAGCAGAGCGAGTGTACTGGCAGAGCCATCTAGTTCCTTAGGGCATGTGTATCCCTCATACTCCACTACATAATTCAGACTCTGCCATATCAACTTTTTACTAATTTAGACTCACTTTAGACTATTTATATTTTTACACTTTATCCCTAGACTCTAATTCAGACCCACTTATATCAGAATTTTTTTAATTAAAAATTAGACTAACAAAAAATAAAATAAAAAGTAACCAATACAATTTGGACATGTGGCATGGTAGAGTCTTGAAAGGAGTCTTGGATTACAAAACTCAGTTGAGACTCATGGTAGTCTCACAAGAGTTTATCCCTTAAGACTCACTTTACTTTTAGATTGAGATTCCCCAAGACTCCCAATAAACATGCCCTTAAGATGTTGCTGCTTTGTTAATTAGGTATTTTCATAATAACAACTACAATTAATCAGTTATTAAATACAATTATAATCAACTTATAAAGCAAGGTTGTCACGTATTATATTCTACAGTATCCATTACTTCATCAGTTATTAATTACAAAATTATATTTTCATAATTTCACTAAAAAATTAGTGAAGAAACTAAAAAGATCCGAATACTAAAATATTACAAAAAAGTTGGACAAAGTGATGTTTAAATTGAAAGGGAAGGTGTAAAAAATGAAAAAAACACTTGGGTTTGTTTACTTCAACTTAAATTATGCTCAATTCAGTTAAGTTCAGGACAATTCAGTTCAGTTTAGTTTAGCTCTCGATCAATTTTCTTCTTTTATAAAAAATTACTTTCAGCTGTATTCAGTTCAGTTCAGTGCAGTTCAGTTCAGTTTAGTTAAGTTAAGTTCAATTCAACTGTATTCAGCTAAAGTAAACAAGCCTTTATGTGTATTGCATTCTAGATTACTAGTGATACTACTACTATTTTTTTAAATAAATAAAAATAAAATAAAATTATGTAACATTGTAACTTTGCAATCATCCATTTATATACTATGTGGAACTTTTTGAGCAATATTTTAAGCCATATATAAATATGTGGAAAATTTATTGATTTATCTTAATTTTTTTTTACTATTTAATTTTTTTTACTATTTTTTTTTATTTTTTTTTTGTTACTTAATAAACACCTAATATTTTCAATAATTTTGGCATATCCACCCAATACTTACATTTTTCTTGAATATAGACAATTTTAGCAGCTCTCTCTTTGTGTCCATTTTGAGTGTGCAACACAAAAATTCTAACATGAAAAATAAGTATTAGTGGGTTAAATAGAGAAAAAAAAAATCTTGAATAATGGTTTATGTTAATTTTATAACGAGTAAATTAATAAAGATTAACAAGAACAAACACATATTTAATTTGTTTCACGAACAATGTGTTGGTTACGTCTACCACCAGAGGAGAGAGTAATATAATTGATAAAAAATTTCAAAATACAGAATTAGGCTACAGATCAGGGAATATAAATAGAATTTTAGAAAAACCTAATCCTAGTAGGCTTAGCTAGAAAAACCCAAAACAGAAAACCCAAAGTTTAATTAAGACCACCGTTTTGATTAAATTTTAAAATGAGGGCATAAAACAGATTTAAGGAATATTATTGCTGCTAATTTTTTTGAAAACATTGACGGCCCGTTTGGTTGTTGGTAATGATTTGTGGTAATGGTATAGTATGGATTTAGAATGTAATTTGTTAAGGAAAAACTTCAAAATTCTCATATTTTTCATTCTCAAACTTGAAATTTCTTCTTATTTTCTATTACCATGTGGAAGGGTGGTATTAGATAGGAATGAATATTTGTGAAGAAAATTAGATAAATTGGAGTTAAAGTAGTACTACTATTGGAATGGATTTTGATTTTCCTTCCAAATCTTGTTATAAATTCATTTCAATTACCCCCATTTTTTACCGGCTACCAAACGAACCGTGAGGGATTGTTGGTAGGAACGTAGGATGATATAAGTGCGATGCATGTTTTGTTTAATTTGATTATTCTTGAATGAATTACTGACAAACTGCTGATAGTAACTAAGTTCCAGCTCCTATGCTTTCGTTTGCTTCCACTTGTACTTACGTACTCTTGAGTTTTGGCAGTGAATGCATTTGGCAATTTTTATTTTTTTTTTGAGATTATTTCATCTTTCTCAAACTACAAATATATATTATCAAGATCAAATAATTAGAATTGGACATCACATAAAAATACTCAGTCACCAGAATTATTATTTCATCAGTGCAATTTTCTCAAACGTTTTAATTAAGGTTACATTTGGTAGTCTTAAAATGTTTTTGCGAACATCCATATAATCGGAGTTAAATCCTATATATGTGACGTTGCTAATGCTTTCACAAACTTTGAAGAGTGGGATACAGATCGCTTGTAGCATATATAGGTGACACGGATACGAAAACATATAAAAAATGAGAACATATACAAGTTTAATGACACATTATAAAATTTTAAGGTATGTGCAAACACAATAAGTTATATGAAAAATATTTGAATTTATTTTATTTTATTCTAGGATAATAAATTAAAAATAAATAATATATAATAGCTTATACTCTGTATTCATAAATTAAAGATATATAATAGTGACAACTAATTAATTAAATGAATAAAATGGCCAAAAAAAAAGTGGGCCGAGCAATCGACCAACAATGTGCAAGGCAACGGCAACATCTTCGACAAAGTGGCCCGAATTGAACCACGAAAGGTGAAAGGCGCGCCTGAAAGACGAGAGAAAAATAATTAAAAAGGGGAGATGATCTGAAAACCTACCTAATTGCTCTCCTCTAAAAAATGTTTAATTTGTTGTTTAATTTGGTCTTAAGGTGTTAATTATAAAGGTTTGATTTAATTTTTTTCCTTTTTAAATACATTATGAAAAATAATTAACTTTGCAGACTCCAATACGCTCTAATTAAACCAGTCAAAACTATACCCATAGCTCCAATCATATCTGAAAATTAAATGATGCCCTCTAGATGTCCTCAAACCATACCGTACGTACCGTCCCCACCTAGTACTGGTATCAGGGACGACAGGAGACGGTAGGGGAGGTACTCATGATTCATATATGGATCATTCCTTCAATTTGAACATTTACTTACGAGTAGTTGCTAATTTGAGCAATGCCTAATTCCTAATTGAATGCCATGTTAGAATAATGAACGTACGTAACATAAATAAACATTTTTTATAGGATAATGTGTGGTATACTAGGCCTAAGAATCGGACCCTACTGCAGGTCACCCGACCCAATTTTAGCCAACACACACATCTGTAAGGAGGGATAATAAGGAATCCTCGCAAATGCGTGCGGTGAAAATCGAACCCAGAATCTCCTACCTGAAATTCTGAAGCCCTAACCAGTGGGCTATTACTTCATCCTCGTCACATAAACAAACATATATGCACACAATAGTCCTAATGACAACTTATCAGAATAATTTAAATTCTTTCTTATACTTCGTATGTGCTTTGTCATTTTCTATATGGGAAATGTCTCAATTGACAATAGTCATTGTTGAGGAATCTCTATATGAAGCAAATACAGTACAAAAAGCTCTCATACATGCAAACTGGACTTCACGTGCAGCCGCTATTTATTCACAAGTGCTTCTATAATTCATGTCTATGTTAGTAGAGTTTTTACGTTTTATTTTATTATTCCACTATCTACTTTCAAATTAAATGTTTCATTTTGACTAAAACTCTTAAAATACTAATCAAAATGAAACATTTATTTTAGAATGAAGGTTATGTTTTTTTAAGAGCAATAATAATAGAACAAATTTACAACAGATTTGTTCATGTATCACATATTCACATCATTAATATGACATTAATTAACTCTCATATTTATATGCAAATCTCTCCAACAAGCATTTTATCATTAATAACAGACTAATCTATTTAAATATTTATTCATGGACCTACTTTATATAGAAAAAATTATGGTAAAAATACAAAACTTTTGCCAAGTACAAACTGGTTATTATATAGATAACAGTGTCATGAAGGAACTGCATTATATTTGTTTTCCGTACCCTTTTTGTGTCCATACATATATGTACAGATATTCATTTTTGTGGAACTAGTAGCATACTGCATTATATTCATAGTTGGCCTTTGGTGGTATTTTGGAGTAGCTAGTATATGTGTTTCTGCTTCATTAAAATGGAAGTAGTTTTTTTTTTTTTTTTTTTTTTTTCAAAAATCATTTCTAACATAGAAGAATGATTACCTAATTTATTAGATAGATGACCCACTAAAGATAAATAATTATAAAAACTAACACATAAGAAATTTGTCAAAGTGCCGTTGAATTAGAATCTTCTATTGATGGATGATTTTAACATACATTCTAAAATTAACACTCTCAATGTCGTAAAAATAAAATTAAATAAAGGTAACTACATATAGCTTTTTTTTTATTATTTTTTTATTTTTAATAATAAAGATGGTTAAACGAAGATTCTAGCATCCTATGACGGTAGTTAGTTAGCAAGATCGTTTAATTTGATGACAATAAAAACTAAAGAGATCGGAGATTAATTCATAAATCATACCATAACCCTATTTTGAGATGAGGTGTAGTGTATTGTTGAGCCCATGAACAACCTACATATGACTATATTGAGTGTCTCATATTAATGAATTAAGGGAGCTGAGTGTGTGGGCGGGAATGAATCACACGTTTATTAAAAAAAAATGTATCCACTTTATAAAGCTAAGGTATTATATATTCCGTCTTTTGTCATACGATTTTAAGGTGAAATCTCCTTGGCTTCTTGGTATTGTGAATTTAGACTTGCACTACCCGATAGTGGACGTAGCTTAAATTAGCCTAGTCATTTTTATTGTCATATGATTTTAAAGTGGAACATGTTTAGTCTTATAAAACAGACTTGCACTCCCATAGTGACACTTGTAGGCTTTAGCGGACTAGCGGGCATGACCTGGGCCCGTTTGACATATATATGAAACATAATAGAACAAGTATAAAGAGGAAAGCCACAAGAATAGATACTCAAGCTTAGGCCCTGTTCTTTTAGACTTTAAAAGCTACAGTAATCAGATCAGTTCAGTTCAACTTTGTTTTAATTTTATACTCTCACAAAATAATACCCCCACCTAATCAGATCAATTCAAATCAGATCAGTTCAGTCCTAAATAACAGCCCTTACTCACTACCTTGTTTCAACTTTATATTAATTGGACCTACATTATAAACTACATATATACCCTTTGAAATTATATCAAAGTAGTTTTTATGAATCTCATGCTCACATTTTGCTATGCATGTGAGCTTCCAATTTAAATTATTACCCATCTTGTCGGCTACCTATTACAACCCCCTTTACTACCCTCCCACCTCTCTTTCTCTCTCTCGTGATGCCTCTTATTATGAGAAGAACAACATTTTACTCCATCATCCAACCTAAAAGTTACACGCAACCCTCCTCTTTTTTTTTTTGGGGGGGCAATATAAAGCCTCTTCATTCACCTCATATTAACCAACTCCTTCACTCCCCCTTGCTAACTAACTCAAAAAAAAAAAAAAATAATAATAAGAGAGAAATTAATTATGAGCCTCTCAATTTCTCATTTATTGTTACTTAGACTTGTATTGTTACTTATTAGTAGTAAGATGCCTAGTTTGGTGTTTTGTTATCATGATTACAAAGAGGCACTAAGTAAGTCCATTCTATTCTTTGAGGGCCAGAGGTCGGGCTACTTGCCCCAGGACCAACGGGCCGGGTGGCGGGCTCACTCGGGCCTTGAGGACGGGTCCGACCACGGCGTGGACCTAACCGGCGGGTACTACGACGCCGGGGATAATGTGAAGTTCAACTTCCCAATGGCTTTCACCACCACAATGTTGGCATGGAGTGTGGTGGAGTTTGGGGAGTTGATGCCTCCTAATGAGCTCAAAAATTCTTTGGTTTCTATCAAATGGGCTACTGATTACCTTCTTAAGACTGTTGCTCAGCCCAATAAGATTTTTGTTCAGGTAAATAAATTAAAAACTTGTTTTGTCTCACTTGTTTTTTGGCATTAGTGACTTAATTACTACACGTAAGTCCGTAACAGGTTATATGTCGCAATGTAGTATTATTTGTGAGATATAAAATATACACTATGTTGCATCTATCTAACATGTTACGCAGATAATAATATACATGTTGAATTCTTGTATGTGCATGCATATGACCAATTTATGTGAGAATTGTACCAACATCAATAATTAGTTAGTAGTTAAATTAGTGAAAAAATTTACCTTTATCTTGAGTTTAAATCTTACTAATTTGAATTCTAAATTAATTGAGATATACTGTGATAGTAGGGTGTTGTTCCAAACTATGTTTATTAAAAAAAAAAAAAATTGTGCTGAGAATGTGACTAAGATTGCGTACATTTGTAAGTATTGTAACTCTATATTGGCGTGTGTCGTCATGTGTCACCTTTGTCACTTTGTATTAGTACTATCTAGTATCTACTACTCCCTCCGTCCCAATTTACTTGCTACATTCGCTTTTTCACATTTTCTGAGACAATTTTAAATAAAAATATCTTTAACTACACATAATAAAAATTTATAAAAATTATATATTTGAAAAGTACATGTTGAGACGAATTAAACTAGATTCATCATGACTATGTTTTTTCTTACGTATATTAAATTAAATAAAGTCAAAGTTCACATGTGAATAATACTTAAAGTCAAAATGGAGCAAATAAATTGGGACAGAGAGAATCATACTATGCATGGAGGTTTTATAATCTTAATATATGGGCTGAGGGTATGTAGGAAATTTACTATCGTAGGTTATTAATTGCGCTTAGGACTCATAAATAAACCGGATTAGGGTTAACAATTCTTTTAAAATTGTATGTTTTATTGATGAATTATATATGCATTAAAACATTAGTTTTAATGCTCTTCTCATGGCATCGACTAGCTCCCACAAACAACTTAAGCTGCTCCATGTTGCAATTTAAAGAAAAAGAAAGGATACTACATACTACTCGTACGGGAAATTTCCAGTTTTTAAAAAAATTATATCTCAATATATATCAAATGACATTTTTGCAATTTTATTAAAAAGATATTATCAAAATACCTCTATTGAATTGATACTTGGATCTTTGCATCTAAAGTTGAGATAAATTATACTAAAATGCCACTTTGAGATACAAACTTGTATCTCAATTTGAGGAACTTAATAATAAATGAAATTCATATACTAGTGATAAGTTATCAATGAAATTCATCATAGAGAATTACGAGTAATTGACTTTGAGAAGTTTGCATACATAATCATACCAAACATAACAACATTGATACAAATATTGATTGTTGTGTCAGTATCCAAAACATGTGGGACAACTTATTTTATGAAGTAATTAATTTAGTAAATTCAATTACAACCGTTATACCACATGAGAATATAACTCTTTCACAAATTTTTTTTTAAGGAAAGAAAAACTCGTTCACTTCTTTCCTAGGGCCAACCATATGTATTCTTTCGGATGATAATGGAATGTTTAATATCTCAGGTGTCGAACCAACAAGTCAAAGTTGATGTTTAAGATTAGTTAAATGATATGCTGCTTAATTACTTTCTTTAAAAGTATGATTAATAGATTGATGAGAGAAGTTATGAATGACTATGATTGTGCGTGCCTTCAATCAAATTATAAATTTCTCATAGAATTTGCCAGATCTAACGTATAGCGTTAATTGCGGCAAGGATTTCTCGGCTCACATGCCTAAGGAGATGACCTTTTAAACCCCTTTCTTAAGAGCAAGAGCTTCAGCGAAAAGAATTGAATTGAATTAGCTAGCATGGTGTATGCGTTTAATTTAGCACCTGCAATATTGTAATGTTATCACCACGTACGATCTCCAATTAAGAAGCCCATAGAGTAACAATAGAAGTTTGACTACCCAGTTATGCAACAATTGTATGTGATTTTTTTGGTTTTTATAGGATTAATTTTATTATAATCAAATATGTGGGTTTGTCTTTAACAAAATTAATTAAATATATATTCATAGGTGGGTGATCCAATTAATGATCATGGTTGTTGGGAGAGGCCAGAGGACATGGACACTAAGAGGACTGTTTATGTGGTTGATGCACCCAATCCGGCTTCAGATGTGGCTGGTGAGGCAACGGCAGCCCTGGCCGCCGCTTCAATGGCCTTTCGATCAGCTGATCCCGGCTACTCGGAAACCTTATTAAGAAATGCCATCAACACTTTCAACTTTGCAGATAACTATAGAGGAGCTTATAGTGATAATGCAGACATTAGAGATGGTGCATGTCCATTTTATTGTGACTTTGATGGTTACCAGGTACTCCTTCGGTCCTTCAAAGGGTGCGCTTTTTCGTCTGAAATTTCCTAATCTAATCTGATCTAAAAACTTATCAAAATTGGTGAGATGAGATTTGATCTTATTTGATCTGATCTGATATATATAAGTTGAAGAGAACACACCCAAAGTTAAGTTATATATTATGAGATCTAATCTGATTTGATCCGATCTAAAAATTTACCTTTTTTCACATCTTTCAAAACACATTTAAATGAAAACATGTTTGAACATGAGTAAAAAAAAATTATAAATTAAAAAAGTATACACCAAGTTGAATTAAACGAGACATTAGAGATGGTGCATGTCCATTTTATTGTGACTTTGATGGTTACCAGGTACTCCCTCCGTCCCTCAAAGTTTGCTACTTTTACCCTTTTCCAATCTTTCAAACACATTTAAATGAAAACATGAATAATAAAAAATTATATATTAAAAAAGTATATATCAAGCCGAATTAAATGAGATTTCATTTGACTATATTTTTTCTTACATGTATAAAATTATAAATAGTCAAATTAAAGTATCAAATGAACAGTAGCACAAGTCAACATGAGACAAATTTAGAAGGATGGCTGCAAATATATCAACCCCACTACTTATTCACGTACGCGTGCTAGATTTCAAATGTAACTGATGACAAATGGAAACATAATAACTATAGCCCACACTTGATATATGTAAGGCTAAGCTACAATTATAATTATAATAATAAATTGTATGTCCCGGCATCCCGCCAATTAATTTATTACTCCGTAGACCGTAGTATTGTTCTATAATTAAGGGTGTGTTTTTTTTAACTTACTAGACCTAAACTTATCTGAATTTATTAAACTTGAGACTTATTTTTTTAAGGTGAAGAGAACGCACCCTAAATACGACTAATTTGGTTGGGTTGTGACTTTATATATATTTGTGGATGTTTTTTTTTTTTTTCCGGCAAAATTTGTGGATGTTAAATTTAATATTGGGCAGGATGAACTGCTATGGGGAGCAGCATGGCTGAGAAGAGCAACGAAAGATAACACATATGGTAATTACGTAGAAAGTAATGCCCACACACTTGGGGCTGACGACAATATCAATGAGTTTGGCTGGGACAATAAACATGCTGGCCTTAATGTTCTTGTCTCTAAGGTTAATTAGTTTCTTTCTACCCCCTTCATTTCCCTTATTATTACTTTAAATTTCATAATTTATGGTGCTTTCTCTTCACGAATTTATAATCCCGAATTCAATCTAATTTAATCTAATCTATTTTAATCCAATCCAATTCAATTCTTTTCCTTACAAATTGATTCATCTCGATGTGTACTTTTCAAATATATATATTTTATTTTTTTATACATATTTCAAGATATTAATAATTTAATATTTAATATTATTCAATTCAATAAAATCTCGGGAAGAGAACACACCCTCACAAACTCTCCTTATTAAAGACTCAAAAAGGATATCATGTTCTCCATCTATTTTAAAATGTTTAACGCGTTTTCTATTTCAGCACATTTTAAAAAGTTGGTTAAAGTTTAAATCTTTCTGTAAATATATATATGTATACTATGTAAAACTTTTGAAAACCGTGGAAACAACATACATACAATCTCGAAATCAAATAGTAAATAAAATAGTACGGGGTATTTTATAGATAGGAAGACTTGAAAGAAATGTAAGGAAATAAATGAGACCTTTGTAAAGTAATAAATGAGACTTGAAAGAAATGTAAGGAAATGAATGAGTAATGAGACCTTTCTCTTGAAATCATGATATAATGATGTAGAAATTTGCTTGAATGATGTAAGAGATTTGGCCAATCCTCCAAGTGTAGGGTCTTGCAATCTTACATGCATGATGCAAAAACAATCCTTTTTTTTCCACACTAATTTAAGAGTAGTAAGAGTGCATCAAAGAGTCTTGATCATGTTTTGCTTTGTGTTGGGCTTACATTCATAAATTGGAATTAGAAAAGCTCATTCATAGGAAACATACATGGTTTATAGTCACCTTCGGGTTCTGGTTTACGCACTCCAAATTTTTGCAGGCACTCCACTTTTGTTTATATGTAAGGGGATTTTATGGTGGGTAAATTGAAGTGGTGTAAAATTTTGGAGTGCGTAAATCGACACCCTCACTTTCTTGCATTTTGTTCTTAGGACTTAGGAGGTCTTCTCTACACCTTAATAGACCTAAATTAACTTATCACAACTTATTAGACTTAAATATAACTTATTGAACTTATTAGTCCTGATTAGACCTAATGAAACTTAATTTTAAGATATATTTCAAATTTTAATAAACTTGATAGCGCTTGATTAAAACTTATTGAACTTATTTTAGATTTGATTTGATCAACTAATTTGAACTGACTGCCTCGAAAACTTATTTATTTAAGTCGAATAGAACGCATCGTAAGTTTTTGTTGTTGTTGTTGTTACATTGTTGTTAGATAATGAAATTCTTGAATGTTTGGAAGTGATGACATGAAAGTGATTGATTTCAACTTATTGCCTACTATATAGTTTTCTCTAAACAAATATGGATATATTGATAAACATAACTTTATTGTTTATAAAATTCTATATAATGGTGTATATAGGAGGTGCTAGAAGGAAGTGCATACTCTCTTCAACTATACAAATCATCAGCAGATAGCTTTATGTGCACTTTAATGCCAGAAACATCATCCACCCACATTGAGTACACCCCTGGAGGCCTTATCTACCGCCCGGGGGGCAGCAATCTCCAACGCACCACCACCATTTCGTTCCTCTTGGTCGTCTACGCCAATTACCTAGAAAAAACGTCGAAAACCGTCAATTGTGGTGCCGTTAGCGTGGGGCCCGCCGCGCTCCGGAGGTTAGCTCAAAGGCAGGTTGACTACATCTTGGGTGAGAACCCTATTGGCATGTCTTATATGGTAGGGTATAGTCTTAAGTTCCCTCAAAGAATTCATCATAGAGGCTCATCTTTGCCCTCTATTAAAGACCATCCTCAGCCCATTGCTTGCAAGGAGGGGACCATTTATTATAATTCAACTCAGCCCAACCCAAATGTCCATGTTGGTGCTATTGTGGGTGGGCCTGGGGAGGATGACTTGTACGAAGATGATCGGGCCGATTTTAGAAAGTCCGAGCCCACAACTTATATTAATGCTCCATTTGTTGGGGCCCTTGCTTACTTTGGGGCTAATCCCGGCCCATTTTAGTTGATTAAGGGTGCTAATCACTTTTAATTGTATATAAAATCAAAAGCACCCATAGTGTTTAAGCTTAACCCATTTTTAAAAATGTACATTTCCTCCTTTTTTTTTTTTTTTTTTTTTCTCAAGAGATAAATCTTGTCTTTTTTTTTTTTTAAAGAGATTAATCTCTTCTTTGAAGGCTGTGGAAATCTGACTCACAAATCACAATCACTCGTTGTGATTTATCCTATAATATAGTTTGGTCCATTATATGTTGTAAAATTAAAGAACAATTCATGCTGAGTAATAAGTTGGTGTGCATGTTATTGTTTTGCATTGTATTTGATGTAATAGAGCTATAGAAGTACTTTGATTGTTTCATAGTGATGCTGACACTTAATGTTTCTACTTATAAGTTATAGTAATAATAGTACCAACCATTCTGAAGGAGTCCGGGTCCTCTAGATTTCAATTGAACTTTAGAGGGTAGATTTCAACAAATTCAAACCCTTGAATAAAGATCAAATCAATGATCTATAATAAATTTACCTAAAAAGTTAAAATAGAATAAAAAAAATTAAGCACTCACAACTTTACAAAATCCCAACTCTAAAGGATCTCAACTCATTCTGAAAAATGTTAGTATTGAATAAATCCTAATATTTTGTATACTTTTGAATGGATAAGTGATCGAGATTAGAATGAATTAGAACGGATGAAGAGATTAAACTGAATACATGTTTTTTTTAGAGAGATGGTGCGTGTGTCATAATTAAATAAACAATAGAAGGGTACTCCTTAGGTTACTACTATCTATAACTATATACTAAAACAAAATATGCCGATGTCATCATAAGCTATGTGTCAAATTCTCATTAAAAAATTTCCCTCCAAAACTAATGCTGACATCATCACTTTCATTCTAATTCTCTCAACTTTCAAGAATTTCAAGTATAATTAATAAATGGTTCTTTACCAATTTAATGAGAATATGACTACACTTTCTTTATTAAATTAATAAATAACATTTTCTTACAAAAACAAACTAAATAAATCGTGCATCGCATGAGGCTAACCTAGTTTAAAATACAACAAAATTTCTAAATACCTCTAATTAATGTTGACCAATTTTCTGCCCATGTGATAGAGTATATAACATATTCTTGGACCCTAACCAAAAACTTTTGGTTAGGGCCCAGGAATATGTTATATACTCTATCACCATGTCATCCAGTTATCTGATGTGCCACCTTGAAGGCGTTACCTTCAAACTTGTTGTACAAGATACCTTGAAACTGCTCCCTTAATACAAGGATTCTTCCCTAGGCTAACACCAATGCTTTGAGCCTTTGATTAGTTTATCTACTAAAGTCTAAAAGAGTACGTATTAATATGCATCGCTAACCCAATGAGTAAAAGTTCGGCTTTTATAACACCCATACTTTTTAAATTTATTGGTTTTAAAAAACACTTGATTTTAATGAAATATATATATAGACTTATGTTACAGTAATCCAGGGCATCACCAGAGCATATATAAACTAGTTGCCAATAGCATTAAAAACAGAAAAATGAATCCCTAATTTCATTAGCCACTCTCACTCTCATTTCTCATTCGCGGCATATGATATGATAAAAACTTTGTGAGGATATGACATATATACAACACTTTGCTTAGATATGATAATCAAATTAAATGTTATATGGGTCGCCTCTTTTTTCACTCTCATTTTCAATTGATTATGCATATTTGGGTTATCAATTATGAGCAAAGTGTTATCATATATATCATCATAAAGTTTCTATTATTGTATTCTAATTAATATCGCAACTTGCGATTAAGAAATGGGAATAAAAGTTGAGAGTGAAATTAGCATTCGCTCTCAAAAATAATATAATATAGATGGAGAAATCTTTTTGGCAACAAGCAACACTTGTTATCTGCATGAAGAGTATCGAAGATAACTTACCTAAGCTAGCTACGTGGTCAAATACAATAATGCCTAATCTCGATGTCGTCATATTCAAGCAGGCAGGCCAGGTCTCACTTTAGTTTTTCAACTACAAAATCTTATACTTATATGCTTGAATTTTTAGGAGATTCATTATCACTACAGAATTTAGATGAGTGTCACATGTATCTTGGATTTTGACAGTCATTTAAGCTGAGCTACTTTGGTAAGTATTGAAGTTGATTGGGGTGTTGATGCCCCTACTATCATAACACCTATCATTTTTTTAATGAAAAATTATATCAGATTTAGGATTGTCTTTTTATAAGACTAAATTAGATCAGAATCTATCTAGAGTCACAAAATAAGTAAATTTTGCATCTATGTAAGGATCAATGTCCCGATGAGAACACCTAGCATACTTTAGTCAGCAACTATATATGCTCATCATAGCTAGCGAGAACTTTCTAGCTATGTCCTCCTCATATGATTAGTGTTCGAGCAAACTAGCTACGTTGGAAATGTTGAAGTACCTAGCTAAACAATAAGGTTTTGATCCATGCCCAACACCTGGCAATGAAAAGTATTGGGATGTGCATCCCACATAGCGGTGGCCGGTGGGCATGGGCCGGCCGGTATGATGGTCATATGGATACGACACGGTTTGGCTGGGCGGGTCCATCACGAATTGGCTACTTGGCTAGTGGCACGACACGTCGACACGTTCATGGGCCATGAGTTGTGCATGCATGGACAACGTTTTTAAAACTTTGAGATGAGTCTGGCGGGCTTGCCTTTGCCTATGCTGTAAAAATTCCCAAGACATAAAAAAATATAACTAAGGCACGAAGCTCAACACGAGTCGGTCCGACAAGAATTGTGGGATGAGTTGGGCATGTACTCTTTCTTTTGAAACTTGGTACTAGCCCGACACGACACGACTTTGTCTTGACCCATTATATTTTAGGCACGACCCGCTAGGCACAAGGCACACGAGCTTGATACGTGGGATGTCCCGGTAATCTGGTATAGCCCGTGCCCACCTTTAATCCCACATTAAAGAAATACTCCATCTATCACACTCATTAATAACAACATTTGATATTATTTGTGAGAGATAAAATACTCGATTGTTGCTATTAATGTGTAACAAAAGGATTATATGATCTGAGTTGTGTTGGCTCGATCTATAAGAATAAAGGGTTCTTTTTCTTATTACCATATGGTTTTAAGTAGAAAATATTTTCTTTCTATTTTTTTTTATTTGCAACAATTTTTGTTTTTGGAAGTTTTATATTATTTGTAACAAATATTTTCTTTTTATTTCTCACCTCATCACGCACGTACCCAACTTTATTTGTCTATTCCCTTTACCCTCACAATTAAATTTTACACAGGAGTATGTGGAAAGTCCAAATAAATTAAATCAAATAAAGTAATAATTTTTAGATTATTTAAAAAAAAAAAAGTTTTAGATGATTTTTTCCCTTATAGTAGATGCCCTAAAAATCAAATTATATCTTTCAAGAAGGTTGACCAAGATAATCAAATTTGTTTTTCGGACTTGTAGTAGTAATGAAAAGCACGGGCAAGATCTAGTCTACGCCATGAAAAAAGCAAAAAAAAAATTAAAAAAAAAATCCAACTTTGAGGAGCCAGCTATGCCAAGTAGGAGTACGTACAGTGAGTTTGCATGCTTATTCATTGAAACAAATGAGCTGGGTGTTGTGTATTTTGTTGCAAGTTTGCCACTCACAAGTCTATTTAAGTCCCCTTTTCCATCTTTTAATTTCCCCTCTTAAAAATTAAGTCTTACCATTATATTATTACACCACAAAACATTATTTGCAAACATTCATCAAACTTTTCCATTCACAAATCACACCAACAACAATAACCCTAGCTATTTGCCACTTTCCTCGCTCAAACCGTCCAAAAATGACTATAACGACTCTGCTCATCCTATTCTTCGTCCTCTCCCCTCCCACAACGCCATCCTGGAGGTTTGCCAAGGCCACAAGGCCACTAGTAGGGTCCGGTTTCACGGATGAGAACATGTTCTTGGTGGGGGGACCGGCCAGTAGGGTCCCGGCCCCATCCAAGGATGAGGAGTTCATTGGCAAGGAGTTCAATGATTGTCTACCCAAGTATTTTCGTCGCAATTCGGCACCTAGCCATTATGTAAACTATCATACCTTGGACCAAACATTGTGCTCTAGTAACACAAGGATACCACCAACTAGGTCTACACCTTGAAGATCATGCCATTGATGCACAAAACCTACATGCATACAGGCCAAGAATTGCATGACGATTTAGTTATTATTAGTTGAGTTTCATTGATGGATGAGAACTATGCTTGCAATATTGTTTAATTTACAATTTAATTATTCGTTCATATTCATATATTATACATTTATATACACTATATACTTAGCTTGTTTTGAAATTTAAGTGTGGATCGAACACTAGCTCTATATTTAAATTACTTTATGCTATGTTTAGATACAAGGATTTCATTTGAAATGATGAAATATAATTGAGTCAAATAACATGTTTGCCAAGTAAAAAGAATTGGAATTGGATTTGACTCAATTCCTAACCCAAATCCTTAATGGGTAAATTATATGTATTTCAAATACTTAACAAAACCATGTCATTTCAAATCCTAAAAAAATACCAAACATGTAATTGGAGTTTGAATCGCAATATTTCAATTTCGAAAATTGAATTCATCAATTTGAAATGAATTATACATATCCAAACGCTACCTTAAGTTAATTTTTGTTGTACATAATTAATTTGCTTTGGCCTTTATTTTGATCATTTGATGCTATGCGGTGATCAATTACCATCAATTGTTGTATATGAATACCCTAATCTTGCTTGTTGCTTCCTATAGAATTTAAAATCCAATCAGCAGAGAACTACAAATAGGACATTTGCTCTTGGTATAGGAAGATGAAGATGAGTACTATTAGTTGACTATCTTATTGAGAATAAGTTGCAATATTTTATGAAAGATAAATCAGGCCTCGGTCCTTGATTTTGACTTTTGACCTATCTCAAGAATACTAGGCCGGCGTTAATAATGTTGTCCAGAGGTGGGGTAAAAAATTTATCATTGATGAGAATAGAACAACCTCAGCTCGGCCCACAATAATGCGAGACGATCTTCCATGCCACTACACCGGAAGCAATTCCTTTATTAACCTACATTAGGGAAACCAAAAAAATGTCTTTGTTCCCTATATATATAAGATGATTAAGAATAGTTTATAATGAGATATTTTTCTTGCAAAATTAAATTCCGAAGTCAATCATAAAGTACATAGATTCTTTGTAATATCCTTCTCAATTTAAGTATACACATATATCAATGTAATTTTTTTTTAACATAAATGTATATCTTTAATTTCACATTCATAAAGCATTGTAACCAATTTGAGTCAATCAATCCAGTTTTATAAAACATTTTACCCATCCATAAAGCTCTCATAAAATGAACCAACAGGGCATATAAAAGGGACTAAGGCATATGACATTGTTATTTTGGAATGAATTAATTTGAATTGAACTAATCGAACTTAATTAAGCGAAATTTTATATGTACTAGCTCATCAGGACTTGAACTAAACTGAATTGAAATTTTAGAAATTAAGTCCAATAGAACAAGGATTAAGTGCATGTTTAAATCATATATTTAGAACATACTCCATAGGAGTAAAAAATTAGATTTATGCTTTATTAGACGTGTATAGTCAATACACATTTTTTATCGTTTTTTTAAATTACATAGGAGTGAAAAATTATAAATATTTGATACTAACGAAGTATTAATTGAGAAGAATTAACTAAAACTTTTGAGTGTGTTTATTTCTTGTAAGCCTAAAATTAAATGATGCAAAATTCTAAACATGAAGAAAAATAGAATAGGGGCGTACTTTCTAATTGTGAATAACTTCAATTTTTCAAATGAAAAGAAAAAAAGTGGAAGTGTAGTTAGTTTGTCATCTTATTACACATTGGTTGATTCCAAAACTAGGGGTGGCAAGATTTTTAAGTAAGGGGGCGAACGATTTCATCACATTACGATCAACATACATGAATTAGGATTGTTGGAGCTTCAAATTAAATATCTTCTTCCCTTTTGAATTAGGATTTTGTTCACTATTTTAAATTAAAATTGTTTCCAAATATTGAAATGTATTTGAATTGAAATTGGTGTAAAATCCTCTTGTAGTCGATTATTAGCCTTTTTTTTAAAATAAACCAAATGTTTTTTTTAAATTTTATTTAATGATTGAACCTAACATATGTTCATATAAAAAAAATTGATCTTAGAAATTTAATAGACAAATCAAACCAAATAAAATATTAAACTCTTAATTAGTTAAAAAATTAGCTTCCAAAACAAGGTTGAATGATTTTTTTTAATTTTAAAAAGTTTTTTGTTAGGTTGTAAGAGATCATTACACTTAGGAAAAACCATATAAGCAAGAATTTGGCTCATCTTAAAAGGTAAATTAATAAAGTGAGATTATTGGAATCCAATCGTTATTAAAAAAAATAAAGGAATAATACCTATTATTTTAATATCCATTTCATACATCATAAGTTGTGAAGTATTTATTTATTTTTTACTTTGGGTTAGCACGAAATAAGGTGTTTATGATTGATGACAAAGACATATTGGCATAAGTCCATAACACATGTTTCATCCCCAAACATAGTGGAGTTTTGGATAAAATCAAGCAAGCAAGCCCAAATGGAGCCCATCCATATCTATGAAACAGGCTTTAAACTTTACCCTATCTTTCGATCTATGGGTGGAGATACTGATAAGGGTGTGTAAAGAGATCCTATTTTTCATTCACATTGTAAAAGGAAGAGTAGCAAAGTATATTTATTTTTCTTTCATTTACACATGGTTTACTGATGTTTCATTAACTCTTACAACCCATTGGATGAATGATGAATTACATATACTACATTTTTTTTATTAGTTGCATAAAGTTTAATTTTATTTTTGTGTATTATATTTTTTTTTAATAATTATTCAAAATACGTAGTAGTATTGTGTTTCCAATTTTTTTGCGTAACTTCTGTGAAGAAGTTATTTATTTTTTACAAAAGAAAACATTTTCCTTTTTAAATCGGAGTAATTTAGACATTTTATGGGGGACGACATAGCTCATATTCCTTTATAAATAGAGATATTACCTTAGATAGGTATTAAAAAAATTAAAGAGAGTACAAGTTATTGAGTACACATAGTAGCAAATGGTGAAAATGTAACAAAGATAAAATTAGTAGCCAATAGGAGTACAAGTTATTTAAATTAAACCACTTTAAAACTGTATTTTTAAATTAATTTACATTATAAAAACATAGAGTTATTTTGGAAGTATCAGCAGTGGTGACATTTTAAGGTTCCCCATTGCTTGTAGCATCTCATTTGAACCAAAATAAAGGGACGTAAATGAGAATGAGAGGGTTGCTAAAGGTAACCCAGGATATGCAGGGGCTGGGGGGCATAATTAGGGGCTGCTCTGGTGAAGTTTTCGAGCTTTTTGCTGCCAATTGTGGTGGTATGCACAAGTACGAGAGCTGAACTTCTTGCTGTAATGAGGGGCTTGGCTCTAGTATGGAATAGTGAACACAAAAAAGTCAAGGTCCGTATTGATTCTCAGATTGTTGTCAACATGTTGTTGGAAGCTACTCCAACTAACTCTCCTTACCTTCATATCTTGAGAAGATGCAAAGCCATGATCACCAATAGCAGATCCAGGAATAATATGTAGCGGGGTCAAAATGCGTTTTTAGTATTTTATTGGGGTCAAGTGAACAAATTTTAAAGGATTTTTTTAAAAAAAATTAAATTGTATAGGTAAAAATTTTATTGTTCTAGATCTAAGTGGGGTCACGTGACCCCACTTAAAGTGGCTGAATCCGCCACTTGAGAAGGGTGGGAAGTCACGGTGGGGCACTGTTTCAGAGAAGCCAATCGTGTTGCGGATTGGTAAATTGGTTAATCGGGGAGTGAAAGCTGAACAAAAATTGGTGATCTTTGATACCATCCCAAGGGACCTCAGAAATATAATAATGGAAGATCTTCGTGGAGTAGCTTACCCTAGGCTCATTCTTACTTCCTTTATGTAGTCTGTTCTTGTTTTAGGTCTTAGGTTTGTTTTTTGTTTGTTTTTCTGCTTCTTGTTTTTCGTTTCTTTGTAGTTTCCTTTTTTTCGTTTTGCTTGGGGTTCGTCCCCTCTTTCTCACCCAAAAAAAAGTGCACGCATTTTGAAAAAGTGATTTAACGATTAACGGTGTAAGCAAATTAATTAATCAAAATAGTTTTAATGAAAGCAAGAATGTGATTATAACCTACTAATAATAAAAGGATTTTTTGCTTTGAATAATACAACCTTTCAACGATTTGTAAAGAATAATACAACCTTCTGTTTATTCGTGAATAATACAACCTTGGCTTCATTTTTGCAACGAATGATACAAAATCGGTTTTTGACTTATAAAACAGGTTGAAGGGATACATGTCACGTTATGATTGGTCTTTGTAATTTTTTTTTAAAAAAAAAATCAAAAATAGAAAAATTGCAAAATAAAATTAAAAAAATCAAAAAAATTATTAAAAATATCAGAAAATTTTTATAAAAAAATTAATTTTTTTTTTTAAATTTTGATTTTGATTTTAATTTTTTTAATTTTTCTGACTTAAAAAAATTAAAAATTAAAAAATTTAATTTTTTTTTTTAAAAATTTTGATTTTGATAGTGGGGGGTAAATTATTTTTTAATTTTTTTTAAAAAAAATTTTGATTTTGATTTTAATTTTTTAAATTTTTCTGACTTAAAAAATATAAAAAATTAAAAAAATTAATAGTTTTAACCTGAATAGCAGGTTAAAGGTTATCTGTATCATTGGTTAAAAAATTGAGGACAAAGTTGTATTATTCACGAAAAAACGATTAGTTGTATTATTCTTTGCAAATTGTTGAAAGGTTGTATTATTCAAAGCAAAAAATCCATAATAAAATTATGAAAATTTTGCTAGTAACCACCTATTAAGTGCAATTTGTTGTCAACAACTACCACAATTTTTTTTTATTAAATTTAATTACCAATTAAGATGTTTCTTATTGTAAACAACCACCTAATGTCAAATCTAACAGAAAATGCTTAACTCTGTTAAACTCGGGTTAACTATGATTAGGTGTTTAATTAGATATAATGTAATAATGCCAAAAAAACAAAAAAAAAAAAAGAGAAAAAGCCAAAAAACAAAAAAAATAATAATTCAGTAAAACGTTTTAAATTCCTCAAGTTTCCAACAGCAGTTTAAAGTAGAGAAAAACCCACCCCCAATTGCACCTTCTTCAACCTTTGAAAAAAAACCGAAACGACTTGTTCTTCAAAGTAGAAAAAACAGAGAGAAGTTAAACATATAATTCCCCCCCAAAATCGCAGATAGTTTTAATCCCTCCCCAAATTAACCTAGATATAATTCCAAGTTCCCAAATTCTTCGAAGAATGATTTCGTAGAACATCAATTCGAAGTTGATTGAAGTTGCAGACTTGAATTCGTCTCTTGCAAGGTGAGATTTTACCCCAAATTTTTCGTCAAATTAGGGTTTATTAATTCAGTTAGGGTTCAACGCATCAATTTCTTAATTTTTTTTGGTCGAAGGAGAAATGGAGTTGAGAGATGAGAAGGCAGATATGGAGGAATTTTGAAGGATTTTTTTTCTACTGTGAAGAAAGTTGAAGAAGGTTTTTGTTTTATTTGAAAGGTTGAAGAAGGTTTTACTGAATTTTGGAGTTGGCAGTAAAAGAATTTAAAACGTTTTACTGAATTTTTTTTTTCTTTTTTGGCTTTTTCTCATTTTTTTTTTGTTTTTGTTTTTTGGCATTATTACATTATATCTAATTAAACACCTAACCATAGTTAACCCAAGTTTAATAGGGTTAAGCATTTTCTGTTAGATTTGACATTAGGTGGTGGTTTACAATAAGATACATCTTAATTGGTAGTTAAGTTTAATAAAAAAAAATTGTGGTAGTTGTTGACAACAAATTGCACTTAATAAGTGGTTACTAGCAAAATTTTCTAAAATTATTTATAAAATCTAATAGAAAAAGGAAACATAAAGAAAAAGGAAAATTATCAAAATTTTCACTTTTACGCTAAAACCCTGTAAAGTCTGTATTCCATTCAAATCCCACACGAAATTCTTGGTTGAAGACTTGAAGGCTGCACGAATTTCCCCATCAGCATTGGAAAGCTTCCTTGCTTCCTCTCCTTCATCGAAGCTGCTTCTGCGGTAAGGCTTTTTCCCCCTTCGTTTTTCCCAGTTTTTAGTTTATCGAATATCAGGTTCACGATCTAGGGTTTAATCGTTTACATAGTTGTTCGGCAGTCAATAAGTATTTTTCTAAGGTGAATCACTGAGCCATTAGTACTTATCATTACTGAAGTTAAAGATTATTATCAGCGATTTTGTTGTTCGATTTTTTTTATTTTTTTTTATTTTTTATGTTCTAAAACCTTAAGAAATTCATGTAATCTTTCGGTTCTAGATTGATAATCATCGAGTCAAATTTGATCGTTAGTTAAGTGCAGGCTTTTCAATTTTAGGATCAAACTATGGAATTGGACCTTTTCACCATGGGCCCAGGGCGGCCGCCCCTCCTGCCCTAGGAATGGCGGTGGTCCGAAACACCGAATGGTACCTTAGTGTTACCATCTAGTGAAAATCCTATATCCTGCTAATGAACAGTTCTTTTGTCATTCCTCTTCAATTCATGGTGGTCTAGAGTGGTTTCTCTGATTCTTCTACACTTTTTTGTTGTTTGAATTGGTGATAATTTCAATTTACAACTGTCTTCTTTACTTGGTGCAAATGTAGGCTACCTGGTCCTTGGCTAATGACTAATTCTGCACTGTGTATGGCAGAATTTGGGGTGCAAAATCACCAATCTGCCACTGTGCAGCGCTGCACAATACAAAATTGGTCATCACTAGCTTTTTTACTAAGGTACACGCGTTACTGCGTTAGTACCAATAGCGTGGTAGTCAAGCTATTTTACATTATCTCGACTCCAAAAAACATTAATACAAAGATCATTGAACTTTTTTTAAATTTTAAAATTAGATCAAATAAACATTCGTCATCAAGTTATTGAATCCATTATGGATTGTATATTTGGACGAAGAGTAACTCCATCTAGGTACTCATTAGTGTACTTCTCTGAATTATCCCTGGTCCTCATCCTGATCATTTTTTTCCAGGGGACATTAGCAGGATCAATTTTCCTTTTTTTTTTTAATAAAGAATGAAAAATCGGTCAACCTCTAGTCTCCTACAGTAGGACCAACCACAAACGTCCGTACAGACAATAAGAGAAAATGTGTGATCAAAAGGATAGTAAAGCAGGATAATTTTCCATTGATATGGTGAATTAGCAATTAAGCTTATTCTATTTTTTGTATTTATGTAATTTACAGTTGACAGTTCATCTTTCTCATCACATATCCATATGACCATATTACTGAATATTTTTGCTTCATGTATCTGTGTGCCTAGAGTTGATTTGCATCTCCCAGAGTTTTGAACCACTTTATTTAATTATGTAGTACTATTGATAACTATTAGAATCTAGTATTCTGAAATGCGAGACCATGCTACTGATCTGAATTTCTCAATTTTAATTTTATTTTTATTTTAATCATCTGCTTTCGCTTCCAGGGGTGTTATTGCGTTCTGAATAGTACGAGGCTAATCTTGTTGCCAATGGGTACAATATCTGATAACATGAAGGAAGATTTATTTCATCCTCACTTAGTGAGTGCTTTAGAATCAAAACTGGACGAAGAGGCTCTCACTCCCGAAGTTATAGCCTGGGCTGATTCTTGTCTGTTCGATGATGTGGATGCTTCTACTGCTGATTGGAGTTCCATTAAAGATACCTTATTAGACATTCTTAGCTCCCAACAATCAGATCCTACAGATGATTCTTCTGCATCTCACAGCAGCATGGAAGTGACTACCACTGATGAAATTCCTGGTCCTCATGAAAATCTGACCAGTGTGGAATTCAAGGGAGGATATGATAAAGATGAAGATTTCATAGACGAGGGTTCAGGAGAAGGTGAAAGCACTGCTACTTCTGAGGATGATGAAGATGATCATCATATGCTTGGCAATAAGAGAATTCGGAGGAGGAGAAGAAGAAGTGTCATTAGTAATGTCTTCCGCCCCAATTATTCTGAAGACGTTAAAGTACAGGAGAGTGATTTTGATAATTTGAGTCCGATAGGACCCGAGGAAGATGGTTTTGTTGAAGACATCTTCAAAGTGTGGGACCTTGGGATTTCTATCGAGCAAGATGATTTTACAAAACTATTGGACAAGGCCCTTGACAATGTCCCTCCACAGAGTCAATCAAGTGATTCAACAGCATTCAAAGATATGATTCATGTATCGATCGATGATCTCATTGCTGGCGTTGGTGATCTGTCTCTGAAGCAAAATACAGACTGAATTATTGGTTTTCTTTGAATATAATAGGTCTTAGACTTAATACCTCGATAGAATTATGTTCTTTTCTTTTTTTTTTTTTTTTTCTGTACATTGCTTTTCTAAAGAAGAGAATAAATGTTTGCTCTGCTGACGACTGCTGGTGTTTCTGCTCATACTGAGAAGTTGACTGATATCAATGGGAAATACTCCTTTCATTCTAATACTCTCACTTGAGTATTCTTTGTAAATTGTAACCCTCTAGTTGAGTTTTAATTTCATGGTGGTGTAATAAAATCTAAATTAACATAATTGACATGAACAATTAAATTGCTCAATGAATCACATGATTGTCCAGTCTTTCAATTTGCAAGTTACTGGTGCACGTTTTCTGTGCATTAGAAAGTTCATAATTGTTGAAATTTTGGGCTTTTAATTTGGGTTTAAAATATGCCAGATTTAATAAGCATTTATTGTGGCAATACTCATCTGGTGGTGCACTAAGTCTGTAGGATAACTTTTTGTTTAAAATTTCAAACTTTTGGGTATAAAATCATGACTTTTTAATATAAAACATCTGTAATTCTTTACGGTCTAATAAGAGAAATGGTACGAGACTAGCAGTTGGTATTCACAGACTCACAGTAAATTTAGATGAGGGTCACATAAGTTTCAAATGGAGAGAAAAAAGACGAGAAGATTGGGGGACCCACAGCTTTGATGAAGGATGATGGTGGGATACACATGGTAATGAAGCAAAATCTCAGATTAGACTGAGTTGAAATATGAACCGTTAGATGAATGAGATCATAGCATACCCCCAAAAAAACAAGTGATTAACCATAACCATAATTTTCCAAGATACCAAAAAGACAATCCAAGAAAAGATAAGAGCCTCATATTCACCTTTCACTAGAAAAAAGAATAGGAGTAGGAGTAGCTAACTCATCTTCATTTGTCATCTTTCATTCTTATTTTCATCATTCAGTAGATTATTTTTCATTTTGATTTTTTAATTTAATATTAATTAATATTAAAAGGAGGATAGAAATCAAGCGTCGTCAACCGAGGGTGGCCAAATAAGCAGGGGTTATCATCCACATGGCAAAATCTAAGTGGAGGAAGAATAACAGCCTCAAGTGAGACATCTTTTTGATAACATGCAAAAAAACTAAACAATTATAAATGAGAAGTACATGCATTAGAGTATAGCCTGTGTGGTAGAGCTGAGCTTCTTAAGTGAGAAGAGGGATAAGACTTACACAGCTAAATAGCTACTCACCCTTCCTTCTTTGTATTATCTTCTTTGTGTTTGGCTAAAAAACAGATGGCATCAGCAAGTCTTTTGAAGACCTCACCAGTGCTTGACAAGTCTGAGTTTGTCAAGGGGCAAACCCTCCGCCTTCCTTCCGTCTCGGTTGCTGCCGTGAGGTGCCCTCCGTCGTCGTTGTCCGTCCGTGCCGCCAGCTCCTACTCTGATGAGCTTGTTAAGACTGCGGTATGTTTACTTCTTACTCACTGTCTTTTAATTTTCATCTACCTAAAAACAGCTCAGTTGATTATACTTGGTACTCCTGTGCCACAATTTGATACAAAGTAACATAGAAAAAATATCAAATCATTGCACTTATTGTGTTTGTGTTACCAAGTGAGTGTTGGAACAAATAAGAAAATGGGATTGTTGTAGGGTAATATATCCGCAGTCCAAATGTTGATATCCGCGCTCTTAGCAAGAAACATGAATAGTAGAAAGGATTGTAGATATGAATAGTAGCAATTATTCCGGATATAAACATTTTGGAGTGCGACTATCAGTTTCCTATATTTTCCGAGTAACTATACAGAGTATAGGTGATTTAGGGACATAGCTACATCGGATAGATTACCCACTATTAATAGAACATTAAAACCCAAGTCCTAGCTCTAGTAATTAAGACTATGGAATATCTTATCCTAGCGAACGATTGTACCATGTGAAGATAATATAACGGCTTACTACCTTTTTACTATGTAGCCTGTGTACTTCACGTGTTGTAACTTGTAACCCATACCTAACATCCTTGTATAATTGGGAGTGATTTAGATGCTTCACTTAATAGAGTGTCAATTCGAAGGTTGTATCAGTAGAATGGTACACATAATAGAATGGTACACATATTAGGCCAATTTAAATGAATATCAGTATAAGGTTAATGATTATCATTTAAATTTTAGAACTGGATATTTATCATCAATAATAAACATTAATTCATTTTTAGTTACACTTGTATGAGGATTGGGAGTATCTTCCTCTAGATACTAACCATAGTTCACTTTTCGTCAAAAATAGGCTAAAAATAGTACAAAACCGCCCATGGTTCACTATTTTAGATTCCAATTCGCAAGGATCGTAGGGAGCTATGTAACACTAGTCTATAAATATTAAAGTTATATCCTTGTTGTAACTCTAGACTAATACTAGCTCTAGTAGTGTTATTATACTTGTACCTTGGAAAAGATGAATGAAAATTGTGTTGTTTGTTGGGGTGGTTTTGAATACAGAAAACAGTGGCATCACCAGGGCGGGGAATATTGGCAATGGATGAGTCAAATGCAACCTGTGGGAAACGTCTAGCCTCAATTGGACTAGAAAACACTGAGGCTAACCGCCAAGCGTACCGTACCCTTCTTATCTCTGCACAAGGCCTTGGTCAGTACATCTCTGGTGCTATCCTCTTTGAGGAGACTCTCTACCAATCCACCACCGATGGCAAGAAGATGGTCGATGTCCTTGTTAGCCAAGGCATTGTTCCTGGTATCAAAGTCGACAAGGTTCCATTTCTTCCTACTACTTACTACTACATCAACACTACAAAACCTCTTTTATTTTCCTATGTTTTGGACGTGTGCTAGTATGTCTGTCGTGTGCAAACTAAGCTCTTAGGCCTGTTCTTTCGCACTGAATTTGTTTGAACTAAACTATCTCACATATTAATCAAACTATCTTACAGGGTTTGGTACCACTTGCTGGTTCAAACGACGAGTCATGGTGCCAAGGTCTTGACGGCCTTGCTTCCCGCTCTGCTGCTTACTACCAGCAGGGTGCCCGCTTTGCCAAATGGTACTTTGATTATAACAAACAACATAGTCTTTACTTGCCTGTTTGAAATCAATGTTCATACTAATAATAACAACTGGGTTTTCTGGTCTTGTACAGGCGTACTGTTGTGAGCATTCCCAACGGACCATCTGCACTCGCAGTTAAGGAAGCAGCCTGGGGTCTTGCCCGCTATGCTGCTATCAGCCAAGTAAGCTCAACCCAAACATAAAAAGAATTATAACAGCTTATCAACATAGGGTGTGTTCTCTTCAACTTATATTAGATCAGATCAGATCTCATTATATAAAGTTCAAATTCTCATACATTTTCAGATTTTATCTTATCAGATCAGCTCAAATCAGATCAGAAAAAATAAGACGAAAGAACACAACCTTAATGTTACTGTTCTTTTTGTTGATTATTTTTTGTTATTGGTTCGGGGGCCTTATGAATTGGTGTATTGGATCAGGACAATGGGTTGGTGCCGATTGTGGAGCCAGAGATTCTGTTAGATGGTGAGCATGGAATCGACAGGACATTCGAGGTTGCTCAGAAGGTATGGGCAGAGGTGTTCTACTACATGGCAGAGAACAATGTGTTGTTTGAGGGTATCCTTCTTAAGCCTAGCATGGTTACCCCTGGTGCTGAGTGCAAGGAAAGGAACACCCCTGAACAAGTTGCCAATTACACCCTCAAGCTTCTCCACAGGAGAATCCCCCCTTCTGTCCCTGGCATCATGGCAAGTTCCTATCCCTTTATCACTATTAATTGAATCTCATATTTATCATCCATTTCTATATATATATATATATCATTGTGTATGTGCTTATTTTTTTGTTATTTTTACATAAACTTATATACCTTGATAATAGGTCACAATTGATTGATAGTGATTTTCAAGGAATATAATTGTGTTACATTACTAATTTGCTACAAGGCCCTGTTCTTTCGGTTCAATCCAAAAGAACAAGGTCTTAGACAGATGATATGATAAGTTTATATGTGATCACCTTTAACAGGAAGCATGCATTAGAATAATGTGCTTGAAAGTACTTTTATATCCAAGCATATCTTTTCCGTTGTCATTGGCCACTGCAGCTCTATTCTTTTGGGCTTATTTTCAATTCAGTTCAGTCCAATAGTGTTAGCTGTCTCTATATTTTTTGAAAATTTGCATTCCCACGAATCCCACCATGCTAACGGATTTTCTTTTAGATTTCTTTGTTGAGGGTATCATATTTGAAGGGTATGTATGTGAAAGTTTTGTGATAGGCATATAGCATGTTACTTTCACATGATGCACACCATAAAAGTTACGTCATGATGATTTCTATTGCTTGACAATGTTAGACAGTATGAATATGAGGAATATTATTTGCTAGCATTAGGTCATATTCTTTTGGACTTAAATTCAGACAAATTCAGTTCAGTTTATCTCCTGCTATGTTTAGGATGGTTATGTTTATTGCAAAATTTCACTCCTTGATCATTTCTTGAGAATATTGTTCTGATTTTGTTGTACTTTGGTGGGCAGTTTTTGTCTGGTGGGCAATCTGAGGTAGAGGCAACCCAGAACTTGAATGCAATGAACCAGAGCCCGAACCCATGGCACGTATCATTCTCCTACGCAAGAGCCCTCCAAAACACCTGCTTGAAGACCTGGGGTGGAAGGCCTGAGAACGTGAAGGCCGCACAAGAAGCCCTGTTGATTAGGGCCAAGGCCAACTCTTTGGCCCAGCTCGGAAAGTACACCGGTGAGGGTGAGTCCGACGAGGCCAAGAAGGACATGTTCGTCAAGGGCTACACATACTAAGAAGATCTTATTGAAAGGGGAGTTACTAGTAGTGGTTTTCAATTTGTTAATTTTATAATGGAAGTTGTTGAATTGAACAAAAGGACCCTGAGATTTGTGCTTTTAAAAGTTTGAAGGCCCTAATGATGTGATTATTAACGGCCGTGTAGCAGACTTGTTTTTGGTAATTACTTGAAAAGTATGTACCTTATACCCCACTTTAATAAGATCTTGTAGTCTAATATGTATGCATCTAATAGTCAACTTGATTAAAATTAAATTGATTATCACTTCTCAAAGGGGGTTTTAAAGTATTTTTCTTCAAGTCACCCTGATTTCTGAACTAACTTACATGCCATGATCAAGTTTTGTGTTCTGTACCATGAATCCATAAAAGCAACTAATTTAAGGAGTAAGAGTTTTACTGTCAAAACATCGTTAGATATGAGGCAAGGGGCATGGAGCAGGGGCTCTAAACCCACCTCAGATCGATTTGAAATTCGGTTTTTCATAGGTTTTCTTATTGTCGAAGTTCAAATCTGATCATTTTCTTATTACCAAAGTTTGAAGAAAACTCTGGGTTCAATAAGTAGAAATTAGCGATGAATTTAACCATATAGGAAAATCCATCATTTAGGGCCAAAATTTATGTCTTTTAACCCCATCTGACCCTAACACCGACTTCGGATCCGATTATAATATTGTCTTTTAACTATTATTTCATTAATAAAATAGAACAAATGTCTAATATGTATTACATTAAAATTAATGTATATTTTTATAACTCTAAAAAATTAGATAAATAAACATAGAAGCATAGGAAACCTTATACTCCATGTCAGAGTCGAATTAATTTTTGGATTATTTCAAACAATCGACTTCCACACGGAGTCGGACATGGAAATTTACTTTTTGAATTCAAATCAGATTTTTCTTGCAGACAGATTCAGACTAGCTTGGTTCAGATAGATTTACACTAAATTGTCATCCTTAGATGCCTGTACTTCACTTGAAAATTTTCAAATTTACCATTTTATGTCCTTCATCCATATCTATTTTGACTCATAATCTTCACTCTATGCAAGAATAAGAAAGAGAAAAGGCGTTAGAGTAGAGAGCTACATAGATGTAGTTAATCCATTTTCGTAATTTTCTCTTTCTGTTGCTCTTCCTACTTTAATTTATGGCTAGTTTACTACTTTCTCTATTTCACACTGTTTGATACGTTTAGAATGTTGTTGTGAGAGAAAAATAGTCAAAGTATAACAAGTGAAGTGAAATGGAGGGGGGTATTTTATAACTTTGCAATATGATATGCTTGTTATTAAGCACATCAATGTCTGCATTTTATAAAATACAAAACCTTGTTTGTGTAAAGAATCACAGGAAATTCAATCAAAGTTCTACCTTTGACAATACCTAATATGTATTTTTACCAAGTCAAACACCTATGTTGCACAGAAGGACATACAAACACAGATATGGATACAATGCAGACACGAAAAAGTGTGAATCCAAAATTTAAAGATACATGGACACTGGAAAATAACATCAAAATACATATTTATATATTACTCAAATACTAAAAATATACAATGCGTCCATAAATTACTTAACTCTATTTTAAACTTATTTCAATTCAACGGTATAGTTGAAACTTTATACTTTGTATCTAATATATAAATGATATGAAAATTTCTAAAATGTATCTTGTAAGGATCGAATAACTATATATATACATAAAAATATGGACACTACTCCGACATGCATTTAATTGAGTGTGTTTGATGTGTCAGACACTCCAATATATGTCGGATACGAGACACACCATCCAGACAAAGTGTCCATACAAATTATTATAACACTTCAATTTTTATATACTAAGGCAAATCAAAAGAAATCCAACATAAGTATATTCTTCCTTATGCATAGATTAAAAAAAGGCGGTCCAAGTCAAAGTGTGTTGTAAGTAGAATATCAAAAAAAAAGAAGTCGATATATACATTGAACATCGTAGCGTCTGTAGTCCAACGGTTAGGATAATTGCCTTCCAAGCAATAGACCCGGGTTCGACTCCCGGCAGACGCATTTTTCTTTTTAACTAAAACTTCCTTCTTGCATAGAGTCGATGTACATTTGAATCCCAGTGATATTTTTTGCTTTGTAGACTGCCTGTAGTTGGATCGCTAGATAGTTTGTAATTACATTACAGTGTTTTGGTAGATTATCTTCATTTATTTAACTTTTGAAATGATATTATCAATAATATATATACATGTGAATTAACTTGAATTCTACGTGCCATGGATTTTTTTTTTTTTTAAAAATAAAATATTTTATGCATAAGATATATAATAGTCCTTTTCTATATGCCATGAACATTTTTTGGCAAGCATATAGTAGTAGCTTGTTACTAAGCTACTCCATTTTCACCTAAATAGTGAAGGACCAAACTTCAACTTTTAGTGATAAACATTTTATTTTCAATACTTTATTATCAATAAAACTTATGAGCTTGTAAATATTAATTTGGAGGTTATTGATGAGTAATTAATATTAAGTTTTTATTATTTTGGATATTTTTTAGTTATTGTTAGTTAGGTCCTTTAATAACTAAAAATATCCAAAATAATAAAAAATTAATATTAATTACTCAATATAGGTGAATAGTTAGTTACGTTATTGGCAGGATTAATCGTTAGATTATGTTCATTAGTTTTTAAGTATAAATAAATACTGGGCTTGTTTTGTTTTTTGTATCTACTATTTACTGTATAAGCAGAGCCCAAAGGTTTGCTAATAGTTTATACATATATACATAACACTCCTTTTACTGTATCGGGTTGTTTGGTATGTGAGAATTAGAGGTTGGAATTGGACTTTTGATTCAATTAGAAACTCATGTTAATCTCTATTATATAAGTCAGGGGGAGCCATGGTGTCCCCCCTCGAAAAGTCCATATTAACCCTCAAAAATTTCTAAAATCTCAATTTGCATCACTCCTAATTATTAAGGAAATTTATTACAATTTTTTTACTTTTTAAAATGAAAATAGTACAAAATATAAAATTCAAAAAAATAAAACAAAAATACCAAAATTCATATTTTTAAATTCTCTATAAATAGACATCCATATTGATATATTTCATCAAATATAAATTTTGCATTTTGATTATCATAAAAATTTGGTAGTCAATACAATATGGCAAAATAAATTAAACATTTTCTTTTGTTCATTGTTGTGGGATGACTGAATGAGAAAGAAAAAGGTTTGTTTCTGATTATATGAATGAGTGCGAATTTGACATATTTTTCAATTTTTCGAATAATTAACCTTTATTTTATTTTGTTTAGACAAATTAATATATGTATTTAAAATATCATCGCACGCAAAGCGTGCATAAAAGGCTAGTTTGTTATATGGAAGCTAGTAACATTTATATTGGATGATAGAATCCCATCATTTTATTAGGAGGGATATGTATTAGAGTTGAAAATAGATTTATTAGATAAATTAACCAATTGTTGCAATTATATTTTTAGTGCTGCGCTTATGTAGCTAGAATTCACATATTTGTTGGAATTATATTTATCAATTTTTTCATTATATTGTAGATATATATTTTAACATGAAGAGTAGGGTTCATAACGGTCAAACATCTAGGATAATTGCCTTCAAGCAATAGACCCGAGTACGATTCCTAGCATACACAATTTTTTTTCCCGGGTCACAATTTTTTTTTATTTTTATTATTATTATTTTATAATTTTACTTTGCTTATTCACATAATTGTTCAGCGTCTTTAGTTCGTTTGTTCATAATTTAATAAATTATTTTGTTTATTGAAAAAAAAATGGCAGTCTAGTTGTTAGCGAATATGTAATAGCAACAAATCAATAAGCTAAGGTTCCAGCTCTTTATTCCTCTTTTTAGTTTTGGTTTAAGTATTGCATATATACCCAATAAGCTTACAAAGCGTCTATATGGTGCTATATGGTACAAATAAGACCTTTTAAATATATGTATATATGTTAGTATAGATTTACTTTTAAGACAACCTTTCGGAAAAAAAATAGAATTACAACTTCAAGTAATAACTACTACTATACCAAACTATTTCCATGACATTATTGAAAGTACGTAGCATATGCATTTGAAATCTTATTAAATTACATGTAATAATATAATCAAGCTCATAGCTCAAGATAATAGTAAGGGTAGTCCATTTTTTTCAAAGGAAAAGGAAAACAAAAGGCAAGACACATTCACTTTCATCATTAGGTAACGTGCACGGGGTCTAAATAAACTAGTAAAAAAAATATGCACGGGTGGCTTATTTTTATTACTAGCTAGATAGTATACGTACGTACAACCACGTACGTAATCTTTTAATTTGGAAAGAAACAAAGGCGAAATAAATAGGGCAATTAATAAGGCCAGGATTAATAAAATAAATAGAACCGCCGGTAGAATCTAGCAACCAATGTTGCCAACTTTAACGTCGCCAACAACTTGTTGGCCAAACTGGTTGTCCAAGTTGCTGCCAATGCTATCAATTGTAACACCACCGGATTGTTGGCGGCGGTTGCCGACTTTGGTGTCGCCGTTTTTTTGGATGCCAGATTTGTTGAAACTCCCACTGGAATTGAAAACGTTGCCGTATGGGCCGTAAGTGGGTTGCTGATAACCATAGTTTGGGCATGAAAAAGGCCTATTTGACTGTGACTGAGGCTGGCAGTTGTTGTTATTTGGAGGAGTTTGTGATGAATTATTATTCCCACAAGTTGGGACTGCATTTTCTACGGTATCCACCAGACCCATTTCTTACAATTAAAATTTGCTATGTTTTTATATATGTGATGAAATGTAAGATTGTTTTGTAGTTTAATTGGTTCATGGAATGCCTCCACTCCATATATATATATAAGCAGTAACGACGTAGACATCCAGGGTCGTCTTAAAGATTTTGGGACCCAGTTCTAACATTAATGGCCCGTTTGGTATCTGGTCATAAATCATGGTAATGAGAATGAATTTATAATTAAATTTGGAAGGGAAATCAAAATCCATTCCGATGGTGGTGCAACCTTAGCTCCAATTTATCTAATTTTCTTCACAAATATTCATTCCCATCAAATACCACCCTCCCCAATGGTAATGGATGTGAATAAAAATTAAGAAGAAATTTGAAGCTTGGGAATGAAAATTTGTTTTACATGAAGATTATAAGGTTTTTGCTTAACAAAATTACACTATAAATTCATTACCATTACCACAATTTATTACCAACAACCAAACGGACCGTAAAATTAGGCTTAAGAATATTAATTAAATATTAAGAATTTAAATGTAGGTCATCGATTTTTTTTAATTTTTTTTTAATGTGAAAAATAAGAGTGATTATTTCGTTTAATATAAAATAAAATCATTAGAATAATGTTATTTTGGAGTTTTAGTCAATTTGGAGCACTGTACTAGCTGTTGGTCTTTTTGCACACCCTCATCGAATCTTGTAGAACATTATCAAGAATTGGGCAGTCCTCATTTGCGTGTGATTGAAGCAGATTGGGCATAAGATGCGCGACAAAAGTGCGTGGTTATTACTATGGAAATGGGATAAGACTAAGACTTGCTTGCTTGTTGCATATCTAATTACATTAATGGATCATTACTAAGTCTCATCATAGACTGTAGAAAGTCATTATCAATTTAACCTTTGAACATATTCTTGTGTCATCATCATTTGGTAAAATATGCCATTCAAATTTTCAGTAGCTATATACCAGTGATTTATCGTGTATTTGTGTGTTGATCATGGTTTAATTTGCACTGAAAAAATACATATCCTATCATGAATTGGGCTAACTTATGCACTTTGGACTTTTTATTTCACTTCAAGTACCGCTGTCGGACACTACTCGACCATTAGGTAATGTTGGCATGACACTTGGATGTATGAAATTACTATATAACTAAAATCTAAGGACTATTAACAAAGTACCGGTGTCAGACTTTTTATTTTGAACCCAAAACGAACTTTTATATTTTTCATAAAATTGCATGCAACACTTTGGACATATACTTGGGCCATGCATGTCCTGTACTTCTAAGTTCTAAGTACTAATAACAAAGTTCGAGTAGCATAGTGCGTAACAGTCTCTTAATTAAAATTAGACAGTGTGATGTAAGAAATTACTATATAATTAATTAAAGTTTGGTGATAGAATGAAAAAAAAATCAATTTGTGCTTCTAATTCCTAACTATCAACTTAAACGTGTAGTACGTTAAACTTGTTTTTTAACATAGTATCAGACTATCAGAGCAATTATGACAAAAACAATGTGGGTTTAAATATCATCTATCCCTATTTTATTTCCACATCCGAATATTTGAATTGCAAATGACTGTACTCCAATCATCAATTCCACATTGGGCGCGTGACTTTTTCCTTTGTTCACGAACACCAAAAACGAAGGAAAGCATCTCACATGCGTTTGCTATGCTTGGGATGGTCGTGCACACGATGGTTCTATATCACAAATACCTCTTGTTGCGGTTATTACTTGTTCTAACATACAATTATTTGGTAAAAGCTAGCGGTTATGTACGGTGAAAATAATTCTCTTTGATTGAGATTATTAAGAGGTCTAGATGAGAAAGAAAGGAAACAACTTCTCATATTATTCTCTCTGTCTTCTTCACTAAGCATATCATCTTCTTCTCTAAAAACTTCATACTCACAATGACTTTGTTGTATGAGCATCAATAAAGTTGTTCCAATTTCTTCGTTCGTTGTATCTCAAAGTCTTTTTCGGTAAACCCGTGGCTCACTGAATAGGATCGAAATTTAGTTTTTAGGAAAATGCTTTTTGTGCCTCGAAGGTTCACTTCTCTGAAAATTTGTTCTTTGTGTTAAACCCTTGCTAATCACATCACAAAACTCAAAATTCAACAATATATGTATATATTGTATATAAATTACAAGGGACTAATACAACATCAAATTCGGACTTGGTACACCCAACACCAAGATGTTTTTTATCGAGTGTACCTAGCACCATAAAACATTGATTAAGAAATTATAAATACAATACAATCTACTCACATCTCATATTGGCACTATTTGTATAATAAATTTTGACCTTAAATGATATTTTTACAAGTAGAAAAAAAACAGTAAGTAATTAAAATGGGATACTATTGTACCTCAACTATATATCAATCGTATTTCATATATGAGCCAAGTGTTTATGCATGGTCACATAAAACGAATTCAATTGTTATATGGTGCTCCCAGGACCACGTAGCTTTTTGTGGTCCTGAGAATCTTCATTTTTTACTCTACAATCTTCATTTTTTTTAATCTTTAATCTTCATTTTTGTACACTATAATATTAATTTTTTTTAACCACAATTTTTTTTTAAAAAAAAAAAAACTAAAAGCTTCATTTTTTTAAAACTAATTTTTATACTATAGTATACAATGCTCCGGGAGCACATAGAACAATTGTGGTCTCGCGCATCAACGAGTCAGTTTTAACAACTAAAATGAATATTCATTTTTTAACACTGAATATTCATTTTTTAATACTGAATATTCATTTTTTTATATTAAATATTCACATTTTTTTAATACTGAATATTCATTTTACCGTAAAAAACCGAGCTTACATTCACATTGGCAACAACTAAAATGAATATTAATTATTGTGAATCGAATATTCATTTTTTAATATTGAATATGCATTTTGTTAATGTTCGTTGAATATTCATTTTTTCCACAGAGAACCTGAACCAACAATAAACTTTGCACCAACTAAACTTAATATTCATTTTCTAATACTGAATATTCATTTTGTTATACTAAATATTCATTTTACCACAAAGAACCTAATTTTATATTCACTTTTGCGATAACTAAAGTGATTATTCATTTTTTAATACTGAATGTGCATTTTTTTTAATACTCAATACAAGCAAAAGATTAGCTTGTGCAGGTAACTATAGAATGTATTTGCAGATTGTTCTTAGGGGAGTGGAAGTGAAGATTTTTGTTGTTACCTACTAATTAGGTTTTTTTTTATACGTAATTAAAAGAAGTTACTTTTCACTCTATTTGCATAATATAATCTTTAAAAGTAGGAAGTCTGTTAATTTTTTTTACTCCTAAACTACATCGTTTTGGCCATGGACCACAGAAACCTACGTGATTCTGGGACCATATAATAATTTGCGGAATAAATTCGCATGATGTTACAAAGGGAATATATTCCATCTCCATTAATCATGATCGAATGGTAGTGCACGCACTATATGAATCTGTGTATAAAATGGTAGAATTAGGGCACGCCAAAAATCAAGCTCACACAAACCACAAACAAACACCAAAGTAATTAATAAGCTCTTAAACTTTCCAAATTCGCAAACATGCAATGCCAACAATCATCATGCCATTCTTCTCAACAATCATTCCCTCAACAAAACCCTAGTCAAGGTTGTCAACAAAACCCTAATCACGGTTATCAACAAAACCCTAGTTACGGTCATCAACAAAGCTCCTACTACCCGACTTCCGGGTACGGGAGTTACATCAATTCGGGATGTAACTCGAACGATTCCGGCTACCAGAAGAACGGAAGTGTCGAAATCGGAAATAGCAACGCCAAATCCGGTGGTGTCGACATCGGTTCCGTTGGTGGCAACCACGGCAACCAAGGTGGCCAGCAAGTTAGCGGCAATGTTGGCGTAGGCGACATTTGTGCTCGTCGATCATGTCCCATGTAAACAAAATCTAAGTATTAACACCATAATCTAAGTAATAATAATAGTTTGTACGTACTACATGCTACCGTCAGTATCACTGACTATGTTTACTTGCATTCAATAATGAATTAATTAATGTCACGTACCTTATTATATATATATATCTCTCGTGCTTATGAGTTGTGACGGTATTTTTTTTAGGGTAAAATAGGATAATATGATCAATCATTATTTTAAAAAAAAGGATCATATGGTCACGCAAATGATACGACGTGTTTAGAATACTATCTTAGAAGCAAAACTAGCCCCAACTATGATGCAATTGAAGATGAAACAACTCCCCCTGCCCCCCCCCCCCCTCCACCAAATGTTAGTAGAACGATCCCTCTGAATATGCACTTTTAAGACGAACAAGGAACTCAATCACAATCTTGCTAAGAATAGAATTGATAGAAGCAAAGAAAACGAGAGAGAAAAAGGAGGATAATTTTATTTTAGTGTATTTTAAAAAATCAATAGAAATCGTTTTTTAAAATATTGAAACTGTAGCTAAATTAAAGGGAGAAAATTGAGTATGACTAATAGAGTTAAACATGCCCATAGTATGAAGAATATAATGACTTAAACATTTCTAATACAACTTAGTTTTTGATCATGCATGTTATCTTAATATTTAGTCGTTAGAGTTTGGAGCATAAAGATTGCTATATTAATTCGGATTAGATTGAATTACATCAAATTAACTGGTTTTAATTAGGATCGGATTGGATTAATTTTTGTTAAACATTAAATTAGATTTGGATTAGAAAATAAAATCCAAATTAAATTTAATTAAGATTAGGCAAAAATCCAATCTAAATCAAAATAGACACCCCTAAACACAGCAAAACAAGCATATTGATATCAATATCTAAAAGAGATAATTTTGACTAGCTTAATTATTTCACATAAATTGTAGCATGATCGCATGAGTAGCTTGGTTTCCTCCTTTGTTTTTTGTTTCTTTTTTTAAGTGTAGCTGCATAATAGCCCTCCCCTCCCCTTCTATTCTATTTATGTTTTAACAATGTACCCCCTCTGTCGCTAAAAAATTGCTTCATTTGTTTTTTCACATCTCCTTAACACGTCTCTAAAAATTAATATCCCTAATTATATATCACAAAATTATAAAAATTATATATTTGGAAAGTATATTTCGAGATGAATCAAACGAGTCGAATATGATTATATTTTTCGCTACTTAGACAAAGTTAATGAGAGTCAAAGTTACAATATGAATAGTCTCTATACTCAATACAGAGCATTTTTTTTGGAATAGATCGAGGGAGTACTTCTAAGGATATATACCTTTCATAAAAAGAATTAAAATTTCAAAATTCAAACTACTATGTCCATCACATTATTATTGAAAGTAGCATTAATTATATGCATTTGAAATCTTATTGAAGTACATACATATAACTTAAGCTCATAGCCAAAGATTATGATCTTTTAGCTGTAGCACTTTTAATTTGTCTGAACAATCAACTTGTAAAGCATACCAGGACTGTCCCATTTATTTTTGAAGAAAAAAGGCGTGACGCAGATTAACATTCGATAGTAGCTTAGGTTAGCTTGCATAGTCTAAACTGTACTAGTAAAAAATACGCACTTATGACTTCTTTTTTTTTTTTTTTACCAGTACGTATACAAGGGTAACCATGTAACATTTTTGAAAAGAAAATAAAAAAGATAAATTAAAAATTAAAGTATCATCAACGAATATTGGCGACTTGAACATCGCCAACAATTTGTTTGCCAAACTGGTTGCTCCAGCCGCTGCCAATGGCACCAACATTAAAGCCGCCGGATTGTTGGCTGGTATTTCCGACTATGGTGTCGCCATTTTTTTGAATGCCTGATCCATTCATGCTCCCACTCGAATCAAACGTGTTGCCCGCCGGGCCAACACTGGGTTGATATCCAAAGTTTGGGGTTGAAAAAGGCATATTTGAGTGTGACTGAGTTTTTATTTGGGTTGATACGATAACCAAAGTTTTTTGCTAAGTTTAATTTGTAGGTACGTAGTAATAAATAGGTCGTGAAATGGCACTATATATATAAGCAACAACTAGTAGGCACTAAATTAGTGCGCATATCATAGACCAGATCTTCATTTGTGTGAGATTGAAGCAGATTAGGCTACTCGATCAGGAATAAGATGCGCGACAAAACTGATTATTACATTAGGAGTAATGGGATAATACTAAGGGTGCGTTTGATTCATTTGAATTTTTTGATCTGATCTAGTCTGATCTTTATGAGATATAGAGATATATTTTAGTTGTCTCATTAATAATAAAATAGAACAAGTTTGTTAGTTAGTTAAGATTTTATTTTGTTTGTTAGAGTGGCATGTATAAATACACTCCTTTCTCCTTTCTCCTTTCTCTGGTTTCTAATAACAGAATTTCCATTTTCTTCATTACTTAATTGAGTTTCCTCTTGCCATGTTTGATATTTCTACAATCTTATCTGAAATTTTCTGATTGTAGTTATTATTATAGTTATATTCTTTTTTATCTGATCTAAACTTTTCTGATCTGATCTGAATTTTTCTGAATATAAGTACGGAAGTGCTTATTTAAGTTGCATTGAATCAAACGCATGCACCCTAAGACTTGCTAATGGATTATTACCAGCCTCATCATACACAAAATTCATTATCAATTTAACCTAGCTTTGAACATATTCTTTAGGGATAACAATCTACTACGAATCTGATCCTAGTCCTTTATGGTCCAATCAGCAAGAAAAATACGATTTGAGTCAAAAATTAAAAAATTTCCTAAAGAAACCCGACTCCAAGTTGGGTTTGTGTCAATTGTGGATTTTGGGGGAAAATCCAACAAGTTAATCCAACTGCAATAAATAATTATATTTCCTTCGTTCCAATTTATTTGCTACATTCACTTTTTCATATTTTTCGAGACACAACTTTAAATAAATACGCAGTATATCTTTAACTACATATAATAAAAAATATATATATATTTGAAAAATACATGTAAAGACCAACGCAAATTTGGCGGTCTAGATAGATGAACAACAATGAAGAAGACGAAGAGCAAAAATAAAGCAGAGCAAAAGCAAGAATCTTACAGTAAGGAAAAGAGGTGAAGTCACCTCTCCAAAATAGAGTCAGTAGAGTATTTTTACAATTAACCAAAAGATAAGACTAAAGGACCCTTATATAAAGGAAAATAAAAAGAAGAAAAAAAACAACTAAAATACATAAACTCTTATACCCCCCCTCAAGCTTGGAAGATGAAATAAGTCCAAGCTTGCCACAAAAGGAGTAATGTTTTAAACTAGCAAGAGGTTTAGTCATTATATCAGCAAGTTGACTAGAGCTAGAAACATGAACAGTAGAAATAAAACCAGATTCTACTTGTTCTCTAATGTAGTGAACATCACGTTTAAGATGCTTTGTTCTTTCATGGAACTTAGGATCGTGAGCTAGTGTCTCAGCAGAAATGTTGTCACAATAAAGTTTGATAGGTAAAGGTACAGAAATTCGAAGGTCTTGTAACAATCCTTCGATCCAAACTAACTCACTAGCAGAGCTAGACATGCTCCTATACTCAGCCTCAGCCGAGCTTTTACTCACTGTAGACTGTTTCTTGGTCTTCCAAGAAACAAGATTGCCTCCAAAGAAAATGGCATAAGAACTGAGAGATCTGCTACTGTATTGGCAAGAGCTCCAATTAGCATCACTGTAGCCCAATAAAGAAGTATCTGAACTGTACCTATACATTAAACCATAATCTAATGAGCCTTTCAAATATTTAAGAACATGCAAGGCTGCCTTAAGATGTGGTATTCTAGGGCTATGCATGAATTGACTTAAATGTTGAACAGAATAAGAAAGGTCAGGCCTAGTAATGCCTAAATATAAAAGTCGACCAATTAATTTTCTATAAACATGAGGAGAGCAAAGCAAATCACCAGTGTCTATGGATAACTTAAGGCCACTGGGAAGAGGAGTAGCAACAATAGAGCAATCTTGCATATTGCAATCATGAAGAATATCAAGAATGTATTTCTTTTGAGATAGAAACATACCTTCTTTGCTTTTATTAATTTCAATACCAAGAAAGTAGTGAAGCTCACCCAAATCCTTTATGGTAAAGGCTTTATCCAAAACCTGCTTAACATAAGAAATTTGGGAACTAGAAGTACCTGTTATTAGAATGTCATCAACATAAACCAAAACTAAAAGAAAATGATTTTCACTATTCTTAGTAAATAGGGAATAATCCTGAGTGGATTGAATAAAACCTAAAGAAAATAGGAGATTTTTAAGCTCCTTGTTCCATTGACGAGAAGCTTGTTTAAGACCATAAATGGATTTCTTTAATCTACAAACTTGCCCATGAGAGGCTTTGGTGTAGCCTGGAGGAGGAACCATGTAAACTTCCTCATCAAGATGCCCATGTAAAAAGGCATTATTGATATCAAGTTGGTAAATCTGCCAGTTCTTTATACAAGCAAGAGCAATAATAATACGAACAGTAGCTAACTTAGCTACAGGGGAGAAGGTTAGATTATAATCCTCACCTTCCACTTGTTGATAACCAATAGCTACCAACCTAGCCTTATACCTCTCAATAGTACCATCAGACTTTAATTTTGTTTTAAAAACCCATTTAGAACCAATGGCATTTTTATCACAAGGTAAGTTAGTTAATTCCCAAGTGTTATTAGATTCTAAAGCAATTAATTCTTTGTTAATAGCTTCAACCCATTCAGGATGATTTTTGGCTTGATTATAAGTTCTAGGCTCAGCAATTAAATTAGAATTAACTGCAAAAGATTTAGATTCTGAATCAGAAGGAAGATTATCTGTTTTATGTGGTTTATAAGTACAGACATAGTCTTGAAATTTAATAGGAGGTTTAATTTGCCTAGAAGTTCTGTGATTATCATTATTTAAATCATTGTTTGAAGAATATTGAACTTGCAAAAAATCAGAACCATGAATAGGAGCCGAAGAGGAAGAATTAGAAGTATCTTCAATTTGAGAATTTTGATTATTATTAGAATTATGATGGAAAACAGGGGTATGCATTCTGTGTTCAGTGTCCACAACATGAAAATCTGTTTTAGGAGCATCATATTTTTTACAAGACAGATCTGTATTACCAAAGGACACCAATTGAGGAGCAAAATGAGGATCAAAATTAGGATGAACATCATGTTTTTCATTTTTAAAAGGAAGTACTTTTTCATAAAAAACTACATCTCTTGAAATAAAGTGAGTATGTGAATCTAAGTCATATAATTTGTATGCTTTTTGACCATAAGGGTAGCCAATAAAGATGCATCTCCTAGCCTTAGGATCAAACTTGTCCTTTGTCCTATCCATATTGTAAGCATAACATAAACAACCAAAAACTCTTAGATTGCTATAATCAGGATCTTTATTATGTAGCATTTCAAAAGGAGTGTTCCATTTAAGAATTTTTGTAGGCATTTTATTAATTAAGTAAGTAGCAGTTAACAAGCAATCACCCCAAAATTTCTTAGGTAAATTAGCATGAAGTCTAAGAGCCCTAGATACCTCAAGAAGGTGTTTATGCTTACGCTCAACTCTACCATTTTGTTGTGGAACACCAACAGTGCTTCTTTGATGCAAAATACCTTTTTCATTAAACATTTTTAAACATTGACTTTGAACAAACTCAGTACCATTATCTGATCTAATTATTTTAACTTTCTTAGAAAATTGAGTTTCAACCATGTTTAAAAAATCAGAGATAGTCTTAAGAACTTGAAACTTATTTTGTGAAAGAACAGTCCAAGTGCATCTACTAAAATCATCAAGAATGGTCAAGAAATAATTTGCTCCATTCAAAGAATTAATCCTATAAGGTCCCCATAGATCAACATGTATTAAATCAAAACAAGAATTAGCTCTATTTTGACTAATTTTAAAAGGCAATTTGTGAAATTTGGAAAGTAAACAAATGTTGCAATTATATTCACTAAGGCCTTTACAATTACAAGAATCAATGTGTTTCATTTTGGACAAAGAAATATGTCCCATTCTAGCATGTAACAAATCAAGATCATCATTATTACATTTCTTATTCATGATAGAAGTAGCTGTTCTACTAGAATTGATATTATCATTAGTAGTTACTAAACTACAAATAGGAACTTTATTCATGACATCTATAGTCTTATTGTCATCAAGAACACTATGAATGCAGTACAAACCTCCATCCTTTTTAGCATAACCAATCACTTGCCCATTAGATTGGTCCTGAAAGTAACATACATTTTTAGTAAATTCAATTTTTATGTTAGTATTAGAAAGTAATTGGCCAACAGATAGAAGATTGTGCTTAAAATCTTCAACTAAAAGAACATTTTCTAGTTTGAAATTTTTATTTATAAGAACAGAACCAATTAAGTTTACCATCTTCACATTTCCATCAGGAAGCCCAATTTTAATTGGTTTTTCTAATTTTCGTTTATCCAAAAATAGAGATTCATCAAACATCATGTGATCTGAGGCACCAGAATCAACTATCCAAACATTTTTAGAAGACAATTTAGAGATACTGAAAGTAGAAATTGAAGAGATATTACCTGCAAGATTCACAAAAGCATTGTAACTTGCGGCTTCAAATTCATTTCCACCCTTTTGTCCTCCAAGAGCCTTCTTGATTTCTTGACGAATAGTGCTCAGAACAGCATTGTTGACAGCTCCCTCTATGTTTGTATCATCAAGAGGAGTATCCACTTGAGCATTAGCAGCAATCTTCTTTTCACCTTTGCTTCCTTTGAGAGTAAGATACCAGTCAGGATAACCAATTATTTTAAAACATTGATCAATATTGTGTCCTTTGACTTTGCAGTGATTGCAAAATCGATCCTCCTTATCTTTCCTCCAATCCTTTTTAGAGGTAAAGTTTTGTTTATAGTTTTGGCGACCATTCCTCTGAACTGTCATAGCACTGCTATCCCCACTGACTTCTTGGCCTGAGTTTATTTCTTTTTGCTTCTCAATGGTTTGTGTGAGAGCAAAGGCTTGGCTCACCGAAGGTAAAGGTTCCATGGTCAGTACATTAGTAACAGCATTGTCATACGCAGCATTAAGTCCCAAAAGAAATTGCACTAAATGATCTTCTTCCTCAAATTCTTCGAGTTTCTTGAACAAATCACATGTACATTTTTTTATTGCTCCACACACACATGTAGGTAATTTTCTCAGATCTTTCAATTGATCCCACAATCTCTTGATTTTACTAAAATAAGAGAGTAAAGAGAGGTTTTCTTGCCTTAAATTTTGTATGTCCTTCTTCAATTGATATATCAGCGGTCCATTGCTACGACCAAAACGTTCAGCCACATCTCTCCACAATTGAGCAGAAGCTGTAACATACTCAAAATCTTCAGCAATTTCTGGGTTCATGGAGCTCAAGATCCAACAAGTAACCATGTAATCCGCACATTTCCAACGCTCAAACTCTGTATCAGTTTCTAAAGGTTCTTTAATGGCGCCATTGATGAACCCTTCCTTATTCTTGGCTCCAAGAGCTCTTCTCACTGCACGACTCCATCTTCCATAGTTATTACCATTAAAAGGAACATGCACCAAGGATGAATTAGTTTTATCGGAGTTCGAAACATGTAAGGGATCTAGGTTTTTGGAATTGGGAGAATTTGTAATTGATGATGAAATTTCTTCAGCCATCAAATAGATCAAGGAAGAAAGAGACGAAGAAAAAAAAAATTGAAAGAAAATTAAATCTCAAACGAGATACTGTGCTCTGATACCATGAACAACAATGAAGAAGACGAAGAGCAAAAATAAAGCAGAGCAAAAGCAAGAATCTTACAGTAAGGAAAAGAGGTGAAGTCACCTCTCCAAAATAGAGTCAGTAGAGTATTTTTACAATTAACCAAAAGATAAGACTAAAGGACCCTTATATAAAGGAAAATAAAAAGAAGAAAAAAAACAACTAAAATACATAAACTCTTATAATAGATCGAACCTCAACTCTAGTACTCTAACAAGCCTTGCTTGATAGAGAGATGGAGTACATAATAAGATAATGTGCTCCTTCTTACGATTTGTTAGTGTAGGACAAGCTAGGTGAAAAGGAATTGATCTTGTGAAGCAAAACAAAGTATGGAGTAACAAGAAATAAATTGATCATCTAAAACAAAAGTAAGTTTTTATTATGTTATACATGGCCAGTATATAGGTTTATTTAATTACAAATATTGCATGTGTATGTATGTAGAATTTAATCTAGCTAATTTGTTTAACAAACATTATTATATATAACACATGCAAAATCTAAATTATGCACTACAATTTTTTTTTTTAAAAGAAAGGTACACGAGTGCTAAATTATATACTATAAATAATTATTAGTTTATTACTACACAATACACTACTAGCTAGAAAAGATTCTATTTACGACAAGAATTATTATCGCAAAAATGTGACTCCGTCGTAAAAAAAATGATTGTAAATGATTTTTCCCATTGCGATCCCGTCGTAAATGAGTCAGTTTTAATAGAGTTTTAGTTAGGTATTAGGTAAATTTTAACGACGGACCCAAAAAACTATCATAAAACATCCACATATACATTTACGACATAATTTAACCGTGTCATTAACGTGTACCCGACCTTAATGGGACAATTTTTTGTGTACACATAATTTTTATAACAACCCCATTGGGGGCCACATTGCGCCCCATAACCCCCTAAAACAAGACGTTTCGCCTTTGGATTTTGACTCATTGACCGGGCAACGAGACCCTCACCGGCCATGAGTCGTTATCTATTATTAAATATTTAAAACAAGAATTTTTTTGTTTACCAAGGTTCATCTTTTTAAGACAATTATTTTTTAACCCTTTTCTTTTTTCCTCGAACAATATTAATTATAGCCTTTTTGATTAACTATTCATCAATTATCATACCCCTCCAATGTTTTGTGCATTAATTTTGAATTCAACTTGATGAGAATTCTTATGGTGATTATATTATTGGTTGATTTAGTGTAATCATTTATTTATTTTTTAAAAAAAAAACAAAATTAGAATTCTATATCCTTTTCTAAAATTATTTTTATTTTTGATATTTTTTTTAAAAAAAAATAACCCGTGCCTTACACGGGCTAAAAAACTAATTTAATTCAAAAGGGGCACAAAACAGATACAAGACACAGAATAACATATGCAATAATTAACAAGAACGGTTTATTATTAATTAGATATTGAATACTATATATATAAAATACTCCATATATATAGTGGCACATATATATAGGCTCTCTTTATTCTATTATTATTTATGATACGGAACATTTAAACAAGTCACATAAACAAGTCACATGCATGTTCACTATATATATACTTGTATTAAGTAATGTTCAAGTATAATACGAATTATTGTTATATATAGTATATACTTGGAACATAATAACGAGAAGTGGCCGGCCAGCCGCCGGAGCTAGCAATTATTGTATAGTATATATTGTAATGTAATGTATTGAAGACAAATTAAATTAGGAGGTGTTTTGATTGGCAACGTTGACACCACCACTGGATTGAGAGCCAGAATGATTAACATTGAAGCCAGAATTATATATAAACATTCCCTGCAATTGGAATATAGCTAACTGGTCCCCATGGAAACATTACAGTCGTTGTTGGATTTCCATTTTCATTTCCTTGATTATTATTGTTTTGGTGTTTGTTAACGACTGAGGCGGGTTGATAGATTATTATTTTGATGAGTAGTTTCGGATACCCGTATTTTTCGTATTGTTCCAGTGGATAACCTGGTGGGAAAGGCGGTGGATACCCATATTTTTTCAGTTCCGTCGGATAACCCGCCGGAAACATTTTCAGCTAGCTAGCAAGCTTTTATATACTACTTCTTTATTTCTGTATATTTCTTTTGTTATATATATACATGTCTAGCTACATACTAGCAATTTAAAGTCGTCTATGTCCTTATATAGATAAAAAGATCGAGGCAGCAATTAGCTAGCTAGATAGATAGTGTCCAACTAATTAAATGTCGTCTTTGAGATTGATTAATTGATCATTGACTACATAGAAATTTATGCATTTCCTAGTAGTATTAATTAATTGATCGATCCAGGAAAAGATTGGATCCGTGCATGGTATATATCTTTTTGGAATAAAAATATTGCTTTTAATATAATATCCCATCTTTTTATTATTCCTCCATAATTTATTCTCCAATTCCTTACCGTGAGTCAAAATTGAATTCAATTCTTGAAGTGTTCGAAGGGCTGATTTAGGGTGCGTTTGATTCACCTGAAATTTTTTGAGCTGGTCTAAATTTTTTTTATCTGGTCTGAAATTTTTTGATCTGATCTGAAATTTTTTAACCTAGTCTGATTTGATCTGAACTTTTCTGATCTAATCTGAATTTTTCTAGATTGTAGTTATTATTATAATTATCTGATCTGTCTTTTTTATCTAATCAGAATTTTTTGAAAATAAGCTAAGAAGTACTGATTTAAGTTGAATCAAACGCACACTTAATTAGTTGGTGTTTGTATGGATGTTAGTTGAGTTATAATAGGTGTTGGTGCAAAACCATCTAAACCGACCACCCTTTAATTTAAACAACTTCTAACCTATATTCGATTTAGGCTTGTTTGTAAAGATTTGGTTATTATTGAGAAATAATCAAACTGTTATTAGGATTTATTATTTTCGAATTGTCAAAATGATGAATATTAAAAGAAATTATTCCATCTTGTTACATATTTTCAAAGAAAAACAAGCAATTAGCTAATATAATTTAGGTTATTTTGTCCCTTTTAGTACTTCCTCCCTCGGTCGTAAATAAAATATCTATTTTGATCAGAATTGCCAGAGCATTTTGGTCAAATTAAAACTTTTAATTTGGCACAGAGAGAGTATTAAAAATTGAATGTATATCTGATCTCCCACTAATTATTGTACATCTTCATTTGATAAGTGTCTTAATTATTACGGAGTACAATAGGACGAAGAAAGTTGATTGCGTATGTTGTCAATCTTAGAGGTGGCCACTGGGCCGGGTTGGCCCGGCCCGGCCCGGACCCGGCCCGGTTAGCAGCCCTGATGGGTCAAGCCCGGTAAACCCGGCCCGGTCCAAACCGGGTGGGTCATGGGTCGGAATTTTCAAACCCAGCCCGCAACCTAACCCGTTCGTTTAACCCGGTTAACCCAGCCCGACCCGTGACCCAGACCCGGTTCGGCCCGTGACCCAGGCCCGGCCCGTTCGGCCCGCCCGGACGGTTTCTGGGTTTTGTAAATTAATTTTTAATTTATAAATTAATTATTATTTACGAATTATAGTTGTGTAATTACGAATTCTAATTGTGTAATTAATACTTTAACTTTCTAGCTTTTACATACATTTTTACATTTGTAATTTGTAAATTATAATATAAATTCAATATATATTGCAACTTAATTTATTTGGTCAACACTATGATTTATTAAAGTAAATTTGTTACTTGTTTAATTGTTTTAATGTATTATATTGATATAAATACTTGTAAATTATAATTAATACTTTAACATTCTAGCTTTTACATACATTTTTACATTTGTAATTTGTAAATTATAATATAAATTCAATATATATTGCAACTTAATTTATTTGGTCAACACTATGATTTATTAAAGTAAATTTGTTACTTGTTTAATTGTTTAAATGTATTATATTGATATAAATTCTTGTAAATTATAATTATACTTTAACATTCTAGCTTTTACATACATTTTTACATTTGTAATTTGTAAATTATAATATAAATTCAATATATATTGCAACTTAATTTATTTGGTCAACACTATGATTTATTAAAGTAAATTTGTTACTTGTTTAATTGTTTTAATGTATTATATTGATATAAATACTTGTAAATTATAATTAATACTTTAACATTCTAGATTTTACATACATTTTTACATTTGTAATTTGTAAATTATAATATAAATTCAATATATATTGCAACTTAATTTATTTGGTCAACACTATGATTTATTAAAGTAAATTTGTTACTTGTTTAATTGTTTTAATGTATTATATTGATATAAATACTTGTAAATTATAATTAATACTTTAACTTTATACCTTTTACATACATTTTTATAATTGTAATTTGTAAATTATAATATAAATTCAATATATATTGCAATTTAATTTATTTGGTCAACACTATGATTTATTAAAGTAAATTTGTTACTTGTTTATTTGTTTTAATGTATTATATTCATATTATCATATACTAATTAGTAATTACTAATTACTATTACTAATATTACAAATTTACTATAAAAACTCAAAACCATTACAATTTACAAACCCTCCACATCTTTTCAAATTCCCTAAACCCTCCAAACCCCCCTAAACCCTCTCCAAACCCCCCTAAAGCCTCTCCAAACCCCCCTAAACCCTCTCCAAACCCCCCTAAACCCTCCAAATGCCTAAACCATAAACCCGCGAACCCACTAACCCGGTTCAACCCGCGAATCCGGTTCAACCCGCGGACCCATGAACCCGGTCCAACCCGCCAACCCATGAACCCGCCAACCCGCGAACCCGTACCAACCCGGATAAACCGCGAACCCGGCCCAACCCGGCCCGGTGTCAGGCCCGGTTCAGCCCGGCCGAACCGGTTCATGGGTCACCACTCCATGAACCCGGCCCGGTTCGGCCCGGCCCGGTTACCCAGTGGGCCGGTTCACGGGTCAGCATTTTCTGGCCCGGCCCGGTACCAGGCCCGGCCCAGCCCGGCCCGCCCGGTGGCCACCTCTAGTTGTCATGTATGGCCTGATGTAGTCACTAGTCAGACTTACAGCCATGCACTGCTTTTCTATTAATAGCCTGCATGCCATTTTATCCTCAACTTCATTGCATGATTGAGTACCTTTCTAAATTATTTCATTAATTATTTACTTGAATAATTGTAGCAAGGATGACATCAATTTCCATTTTAGGAATATGATTACTACTCACTACCTAGCTATATCTTTTCAGTGGATATGACTTCTCAACGTGATGTATTATATACTGTATGTATTATATATTGTATTCCATTCTAAAATCTCATTTAATTTTTTTTTGCTCATAACAAGATTTTAATATGATTAAAAAATAATTTAAAATGGAGCGTGTATGATGTGTAGTCTAGAAGTTCTTGAAACATGTTTGAGTTACTGACTACTGACTACAAATAATACGCAAAATTAAAACTATCTGAAACTTGAAACAGAAATCGAATATCTACATGATAATCAATTACAATTTGTGGGAGACAACATAACCATACAAATACGCCGTATATAGCCTAATTTTTTAGGCTTGGCTTGATAAATACTGAAAATTGATAAAATAAGTTGTAGGAAACACACTATATTAGCATTGTAATAAAATCCTAGCATGATTTTTGTAGGAAAAAAAAAAGAAAAGAAAAGAAAAAACGTAGGTAGCAAAGACATGTAAAGCATAAAATGAAAGATATATAAAGATTAAAGAGCAGTGGTGATGTTGCCAAGAGAAACATGACCAGCACGTTGTTGTCCATTGGTATTGGCATGATTGCCACCAAGTTTGTCAATGTCAACACCACCTGATTTCTCCTTACGGTTTCCGATTTCGATGTTGCCGTTCTCCTGTGTACCGGATTCATTCTTGTTTCCGCCGTTGTTGAAAACGATGCCCGGAAACGCGTTGTAAGGTGTTGGATATCCCCATGAGTAGTAATTAGGTGTTGCCGGAGATTGCATTCTTTTTTTATCTATGTTTTTACGATCACTTAAATTGGTATTTTTTTTTTTCAAAAAAAAAAAGGAAAGAAAATCTTTGTTTGTAAACTTTTTTTTTTTTTTTGTTTTGGAAAATTTTTTGGTGGGCTGATTTTAGTGTGCAACTTTCCCTCCTTTTATAGACGAAACCAAATTAAAAGTACATCTAAAAAGTATATGGGAATAAAAACCTGCGTGCTTAGATTGTTTCTTTTATTTGTACTAGCTTCACATTATTGTTGCAATTGTAACACCAATTATAACTAATTAACACAAGATCAACTCTTCTAAATAAGATAGGAACATGACTTTATTGTTAATTAAGAGATAAGGTTTGCGTGAATTATTATGAGATAAGATTTACACATGCATGTATCTTTACTCCTCTACGTATGTAAGATCTTTTTTAATTTGCTAGGGTTATTAAACCCATTGAGGATTGGGTATAACCCACCTTCAACGACATGGGCGAAGGTTCAAACCTCACTCCCAGCAGAAATGTTGGGGTTTTACCTCCTCCCTCGCCCCTCGGTGCAGGCATCTTGAGATAGGACCAATATATGGGCCTATCCATGTACCATATTGTTAGAGAATCATCTCAACCAAAAGCTTAAGTTGATAGTTAAAGTCCAGGAATATGTTATATACTCTATCACTCTCCCTCACATGCAAGGCCCTTTGGGCTTGAAATGTGGACGCAGCACGGATCCCATCATACTCCCTCCGTAATAAAATAATTGCAACAATTTAATATAAAGTAGAGAGAAAAATGTCAAATTGTTACAGTTAATATGTTACAGATGTAGTATTATACTTACGTATTCTTGTTGGTTCCTAAAATCTAGTTCATGATCTATCTATATATTGAATCTTGATGGCTGACTCAAAAGTAAGTATGGCTTGCTAATTAAAACCACGCGATAGTTAGTAGTTTGCAACTTTGCTTTTTAAATTTGGCACACACATACATATATACAAGTAGAGATTATTAGATTCTATATACTTTTCGATCCGATCCTGACCTGACCACTTTATTCATTCCTAGATTTTTCATAAGGTAGGATGGAATAATATATCATTTTACTTTTGTATACATAACATACATGTATGATTGGACATAGAAATTAAAGACACTACTTTATAGTTCCACTTCTCTCATTTATCCTTTTCTTTTATTTTAGTGGAAAATATTTTAGTCAACTATTCTACATACGTAAATGCTAAGTATTACAATCCCTATTATTACAATTGAGCTAGTAAGCCTCGAAACGGATGAAGTAATAGCCCGATGGTTAGGGCTTCAGAATTCCAGGCACGAAGTCCTAGGTTCGATTCTCACCGCATGCATTTGCGAGGATTCCTTTATCCCCTTACAGATGTGTGCTCCACTTAAATTAAACTCTTAACAATTTTGGGCCAAGCGGGAGGTCAAGACCGACCCCGCCAGCCCCCCTAGCTCCGCCCCTGATCTAACTCGATCATAAATCTTTAACCTGCTAAGCTGCTAAATGAAATCCACTATTTAGCAACTTGATAAGCTTGTACTCCTTTTGTTCAATTCAATAATTTATTTGTCGATCCTTAATTATTCCTAGTTAGCAAGTTGAATTGATAATAAGCATGTACGAGTACTCCTTTTGTTCAATGCATATCATATGTTATTAATATACATATCATCTCCTTATCATTCTTTTGATTTTTACTAGAATATCATATCATTCAAAATAATCTATGATCATTAATTTAATTTACTGAACAAATTAATTAAATTAGTTGCATGTCTCTGGTACCTAAGACTGACTCGTCATGTGAGACCATATATATCTTACCAAGAAAAAGTTATGATCTCTCTACAAAAAAGTTATTGAAAATATATAAAAAGATATCAATTAATTTTATAGCTATATAACTTTTCTATCTTTACTAGAATATCATATCATTCAAAATGATCTATGGTCATTAATTTAGTTTACTATAACCTAACATTTTCAAGTTTTTCTATCTTTAACTTTTCGTAGGACCTAGTCTTATGATGATACCATTTCACTAAAAAAATTATATTAAACCAATTAATTATAGAAAAAGTATTCTTATAGGTTAAATTTGATATTTTTTAATATCTTTAAAGGTAAGTGTAACAAGGTTCCATTTATATACGGCTATTCATTATATTTTTAGACGTTCCAAAAAGGATGTCAGTGGGTCATGTTAAGTAGGTGACTTTTCCAATGCCCATCCCCGCTGATGATAATCATACCCGTCATGGGGATGGGATAAAGATAGATTTTAAGTCATACTCGCTCCATACCCACACCGCCTCACTTTATGTATCCTCGCTCCGCTTCATTCGATCCGATCCCCACCTAATCCTATTAATTAACTTATATATTTAGACATAATAATAGTGTTTTCGAGGTTTAAAAATTATATATTGCAACTTATTAAATAATTTTAGGGTAAGTATTTTTAATATTTTGTAATATAAATTGTACAAAAATAATATAGATTTCATTTAAAATGTGTAATACATATTCCTTTTTGTTTTGTTTTGAGGTGAGTATAAAATGAATACTAACTATATGATGTGGCAGAAAAGGTAGAGAGTAGGTGGATATGAATAATTGAATACCCAAATGAGCGAGTGATGTGTGGGGATGATTTTACATGAATTCCGAACCTGCAACGAACGTAGATGGGTCCCATGGGGATGAGTATAAGGATTAAGATATTACGTGGCTTGAGATGGGGATAAAGAGGGCAACATCCACCCGTGGCCCGCCCCGTGCGTGCCCCATTGTCATCCTACTTCCAAAATATAAAGATAGCATAAGTATAAATTGTAATAAAGTAAGTAGTAAGATACTAAAAAAAGTTCCAACGTAAATGGGATAGATAGTGTTAAATACGGGTCTGGGCAACCGCACCTACAACAAAGAGAGGGTCCAACCATACACAAGCTTGATGGGTTCCATTATAAAACCAATTGGTAATATAAGGAGTAACCACCAAACCTTATATATTAGTCATGATCTCTTTAATCTTTCAATGTGGAACACTTGCATGTGGCGAACTTGGAAGGTCTATTCTTCAACAGAAAGGAATGAAGGAATTATTCTGGAAATAAACTTGAGAAATCAAATTATATATTCCAGATTCTCCGAATTTATGGGCCGACTATAAGTTAGTGGAGGCATCTCTCTCTTGCCTTAAGATCAGAGATTGAATCGCAAGTTTAGCATATGGATTGCTTTAATGTTGCCATTAATTCTTAAGTTCGTGCATATTTCTGGACCACACCCAATTACGACGACTAACTTGATTAATGAAGTCAAGACAAACTAGCATGATGTGTAAGGTTTTTGCCAACTTGGAACTTTTAGGCAACAAAATCAAAATACCTCTTGCTTATTAATACGACTTCAATATGTTAATTTTTATAAGAGTTTTTTTTTTTTTCTTTCTAAAATCATCTTTTTTATGCCACATTTTATGAAAACCTCATCTTTTTTGGAAAAAATTGTTGACCCCCATTTTTTTGCTGGATATCGACGTTGATCAGCACGTGTGTGGCACGTGAGTCACTAAATTAACTGATGTTTTAATTTGTGACTCACAAGTCACGCACATGCTGGTCAAAGTCGATTTCTAGCCAACAAATGGTGGCCAACAAATTTAGAGAGAAATAGGGACCAAACGAAAGGGAAAAAAGATGGTAACAATATTGACTCACAAGATGGTAAAAATGTGAGATAAAAGATAGTTTTTAACAAATTTTTCTAGAAGATATGTTTTTTTTTTTTTCCAAATTTACTCTAAAAAAATAGTTTTAGAAAAGAAAAAAAATTATAAATGGGCCTAAATTTTATAAATAGTAGTCTAACTCATATAACCAATTGAGTTTTGTTTTAAAACCATATATATGACAACAAAAAGAATAACCAATTAAACAATGGAACTCTCTCTTCGAAATCACTTGTCAAATTAAATGGTATTATTATTAATTGTTTAGTCGTTAGTTAATGCTTAATATTCCACCCTTATCTTGTTGTCTCTGGTTTTTAGCTATGTTACTCAGAGTCGAGTACCAAATATCTTTATATTTGATAGGGTAAATGTCCGACTCAGTAAATCTATGAAAATTTCAATTATTTTGGCTCAAAATGAAAATTTCTAAGTGTTGCACCAATTTTCGAGTGTCGATGATCTGACTTGGTACTTGAGTAAAATGAGAAGTCCGACTAAGGCTATGCTTGATTCACCTGATATATATTCGTTAATTTGATCTGATCTGAACTGAACTGATCTGATTAGGTCTAAACTTATTGTCTGATTTGACTAAAGTATGACCGCGTATATATGCTAATTCATAAGGAAAAATGTTAATTGAGATCTTATTGTATTTGTATTATTAATGAATATATAGTTTTTTAATGTTTAATTTTAATAATATTTAAAGTTTAAATATATCAAATTAAATTATCTGATTTTTTATCTAAATTTATTTTTTCTAATCTGATTTGATTTGGTCTAAAATAAAAAATAAGTAATAAAGTGTTGAAATAATATAGTAAATCAGGATTGTTATGTTTACAGAATTAATAGCTTAATAAGTGATGCATATTCATTATATATGTAATCATCTATCCTCCCAAAAATGAAAAACGAATCTAACTATATATTGTAATAGGTTCATCACTTCATATCACCAATCAAAAAGTCGGCAGCAATCCCATCGACACAAAGTTGGCTTCTCCAACTTTTAATCGACCATGAAAAAGTTGGAATGCATGCATTATTTTGACCTATGAGTCACTAGAAAGGGAATTCTAAGGCATTTGTAAATTGTAATGGGTATCGCTGTTATATGAGTATCAGGGTTCTTAAAGAATAGGGCCTCGTGCTAATTTCAAAATATTTAGGTTGTTGGACCGTCGAATCACACACTCTCACACAAACAGACAATAATATTGTCTGCTTCAGGCATGACCCTCACGGCTTTGTTTTTGGGCTTCTCCCAAAAGGTCTTGTTGATGTATGTGACTAATATGGTTTGGCGGCCCAATAAGTGGTATCAGTGCTGGGCAATTTGGTCCGAGGGTGTGTGGCTATCATGGAGTATTGTGGGTGTCCCCTTTTGTATCCTTGAAATTTTGGTGATCTGGAGTGCCCTTGTATCGAAATTCCTGTTGGTATGATGTGATCAAGTTGTGTTGTCCGGAGGTTGCCTTGAGACCTGCAGTGGTGCATGCACTATAGCTCAGTACGAGTGGGCATGTCAACTATTACAATAAATGTTATTTCAATTTGAAACAGTTGTTGTCTTACTTTTTTGAAAAACAACAAGATGTAAGAACTATTATTACAATTTTATTTATCCCTCCATAATTTACATAATGCATTTGGCGGCTACGGATTACTTAAATTTCAAAATATTTTTTTAACCATACATCTTACCTTGATCTTTACTTAGTTCGATTATGTCAAGATTTTCTAAACTAGCATTGATTCAATAATATTTTATATTGTAAAATTAATTATTATTATTATTTTGTATAAACTGTGTGCAACGCACATGTCCTAATCTAGTTTCTATATTACTCAATGGAAAACCACTACATTTATATCTTCCCTCTCAAACTCCATTTTCCCTCCTAAACATATAAATATTCCCAATTCCTCCTAACTTTCACTTCATTTTTTTCCTACAATTGAAAAATACTGAACATTTTATTATTTAAAGTTTTCTACAATCATCACCATTATTGTAAATTTGTAATGCATGTACATATGTCATTATAATTGGTTCAGCCCACAGGAAACAGTCAACGGACCCATAGGCATTGATAACTACTGCCCCGAGATTCTAGAGTTTGTTACTATTATTATTAGGTGTAAATTTCTCTTAATGGTAGAAAATTATATTGATCAACACATACTATTATAAAAAATTTACCTAAGTATTATATTCATCTTTTTTCACTTTAACAATTAAGTAGTTTGTGCTTTTATCTGAGAATTGAAACTTCTCTCCTTTTTCACTGTCAAAATTTGTTAAATATTAATATAATAAAGTAAATGCATAATAGAAATGTCTACTTTCTCTTATGTAAATGTTCGCTTAAAAAACAAAATAATTATGTTTGAAAATTAGCCAAAAATTAATTTGTTACGACGTATACTTTCATTCAATAGTTAAATTTCTTAAATTGATGCTTTGTTAAATATATTGACTAAAAAAATCGAGAAGTTGCTCAGGTATTAACTAGTCAATATCTATAGTATTCCCCAATTCTATGAAGTAATAACTTTTAAAAAAATTGCCAAAAAAAAAATTAAAAAAAAATAATAATGCAAAATAAATTTCATTAATAGAAAAGCCTCTCTCTCTCTCTCTCTCTCTCTCTCTCTCTCTCTCTCTCTCTCTCTCTCTCTCTCTCTCTCTCCCCCTTGAAAGGAATGGAATTCTGATCGCAATATGAATTGCTTATTTAACGACATAAAGATGTAAATATGTAATACCCTATATATTCATTGATTTATAAACTTGCACAACTCTTTTTTTTTTTATTGAAATAAGATCAACTTGCACAACTTCAATATAACTAAATTAAACAGTAACATTTTGGGTAACCAACAATATAATGTTGATGGATTTATCCAATAGCGTCTAATTATTGATGTTGTAGTGGTCTCCTTGTATTACATTTTTCATACATACATACATTATTTAATAAATTGGAGTATTTGAGTTGGTAACTACTCTATACTTCACTGGAAGTTTCTTCTATGGTCGTCGAAAAAACGGTCTAAATTTACTTGATTTCGGCAGTCATTTTTCAACGACCATAGAAGAATTTTGACACATGACTAGTTGGATGCTTCATAAACGTAACTAACACAAGTTCTATAATTAAACATGCATCTTAATTAAGCACAGCTATTATACTATGGGTACAATAAATATCCAATAATTTTGATCAAGGATGAAGATGATCATGATTTGATATTGATAAAGCAGGCATTCAGTACAATAATTATCTATCTATGTATCTATCTATCCATGCTTTTACCGAGTTCAGTATAAACTAACGTTGACAATTTGACATCCACAATTAGACTGTCTGTGTACAAAATAGCCATAAAAAAAATATATAGCACTTCTTGGATGACAACGCAAGTTAGTTAATTAAGCAGTGTAATAATGCAATTAATATATATAATACATTAACTAAATTGTTGCAACGCACACGTACGATCTGTAATTTATTGAAGTTGTTGATTGATAATAACGTCAAAGAAGTAGGGATTAATTAATTAAGCACTGGCGATGTTGCCAACAGCAACATCGCCGGCTTTTTGTTGTCCCTTAGTATTACCATGATTCCCACCAATTTTGCCAATATCAACACCCCCGGATTTCTCCTCACGGTTATTAATTTTGATGCCGCCGTTTGTCTGGGTGCCGGATCCGTTCACATTCCCGCCGGAGTTGAAGACGCTGCCCGGAAAAGCATTGTAAGGGGTGGGATATCCCCATGAGTAGTAAGGTGGGTACCCACAATTTGGAGGGTAACCACCGTAAGGAGAGTATCCTTGGTGAGTTTGAGGTGCAGGAGTTTGCATGTTTGTTTAATTAACTTTTGAGTATGTAAATAAAATTTTGTCGTCGGATATAATAATATGTACGTATATTTTGTGTGCGTTATTTTTTGGTGACCCAATTCTCCTCCTTTTATAAGGGGATAAGCAAATAAAAACAAAGAGATCAAAGTAGTACCAAATTCAAAGTACATAAAATAATAATTTACATCTTGCCCGGCCCGGCCCGGCCCATACTGAAAATAATGGGGTAATGATGTACGCATATATTCTATAGTTAATTGAGGATCAAGTCATAGCTTAGTGGTTAGGGCTTCAAAATTCCATGCACGAGGTCCTGGGTTCGATTCTCACCGCATGTATTTGTGAGGATTCCTTATTATCCTCCTTACAGATGCGTGTGTTGGCTAAATTGGGCCGGGTAACCTGCAGTAGGGTCCGATTTCAAGGCCTAGTATCCCACACATTATCCTATAAAAAAAAAAAAAAAATCTATAGTTAATCATGCATATTTTTATTTGTTCCAAGAATTGTGATAAGATAGAATGGAATTTTATTTGTGCATGATTGGGTTTTGATAAGGACATCACCGCTCCCCACATCCATATAATTTGTATGCCAAAATTATGCTATCATTAAGATTTAAGCTAAGGCTACACCACATATATATATATATGGTAATTTTATTAGAGATAGAGTTCAAATCACATTAGGAATATATATTGTAATGAAATCCATATTACTAATGTGTGGTATTTCAATATTTTTTGGGGCGATCCTAAGTAATAGTGGCGGGTCTGGCGGTGATGATTAAGAATTTTATGTATTAAAAGGCGCTCTTAAAATCGTATTACGCCACATAGATTTGTCCACGTGACACAATCTAAAGTATATATGTCACGTAAGCATGACACGTCATTTAGCAACAACAACAAAAATTATGTAGAAAGTAATATTATTTGAACCTATTACCTTTTACAAATAAGTAAAGTCCATTTCCACGTACTATCTCAACCAATTTTGTTAGTACTTCAAATGTCTAAATAACATTGTGTTTCTTTCAGTTATTAAGTAAATAAGAGGTTAGATTTTTTTACAAGAATATAATATAAATTATAAATGATAAATTATTTAAAATTCAAAAAATAACACTCAAAGTGCCCGGATCAACAAACTAGTAGGTTGATGACCGAAAAATTGGACATATGCAATTCATACTTTATTGTTACTCGTTCCAAAATATGTACTCTGCATATAGCTGAAAAAAAATTAATTTTTTTATTAAAAAAAAAAAAAAAAACTATATATATTACAATTATTTTGAAAAATTAAAGAGGTAAATAGTAGGTTGATTCATCTCCCATGGACCATGTGGATGGAATACGATAACATTCTGATAATAAGTGAATTTCACATGTCAAATTATTCCATCTTGGTTGTTTATTATGTGGACCGACTATTATCTATTTGGGGCATCTCCCCCTCAGAAATTGGAAGCGCAAGTGTAGCATCGTACGAAGAATGATGTTACTTTAGTTTGTTAGTGATAGTTCTATTAAATTAAATACAAAAGTAGGTTACATCCATCAACGAGAAATAGTCCACCTTACAAAGTTTAAGAGGTTATATCTTAAAATTATATGGCTATAAGAGGAATAGTATCTTAACTTTATAAAAAGTTTAACTCTCTCTCTTTTTTATCAAAGCAGGACACTTATTACGTGTACGTGCTGAACTTAGGAGGTTTACTAGTCAACTCTCCCCTCACATATAAAGTCTCTTTTTTAAAATTTAAAAAAAAAAAGTTTGTCTCATGTGATTTTTCTTGCTAGAGTGTATTTTCACTCTCCCTCACATTGAGCTAATCAATTTGGCGCAGTGAACTTGAACCTTTTTTTAGCCATTGTCCCATATCATGGGTGTTGCTCTAATTACAAGGCTTAATTAGGAGGTTCAACCGACCCTAAAACCATATGGCAATAAGGCGAGTAGCCCCTTAACCTTATTAAGTGTTTAACTCTCTATCATTTTATTAATGGTGAACTTAGAATGTCTATTCTTCAACAAGTTCATGCATGTATTACTTGCTATTGAGGTATATATATATATATGAGTCTTAGCCTACTGGTTGAGTCTTCTGAATGCATGCAAACCCGAGAAATTAGGTTCGAGTCTTAAATTATCACATGCATTTGCAATGATTCTTTATTTTCCCCCTTTTAAATGCGTGTATCAGTCAAATTGAATTGGATAACCTACCGTAGTGTTCGTTTCAAGGCCTAAAATGTACCAATAGTAGTTAGTTATTCCAGATCATGCTTTCTTTTTTTAGTTATATGATAAGCATAAAACGGAATAGAAATGATTTGGTTGATTAGGAGAAAATGTCAAATGGATATACATACATACATATATAATATGTACATCAGTACATAGGGATGCAAAAACAGGTTAAACGGTCGGAAACAGGTCGGTTAAAAACAGGTTCGGTAATAAACGGTCGGTAAAAAATAGGTCGTATGAGTCCTTTCGATAACGGTCGGTCTTATTCTGTATCCGTTCGAATTCGATATTTTTCCTATACAGGTGTCGGTCGATTTCGGTCCGGTCGTTTTTCGGTAACAAGTCACATTCGGTCGGTCAAAATCGGTCTTTTACAGGTCGTAACCGGTGCACGAGTCATAATCGATCGGTCAAAATCGGTATGCAGGTCATAATCGGTCGGTCATAATCGGTATGCAGGTTGTAATCAGTCGGTCGCGGTCAAATGTATGTTGTAACCTGACAGTCTTAAACGATCGATCACAATACAATCGGTCAATTCAAAACTTCGGATCAGATTTTGATATTTCGGGTTAGTTGGACTAGAATTTTTGGCTAAGAATTTAGGATCGAATAATTATGCCCACCTCTAAAATATATTAAAAATCAGTTTCATTATGGTTTGAGCCAAAAACCAATGTCAGATTGATCTTATTAAATGAATTTACAAAAATTTCATCAATTTTTGTCAACTTAGAGAAATCATGTAAATAAGTTCGGTAAAAAACGGGTTCGATTGTAAACAGGCAAACGACTTCGGTGATAAAGCTGATCCAAAATTCCAAAACAGGTTCGGTATAGTACGGTTTTGATTAAAATTGGTCGGTCAAAAATCGGTTTTTGACAGGTTGAAAATAGGTTCGGTTTGAAAACAGGTTCGGTAACGGTTGGTCTCGGTATAATAAAAACAGGTCGGAAACGGGTTCGGTTATGAATGGGGTCGGTACCGGTCGGTTTCGGTATGCGTAAAAGCGGTTGGAAAACGGTTTCGGTATAATTCGGGTTCGGTAGCGGTCGGTATTTGGTCACTAAAAATTCGGTCAAAAACAGATTCGGTATCAATCGGTACGGTCGGTCAAACAGATTTCTGACCCACATTTACACCCCTATCAGTACACATGTACCACTTTCTTCATTAATTGCATGGCATGATTTTTTAATGAAATGGAAATGATTTGGTTGATAAATTATTATCATTGACATTTGGTTGATAAATTTTGGGAAATAATACAAATTAAAGTTAATATGTTTATATACTTGGAGTGTGGGAAAACCCAAAAGGAGGACATTATCCCACGACGCACGTTGAAAATTTGAGGCACATATGTCATGTTTTTATGTGTCGGTCTTGACGATAGTACTTAAAAAGTCTTAAACTAGCACTCATTTGTAACATATTAACTGCAATGATTTGACATTTTTCTCTTTACTTTATGTCAAATAATCGACAAATCGCTGCAACTAATATGTTACAGATAATAAGTTAGAAAGGTGCATTCTTACGTACCTATTGTCGTAGTGTAGTTTAATTTTATTGGTTCCTGTGCGTACGTGGTGTGGCCTCTTGAGTCTTGATTTGATATTCAACAAGATTTGAACAAATCTTTCAACTGCCTTCTTTCACGTTTTCCACACATCCATTGTTTTGAGCAATATTTCAAGTATAACTCGTCTCTTCTTATATGAGGTGTGCATATTTGAGGTGTGCTATGGAAATTTTGAGGAAAAAACGCCGACCTCCAATTACATTGTCTGTCGGGACAAATTTTACTTAAGACATTGTTCTAAACACGTCAGAACAAATTATTGAGTCTAATGGTTTGCCTCGCACTTTTTGCAACAATTTCATATTTTTTGATGTAAGCACTCCTTATGTCTGTTGTTAGTTGATATTTTTTTTATAGATATCTTAATTTACTTGATATATTTCTTTATTGGGTATGTGCAACCCCCATAAGTTGTACTCATTCTTCCATCAATTTTGTCATTTACTCACATTTTTCTACCTATATATCCTTAATTTTATCACCTTCTTAATAACTACCTTTACTTTTTAATGTCGCTACCACTTTACATGTTTTTCCTAAAATCGTATGCTAAAGGAATCTAACAACTAAATAAAGATGGAGGCAATATATATTTAAAATTTTGATTATGAAAGTAACGAGTCATTCAAGTAAAATCGACCAATAAAAGCTATTAACACACGCTCTTTTCGTCAAAAAAAAAAAAAAAACACGATCTTAGCTCCAACAAATTTTATTAAAATATAGATTATTCAAAAGAGCAAATTAAAATCAACGCTCAATCAACATTTAGACTCTCAATTTTCATATGCATGACGATCGATCTCTAATTTCTTGAGGTAGTTCACAATTGACAAACGTAAGATTCCCTAGCTAATCCACACGAAAGTCCCTCCTCCTTTTTATATTCCTTATTGAATATCAAATTGTGAAAATTAATGAGTTTTCTACGGTTTTGAAATGAAATGTATTTAAATAAAATTATCTTGTTGTACTAGTTTTATACGTCGATTGTTTTGAATATATATCAGTGACATACATATGCTATCAATATGTATCAATAATTATGATCCTAACTACACTTCGGAATGGGCTCCTACTATTTACACAACTTAATTACTCCTCCATTTTTATTGGAGGAGATAACCTAACAGTTATCAGTGTTTTGCAGGGAAAATTCAAATGCCCTTGGAAGATTCAAGCGCTTATGGAAGACATTCACAACATCCACAGAGATTTTACCTCACATAGATCCAGCCATATCTACCGTGAAGCAAACCAAACTGTTGACTATATTGCGTCACTCGGGCACTGGACCCCTACGCACATGGAAATAGATCATTTTATGGATGAAAAGTTCTCCTTCTATCTAGCCGCTAATAAATCAGGATTTTTCTTCGATAAGAAGAAATCCTGATTCACCCGTTTACTCTTCCTTCTAAAAAAAATTATGATCCTAACTATCCACACATTCAATAATTAATAATATTGGAATCTTAATATTGTCTTACATACTAAACGTCATAAATATTGTCTTACATACTAGGCAGGCCCGGCCCTGAGCATGGGCAAGAGGGGCCACCGCCCAGGGCCCATGTTGAAAAGGTCCAAAATCTCCTTGTTTATAATGGTTATATATAAAACATGTTGACTAAACTTACAAATAAAGAAGCACGGCTTAGCCTTGTTACATTGAGGTTGCCATGGTTCCAATTGATTTTTTGCCTTTTGGGGTTCACTTTTCCATCTATAACATTAAAATATGAGTTTTAAAACTTTAATAATATTTTCTTTCTTATCCATTGGATCAATCTCTTTTGTTACTAATCTTTCATTTTTTTCCTATATATATTAAGACTTATTCTTTTTTAATTCCTAATTAACCGTCTTACTAATATGATATTCTTTTTACATAACCTTAGTTTATTTTTTATTTAATTTAGCAACTTCAGTTGTTGTTTAAGTTAATTTAAAGCTTAGTAGTTCAAAATATTCCCTCTACCCTATTACCATTACTTTATTTCACACAAAAAAGACCTCGGGCCTCGGCTCTCTCAAAATAAAGTGGATCCTTTGGGCAAATATAATCAGATATAGGAAGTATGTTTTATATTTATATGAGCTAATCTATTAAAAAAAGGTAGTTGTCTAGATTATCTTTGCTTTTATTTTATTTATTTTCTTAACAATAGCAACCCAATAGATAAAACACTTTAATATTGTTGTTATTATTATAGTATCGTGAACTGTATTATTCATTAATATGTGAAACTTGATTTATATTCTTAAATTAAAATTAGCTATTCAATACTTGAAAACGGATTTATGGGCCCCTACTTATTAATTCGCCCCGGGCCCTCGAATTGTCAGGAACGAACCTGATACTAGGCTACGAGCTACTTTATCCGTTCCAATAATTTTATGTGAAATCTCGAATTCTCGATGGTATTCATATATAATATGAGGAGGAAATCTAAATTAGTGCTAATGTAGAACTGTAGAAGAAACAATAAAAATCATTTGAATATTTTTAGGTTTTTCTCAGATCAACAGTTACTATATTATAAGAACATTAAAAAATGTACTCCATATAATTAAAAGATATTAAATTTAAAAAAAAAATACTTGGCAAACACTTAAATAAAAGGAAAATAAAAAAAATACATAAGGAAGAGAGTTTTGTTTTTTTAAGCGTGGCATATATGATTTAGACCCTATACTTTTAGACTTGATTTCTGAAATTTCAGTTCATCTCATGCATGTTGAGTCTAGTATTTAATTAGTTTAATCTAGTTCAGTTCAGATTAATTTAGTCCAAAAAAAATGGTCTTAATAAACACTTATAGTCTTTTTTTGTTTTTTTGTCATGCACAAAAGAAAAATATAAAATAGAGGAAGCTATAACTGAAATTTTATATTTTTAAAGGGGGCTAAACATATAAATGAGCCATTCAAGTAATCATTTGGTAAGATAAAACCAATACCTTAATATGATTGCAATTTTGAATAATTTTGAATAGTTTTTCCACTTGTGAATAATGGCAAAAGTCCAAACATATACTGTATATATTACATAAAATCTTTGGCTAAATGTTGTATAGTAGGTGTATATATACATTCCCCCACTTGAGAATGAAGTCATAGCCCAGTGGTTAGGGTTTCAGAATTCCAGGCACGAGATCCTGGGTTCGATTCTCACCACACGCATTTGCGAGGATTCCTTATTATCCTCCCTTACAGATGCGCGTGTTGGCTAAAATTGGGCCGGGTGACCTGCAGTAGGGCCCGGTTCCAAGGCCTAGTATCCTACACATTATCCTATAAATATATATATATATATATACACACACACTAGATTAGTCCCGTGCTATGCACGATTTTATAAAAAAATATATGATAAATTTGAAATTTTGTTAGATTATAGTCAATTGAAAACAAATAGAAAGTACGTAATATAAAATCATTATATCAATAAAAAGATTTTAGTATAAATTCTAATTGATTTGAAAATGGACAAAATAAATAAACTATTATGATATTAAAAACATTATATTTGTCATTAATTGCATATGGAAAATAGAAGAATGAAGTTAATGATATTTAACTTTTCAAAGTATGTTAAATGCTAATTAAAAGAAAAGAAAAAAAAAAGATGATGTCATAAACATTTTTGGAGGGAAAATTTTGATTGAGAAATTGACATGTGTACATTTTTAGGTGAGGATGATGTCAGCAACATTCTATTTTAGTATATAGTATAGATATTTTAGATTTTCCTTTGTTATTCTAGTATATCTTATACTTTCCAATGAACAAATATATGCCTATTTATAGGCACATAAGCATGTGTAGAATTCAGAAAAATTCTGAGTTCAATTCACACATTAAACCAATTAAAATCAGAAATTAAGTTTAGCATGGAATAAGGAATGAAATAAAAATTATTCCATCAACATGGCTAACTCTTAATCTCCTCATTTAATCTGATTTAATCCCCTTTACATCAGCATAGAAGCTCAAAAGACAAGCTTAAACACGTAAAGGAATCCTAGGAAAAGAATCCAAGAATTTGAACAACCATTCGAATTTTCCAGAGACACTGTCGCGGGGTGCGACGACCCCGTCGCGAGGTGCGACCACTGAACAAACTTTTGTCCAGATTTTCCAGTAGCTTTTTCGCGGGGTGCGAAAACTTCTCGCGGGGTGCGAGATCCTCTCTGCCTCATGAGTCCTTTTGCCTAGCCTACTTTGTCCAATGCCTTAGCCCATTTATTCATAAATGTTCCAACAATCCTCCTCCCATTTATGACATAAATGTTGACAAGCTAAAACCACAACTTGTACCGCAAAACACAACTACATGTTCATGCATAGAAATATCGAAACGATTGAATTTCTAATTAGTATATGTATACTTTACAATAATTCCATTCGTAATAATAGACTAAGCTTTGAATTATACAAATACTACGAATTATTGAAGACACAATACACATGAACACAAACAAGTATCCTTTAACCTCCTACACCTATGTCGCCATGGTGTACGTATCTATTCATGAGCGTTTCAAGTTAAGCCTAAAACTTGATGAAGCGGCCAAACTTCTAACTCATATAGGTAGATCTTTACGCACATGCTCCTGCAATTGAGCCAATCTCAAAGATCTATTAAGAATTTCAAAAATTCAACCTCCTTTTATCATTGCAGTAGTTTTAGCACTTACCTCGGGATGATAAAATTTTAAGTGCTCACAACTCAAATGAAAATTTGTCCTCATTGAATTTGAGATCCAACGTTGTATTGGACGTCAAATTGAGTTTCATTTCATTGAGATTGCATCATAGGCTTTAACCATCCCTTCAGAATTTTATACAACCTTAACTTGATAACACTTTGGCCAAAGATTTTTTTCCAAGTTAAATTATAACGTACAAAATTCTTAAACACGACTTTAATTATATTTATAAAATCACGCCCATAAAAATCGTCGCACATGAGACGTGAATTAACATTATAAATATAATCCTACATTGTTTATCATTACAATGTAACATATCACAAACTAGTGATATAAACCATGGAATTAATCTTAACAAAAATTATTACCATCATTCCACAATCTATTTAATTACAAGATAATATATCACATATCCTTTTATATATTAAAATTATATAAAATACCATGCAAGTTTAACTCATTGGATTCCAAAGAATTAAAAACACCATTCATAACGAAATACTATCATTATGAACAAAAACCTCCATCATAAAGACATAATATCTTTATGAAGAATAAACCTCCTCCATAAAAATATACCATCTCTATGTAAATGAAGAATAAAACCTCCTCCATAAAGACTATGTGTCTTTATGAAAATCCTCCATAAAGAAATCATCTTTATAGAAATAATAATTCCTTAATCCAATAAACTTTTTGCATAAGACATTCTTTTATATACCAAAGAAATTTTATGAAGACATCCATCTATTAAATAGTATGTAGAATAAAAATCAACCACTTTATACTATTAATAAATATAAAATTAATAACCATGGAAAATAAATAAATCTTCCATCCACTTTATACCAAAAATAATAAGTATAAAATTAATAAATCATGGAATCATTTCCATCATAAATCAATCCAAGTATAAGATTTCCTCCTCCATATATACAAATTTTGACACATTATTATATGTCTGCAAATTTGATATATATACACTTATACTAATGATTTATCGATCATGACTTCATTGTAAAAATAAAAAAAAATGAAAATCATATTTCACTTTGTATTATATACAAACATAATTTCTTATTATTAAGAAAATTATACATGACGACAAACCCGTCATAATCAATACTCAAATTATAACCATATGCATAATTCCATCCACACAACATTAGTGTAAAACATGCATATAAATCTGAGTATAAATAACAAATGCATAAAATACTCTAATTATACCTTAGAGTACTACTTAAATATTATATTTAAGAAACAATTTATGAAGTTTATCATAAAATACATATGCATTCAACCTTTACTTATACCTCATCACCTTTACTTGGTGATAGGATGAGATAACCCCCACAATTAAATAAAATAAATAAAATTACATTATGAACCATAAATACATTAATTGATAAATTAATAAAAATAAAGAAATAAATACATAAATAAATAATTGCAAACATATTCTTTAAAATTTCTTGTCACACCCCTTAGTAGATCAGAAAATTCATTATTTTCACTACCAAATGTGATACTTAAAAATAAAGAATATCAATTTATCTTATTCAACATGATTTTCAAGAATACTAAATTCCTTCCCTCCATTAAATAATGGAAATCATGAAAGATAAATTCCATGTAGCAATTACCACATACCTTGGAATATACCAAGTATTCAACAACTTATCAAATGAAATTTTATACTCATTGAATTTGAGATCTAACGTTTTATTAGACGTCAAATTGGTTTTTATTTCATTTACGTTGTCCAATAGGTTAAAACCCATCATTTTTACTCATTTTTATGCTATTTCAACTCAATAATATTTAAATAATTATTCATCCGAGTTAAAATATATATATTGCATAAACCCTTGCGACCCCATGTTATATAAAATCATATACATAAAAATTATCGCACATACATGTATATGACTCCATTGTATACATGATTACCAATTGATATAAATTTGAAGTAAAACACAATAAGTGATAAAACATGGATTTATGTCCAAAACACTTCATATACCAATCTACATTACTTTCACTATTTAATGTCAAGACAATATTAATACTTAAAAACAATATGCAAATTTATTATGGATATCATGAGAATTACCTCCTCAAAAAATAAAAATTATCTTAATGAAAATTATCTTAGTATGCAATTTTTTCCTCCATAATAAACTAACATAATATTATCAAGTATACCCGTCTAATAAATAGTGCAAGTCAAAGATAAAACATTTATCTTCCATTATACTTATATCAAGTATAAAAAAAATATTTAATTAAATAAAATAATTTTATAAATTAAGTATAAGAATTTTCCTCTCACATATACACAAATTTTTCATATTCTCATATGTTACCAGATTTGACAATATGAGCACTTGTACTATTAATTCATAAAGTCGGTTCAAGATAATAAACTATATCTTCCATTATACAAATATTATGTATAATACAATATTTTTCGAAAAATGAAAAATATTTCATAAATCAATGTCAAGTATAAGATTTTAAAACCATATGTACTAATTTTCCATGTACTCATATGTTACAAAAATTAGAAATATAAACACTTATACTTTTGATTTATCATGAGAACAAAATTCAATGTAACATTGTGAAAATATTCATCACAATAACCATACTATCTTTATGAAGATAAGTACACATAATCACACATTGATTATTGTCATCAAATACATGGAATATTCCAATGAACAATGTTTAACAAATGCACAGTTCTATTAAACCATAGAATACCATCAATCATTAAATTGATCATACCATATTAAAAAAAAATATGATACAACATTCTCCTTGAAACCAAAGAGAACAAAATAAATATACATATTTATCATGCATTGTACCATTAACCATTAACAAGGAAATAATCTTTATTACTCCATGAAGTAGTTAATTACTCCACAATTAACCTCTAATGACCATACTTATTATAAAAAGTATACTAGTAAGCATTAGAAGATTAATAAACATTGTATTAAATATACAACCACATGCATTTGTCTATTGACTCCCCATAATGAATTATAACATACAAAATTAACCAACACCCAATTTTCATGAATAACGAAAATTGTTCATTCATTAGCATTATTACCATGCTAATTTACATGATTATATCTTTATTGGCATACTTTCACCATCAATAAACTTTATCATATTCCTCATGAATTTCCAAAGAATAACAATTCCTCCTCCATGTATATACATATATACTAATTTTGACAAACAAGTAAATATTGTCATCAAAATTTGTTACATATATGCACTTATACAACCAAATTGAACTTAAACAATATAATCTTTATATATGAATAAATCATCATAAAAATACTATCTTGTTTAACATACCCCCTTTAACAAAAGTGGATATATACCAATTATATGACATTGAAATTATTAAAAATATTGATATTAAATTTTGTACATGCATGGACAAAGGAATTTAATCCACCAAATAATATAATAACCATTATTCCACCATGAAAGTTAACCATATTTGCACTTAGCAATATACTTTCACAAATTCCATGCAAATTATAAATCTATTATGAAAAAACAACAAACAATATGCATCATTCAACATGAATTTTAAAACTTATTAAATAACAAGTAAAAATTCAAAGCAAATAACAAGAAAATTCTTACTTGAAATTTCTCCATCCATGAAGTACCTTTGAACACTTAGCTTTATACTTCACGTCATCACAATATTGATCATTCCTTGCAACACCACTTGCAACCGAACATCTCCATCTTGTAAACTTCAAAGTGAACCTTCTTTTCCAACGCCGAATCTTAGAGGGTAGACATCTTTTTATAAAATTCGATTAGAAGCTTGTTGGTGATGTATGGTGTTGATGTAAACCCTCCTAGGCGTGGAAATTACACTTTCCTTCTAATCGAATTCGCCCCTTAGATCACCGGGTTACCACGAATGATTAGTGAGATACAATGGAGAAAATAACCCTATACTCTATGTGATCTCAAGAGTATAGAAACAAAAGGACTTGTGTTTATTTGTGTTTAAACACACTTAGTAAAATTAGTTATATATTACCAAGTGCTAACAAGTTGTAGTAGTATAAGAAATTCAGATTTTCCTTTGTTATTCTAGTATATCTTATACTTTGCAATGAACAAATATATGCCTATTTATATGCACATAAGCATGTGTAGAATTCAGAAAAATTCTGAGTTTAATTCACACATTAAACCAATTAAAATCAGAAATTAAGTTTAGCATGGAATAAGGAATGAAATAAAAATTATTCCATCAACAAGGCTAACTCTTAATCTCCTCATTTAATCTGATTTAATCCCCTTTACATCAGCATAGAAGCTCAAAAGACAAGCTTAAACATGTAAAGGAATCCTAGGAAAAGAATCCAAGAATTCGAACAACCATTCGAATTTTCCAGAGACACTGTCGCGGGGTGCGACGACCCCGTCGCGGGGTGCGAAGACCCAGTCGCGGGGTGCGACCACTGAACAAACTTTTGTCCAGATTTTCCAGTAGCTTTTTCGCGGGGTGTGAAAAACTTCTCGCGGGGTGCGAGATTCTCTCTGCCTCGTGAGTCCTTTTGCCTAGCCTACTTTGTCCAATGCCTTAGCCCATTTATTCATAAATGTTCCAACATCGGCCGCACGATTTCGTTCACGATAGATATGCCGAACAGTGTAATTGTTGAACTGGGGAAGGAGAGACTGTATTTCGGTGACCAAATACGCTATCTTCCACGGTGGGCGAGAAATGTTATTTACAGCGTTAATAGCAAGTAGGTTGTCTCCTTCGATCTCCACATTTAAGAAGTCGGCTTGAAGGAGATGACGAATACCATTTCGCATTACAGTCAGTTCAGCAAGCAAAGCAGAAGAAGGTCAATATTTGTTGCTGATAAATTAAATCTGACAAAAACATAACACTGCACCTCTTACTTACTCGTAATTCAACAGGCCAGATCAACCTGTCCTTTAAATGTTGGTGTGGTGATGTTATGGTACGGAGTATTATTTAGCACATTTTAAACCCTCAGAATTACGAAATTCCAAGCTAGTTAAAGAAGTCTCAAAGTTTGGTAAGGCCCCACTAATAATTCAAAAGTTCAGTTTCACTCGCTCTCATTTCAATCTCACTCTCTATTTGACGTGACATAAAAGTTATATTTAAAATTTTTAAAACAAAAAGTTTTAGTTTTCCAATGCCGCCACGTGTCAAATAAGAGTGAGAATGAAATGAGAGTGAGTGAAAGTGAGAGACTGAGAGTTATGCTAGCATTCCTCACATAGAAAAATTAAGAGTTCTCATAAAGGAATGTTAAGAAAATAAATTTGTATATAATTTTTTTAAAAAAAATTAATGCTTCCTCCGTTAAAAAAAAAAACGCAACAAACTTATTTGCACGCATTTTAAGGAAAAGATTTAAAGGTTTAAACGATCAAATTAATATATGTAATTTTAAGACAAGTAACCTATAATATCATTCTTACTTGTGTTAAAATTATTTTGATTAATTTGCTCATTTACACCCTTAAATCACCTCCTTAAAATGCGTGCAAAATAGTTTGTTGCGTTTTTTTTTTGAACGGATGAAGTATCTATTTTCAAGGTGTTTCTAGTTTACCTCCAAATTAATTACCTATCTTCTTTATAAATTTTCATTCATGTCCAATATCGATCGCCCTTTTAAGTGGTAATATTGGTTGGTAATGAATAATATGAAGAAAATATAAGTTTGTGATTGAGGTTATGCCTACAAGTAGTTCATTATATTGTTTCCCTTACTATACTTTTAAATTCATGCTAATACCGTAAACAAATTCTTATATGCGGCTGGCCGCATGGTTTGTAAACCGTGCGGCCAGCTGCATTGTTTCAAATGGTGCGGCCGTTTTTAGGGGTTACAAAGTCTTTAGTGGAGTTACAAAGTATTTTTTGGGGTTACAAAGTGTTTAAGTGGGGTTACAATGTATTTTCTGGGGTTACAATGTGTTATTTTGGAGTTACAGTGGGGTTACAAACTGTTATTTCGAGTTACAAAGAGTTTTTGCGGTTACAAAGTGTTTTTGGGGTTAGTGTTTATGTGGGGTTACAAAGTGTTTTTTGGGTGTTATAAAGTGATGTTACAAAGGTTTTTTTGGTTTAAGTGGAGTTACAAAGTGTTTTTTTGGAGTTACAAGGTGTCTTTGGTGTTACGAATTATTTTTTTATTTATAATGTGTTTTTTGGGATTAGAAGTGTTTAATTGGGGTTGCAAAGTTTTTTTGGGGTTACAAAGTGTTTTTTGGGGGGTTACAAAGTGTTTTTTGGGTTACAAATTGTTTAAGTCATGTTACAAAGTGGGGTTACAAAGTGTTTTTTGAGTTTAGAAAATATTTAAGTGGGGTTACAAAGTGTTTAAGTGAATTACAAATTATTTAAATGGGGTTACAAAGTTGAGGTTACAAAGTATTTAAGTGGGGTTACAAAGTCTTTGTAACCCCATACAAAAATCAACTTTGTAACCCCTTATTTATTAGCGCGTCGCACCATTACTAAATGTTGCGGCCAGTTGTACCAAAAACGCGTTGAATACCGTAATTTATTATTAACTACCAAACAGCCAGTTAATATTTGTTTACTATATTGGTACAGGGATAAACACTTTAGACTTTAGACCTCGCAACACTGCACCGGGCCGGGCCAGGGCCAGGGCCAGGGCCGGGTGAGTGGCGCTTGCGTGGGCGTTGATAGTTTATACGGAGTGCTTTATAGTGTGAGTCTCCTTGTTGCCTTCAATTTTCAGCATATGATGATGTGATATTCAAAATACCGTTATTTACAGATTAAAGGTCAATAGTTTCTGACTAACAATTTATCTAGCTATATACATAATAATAAGCAAACAAGGTACACCAATCCCACAAAATTTGATTATATCCGATCAATACATGATATCATATGGTATGCAAATAATTAATTTAAGACATTCATAAAAACAGAATTATCAGGATTTGTTGCTGGCAAAGTTGACGTAAACGCCTCTTGTGAAACCAATTTCAGTACTCACGTTAACATCCCCATTAGTTTGTGTGCCTGAGCCATTAACATTTTGCCCTGAATTATATCGAGAAAAATAACCACCTCCACCACCACCACCACCACCCCCGGGGTTGTAATAGTTAAGCACCATCTGACCCACTTGCCACCTATCAAACTGTTGGCTCACCTGACCGTTACTCTTACTAATACTACTACTACTACTACTACTAGTAGTAGAAGTAATAGAAGTATGATTATTATTATTATTAGTAGTAGTTGAATTCTGTTTCTGGGCATCTTCCTTTTGCTTCCGCTTCTGCTGCTGCTGCTCGGTATTAAAAAGCTGATGTAGTATCAAATTATGGACGCGTAATTTACAAGCCGACTTCAGAGTTTCTAGTTCAGGAGACGCAAACCTTTCATAGTTGCACATCATAACCTTAGGACCTGTAAGAAAATAGCTAACTTGGTCATACACCACAGTTAGCTGAGCCTCGAATTCGTGACCTTCAAATGAGAGTTGCTTAACACTGAGACTCCATTCAGTGACAGTAGAGTCAGGTTCATGTGGTGCAGGGAATCGGTCTTGGTGCACCCTCAAAACCCGAGAGCCTGCACTTTCACGACGAACCACAAGCACCTTCTTGTAGATGCTGTGGAGACGGCATTTGCCCGTAAAATCACCAGTTGGGCCTTTAACCCACTTCACCCTCCATTCTGCTCCTTTAGGGACTACCCCGGAATCATGTTTTCGAACCAGAGTGACTGTCTTCTTGTCTTCACAGGCTGATAGATAGCAACTACAGTTTTGTTCTAAGACATTCACAAACTTGATGGACTTCAACAGCTTGTCCATGATTTCTACCTACCTGGCTACCTTAACTTAGCTTGAAACACACCAGAAACATTCACACATATTGACACACACACACACACACGCGCGTGTATATATATATATATCCGAAAAAGTTGTATACTACATATAGTGATATAGTACTAGTGCACATCACTTGGAGAATGCGAATAACTTTTGATTGAATTGTCAAATTTCTCTGTACTAAGTATGCATAGAATTTAACCAGATAATTAATGGTACAGTGAATATATTTGATGAATATATCCTCCAATCCACCATCTAAAGTGTAATGATAAAGGGTATCTTTGACTGGTGTTTCTATCTCAAGATACAGTAGTACAATGTGGTTCGATGGTTGAGGTTTCCCCACTTCTGTATCATCCACCACGTCTCAAATCTCACTACACGCATTTGTGAGGATTCTTTATCTTCCCCATTGTAAATGCGTGTATTGGCTAAATTGGATCAGGCAACCTTTAGTAGGAACTGACTCAAAGCCTAGTATCACCCACATTATCATAAATAAACACGCGCGCACACACACACCGTGTAGCAAGGCTTCAACTGTGTCGTTTTAGCAGATGCTGCAGGCTAATAAGATTCAGTAAAATTCAATTAGCACTAATAATATAGCATTCAACAGTAGTGTTTTCTGAAACAGACTCAATTAAATGAGCTTGAATGCAAAATATCCTTCTGTATTCAACCAATGAAATCTTGAATGATCAAATAACACTGTTACTGATAGAGTATATAACATATTCCTGGACCCTAACCATTAGCTTAAGCTTTTAGTTAAGATGGTCCTCTAACATGGTATCAGAGCCAACGTGACGCAGAGGTCACGGGTTCGAATCTCTCCTCCCTCTCCCTTCTAAGTGGAATTAATTAGTACCAGGTATAGTGGGCCTGTGTTGCATCCACATTTCAAGCCCAAATGGCCTTTCATGTGAGGGGGAGCGATAGAGTATATAACATATTCCTGGACCCTAACCATTAGCTTAAACTTTTGGTTGAGATGGTTCTTTAACAGTTACTGAATCAACACAGTGTACAGTAGTAAGTTAGTAACAGATGTTATTCAAAAATGTGAGCTATGTTTCAACATTTTTATTTACCTCAAAAATTGTGTGTCGACTCTTGCCGTATCAGACCTACAAGATACTTAGATGCTTCAGTTTTAACTAAAAACTAGCTATTTTTTCCAATATAGCAGAGTCGGACACTAGGACATCCAAACTCAAATAGAAGCTTTGTCCAAGCCATGCATGAGTAACATTGTGAGAATTTTAACCCGATTCCAAGTTTGATACGGGTTTGATCATGCACTGTTTCAATAGGTGATGCACAGACACAGCCATAGAGGTGGCAATTGTGACCCATACTCGATGGTAGCAATGCCGAAGAGAAAGAAGCAGAGGTGAACTGCAAGATTGTTGACACAATATTAATTCATGATTGTATCAAAATTTCCGATTTTTTTATACAATTTCTGGCAGTCACTCTTCAAACAATATACTATGACAATTCATTTTGAAAAACAATCTTCACTGTACATAGTCCATACAAATACCATGTTAAATTTGATATGATTTGGAAACCAATTATGAAGATAAATAAACCAAACCACCACAAGTGAGCAGTGACGTGTAGAAAACCAATCAGTAATGGAAAGAATAAGACTACATTAGCTTGTAAAGAACTCCTTACTTCGTAGTTACTCTCTCATTTTTGGACGATGTGGACTAATTCACTAGTGTATGCATATTGTATATGGAGTCTCAACCTGTACATAAACACCATCGTTCCTCCGTATTTACTTCCAATACGGACACAGACACCCACTCTACTTACAAAAATTATAATTAAAAAACAAAAATAAAAAGTAATGAACTTTGTCCTCAGGGGCATGCCAAGATAAGTGCCTTCAAAATACATGGTCATCTGTAAAGCCAATAATCTCAGCAGTTAACATTCAAGAATAAAGCTTTAACTCTCAGGTTCCAAGGTATGAATTAAACGTTTGCCTTGGAATTAATAGCCCACCAAGTTTAGCAATCTGCAATTTCCAAAATAAAGATAAACATTCATCAGATTATACTAGGAGTCTAGGACTATATTCGCAATCTCAAATATATAAGCAATCGTATCATTCTAAGAAAATACAATTGAAATGCAGTTCGGCACACATTGTGAAATGCAGAGTCCTACATATACCAAAAAAATATTATGCCAAACTAAAACTACCCCCATCAACTGTCACTTTTACTGCCTGAGGTCGAACATTGACTAAGTGGTTGTTTGGTTTACAAGGAAGTAAAATTTCCCATGTATTTCATTTCAAATGATGAAATTGAGTCAATTATTGTGTTTGGGTTTGCAAAGAATTTGAATTTCAACTTGGAATTGTCCCAAATCCACTTCATTCTAAAAACAAGACTAATTAATGGAATTTGAAATATACTTTATTTAGTTGGAATTTGAAATACCTAAAGCATAGAAAAACCCAAATAAACCCGTTGATGCCTCTCGATTATCAACATTCAACACATTTAGCCGATTCTCTCTCCTCCACTCAATTAACCTTCCTACAAATTTGATATAAAAACCATTAAATTTCCCTCTGAAGCTTGGTTTTTTGCTCCGTTTAATTTCTATCTTTCTACTCATTAAATGTTGTAGCATTTGTTCAATTTTTCATTATAGTTTTGTGGCATAATAGCCAACGATGATGGTAAGTATCATAATTATATTCTATAAATTTTAGATATATCCCAAACTTTTGTAAATAATAGTTCATAATTAATGATACCATGAATAGTTGTATTAGTTTGTTGGTTAAAGCTTCTACAATGGTTTTACATCTCCATCTTCCATTAGAGCTAGCTCATATTTTGATACTGTTGCTATTTTATGATTTTTTAATCGATTTTTTTCAGGTAGGTAGTAGTAACTACTAATTTGTTACGTTAGTGATTTAAAAAAAAAAAATTATTATCACTCAATTGTTGTTTTTGTCAGCTAATAATATGATGAATGCAAATACAATATTATTTTTGTTGAAATAAAAGTAGAAGAAAAAAATCAAATAATTTATTAATACTACGTATATTCCAAAAAAAAAAATCTGAAATATTGGAATTGTAATTCTTACTGTTTGCCAAACACATAATTTGGAGTTCCAATTCTAGATTCCAATTCAACAAATTCAAATGAATTCTAATTTCCAAACACTACCTAATCAAATTCATCGGAAGTTTCTAAAGTTGTTTGGTTAGTACAACAACAGCAAAGCCTTACAATATGTTTGGGTAGAGAAAAATGGAGGGAAAGGAATGGAAGAGAAAGGAAGGGATATCTGCTCCCTTGTTTGGATATCACATGGAGGGAGAGATGGGGAGGGAAATGAGAGGTTTGATTTTCCCTCTCTCTTTAATGAACCAAATCCTTCCCATGTTGGAGAGATTTGGAGTGAAAATGCAACCTCATTTTCTCCCTCCCCTTCCTTTCTTCCCCCTTCCCTCTTCTTTCCTCCCCTCCCTTTCCCTCCACCATTGTTATCCAAACATAGCGTTAATCCCAAAATAATTTGGATCGGCTAAACATGAATCATTATATGGAATTGCAAAAAGACATTTGCCTGGATTTTCTCCCTCCATTTCTCTATCTAATGCTAGTGGTTTGGTTGGTAATAGAGGAAATAAATTCCCATAGGAAAGTATAAATTCCTACATTTTGTGGAAAGTGAAAACTCCTAGGAAATTTCACTTCCCCTATTTTACTAATTTTCGTCAACCAAACAACTCACTCAATTATGCATTTCTTAGGAATTTCCTGTGCAACACCGAAATGTTTTTCACCAGTTCTTATATATATAGTTTAATTTGGACAATATTAATGTTCACGTACAATATCAAGAACAAAAGCAACCATCCATTAAATGGAGTGGAGGGAGCAATGATTGGGGTGGAGTGGAGGGAGCAATGATTGGGGTAATAATACAGAAACATGACTTTTTCAATCTGCTTAAAGAAAAGTTAAGGGGCATGATGTCCCAATATGAAAATAGATTTTTTCAAGTATTTACCACAATAAGATATTCCCTTCACAAATGCATCACACCACTAACAATGCCAAATGACAAAAAAAAAATTATATAAAAAAAGAATCCATAACATTCAACAGAAAACACTAACACCTCGGTATTGATAGTAATTACCTGCCTCATTTTTCTGGCTCTCTCTTGAAAGATCTAACAGGCACGACGCTTGCTGAATCACCATTAGCCCCAGTAACATCATCCATTTCCTGTGCCTAATCAGAGAAATCATAACAATTGTCACATTTAAATTCCATCATGGAGCACAGCAAATTTTAGTTTTCCAGATTATACACTGAGGACATGCACCTGGTTGTTAGAAGACTGATGGACAGTCCTTTGAGGTCTGGCGTTAAGATCAATCATTTTGCTATCCATTTGAGCATCAGGCCCATTATTATTATTATCTACATATACTACATGATTTTGCTCGTCATTATCCCTCACACATCCGTTCGGTGATTGATTTGGCTCCATCCTAGCATCATTTTGATCAGCTTGTTGTAAGCTCGTGTTCTCAGCTTGCCCATTTTTATCCCCTGGAAACTACACACAGAAACCCATCAGAAAGGAAATTAACAAGCCATTGAAAAAAGATAAGATGCAATAAGTCACGGACCTCTGCTCTCTGCCTCAATAAAAGATATCGACTGTGAGTTCTTTTACCCCCGACATGAACAACCATGTCGCATTGCAAGCAAAGTGAACTCCCATCAATCTCGCAATAAAAGAAAGCTGCATAAAACGATTTTCTAAGTGATCAACTCTAGAAATAAAGGAAACGCAACAAAGGCGCCTTACTTTGATGCACAAAGTCACCCACCAGGTGCGTTTTCACAGATATCACATTTGGGTACAGCATTAGGGGCGGCAAGTCCAACACGTATATGTCGACTAGCAAGCTTGTTACACATATGGACCTACCACTCCAAACCATTAAAACTAAGTCAGTTGCTGATACAGATTCAGAAAAGGGGAGGTTAAATTTTGGAGATAGCACGTGTTTACCCAATAAGAACCATACTATAAATTCAAACTTCTTAAGAACCTCAAAAAGTCAAACACACTCTAAGCTATATAAAAAGTATTTAAATAAAAATAATTAGAAAAGAAGAAAGAAAACTGCTCTTGGGCATTGTAGATCAGATCAGCTCAGTTCAGCAAAAACTAGGTGATTGGCAACAAAACGATCAGCTAAAGAAAATCTAGGTTGAAGTGTTAAGCATTAAAGCTCATAGCTGTATAGCAGAAACTACTATATCATCATTATTCATTGACTGGTCAGCTAAAACACAAATACTGATCTCCTAGAAAATAGGACATGGCCTAGTGACCTGTATCCTCCCAACACTGGACAAACATGAGGTGTATAGATATCCCCCTCTATACTTGCCAGGTAACATCTTTCTCTAATTCTGATCTTTCACTATCCAGATTGCCACCTCATAAAATACATACATACTTGTGTCATTGTGTGTGAAAAGATAGTTTCTTTGAGCACATACCTATACCAATTAACTTGTGTGTATATTGTTAAGAGAGATTTACTGTCTCATACCGGAGAATTTAGTTTGACACATGTAAAACCCGACACAAAATAATTCTATATTTCTATTAATTAATTGAGGCCATCATAATCTGTCTTAAACAAGTACCATCCTTATTCCTCAGGGTTTGGTTATACACTTGTATCTGTAGAATGCTAGAAAGATCAATGTCTTCCTTTCCTAATTAATGTAATCTTTTACTCCGTAAAATTTATGCTACTTACACTTATTTCATGACATTACGTTTATACATAAGTCACTTGAAAAGTTGAAATTAAACAGCAATGGACCAAGCAACTTTTCATACAACAGGTAAACAAAATAAAACCACAAAAATGGAGCTCTATAACTTAAACTGCAAGAAACCTTCAACATCCCCTCCTAGCACTCAAAATCGGCAGATATATTTCTCTTACCTCTTCAGGACAGTTCTATTCACCTTATTTCTTCTTAATAACTTATCTAAACTTGTCTAATCTTATCTTAACTTTCTAAAATCTAAACTTATTAAACCGTATTTTGTGAGAGAGACAAACCTTATTTTTGCTTATCTAAACTTATCTTAGGCACTGTTCTTTTGGACTTAATTTCTAAAATTCAGTTTAGTTCAGCTTAGCTAATTCTAAGTCTAGGATTTAGTTTAGTTTAATTTAGTTCAGTTCAGTTCAGTTCAGACAAAATGAGTCTAAAAGAACAAGGCCTTAATCTATCTGAACTGATATGAAATTTTAAGCAAAAATAAGGTGAATAGACTCTACCCTTTTTCTTCGTCAAAACCTATGACAACACATACTTGCGAAATCACAGTATCACACCATTCAAGCATAGCACTTTCATAAATTGTGTCAAGGAAAGGATGGAACAACAGAGATAAAGATAGGCTATCCAAGGAAGGACACACCTTTGAAGAATCCTTCTAAACGAATTCAACCTTACATTTATTGACACATCCTTGTGAGTAATGACAACTTTTACAAAAATAAGAGGACCCGAGAAGATAAGATAGAACTTATAATCTACACCAAGATACTAATATTCTAATGTTATCCAATGAATGAAGCGAAATGCAGAGGATGAACGAACAAAATTAAGCTTGTTTTACAGAATGTGGCTTTAGCTGGGCAAAGGAGCATCAAGGGAAGTTGATGGGAGACATTTTATCACAAACACTGTTCCTTAAACAAAAAGAACACAAACACCGAGAGTATAACAAGCGAAGCGAATACACCTACCCCCAACGTACACCCTGTCTCCGACCCACGTCTTTTAGCGTAAAAAGAGGCAATTCAATGCAATCCTCTAAATTTTGCAACAAATCACATTTAAGATTTGCCAGCCATCTAATTCTGAACTAACTCAAAATCCAACATGTCACATTCATTTCAAAATAGCACCCATATAGAAACAAAAGCATTAATTAGCAAGAGCAAACATGTTGCATTCTTCAAGTTGCTTCTTATACAAATGATTACAATTAGTCTATCACACTGGGAATTTCCAGGCAGAAATAGAGCATAATTGGTAAAAATTACACAAAAACAATAAGAAGGCACCCCCATGAACCCATCAACTTAATCTTTAAATTGAATTGATTCATTCAATTTCTTAATTTCCTTTTGGCTCATTCAAGTAGAAAATTAAGTTATGTAGACTGAGTTTTGAGTACAACCCCCCCAAACCCTTGACCAATTAAGCTAACTCACCAAATCTAAACAAGGCATTGAAATTGGGAAGCAACAAAACTCGTTATCAATCAGGATTTCTTTTATTATCATGAATTAAGAAACAATAATGCAAATTCAAACTAATCAAGTAAGAAATTACTAACCAAAATAAAAAAATCAAAGCCTCAAAAGAACCCAAATTTTTAAAAAAATTAAAAAAAAAAACCTTCTCATCACAAGCACGGCAAAGAGCAGCTTCATCTGCAGCACAAAAGAATATTGCAGCGGCACCCTCACAAACATCACAAAGTGTCCTCATTTCCCCTCTCTCTCTCTATCTTTTTTGCTGGGTTTCCTGATTGTACAAAAATTTACTATTGAAAATAAAATTTCATGAATTTAAAAAATGGGCAATTCTAGGAAATAATAAAGATTGAAACTTGAGAATATAGGGTTGTTCTGATTAGAAATGGGGATTGAATTGAAGAAGGTGGAGTGTTTTTTTGGTGGGTTTTATGAAGAACAAAAAGGAGATTATAATAACTTTTAAATAAAAAATTAAGAAGAAAGATATGGTAGGTTTGGATGAAAAAGAGGGTGATTGTAGCAAATTAGTGCATGTTTCATCATCCTTCACCAACTATGCATTGATTAATCACTCTTTTAGCTCGAAATTTTCATTGGTTTCTTAGTAGTAGTTTATTGCGGACTTCACTTTGACTCTCCTCGACTCAAGTTTGAGACTCCCTCTCTCTCTCTTCTAGACTCCTGCAATTTGGCTTTTTTTCGGAGGCTCTAAGAACCCCGGAAAAGATTGATGTTGGTACAAGTGTACTAATGTACTTTATGGATTTCAAATGTGGATGACGAATTTCTATTTCTACAACAGGTGGCCAATGGGCTTGGTCGGCCCGGCCCGGCCCGGAACCCGCCTGTTTTATGGCCCGTCTGGGTCGGCCCGCTTTGACCCGTGACCAGATCGGCCCGGCCCGGTACCCAGACGGGTTGGTTACGGGCTGTAGTTTCAAAACCCAGCCCGTAGCCCAACCCGTTCGTAACCCAGTCCAACCCGTAACCTAGCCCGAACCCAGCCCGGCCCAAAACCCAGCCCGCCCGTGCGAATTACTAGCATTTTATTATTTTATGTTAAGAATTGAAATTATATATGTGATTTATGATTTTAATATATGTTAAGAAATAAGAATTAATATTATATTTATATATGTGATACATGATTTTAATATATGCTAGGAACAAAACTTATATATTTGATACATGATTTTAATATATGTTAAGAAATAAGAATTAATATTATATTTATATATGTGATACATGATTTTAATATATGCTAGGAACAAAACTTATATATTTGATACATGATTTTAATATATGTTAAGAAATAAGAATTAATATTATATTTATATATGTGATACATGATTTTAATATATGCTAGGAAATAAAATTATATATGTGATACATGATTTTAATATATGTTAAGAACTAAAATATATGTGATATTGATATTAATATATGTAAAGAATTAAAATTGTATATGTGATTAATGATTTTAATATATCTTAATAAGAATTAAAATTATATATGTAATACATGATTTTAATATATGTTAAGAACTAAAATTATATATGTAATACATGATTTTAAAAATGTTTCATTGTTTTGTATGAACTTTCCAGTTTAATCATAAGGTTACAATCTGATTGGTTAGTTGGCTTAAACAGAAGCCCGGAATCTGTCTAGGCAAGATTTGGTATTTAAGTTGATCATTGTGTCGCACCTCTATTATGTGGGATTCTATCCAGTCAGCATTCGTTTCCAATTCATAATATTTAGTTATTTAGTTGTTCGAATTTAAATTAACAAGTTAAATATATAATTAACATGTTTTTGCCAACTAGTGATTACATTTACAAATTTAAAAATCCCAAAAAAAAAACCCAAACCCCCTTAAACCCCCTTAAACCCCAACAAAACCCCCACAAAACCCCCAAATCCCCTAAACCCAACCCATGAACCCAACCCATGACCCAATGGGCCCAACCCACAAACCCAACCCATGAGCCCAACCCATGAACCCAACCCACGAACCCAACCCACGAACCCGACCCGCAACCCAGCCCAGCCCAACCCGGTCCCCAACCCGCCGGGCCGGTTCGTGGGTCGACACTCTTTTGACCCAGCTCGGCCCGCCCAACCCCACCCACGGGCCGGTTCCGGGTCACCCAATCCCGGCCCAACCCGCCCGTTGGCCACCTTTGTCTACGAGTAATTTTCTATGGTTGCCTCCAAATTTTATTTTATGGAGTATTATTTTCTTATTATTAGAGGACTTTCAATATTAATCTTAACTATTAATTATTATAGTATAATCAAAATTTGGAGGTTATTTTATGATATTAATCTATTGACTTAATTAATTTATTGTAATCGGTCACCAATTTAAAAATTAATCGTTATATTCCCTCTTCCTCTAGTTATTGTACTTGACCTTATCTTTCTCCCTTTCTATGAAGCAAATCAGAACCGATCATTAGTTAGTATGGTCTAATATCTTGAAACAATCCCCATAGTTTGGATTATACTTTATAATCAATAGTTGGGATTAATATTAGAAGACCTCTAATAGTTAGGATTATTCGTATAAATTTTTTCTTTTTTAATTTGGTAAGGTTTTACTGGTTTATTATGTGATGTAGACTATAGAGCTACTATAAAAGAAAAAGGAGGTGATGATCAAATTCTCATCAAGAGGCTAGGAGCCTAGGAGGAGACTAGGAGAGACCTCGTCTTGTTGAACCCATGTAAAAAAGCCCACATGTGAGTGTGAAAAAATATTGGAATTAAGGTGGAGTGTTAGGAATCAATCTCAAATCGGAAAAATAATAAAGTTGTCTCCACTTTATATGGCTAAGGGGTTACTCCCCTTACAGCCTTACTACCATATGGTTTTGAGGTGGAGCCTCCTTTGTCTTGTAAAGTGGACTTGCACTCCCCCGTGGCGGGCGCGGCCCAGGCCCATTTATCATGGTATCAGAGCCCAGGTTGGGTTTAGATTGATCTGAGCCAAGATTATCCACAACTCACATGTGAGGGAGAGTGTTGAGCCCATGTAAAAAGCCCACGTGTGAGTGTGAAAAAAGATTGAATTAAGGGGGAGTGTTGGTAATAAATCCCACATCGGAAAAATAATAAAGTTGTCTCCACTTTATATGGCTAAGGGTTACTCCCCTTACTACCATATGGTTTTGACTTTTGAGGTGGAACCACAAAGAGGGACAACCCCACACAGGCACACACCAACACGACGGCCACCTGCCTCGGATCGAACTGCCTGCCTTTGATACAACTTCTTGGGCCGCCGAACCAAGCTCATACACATATTAGTACAATATTGTCCGCTTTGGGCTTTCACCTACACAGTTTTGTTTTTGGGCTCCTTCCCAAAAGGTCTTGTACTAGTAATCTAGTATTAGTATATATTGAACATAGCTATATAAATAGCTCCACTTCTTGTTATTTTTTCGATGTAGGACTTGGGATGAAAACAATTTTTTAAATGTCAAAATCATTTCTTCTTTAACATTGAAATTATATATAAAAATAAAAAATAAAAAAAAACTATGGAGTGCATAGCTAAATGGGAAAAAAAATACTCCGTAATAGAAAAGGTGTGTGTGAATGTGTGATATATTGATACGGTCCACATGTGTTTCAAGGGAGAAAGACAAAAAAAACATAGGTGTTGTATGGAATTAAACAATAAGGGTAAATTATGTTTAAAAGGTATTAAGGCCTTGTTTTTTGGAATAAATAATTTGAATTGAATTGAGATAGAATTACCAAACTGAACTGAACATAATTTGACTCAATAAAATTTTTTATTAAAAAAAAAAAAACAAAAACTGGTTTTTTTTTTTTAAAAAAAAAAATCTATATGACTCAATTAATAATTTTAGAGTGGTTTTAAGATTATTCGTACAATGCAATTATTTTTTTTATTTTAATTTTTTTACTTTGGGAAAAAGGGATCACATGTGTTAATTGGAAAGAAAAAAAATGTTCATTCACATACTGATGTTAGTTTACCTCGAAACCAGCTAATTTTATTCACAAATATTCATTTTCATCCAATATCACTCTTCCTCATAATAATGGATAAAAATCTATAATATAAAGATAATTTAAGCTTTGGATTGACTATAAGATTTCTTCCATTGCCAAGTTATGCTTTAAATTCGTTCTCATTATTACAATTTATCACTAACAACTAAATGGATAGTAATTAATTTTCTTTCTTAAACATAACATTTTCTTATTTTTCATAAATATTCCGAATGAAAACATCAAAAGGTAACGAAGGAAGTACCTTTTGAAAAAAAATTCTCATAACAATTATAAAGTAAATAAGAAGAAAAAAAATACACAACTCTTGATAAGTAAAGAACAATTAAGAAATTATTATATATTGTAAAAGAAGGTTTAAAATTAATTGAACTGCTAATATATAGCTCCTGTTTTATTTGCTAATACCCGTATTTTAGAGTGAGGGATAGCTCAAGTGGTTAAAACTTCTCTCTCGATTCCAGGAGATTCTGGGATTGATTCTCATTTCCACCTTTATGACTCTCTTAACACAAAAAAAAAAAAATAATAATAATAATACCCGCATTTTGACATTTTCGCCCTTATCCTATCGAACCTCTAATTATTGATATTGAACCATTTGCTAACAAGCTAACACCACCGTAAAATGTCGGAGCTGCTGTTGGAGCAACAATGGTGGGATGATTATTTTTTTAATAAGCAACGGGACGCCTAACAAGTAAGGGCCCACCACGTTCGGGGCGTTTGATAAATTAGGCCACCACCAAGGTTAAGGTGATTGATAAACCATACTCCCACCAAGGCAAGGGTGACATTTTGGTTGAATTTTGAATTTTAATTTCTAGCAACAATATCCTTATTTTACAAAAATTGTGCATGGACCGTCCATAGAAGTAATCTTGTGGAAGCGATTTGATCCCAAATTTTCATCTGTGCTAAAATATAAAATGCAAGTAAGACGCATTTAGACATTCTTGAACACATCAGATGTACACTAAGTGAAATGTTCAATAACTTAAAAATCATCTCTACTTTTTTAATAGTTTCTCATTGATGAATTAAGTTACTCTTTTAATTGTCAAAAGAATAATATTTTTAGGGTAACTTTTAACCATCGTCCACTAATTTACTGTAGGTCAAAGGGTATAGATACTACATTACAATTATCCTAAACATAAATGAGTTATGCGTGAACAACGAAAATTATACATTTCTCCCCTTTTTAAAATCTACACGCTTCACCATTTTGTGTTTACTAAGACAAAATTTTAAGTATTTATACCTTTGGCCATATATTTGTAAAAATTATAAAAGCTACACATTAAAAAAACTACATGTCAAGATGAATCCAACTAGACTTCATATGTATGTGATGTTCCCTACATATAGATCGCAAATGGTGGTTAATATGGGCTTTATGAATCATGACAACGAAGGTCAAATGGTGATCAAACTATGTAAACTAAATAATAATAGAGGTAACGTAGGACATTTTTAGCGAGTACTTAATAATGATATAGATAGGGATGAGTACTATGATAATTAATTGAATTTTAGTGAAAGTTCAAAATAATTTGAAATCTAACCCAACTAATTACCAAACTCCATTTAATAATATTAAAAAATTTATTTGGTAAGCTTTGCAAAAAAAAAAAAAAAAAAAAAAAAAAAAACTAAACTAACAGCCTTTTTGTGTGTCATTTTGTAGAAGGGAAATAAAATAGGTGTCGAACTTTACAGGGCAGGTAGGGACCACGACCCCTACCAAATTTGTATTTTTCTTTAAATTATGTTATAAATTTGCTATTTATGTTTAAAATAGGTTAATTTATATATTTGACCCTCTTCAAATATAGGAACTTTATATTTTTGATTCCGCCCTTAAATAAGTTGTATGTTTAGGGTGATTTGAAGTAGTGAAATATGATTAAACACTTAAATGTTTATTGACAATGATGATCTTAAGAAGTAAGATGACTAATAATAGTCACTTGTGGGACCATGCATGAATGAAAATTGCAATGTTTTTTTTTTTTTTTTGGGATATTAAAACAAACTAGATGGATAAATTTAGGAGTACTTTTGGATTGTTGAGATCATGAGATGGTGACAACATGGGATTTGAACTTTTGAATTCTGATCAAGTTGAATCATGCACAATGCGCACTCAAATCAAGTTGCACCCAACATATTCAAATAATAACAATTCCCTTAATCATTTAAATACCACTAAATTAATAATAACCAATAGTGACACATGTCACTGATTGAATTTTTTCTCTGCAAAAAGTTTTTATTAAAAAAAAACTTATAATTAAATTTAATTTATTTTTAAACAATATATTTATTTAAATAATTAATTATGTGTGAGAGTCCTAAGTTATGATCCTTAAGTGTGGGAAAAATCAAATATTCTAGTTAAAATATGTGAATTCTATTAATACATTTACGATTCTTACAAGTGTGGGGAAAAATCAAATATTGTAGTGAACATATGTCAATTATATTAAAACATTTACGATATATAATTTAATTGTTTCATAAATTTGTCTATCCCAAGTATAGTGGCAATCATCAATTCGTTTGGATCGCAGATTGGATATCTATTTATGAAAAATGACTTTTGTCTCTGTTAATGTTCATGAATACATTTTAGGAATCACCCAAAATTGTTCTCAATCGGTCAATGACGTTTTATTTAGAGGTGCCTAGAGTTTCCACTGGAATTTCGCCTAAAATACGGAATGTGGAGCCCATACAAGTTACAAGTGACTTACAATAAAAACGCTGAATCACATATATATATTTTGAGATTTTTGACTCTCAAATGTCCGTCGGTGCGCCTGAATACCTTATTGGGCATGTTGCACGAACCAAGGAAACCCCTAAAAGTTTCGACTTTTTTAATTTTGGGGCCCCCGAGCAGGCCAGGCCTGAAATCCCAAAAAGATGAATTATATTTTGGCATTTTGAGTGACCGGATCAGAATTTTCCCAAATTTTTCTCAATTTCTCAACCACTTGTCAAGGGTGCACTAAGTGGGTTCCCCACAAAGATTTGGCCCCAAAATACGGAGTGCGGAGCCGTTATAGGCGACTTACCTCAAAAACGTCGAATAATGCCGAATCGCATTTCTTTTGAAAAAATTGACTCTCAAACGTCCACCGACGATGTGGCCGAAAACCTAGTGATAGCGTTGCACAACCCAATAAAATCTCGGAAAAGTTTTTGCCATTTTTGTTACGGGGCTCAGGAGTGGGTCCGGAAGCCCAAAAATAGTGATGTATATCTTTAATTTCGGCATTTTAGGTGACCGGATCAGAAGCACCCAAATTTGTCCTTATTCCTCGACCACATGTGTAACGACCCGACTCGCTTAAATCGGCGCGGAAGAAACCGACGAGTCGAGTAGTTAGAAACTACAACTCAAATACTTAAGAAATAAAACTAATTCCTCAAATATTGTTATTAAACCACCAAAAGTACAAATACCCACAAGTTTGTACATAAACTAATCCAAAAGTCAACTAGAAATACTATAATACGAGTTAACTCCAACTACATGTCAGAGTCTTTAAACAACATATAAAAGTCCAAAAGTAATGAAATAACATCTAAACAAATACTGTCGCTAACTAATGCTAAGAAAACAGTAAATACAACAGACAACACAAGAAACAACGTCGCTCGCCCAACCCAAAACTAGGCAAGAGCATCATCATCTGAAGTACCTGAAAAATGCAACAACAGTCCACCATCAGTGGCGAGTAACATAACTGACTCACCCTAATGGGAACACACATGTACATAGCATAAACCAAACGATCAACATCATTAAACACATTACGAGAACAACCCAAAACGTGAACTCGACTCAAACCAACCTAATCACTATCTTTGGCGCAATCATTCATATTCTAGACCGGACTGTGCTCGTACGAACGCATCTTACGCGCTCGAACTTTCTACTATGTTCGGATTTGAGAATCTTACTCCCAAACCCCATGAAACCAATCTTACTGGAAATCCATGTCCCGTGAAACCAATCTTACTGGAATTCACAAAGATCACATAGTATGACTCCAACTAACCCAATACCGCGGATGGATTAGGGGCAACGTCTTAACCCGAAAACCAAGAATCTTACTCTAAGTTCAGGGCGTCTAGAAATGAAATCAAGCTAAATACTTAATTAATTCATTTACTCATTTTCATCATATTATTCATTATTACCTCAACTTAACTAAACTAAGTTCAAGAACTGCCCTAAGCCTCGGTTCTCGAAATTAATCTAGCTAAAACACCGAAGTTATTCTCAAGAACTGCCTCTAGCCTTATTCTTGAGTCTAACCAATCATTACTCATCAATCTTTATTCATTCTTTAATCGACTCAATCCTAATCTTTAACTTTCTTTACTATTTAAACCATTTTCTTTAACTTACAAGATTCAATCAAGAACTCATAAAGACTTATCAAGAACTCATAAAGAACTCAAAGAACTCATAAAGAACTTATAAAGAACTCATTCAAGATCTTCAATCAAGATTCAAGATCTTCAACCAAGAACTCATCGAAACATGCCAACTACACGCATATCACCATCATCTTTTTCGAAAATTAGCAACTTATACACATCCAAAATTCATCAAACCATAACATAATATTCATGATCATGAAATAACATGTAATCAATCATAAAATCATAGAATTCATTATCAAAACATCATGAAAACCACATAGAAATTCAGATTAGAAACAACACATGAAATCATGAATAATCAATACTAATCAACCCAAACATGCATTTAATTCATACTATAAACATAGTATACCAATTAAGTTGAGTTAGTATGTTACCTTATGGAAGATTACACACAAATTCAACACAACAAGGCTGCCCGGAAATCGACCCACACGAGTCTTGCAACACGGCAGTCACACGCACGGCCCACGGCTTGTGCACGGCTCCTCACAGCTGCACCTCTTCGTTGTTGCTGCCACGAACACGACCCACACGGCTGCCAGCCTTCACGCACGGCCTTCCACGCAAGCCACCACTCGAGCAACCACACGACCTCACGGTTCCACCACGAACCCCCAACAAGCAACCCCAAATCAAACCCGAACTAGCAATCTTGATTGGAATAGATGTGTTTAGGCTTGAGTTTGAACACCTAAAGATCAATGAACTTTGAATCTTTAAGTTTTGGGCTAGGAAAAATGATGAACAATTGATGGGTATCAATTGATCAAAATGGCGTGTGGAATTGGGCAAGGGAGGGAGTTTTTGGTGCTTTGAATTTGATGGCAAGTGTGTTAAAAAGGCAAATGAGCAAAATGAACTTCATGGCTCACTAACCATTCCTATTTATAGGAATTAGTTAAGTGTGAAAGCAAGGCAAGTGGCAAAATCTTGCCATGCATTTAGAGAGGGCCGGCCATGAGAGAGGAAAGGGCCAAATTTGGGCTTTCGTGATTAATTGGGCCAAATTGCGAAAACCGCATAATTAATCATGCAATAATTGATTAAGCCCAAAAAAAATAATATTAAATAATTAATTAGAAAATTAAATAATAAAAATTCTAATTAATTAAATAATAATTAACATAAATAATAAAAACTAAGAAATAAACATTTCGAATTAAATCGAAATTATTCTCATAAAATTAAAATAAATAGTTCAAAAATTAATTTGAACTAGCACATAAACAAACATAAATACACATAAATACCGGCAAAAATACCGATAAAATCTGGGTCATTACAACATGTCAGCGGCGTTCGAAGGGGGTTCCCAATCAAAGGGATTTGGCCCAAAATACGGAGTGCGAAGCCTTAAAAGCGACTTACTACAAAAACATGTAATAATGTTGCATCGCGTATTTTTTTCAGAATTCTGACCACCAAACATCCGCCAGTGTGGGCGAAAACTTTTATGGGGGCGTTGCACAACCCAAGGAACCCTCCAAGAAATTTTTTGGCCATTCTAGTTTCGATGCCCCAAAGTGGGCTTGGAAGCCCAAAACGGTTAATTATAGGCTTAGATTTCGACATTTTGGGTGACCGGGTCAGAAGGCCACCAAATTTGTCCCAATTGCTCCACCACATGTCAGGGTTATCCTAAGGGGGTTCTCACAGGGATTTGGCCCAAAAATGGAGTGCGTAACCCTTACAAGTGACTTACCGCAAAAAACGCCGAATAATGCCACATCATGTATTTTTTTTATAATTTTGCCTTTCAAATGTCTATCGGTGTGTGTCAAAAACCTTAGTAGGCGCGTTGCATGACCCAAGGTTGCCCCGAAAAAGTTCCGGCCATTTTTTTGAGGTCCCAGAACTGACTCAGAAGCTCAAAAATAGTGAATTATAAGCTTTGATTTCGGCATGAGAATATCTGGTTCAATATTGGGCCATATTCAAGTGGCAAAAAAAAGTCAATTTGTGTCAAATAACTTCAGTTTCAAGCTAGCTCAGATCTTATTCTTTACCATATAGATTTACATGCAAATAATCAATTTAACAAATTTTAATTTTCAAATAAGGTTAGGTCTGTTAAATTCATGGCAAATTATCAAAGTGATTTTCGAATAGACTTGAAGTTTCACATTATGTCAAATTTTCTACTTCTGGTCTCCAAAAAAAAAATTAAAGTTTTCCAATAAAGATAACATATTTACATAGTATCATACTTCCTCCGTAACATAAAACTTTCAAACAATTTGTTTTGCACGCATTTTGAGGTAACGGTTTGAGGGTGTAAACGAATGAATTACTCAAAATGAAAATGCGTGCAAAACTAATTGTTGAAAGTTTTATGTTACGGATGGAGTATTTTTTTTAATGTTAAGCAATATATACAAATAAAGTAAATGCAAAGATGAAAACAAAAACAAAATTAAAATACACATAAGCTACCTTGAAAGCTAGTTTTGTTAGTTTCCACAACAACTACTCAAAAGCTACTTTAACCTCTAACATTTATTTCAATTGTGACTTTAATTTGCTAAAAACTGATTTTTTTAGTAGCGTTTTGACGAAGTCTAGAAGCTAACAACCTCAAAAGCTAACATCGAACATGCCTTGAACAAGTTAGCATGAATTATTATTATTTTTTCAAAAAAAAAGGTTAGCATGAATGAATTTAATGAAGATGGAAATATGAAAAATGCGTAGTTATTGCATAGTCTCTTGAAAACAAACAGATGGGGCGGCAAAAGATTAGCCAATAATCTATCATGACGGGATAACTTTACGTTAAAAATTATAATCTATCTTAAAAAATTATGCAAAAATTATAGAGCATAACTTTATGGTAATAATTTTTAAAAAATTACAGATTTAAAATATGTAAAATTTTGTAATAAATGATTGTGCTGAGTGAGTCATGGGTGAAAGCTCCCTTTTGCAATCTTTTAGGCTCCTAGCCACGAAATTAGTCCATACATGGTCCCACATCACTCTTTGTCAATTCTGAACCACACACACTTCTTCCTTTACATAATTACATTTGCATACTTCTACTAATCTACTTGTTGCAACAAGTGACACCACATTTGCATACTTCTACTAATCTACTTGTTGCAACAAGTGACACTAATGTAAAGAGTACAAGTTTAGATACAAAATTGTATATCAAAATGGCATTTTGAGGAAATTTTGATAAATTTTAGGGGCAGGGATCCAAGCATCAACCAAATAGGGAGTGTTTTGGTAATATATTTTCAATAAAATTACAAAATATCATTAGATATATATTTTTTGAGATACTTATTTTTTGAGAAACTGGGCATTTCCTCACTCGAGTAGTCAAGTACTCCATAATTGGTTCCAAATTTCCAATGATCTTCCTCAAAGTTGGACACAATTCTATACTAATGTATTGAAAAGTACTCTGTAGAAAAAAAAAATAGTACTGTTTTGACTTTTTCGATGACTATTTTATTGATCATGGAGTGCTGTTTGTGGTCCTTTATCCAATGTAATGTACGAGCTTGCAAGTTGGACTCCGAGCCTTGAGGGTTAGAGGGTGGACCTCAAAGGGGAGCCTCCGACACCCAAGTTAATTAGTAGCCATACAATACAATAGTAATTTGTATTTCAGAGTATGTATTTAGGGAGAAAGAGTATTTGTCATCTTAAATGTTAAGAGTTATGATCCTTTTTGTACCTTTCCCCCAAGAGGGGTATATATAAAGTTTGATTGAGAGGCATTAATGGACCTAGTGAGATCATGGGCTTATAATGGTAGAATTACTAAACTAAAGTGAGTATGAGCATTTTAGTACCCAAACAAGTACTCCCTCCGTAACATAAAACTTTCAACAATTGGTTTTGCACGCATTTTTAGGAAACGATTTAAGGGTGTAAACGAAGGAATTAGTCAAAATGATTTTCATACAAGCAAGAATGTGATTATAAGTTCCTAATATTAAAATTATATTGACTAATTGCTTCGTTTGCACCCTTAAATCGCTTCCTCAAAATGCGTGTAAAACCAATTGTTGAAAGTTTTATATTATGGAGGGAGTACTTTTTTAAATTTTATATATGTAAGAAAAACAAATAGTCATGTAAATTTTGATTATTTGTCTCGATATCCTTTTTCCAAATATAATAATTTTTATTATATATAAATTAAGATATTAATATTTAAAATACAGTGTTAAAAAATTTGAAAAAGTATATGATATCATGATGGGGTCAATAAAAGATAAATGAAGCTGAGGGGATCAATATATAACTTAAGATATTAATATTCATATTTTATTATATATAATAAATTTTAGAGGGGCTGATCGGCTTCTAGGGTGTCGTGGTCCTAGTTACCTCCCAAATATACAATTTATAAAAACCTAACCAACTAATATGTAGTATTAGTGGAGCTAGGGTCGATCCACGAGGAACTACCGCGAAATTAGTCGTGATAAAAAATGATCCAAGGGTCTTTTAATCTTGTTAAAGAATAGTGAAATTGAATCGAAAACTAAACGAATTGATTAACCAAATGACTAAAACTCTAAGGATTAGACACCATAATGTTATCTCAATCGGAGGAATTACAATTATTGAATTAACTCATGTTCGATTATCTCAATTGCAAAGTGAATATTCAAAAGCACTAACGAACTCAATCCCAATACCCTCTCTCAATTAGGTAATAGGAAATTCTAGGAGACGCTAAATTAACCTCTCTCGATTAGCCAAATTAGCGAAACCCAAAATCAAGTTCATCAAATACTTTTATCAATTCACAATTCTAATTACTATCTCTAGCAATTAAGAAATTCTCATGGAAGCCTTGAAAGCAATTATCAAAGACATCAATAATCACCAAACTCACACATGAGCACTTCACCAAGGTTTCATGCAAGGTTCAAGAATTCTAGAGAAAATGCATTCAAGATTACTCAAACACTAACCAATCAATGATAAACCCCCAAAATCAATAACATCAAGTCATCCAATCCCTAGAAAAAGAACTACTCACTAATGGAAGCCATTAAAACAAAACTCAAGAAATTCAATTAAATTTATTCTATGAATTAAAACTAATTCTATTAAAACTAAAATGTCAACAAGAATTAAAGAATTACAATCTAATCAACAATGGAAAACAAAAAAATAAAACCTGGATTGGAATTCAATGGAGTCTTGAAAATCAAAGGTGAACAATGAATTTGAAGAACAAATGCTAATCTACTTTGATTATTGGGAAACTAAAAATTCTTGAGAGAGTGTTTTTCTACTTGAGAGTATCTAGAGTACAATCTAATTCTATCTAAAATCTGAAACTTAGTGTCTAAAACATAGCCTAAGCCTTAACTAAAAACTCAAAATTACACAAAGTACACGGCCCAAAACAGATTTCACGAGCTGTATCGTGGCGAAACGAAGGTCTTGCTGCACGATCGTGCAAGGTTTGCTTGCATGATCGTGCACTCCAAAAGGGTCAATCTGACCTCTGCACGAGTGAGTTGCACGATCATGCAGCTATACTTTGCACGATCGTGGCTTGGGAAGGAGGGGCTGCACGATCGTGCACGATTAGCCTGCACGGTCGTGTAGCTTCATTCTTGGCCCCCTTGCTTTTCTAGGTGCTTCCAAACGTCTTGGTGCTATCTACGGCTCCTCGGGATCCGTTCAGGACCCCTCACGACCCTTACAAAACCCGAAATTACCTGCATAAAACACGATACAACTCAAACAAACATATTTTGGCCGAATTATTAACAAAAAGAGCAAAACTAACACTAAAACACACAAAACCTAAGAAAATACAAAACTAAACTAAAACACCCTAAAATACGTAAAATAAAGACAAGAACGCCCAAAATACAAGCTAAAAGAAGCTACAAAATAGTTCCTAAATGGACCGATCAGGGGCCAATTAATAGTCTTTACATTTTAAGGGGGTTTCAGTGTTTCACTATATAAAATTAGCCTTTTTTAAAAAATAAGTATCTCAAAAAAGGTGGGCAGGGTCTGAGGGCGGCCCTCCTTCAATTCTGAAATTTTTTTTGAGGGACCAATTCTAACATTTTGTCACTAGTTAAACTTGAAAATTTCCTAAAATAACTTACACATTATTCTGGTAAAAGGAAATTGATAAAAATATAGAATTGAAGGGAAATGAAAGGAATAGTGTGGAAACTAAGAAATTTGCTAAAACATACGGAGTATTTGTTTGAGAAATAGTGTGGGAAAGGAATGACAAAAAGTCTCGAGTCACCTTGTCGCTCATGGATGGGGAGCTTCTTGCTGATCCGACAGAATATTATAGTATGGTTGGTGCATTGCAATATTTATGTATGACACATCCTGATATTGCTTATGTTGTTAATATGATGTCTCAATTTATGCATGCTCCTCATATTACTCATCTTCATGCTGTCAAAAGAATATTTAGGTACTTGCAGGGTACTCCAAATTTTGGCTTGTTTCTTCATGCTACAGGGACACCTAATATTGTCATTGCTTATTTTGATGCTGATTGGGCTGGTTGCTTTGACAGAAGTAGGTCTACAACGGGCTATGTTGTCTTTCTTGGGAAGAATTTAATTTCTTGGCGTTCCAAAAAGCAACCTACAGTTTCTAAGTCTTCTACTGAAGCTTAGTATCGCGTTGTTGCTTGCTGTTGGAACTATTTGGCTTCGTCAACTTCTTGCTGATATTGGTTATTTCCTGCGTTGTCATGTAGTTCTGTACTGTGATAATGTTTCTGCTACTTATCTTACAGCAAATCCGGTGCAGCACAACGTAGTAAACATATTGATGTTGATTACCATTTTGTCCATGAGTTGGTTGGAAGTGGGGGATTACGAGTTCAGCATGTCCCAACACACTTGCAGGTTGCTGATATATTTACTAGAGGCCTTACTACTGATTTATTTTGTAAACATCGTGCCAATCTATCCGTTGTTTCACCATGTAAGGATTGAGGGGGTGTGTTAGGGTATTGTGTATTTATAATACACGTAAGGGTAATTTGGTACATTGCCATGTAAGGTTCTATTCATTATGCTATATATATAATATAACCATTCTCCCTTTAAAATTAAGGTGATTTGAAGTAAAAATGAATCTCTAATTTTGCCACTCCATTCCTCACTTCCTTTTTCATCCTCTTTCTTTTCTTATTGGAGTATAATGTATTTCACTAAGTATTCTTGTATTTTTTTTTTGAAATGGAAGGGGGAAATTAATTATTAATGAAATTCTCACAAATGTCTGATGCTACTGCATTCAAAATACAACTAGGGCCACCCCCAACCCAATAACGATCCCCTAGCTCCACAGGCTGGAATTTTGCAAGAGTATGAGCCACCACATTCCCTTACCTCCCTACATGACACCAAGTAATACTACTAAACAAAGAACAAAAAGACAAAATATCATCTATGACTAAAGCAAAAGGAGAAATAGAGGACTTCTTAAGCTGTAAATGTTCGACTACATCTAGACAATCGCTTTCAACTTCCACAGAGTCGAGCCCGCCATGAAGAGCAACACGTACCGCGAATAAGACCGCCTTAGCCTCCGCCGTTCTAGGGTCCCAGCTTGCCTTCACTTGTTGACTCGCACTAGCCAAGACATCCCCACACTCATCTCGCACAACCACCCCAATCCCCACAATGTCTTCCCCTATGAAGCCCGCATCACAATTTACCTTAACAATGCCCGCACTAGGTGGTATCCACGTCTTCACACTCCCCACTTCCATGCTAACCAGCTTTGGCCCCGCCTGTAGGAACGCCCCATAGAAGCTTAACGCATCCCCCACAACCTTATCTACACCTCTATCCTCGGTTGTAAACAAATCTTCATTCCTATCATTCCATAACGCCCAACATATCACCCCTACCCTACAAACCTCTTCCTCTGCAAAATGCTCCAGCACCGATTCCCACCAACCCACAAACTCCGTAGCACTCTCCATCCCTCTTAACGAAAAATCAAGGCCAAACTTTTCCCAAACTGCAACCGCACGAGGGCATCGAACCAGCACATGCAAAACATCCTCAACCATTACACCGCAACATCCACAAATTTCCCAACCATTACACCGCAAACATCAAGGCCAAACTTTTCCCAAACTGCAACCGCACGAGGGCATCGAACCAGCACATGCAAAACATCCTCAACCATTACACCGCAACATCCACAAATTTCATCTACATCTTTTAGCCTAGCTGCAAGACCACACTTCATCGGTAACGCTTGCACACATGCCCGCCAAATAAACACTCGCACCTTAGGGGGAAGACACAGATTCCATGTCCTCTTCCAAATGCTCGACGAACAACAAGACGAAGAGGGGGCGTCTCTCTCAATCTTCACCCATCGTGCAAACTTATATCCCGACTTTGTAGAATAGTGACTGTTGCTAGTATAATGCCACATAATTGAATCAGCCCTAGTACTCTCACTCAAAGGAAGACATAAAATGGCCTCTACATCAATTCCAAAGATAATCTGCCTCACTTTTTCTTCATCCCACATATGGTGATCCCAATTAATCAAACTTGACACTCTTAACTCGCATCATTAACCCCGCAAGGAGTAACTGGTTTAAAAGACGACCCTCGATCTATCCATCTATCACCCCACACCCTAATATCCAAACCATTTCCCACCCTCCAACGAGAACCCTCCTCAATGATCCACTTCGCACTATGAATACTTCTCCACGTATAGCTTGGATTAAAACCCTGCTTAGCCTGCAAAACGGAAGATCTAGGATAGTATCGAGCCTTAAGAACACGAGCCACCAGTGAATTCGGATCCTGAACCAACCACCACACCTGTTTAGCCAATAAGGCCTCATTAAAGGTTTCAAGATGATGAAATCCCAAACCACCACTACCCTTGGATTTACACAAATTACTCCAAGAAACCCAATGTATCTTCCGCTCACCAGTCTTCGAACCCCACCAAAATCTAGCCAAGAGCGATTGCAAATCACTACAAAGGAAGGAAGGAAGTTTGAAGATGCTCATGTTGTAGGTGGGAATCGATTGGGCTACAGCCTTAATAGGGACTTCCCTTCCTGCAAACAAGAGCAACTTTTCCTTCCAACCTTTAAGTTTTTTACATATTTTCTCCTTGACCAAATTAAAAATCTGCTTTTTCGAACGACCAATAACCGCCGGTAAACCCAAATATTTTGAGGGGGTTTCAATGGAACTTACACCCAGAATATCCACAATCATTTGTCTAGAATCATCCACCACACACGGTCCAAAGGATACCTGTGATTTTTCAAAATTAATTACCTAACCCGAAGCTTTCTCATAGATTTCCAGCACTCCTTTAATCACTCTAGCCTCCTCCACATTAGACCTAGCGAACAACATACTATCATCTGCAAACAGGAGATGACTGACCGCCTGTAACAACCCAGATTTATCAGTATTTCTGTCATCGATTTTATGTGTATTTATGTGATTTTATGTATGGTTCAAAATTTATTTTGAACTCTTTATTTTATTTTATGTGAATAATTTCGATTAAATTCGAATTTTTTTTTTTGGTTGATTATTATTTATTTAATTATTATTTAGTTAATTAGAATTTTTATTATTTAATTTTCTAATTAGTTATTTAATATTTTTGGGCCAAATGCTATTTAAGCATGATTAGACATGCAAGAGTGCAATTAGCCCAATTACTTATCGAAAGCCCATTTTGGCCCATTTCCCTTGCCATGGCCGGTTATTCCCCCTTTGTTAAGTGGCAAATTTTGCCACTTGCCATGCATTCACACCTTAACTAACTTCTATATATAGAAGAGTTAGTAAGGCTTAAAATTCATTTGCCATCTTAAACACTCTTAACCACCAAATTAACAAGCCAAACACTCTCCATTTTTGCCATAAACCAAACGCCATTTTTGGCTCATCAAATTCAATCATTTGTTCATCATCCCTCTAAACTCAAAACTTAAAGATTCAACCTCTATTGATCTTTAAGTATCAAAACACAAACTAAACCCCATTTGTTTCAATCAAGATTGCTAGTTCGGGTTTGGATTTTTGGGGTTGTTCGTTGGGTTGAGTTCGTGATAGGACCGTGTGGAGGCTCGTGTGTGTCCGTGTAACATCGGTACGTGGCCGTGATTGGTGGTTCGTGTGGAGCTGTGCTCGAGTTGGTGCAGCCGTGTGGTGGCCGTGCAGTAGGCAGCCGTGCAGGTCGAGTGGTGCCGTGTACAAGAACTGTGGTGGTGTTCGTGCAACAGTGCCGTGCGTGTGTGCCGTGTGGGTGCGAGTTGTTGGGGCCGTGTAGTTCGAATTCCGGGCTGCAAGTTGTGTTAAATTTGTGTTTAATCCTTAATAAGGTAACATACTATCTCAATCTAGTTGGTATACTATGATTCATAGTATAGATTAAGTTATTAGATTAGACCGTTTTGATGTTATGTGCCCATTTTTATGTGTGGATTATAATCTGATTTTGGGTGATGAATTTATGATGATTTCTACTTGAATATGCGTATTTCATGATTGATTATGTTAGTTTATTATTTGATGTTGTTCATGTTCAAGTTTGGGGAAGTTTTGATGATTGAAAGTTGATTGTTGAACTTGTTGTTATGCGTGTGTTAAGGGTGTTGGAATTGAGTTCTTGAATCTTGAATGAGTTCTTGATTGAAGTTCTTGAATCTTGATTGAGTTCTTGATTGAAGTTCTTGAATCTTGGATGAGTTCTTTGAGTTCTTTATGAGTTCTTGGTCGAGTCTTGAAAGTTAAAGAAAGTTAGTAATAATTAAAGAAAGGTTAAAGAAAGGTTAAAGAATGTTATAAGAGGTTCCAAGATTTATTGATTTACATGTTAAGTCTTAAGTCAAGGCGAAAGATGCAACTTAAGAATTAACTAAGAATGTAAATTTCGATTAAAGTTAAGATTAGCTTGATTTTGCTACTAGACGCCTAAGACTTAGAGTAAGATTCTAAGTATTTGGGTTAAGACGTTGCCCCTATCCTATCCGCGGTATTGGGATAGTTGGTGGTCTTACTATGTTGTCTTCGGATATGGATTTCCAGTAAGATTGGTTTCATGGGGTTGGGAGTAAGATTCTCAATCCTGGCATAGTAGAAAGTTCGATCGCGTAAGATGCGTTCGTACGTGCATAGTCCGGTCTAGTATGTGAATGATTGTGCCAAAGGTTAAAGATTTGTTAATTGTTGGTTAAGTTAGTCGAGTCAGCATGATTACTTGTTATTATTGATTGATGGTAGTATGATATGTTGGTTCGCATGTTTTGATGTATGGTTGTATGTTTGATTTAGTTGTTTGATTTGTGCTATGTTCATGTGTATCCCCGTTAGGGTGGGACAGTTATGTTACTCGCCACTGACGGTGGACTGTTGTTTTTTTTCAGGTAATTCTGATGATGAGGTTCTTGCTTAGCTTTAGGTTGGGCGAGCTCCGATGTTATTTAGTTTTTGTATTGTTGTTTTATGATTTTCTAGTTTTGGACTATAGTAGTAGTACTTGTGTATTTTTCTAACTCTGACATATATTTGGAGTTTATATTGTTAGTAGTAGTAATATGACATTTGTGATTAGATATGTACAATCTTGTGGGTGTTGTACTTTTGGATTTAGTATATATATTCATTTTGAGGTTTTGTTTTAAATTTTAAGTATTTTAGTTTGTTAGATCTGACTATTCGACTTGTCAGTTTCTTCCGCGCCGGTTTAAGCGAGTCGGGTCGTCACACCGCCGGTGCACCACGTGCAACTTTAACCCCACTAATCCTGCCATGAGCCAAATTTCTCGACAACAGATGAGAAAAGAATTCTGCACAAAGTATAAACAAATAAGGAGAGATAGGGTCTCCTTGTCTCAAACCACGTTCAGGCTTAAAAACACACGAATCAACTCCATTAACTTGAACCACAAAATTAACAGATTTAACACAATTCATGACCATAGTAACCCAACGAGCATCAAACCCCAGTTTTAGCAATGTTGCCTCTAAAAAATTCCACTCGACCCTATCATAAGCCTTACTCATATCTAACTTAAGAGCCATATTTCCTTTTTTTCCTATTTTTCTGATTTATAATATAGTGGAAAACTTCAAAAGCAATCAAAGCATTATCCGAAATAAGACGCCCCGGAGTAAAAGCACTTTGATTAATAGACACAATAGAAGGAAGGACAGACTTCAACCTATTAGCTAGAACCTTGGAAACTAACTTATAAATAACATTACATAAAGAGATTGGACGAAAATCCGACATATTCGTCGGGGACTTGACTTTAGGAATAAGAACAATCCTAGTATCATTAACTGACTCAAGACTCAACCCACCCTTTAAAACACCAATAACAAAATGAGAAACATCAGACCCAATGATAGACCAAAACTTTTGGTAAAAATTAGCATTTAAACCATCAGGACCAGGAGACTTACTTGGTTTCATTTGAGATAGAGCCGAGAAGACCTCGTCCTCAGTAAACGGCCTACATAAGGATTCATTCATGCTTTCTGTAACACGGCATTCAAGACTTCCTAAAGCTTCATCATAGTAGTTTGGCATAGTTGACTTAAATAAAGTCTCAAAATAATTCATAGCAACTTTAGAGATATTTTCCTCATCCTCCATCCATACCCCATCCTCATTATAAATACCCTTAATAAAATTTCGCCTTCTTCTCATAGGCGCTCTCATATGAAAAAAAACCCGTGTTACGGTCCCCTTCTTGTATTTTTATACTTCTTGTATATTTGCATTTCTTAGTAATTTGGGTTGTTGTGAGTTGGTGGGAAAAGCCTTATATTTAGGGCCCATTCCTTGTAATAAATATTATTTATTTTTTGCTTAATTTGGTTTTAACAGGATATAACAAACTTCTTCTTCTCTTCTTCCATTCAATGAGTATGTGATACCTCCATTCCAAATTCATCATTTCTTTTTTTATTACTATTCAAACATAGTATTAATGTTATAGGGGTTTCTTAAATTGTTCTACAAAGTTCAATTATTGATTAGTGATAGAATCCTTAAAGGGGTATAGGTATTTACCTATTGGTTACAACCCTTTGCCAAAGGAAAAAAAGGTCAAACAATTATTTTGGTACCGTCATTTTCGATTTTTTTTTTTCTTATTTGAACTTATTAGAATTTATAAGAATTCTATTAAAATTTATTGGAGCACTTTTTTAGATGGACAACCTTATTTTTGCTTATTAAAACTTATTTAAATTTATCATAAGTTATTTGAATTTACCAAATCTTATTTGAACTTACTTTAAGCAAAAATAAAAGCAACAGGTTAATCTTATTATTGGAAAATTAAAATTTTCAATGTTTCTTATCATAGCGATCTTCTAATTGTAACATATAAATAACTATAACTCTAACTAAAATAAAAGTTGCTGACATCAACGCATGACACATGTTAATTTCTTGAAGAAAATTTTCCCTCTAAAACTTATTTTATTTAATTTTTCCTTTTTTGAAGAAGATTTTTCTTAGTTTATTTGTTAATTTCTTATCTCATATCATCCTTTTCTAATTTTACTTTACTATATTAATAAAAGTTGTTACTTATTCGTGTTTTAATTTGAATTTTCTAAAGTCCAATAACTATTTATTTTGAACAATTTCCATTAGAAAATTTTCAAATCTTAAATCTTTCTATGAAAAAAAATCTTAAATCTCAAATCTAATTAAGTACGACATGTTAAAAAAAATATTCCATAAAACATGATAATGTTTTCATTAAAATCGTGCATTTCATGAATGTTATCCTAGTTGTGTATAATAACAAGAACAATTATAAAAGGGTCGGAAAATAGAATATACTAATGGGCCTTAAATGCCGGTGATGATGAATCTTAGCCTGCTTGATGGGCCAAATCATACATCATACATATGATGGGCATAGAGGATTGAGGGTGCGTTCTCTTTGTGTGATTACAATTCATATTTCATTCAAATCCAATCTGATCAAATCTATCCCAATCCAATACAATCCAATTCATTTTCATCACTTTATTCCAATTCATTATAATTCAATCTAATCGAATACAACTCATTCCAATCCAATCTATTATTTTTTTGGAAAATTTAACAGGAATAATCCCAACTATATATATTAGCGGTATTCTCATTTTAATCCCAACTATGCTTTAATTGAAAATAATCCCAACTTTTGGGGTATCCTTCTCAAAATAGTCTATATCACCTACAACTTGTAGAACCGGTAAAAAAAATGAATCATCTTCCTCCAGCACCTAACCACCAACACTAAACCACCTAGCCATCACAACCCAAGCCCAAACCCTATACCACCACTAACTTCACCGAACAACCACTTGACCACCAACACCACAACCTGGCCATCACAAGCATAACCATAACCACGACCATGACTTGAACCTAAACCTCACCAAGACCTTGACTGAACCAGAACCACTCCCTCACCACGATCAAAACGCCAATACCCCATACCCACCCATCAGGACTCAGCCCACCCCACCACCAAGACCAAACCCACCTCACCACCACACACCACAACTCAGACCCACCCTACCACCATCATCAGACCCAACAACCTCGATTAACGCACCATGACCAGACCCATCCCATGCACCATGACTAGACCTAGCCCACCACGACCATGACGAGACCCACCCCACCACCACCACATGAATTTTAGTCTTTTAGAAAGAAGAAAGAGAAGAGACAGAAAGCACACGCACCATGACCATAACTACCCCACCACGACCATGACCACACTCACCCCTCGCACCATCACCGGACCCACCCCCATCACCACCACACGAATTTCAAAGAAAAAAAAGAGAAGAGTCATAAAGTAGCGGCGGTGGCGGTGGCAATGAGGAGGAACCACACCAGCACTATAATTAATAAAAAAAAAGAGAAGAGATAGTTTGCGGCGGTGGGAACAAGGAGGGAGGTTGCTCGGTGGTTTCATGGTGGCTTTTCCATGAAGGTGAAGGAAGGAAGAGAGAACGAAGGAAGAAAGAAAGAAATGAAGAGGATAAAGAAAGAAAGAATGACTGGCTCATTAAGTCAATAAGTGGAGGAAACTATTTTGAGAATAAGACCCCAAAAGTTGGGATTGTTTTCGGTTAAAGCATAGTTGGGATTAAAATGAGAATACCGCTAATAGTTGGGATTATTTCTGTTCAATTTTCCTATTTTTTTTAGATGCACTAAACCATTGAATTACATCGAGGATTTAGTGTGCGGAAATCAACTACCCATCATGTGGTATGTATTTGTGTCATGCGAGTAAAGTGGCCAGTGGGTAGCCTTGTAGGCTATGTCCAATCTCGCTTCATGTCAGATCTATATTTTTTTGGGCTTAGTATATATGTTTAGCTCATGGCCTGATCCATTCATTAATTGGTAAATCCATTAATGATTTGTTATGTGGCCTCATTCCCCCGTTGTGTCAAAATTTGTAATAAGGGCGGCCCAGACACAATCCATTAATGCGTTGAAATTAGAATGCAATGTAAAGAGCAAAAGGAAAACATTGAAATTAACTATTCAACATTCATACATTCTTATACCTATAACGACCGGTTTGGTTGTTGGTATTTGGTAATAGATTGTAGTAATAATGATGAGTTTGTAGTGTAATTTTATTATGGGAGAACCTTATAATGTCCATAGAAAACATATTTTCATTCTCAAACTTCAATTTTTTTCTTATTTTCCATTACCATCCGTTACTATTGGGGAGGGTGGTATTAGATGAGAATGAATATCTGTGAAAAAAATTAGATAAATTAGAGTTAAACTAGTTACACCATGGGAATGTATTTTGATTCCCCTTCCAAATTTAATTATAAATTCATTCACACTACTATCATTTATGACCCGGCTACCAAACGAGCCGATAGTATAATAAGAAGTCATGCCTTTTATAGGCTACAAAATTACGACAAAACTAATATAAATGCAACACAACTACATTTATTTGTTAATTTAAATACGCTTCTTTATAACCATATTGTTTTATCACTTACGAAAAATAAAGAGAGAAAAAAAATATAAAAAAATGGAAGAAGGCGAAGTGATAGCTCATAGTAACAAATGTTTTGCTAGCTCCAATACAATGGGTTTTTTTTTCTAATTGAATTTCAACTCGTCCATAAAATTCATTTACAATCCAACTTATAATTTTCAATTTATTTTGTTCATAGTAACAAATGTTTTGCTAGCTCCAATACAATGGGTTTTTTTTTCTAATTGAATTTCAACTCGTCCATAAAATTCATCTACAATCCAACTTATAATTTTCAATTTATTTTGTTCATCATAATACCTAGATTTGTTGTTGACATTTTCCCATCATGTTGATATTTCATTTGAAATAGATGTAAATTGAGGGTAATTTTACTGATTCGAGCTTGTTTGGATTGTTCTTGGTGTTTCAACAGTCAACGATTATCATCCATGCCAAAGGTCTATTAATTATAGCGCATTTATTAGTAGTGCACTATACCTTTTAGGCTTCTTTATGTCTCTATTTCTTTCCGTTTAACAGATAGAGCAAATGTGTAAAATAAAAGCAATAAAACTGTTGGACCCAGGGCAACACCTGGGCCAAAACACTAGTTAATTACTAAAAATAAGGAAATTAAACTAATTAAATTTGAAGCATATAGCTTCATCTCACCCTATTGCTTTGAGTTTGGAGTAGCACCTCTCTTCATTTGTGATGTACGTCTCACCACCTTCGATCTTCATTTATTGATGCATGTTTCACCAACTTATTCTTTGGACTTTGGAACATATCTCTTCATGGTATACTTCTCACCCACTAACATTTAAAATAAATTTTCTTCTACGATCACTTGTGCCATAATTTCTTTCTCATCAATTGTTATCTACAATTTTATTTTTTTTTTAAATGTCCAACTTTTTGACATTTGAAACATTTTGACTTCCCCTTATGCCAACAATCTTTCTCCATATGACCAACCTCTTGAAAATTGGTGCATTGAAAAAAAAAATCTTTACTCTTAGGCTTGGTAAAAAGGCTTTTTACTTTTAGCTAAGATTTCATTTTGATTGTTCATGAATGATAATTATTTCTTTTAAAAATGGGACTTGAAATTGAAAAGGCGTTTGATGTGTTTGACGGCATTGGAAATTCTCACACGTTTATTAAAGCTTATAGGATCAATGTGACTCTGATATCATATTATAATTAGAATGCAATGCAACCAACAAAAGGAAAACGGTGAAAGTAACTATATTGCATACTCATACCAATGATCTAATAAGAAGCAATGCCTTTTAATTTTTTATAGGCTACAAAAGTAATTATAAGACAAAACAAATAAAAAGGCAAATAATAGCATGGGTTGGAAAGATTGTGGATTTGAACTTTGAAAAATTATAGAGTACATATATAGTCTAGAATCTACTCCAATAATTTTGCAACATATATAGAAGGATAATTCAAACTACTTGCAAATAATTCCTAATCTAATATCAGATCAGTTGACACACAATAAGGAAGTTAGTTTGAAAGGCGTATGAAATAATGACTTATACATATGTAGAGTGATGAATTGGATCAGAGATAGAATTAAAATAAGATGGCAAAAACTACTCACTCAAATCAACTATTGTCTACAACTACACGGTTGAAGGCATTGAAGCTCAACACATCCACTAGAAAAGTACGTGTAGATTAATTATTATATGAATGAAATAAGAAAAATCACAGAGTTTCCTACTATAAAACAATACTTGTATTATTTTCTCTTCTTATTAACTATTGGGTGATGTTATACATGACAAATGGTCGTCTAAGTCGTTATTGTTCGGTCAATACCAGGTTTAAGTTGTTTTTAGGTCAGTTATTTTTAAATATAGGATCGATTTTTTTTTTATTTTGGTTTATGACCCAAAGTATTTGGTAACAGGTCAATAGGTTGAGTTTTCTTTGATGTTCCGCAAAAATAGACTATTTAAGAGTTGAAAATTGCAGAAATAATTAACTAGGAATTCACCATGTAAATTTTATTTTCCAAATACTGTCCCACCAAACTCAAAATTCTAGGTCCATCCCATTATTAACGGCAATTGATATTGACACTCCTCAAATTGATATTGGCACTCCTTCCCGATACTATTCATGTGAGAGGGGGAGAAGTGCCTAAATCATCCCATTATTAATACATAACTAACACGTGAGTTTAACTTGCATGAAAGGTCTCACTACAGTAGGCTACATATATTAATCACAAAAACTCTCCAAAAACTCCAAACAATTTTGTTTTTGAAATAGGGCACCAAAAATGGAAAAGTAAAATGTAGTAATACGCGTTGATTTGAAAAAAAAGAGAAAAAAAAAAGAAGTTGAAGAATCAAAATCAATTTGTTAAATACTCCGCAATATTTCGTAACTTAACTCGTTAGTTTACTTGTCTTGTCTAAAAGAAAAAATCATTTTAAAAATTCATATACTTCCTCCGTTAATAAAAAACGCAACAAACTTATTTGCACGCATTTTAAGGAAGAGATTTAAAGGTCTAAACCATCAAATTAATATATGTAATTTTAAGACAAGTAACATATAATATCATTCTTACTTGTGTTAAAATTATATATTTTGATTAATTTGCTCATTTACACCTTTAAATCACTTCCTTAAAATGCGTGCAAAATAGTTTGTTGCGTTTTTTTTTTTGAACGGAGGAAGTATATATTATTTAAAAAAGAGTGGAATTAAACAGTTTGGTTCACCTCTCTAGATATTTAGATAATCAACACCATAAAATTTTGGGAGTGTTTAACCAATATAATGTAGGGAGCAAAAGTATTATTTACCAAAATATTGCCAAATAAACCAACAATATTTACCAAAATACTGTTCACGCCAGCCTTGGTTTTAAATTTTTTTACGCAACATAAATTGCTATTTCAGATAGCGAATTGTTTAACAAAATCGCTATCTCAAATAGCGATGTTGTTGAGGTTAAAAAAACTCAATCAATGCCTTTATTGTAGAGAATAATGACCAAAGTTGGGTTGTTATTAAGTTACAGGAGAAATCGTTATCTGAGATAGCGATTTATCTTATATAACAGAATCGCTATTTCAAACATCGATTTAGCTACAAATGAGCAAAATGTAATTAAAGGTGGAATAAGTGTGAAAAACAAAATGTAACAAACACATAGGGCCGGAGGGAGTAATTAATTATAAGGGTGGAATAAGTGTTTCAATTTCTGCTGAGATCACGACTTCTCTTTATGTTTTTACTCTTTTTTCCCCCTTCAAGTTAATAATAATAGTCTATTATTGTTCCAGGTGAAAGGTGCTTTTCCACACAAAAATCGTTGATCAAGGCTTTTTAGTTGTGAATTTAATTGTGATAGATGCTCACTCCTAGTAGTTACACCTTACAGCTTACACATGATCCTTTATGATTTGGTTTGCCTTTTCACTTGATTGAAATAATTTAAATTCCTATATATGCTTTTCGCGTGGTTGTACTATGTATAATTAATTAATATATGTCCAAGAACAATTACACATCTTTGTGATTAGAAAAAAAAGAATAATTACACATCTTATAATTAATTCATTAGCTAGCCACTCAATTATTCAAGGTAGACTTAGGACTACTAAGTACTCCCTCTGTCCCTAAAAGATTGCATTCACCTTTTCTCATTTTGTGAGACACATCTTTAAAATGAATATATTTTTAAATATGTGTGATAAAAAATTATAAAAATTGCATATTATTAAAAAAGTTCACATTGAGCCGAATCAAATTAAACGAGATCCCGTTTGACTATATTTTTCTTTATATGTATAAAATTATTATTGAGGGTCAAAGTTACCAAATGAGCAGTACCAAAAGTCAATATGGAACATTCTTTAAAAAATAATGCATGGAGGGAGTACTAGTTCGTACTATCTAATCAATTTAGGCTATCCGATCCATTGAATTTGATATAATAATGGCAAAAAGAATGCCTTCGGGATGTTAGATAAGCTAAGGTAGTTCACAATGAAAATATTATTGGTGTGTGCCATTCACCTTTAAAAAATGTTTTATTTCAGATAACTTCAGATAAGGTCTAATCATGTGTAACGAGGTTTGATCAAGAACAATCACGTGTGATAATGCCCAATTGTTTTCTATAAGTAATGATAGAATATAAAAATATTGTTTCACACGTTTACATAATATTTTTATATTCTATCAAGTAATTAGGGCTATCCAGATTTAATCAGGTCCAATATAATAAGTTAAATAAGTAATTCAATCAGATTTAATAAATTTAAATAATTTCGGGGAATAATAAATTGAAGTGAACACACCTTAAGTCGTGATAAACATTAAATATGTCACTCGATAATATTTTATCTTTTTTTGGTTTATATAAGGAAACAAAATAAGTTTTTTTACAAATTTGAGTAAATCTAACAACAGTAACAAGGATAACTAAAGTATAATTAGTTCATAAGTGAGTAAAAAAAGGTCAAAATTTGTCTCTCTTATAAAATAAGGTCAAATATTTTATATCATAACATTTCATAAGGCTTAATAAGTTCTCATAAATTTTGATAAGGTATGGTCAGATAAGTTTAACTCAAAAAAGACTAATAAGTTTAGAATATACTTCGTATGTACGTATGAGTTTAACGTTTCTTCAGACTATATTTAATTTTGGTTTTGAACGACACATACATCCTAGCTTAATGTACCTGAACTTTTTAAAATTTTATTTAAACTTATTACTAAACCTTATTTAATATCTTATTAGACATTATAAAATGAACTCATATATTTGAAATTAATTATTATTCTCTTTTTTTAGAGTGAGGTATAATTCATGTGGTTAGAGCTTGCCTCCAGGTTCCAGAAGATCTTAGGATCTTATATCCGCCTTTATGGCTCTCTTAACAATTATTATTCTTTTTTGAGTTAAGCTTATCAAATTAAACTAGGCCTTAGCAAAATTTTGGAATGAATTCATGCCAAAATCATACATTAATCAGTGTATATGTAATGAAAACTTATTATACTTTAGAATTTAAATTCACTTTTAGCTGCCTTATGTAGTGCCTTGAGGGCGTTGTTAGCTTGCGCCATTGAGAAATAATGGATCCATTATACTATTATAGAATATATAGACAAAACAGTCGCATCAAAGAAGAAAAATTTAAAAAAGAATCTATTAACTAGCTTAGTTAAACTTTAATATTGTCCCCTTATTAGTTATTTTGCCTTGCAATTTTTCGAATATAATATACCCCCAACCCCCTTTTCAATTTTTCTAAAAAATTAATTATATCACCTATTGATCTTTGAAATTAAAAACCATAAATTGTCACATATTAACAACTTTATGCAGCTCACTTGACATTACAAAATGGCAAATGACGATCATCAAATAAGTTTTACCATTTGAAAATGTAATTGAATGGTTTAATATACAAGAAGGGATGACTAGTTTAGAAGGACAAATGATCTGAGGTGTAAGTTTAAGGTGATAATTAAAAGTGTAAATAAAAATGTGGTAAATTATTAAAAAAATAAATGCAATAACAAAACGTACATAAAAAAAGCCAACTTTTAATACTTCTCTAATCTATCCGATTATACGTGCCTCCACTTTAACTCTCATATCATTGTGGATCCGAAAAATCATTGCGGTGGTTTATGGCTTTGTTGGAATCCGTCAAATTTCACGATTACGAATAGCATCTATAATCATAGGTATATCCATGTCCACATCTCCGATCACATAACTAACAATTCATTTTGGCTTTCGGGTATTTATTGTCCTGCACAAGAATCAGATAAGCCTACCTTTTGGTCTTATTTGAACAAATATATTTATCAGCAATCCCTACCATGGATAATGATAGGTGATTTTAATGAATTGCTTTCCCTGGATGATAAAAAAGGTGGTTCACCACCTACTTTTAATCGTTGCACTCGATTATCGTCCCTCCTTGCAAATAATAATGCTATAGACCGCCCTCGCAATAACTCCAATTTCTCTTGGCAACGGAAAATTACAAACTACTTTATTTACGAACGACTTGATCGGGCTATTTTAAGTACTGATTTTTTCTCACTATTTCCCCGTACGTCTACTGAATATGGTCCCTTCTCTATTTCTGACCATACGCCTGTAATATGCACCTTGCAACCTCCTCGCATAAATATTGCTCGACTATTTAAATACCAAAATTCATGGGGCTAGTATGAGTAGGCTAAGGCCCTTATTATGCAGCACTGGGCCATTCCCACCACATGTTCTCATTTTTTCAGTATTCTTTCACGTCTCTCCAAAATAAAAAATGCTTTAAAAAAATGGAGCAATTCTAATTTTCGGAATATTCATGTTCAATTACAATCAAATTCAGCTAAATTACTTACTGTTCAAAGTAACTTCTAGAACCAACCTTTTAATCCGTGTTTTGAATCACACCTTAAACGTTTACTACGTCAGCGTGAACGCCTTCTTTTGTTCGGTCAAAAATACTGGGGCGCTTCTAATCGGAAGAAATGGCTCACCCAGGGGGACTGTAGCTCCAAATACTTTCATGCAAAATTTCGTCGCCAATTCACGTGTAACACTATTCATAGTATACGTGACATCAGTGGTTTTTGGCATTATGACCAAATTTCCATTGCTCATACCCTTATTTAAGAATTTACTACTCGTTTTACATCTGCACACCAAAATCCCCGAACGTTCGCCCCCTTAGTTACTCTTGAACCTCACCCCGACTTTTCCTCTCTCACTCTCCCAGTGACTGATCAGGAAGTTTATGACGCTTTCTTTGATATGAATCCTAATAAAGCTCCAGGGTCCGATGGGTTTGGCCCTAAATTCTTTCAGGATCATTGGCCCTTGCTCTGCTCTCACATCACCCAGGCTATTAAGAGCTTCTTCAATTATCATAGCTCGCTGCCTGCACAACTTAATCATACGCTAATCACCTTGATTCCCAAAATTGAAAAACCCCATCTTTCTACCCATTTTCGACCTATTAGTTTGTGTTCAACTATCTACAAGGCTATTTCTAAAATCTTGGTCACTCGTATGCGTCCCCTTCTAAATCCCATTATAAGCCCTTTCCAGGGGGCTTTTTTGCATGACCGTTCAATCCAGGATAACCTCCTTATTGTACAGGAAATCCTTAATATCTTCCAAAAATCATCCAATAAAACTGGATGGCTCGCACTCAAACTCGATATGGAACAGGCCTATGATCAAATCGAATGGGATTTTTTATGGGCTTGTCTTCACGATTTTGGGTTTCCTCCTAATTTTGTTTCTTGGATTAAAACATGTGTCACTACCACGTCTCTGTCACTTATTGTCAATGGCCATAGCACCACTTATATTAAGCCTTCTAGAGGCCTACGTCAAGGTGATCCTCTCTCACCATATCTTTTTATCATTTGCATGGAAGTTCTCATCCGACGACTTTCTGATGCAGCCAATGAATTCCACTCTGGAATAGGGATAAAATTAGCTCCTCGTTGCTTTTCTGTTCCTTGACTATTATTTGCTGATGACAACCTCTTCTTTGCTAAAGCAACACTTGTCAATGCACGCAAATTGCACCTTATTTTGAATAACTTTTGTCAACTTTCCGGTCAGTTAGTAAATTTTCATAAATCTGCCATTTTTTTTCTCTAAACATGTTTCCTCTGCCCGTCGGCATAGTATTGTTGCGGAATTCGATATGTTACCTAACTCGACATTAGGAAGATACCTTGGAGCCTACTTTGGCACTAATCGTCCTATGAAAACAGATTTTAACCGTCTTTTAACTACCACGGACGCTAGACTTAAACTTTGGGAGAACAAATTTCTCTCCAAAGCAGGTAGAGTTGTCCTTCTACAATCTAATCTAGAGGCGTTAGCTTCTTTCCAAATAGCATCTTTTAAGCTACCCATGTCTACTTGTGGTAAAATCGACACATTACACCGTCAGTTTTTTTGGGAACAAGCAAAGGATAAAAATGGTATTCCCCTCATTTCGTGGAATTCCATTTGTCAACCTAAGTCTGAAGGTGGATTGGGTTTGCGACGCACTGAGCCAACGAATATCGCCTTTTTAACTAAACTAGCGTGGAAAATTTTATTCAACCCGACTAATTATTGGGTCTCACTAATCCATTCTAAATAACTCTCGGAAACCACTTTCTGGGAGTATAAAGCTAAAGCTACAGTGTAATACCCCGAAATTTAGGGCCAGAAAATTTCGCGGGTTATTTATATTATTTTAACTTTCCGAGTCCAATAGGGCCCATTTATTTGGACTGTTTCATTTTATTTCTTTTCTGATCCCGAAATTGGGCCTATGACCCAATTTTTCTCCTTTCTTAGCCGGCCCTCTTGATTAGTCAATTAGGGTTTATCTTCTTTTTAATTTATTTTAATTATTAATTTTATTACTTATTTAATTAATAATATTTTTAAATTATTTTGAATTAGTAAAACTAACCCTAACTATTTCTTCTAGGCCCCCTTTTTGTTCTTACCTTTTTCTAAGCCTAATAATTGAGCCCAATAACCCTTTACCCTCCTATTAGTTATTTAGGGTTTATTTTCTTTTTAATTTATTCTAATTGTTGATTTTATTATTTATTTATTTAACTAATAATATTTTAATTAATTAGTTGGAATTGGTAAAAATCCTAACCAACTATTATCCTAAGCTCCCCTAAAATCTCTCTTCCTCTCCCTATTACTCCTCAACCACACGCCCCCCCCCCCCTTGGTTGTTCTATTTTATTTTATTTTATTTTTTATTATTTCTTTTGTATTCTTATATTATAAATAGGGGAATTAACCCTAAAATTATTTCCTTTTACAAAATCTTCTACACTTTAATTTTCTCAAATAAAAATATCCTTTTTATTTTCCTTCTCTTAGCCATGAGCTTTCAATCGCCAAAGGGTGATTTTCTTGGAATTTTTAGCGATTTAAGGTAACTAGACTAACCCTCTTGAATCTGGTTAAGTTTTCTATATAGTTAATTAGGATTAAATTATGAAAACGGTTAGGAAAATTAAAGGAATTAGTATCATGTTAAGGTTAAGAATTTCGAACCATGTGATGAATCATTATGAAATTTTCTTGATCATTTTATGTAGTCTCTTGAAATCTTTAATTGTTGAATAATTATTTGTATGAATTTATTTCTTAATCAAAACTTGTTATTTCTGGATGAATTTTTTCGTGGGAGTTTCTTTACTGTTTTATTATGAATCATGATTTATTTCGTGGCAAAATTCGTCCTTTTATTGCTTATAATAATTTAATCTTTCAAACCGATAAAACTGTCCAGATTTGGTTTACGAATTTATTAAGATACTTAATCAATTCGGATGGCTATGAAATTTTAGGTAGAAGTCATTAATAGTGTTTTACAGCTTGTGTTAAATTTTGGTAATTTTTAGAGTTCTTTTGCTATGGCAGAAAAATCGGAAACTGATTACAGCCTAATCTGATTTGTTAGTTATAAAATTTCTTAAAAATAGTAAATAACGTTATTTTTGGACGAAATTTATGCACGTTAAACCTTGAACCTACATATATCTTCCATCAAAATTTCCAGATTATTCAAGACCTTTTAACGGTGGTTCTTAATTTAATTCTTTAAAATCAGACTGCGTAAAATAGTGTAATTTAAATTGTTATATTATGTTTTTATGATTAATCGATAATTATTGTATTTGAATAAATTAAAGCATGATTTTTGGTTGTTCATATCAAAGTTTTCGAGTGGCTTGATGAATAAAGAATAGTATTTTTATCTTGTTTTTAGGTAATTATTGTTGTTAGTTGTTATTTTAATTAATTATTTAATTTGATTTAATTAATATTTGAAGATTGAATTTATTTGGTATTATTTACACAAAATGTCGAGTGGTCTTAATTGTGAAAGGTGGAGTTTTTATCTTGTTTTGTGTAATTTTTATGATTATTATTGAACTATATGTTTATTTGTTAATTCGGATAATTTAAATAAGTGTTATATGACTGTTATATGAATTTATTTAATTGTTGTTTTATTTCTAAAAATGTCGAGTAATTAGATTGACTTTTGACCAATTTTAGTTTGATTTTTGACTTATAATATTATTAGGAAGTAATTTTAGGAATTAATATAATTTAAGGAATAAAAAGGATAAGTTATAATATAAAGTAACAATATGAATAAGATATGATAAGATCATGATAAGATATGTTAAGACATGTGATATGTTGTATGATATGACGTGTTAATTAGAGGTCTCACGATGGCCTTAGAAAAGACAAGATACTTAAGGACGCCCTTTTTGATGATACACGAGTCATCAGATCGGGTTAAGTCGATGCCACTGCCCCATGGGATGAATACACGAGTTCACCCGGGCAGTTCTGGGTCTTAAAATATGTAGTCGTCTAAGTAGTAGTACACGAGCTGCTATTTAGGAGTTATGGCCATAGCTTAGGCTTAGTGGTGCACACGGGATCCACTACGGGCTGAATACACGAGTTCACCCCGGCATGTTTTAGGAAAGTTGTGGTGCACACGGGATCCACTACGAGCGATATGACCGGTCCGATAAGAAGGTTAAAAGATGGGTTTAAGGGAAAAATATGGTAAATAAGTATTTCACGGGAAGGGATATGTGCTTATGTGTATTTTCGTGTAGATATGCAATGATTTGGTAATATTAAGTCTTCCGCTGCGTACGTCTGGTAAGTCCGTATTTTATTTATGTAATACTGTGTATGTATGTTGTACGTATTTGTATTCGTATGTTGTACGTATTTGTATCTGTATTGTATACGTATTTTGTATGTATTTTGTAACCGTATTTTGCAGGTATTGTATACGTATTGTATACGTATTTTTGTACATACATTGTACGTATTTCGTATGTATTTTTATACGTATTTTTCTACGTATTTCGTATGTATTTTTGTACGTATTTCGTATGTATTTTTGTACGTATTACGCATGTATTTTTGTACGTTTTCCTCGTTTGATTCTATGCTATTATATGGATAACGGTCCCTCATTTAAGCGAGACAGCCTAGTTACTCGCTACTGACGGTGGACCCCCCCCATTTCAGGTGACGATGCTGAGGTTTAGATTGGGTTTGCGATGGCTCCGGATGTGTGTTTTAGAGTTGATTAGAATAACCGTAGTTATTTGGAGTTATTTCTTTTATTCATTAGTTAGCTGTTCCCAGCCTGTTGGGAAAGACTTCTTTTCATTATGTAATTTAAGTATTTGTTTAGAGACTTTTGGGATTATTATTTCAGCTTTTAAGCAATAAAAGGAATTTTAGACTTTATTTATATTATTATTGTTAAGTTTTATGATAGTAATGATCCAAATGTCGATTTTCTCCGTAAATCGACAGCCTAGAAAAGTCGGGTCGTTACATACAGACTCGTATATCTGGAAACACATACTTATGCAACGCACTATCATTCGCAAAGGCATTCGTTGGAAAATTGGAAACGGCTCTTCTATCCTTTTTTGGCTCGATAATTGGGCTTACCAACAACCCATCCAAAAAATACTACACACAGTATTATCACCTTCTAAACTTGACCTTATGGTGGACCATTTTATCACCCCTGAAAAAATATGGGATTTACAACGCCTATCTAGTCTCCTTCCCCCACATATGGTCCAACACATTAAAGGGCTTCCGATTCCGCATATTCCTATCTCTGACGCTGTAGGGGTCGTTTTTACCCGGCCGCCTACGTCACGAATTGGTTTGAATGCTCGTTAACGCCGTACGTGAATACGGACTAGTAGGAGTCGCCACCGTGCGTTTATACGGTCCACGGACACCGAAGAAGTACGGAAGCCAGGAGCAATCGGTCTCATATGGTCGTGCACCAGAGTATGGGTTCGGGGACAGGTTACGAGCCAATCGTGCATTGGGCCCGCCTGCCTGCAAGCGGTCTCTACTAGGTCTCTTTTGTAAGATCATTGTTCAATTTAAGAGAAACAGAGATAACTCAATTTTAGCCCTAATTTGCGAATTACTAAGTCGGTTCAGATTAATGCACAAATTTAGCCTAAAATTGTTTTGTGACCACTTTGGAATTAGTCCATATCATGACGCTAGAATGAAGCAAAAATTTCGGGACAAATCATGGGTCAAATCGCATAAATCGCATAAAAAAGGTTCAACACAGCGATGGCATGAAAATAAAGAAATTGAAAATGCGAACGTGCTTCGAATCCCGTGCAAATAGAAAATCAAAATAAATAAATTAAAAAAATGCTACAGAAAATGACATGGAAAATGCAAGAAAAATAAGACATGACATGGATTAAAAATTAAAAAAGCTACAAGAATTAAAACATAGATCTACGCAAACTGAACAACAAAAATAACATGTCATCATGATTAATGCAAATCATAAATTAAAAGAAAATTAAGCATATTGACATTTAATAAAAAAGGGTCTCAGAAATGTGTACCGGAATGTGCGGCGGTCGATTACAGCCTTGAAATTAGCGTGCCAAATGCCAAGTGAGAGAGTTTTGAATTGATTTTGAATGAGTTTTGAATTGATTTTGACAGAATTTTGAATTGATTTTGACAGAGTTTTGAATTGATTTTGACAGAGTTTTAAATTGATTTTGACAGTGTTTTGAATTGATTTTGAGAGAGAGAATGAATAGTAGAGAGAGAACAGAAGTCAGAATGTTGTATTCGTGTCTCTGAAAGGACGAACAAGGAACGTATTTATAGGCAAACAGAGGCGAAAATCGAGCCCGGAGGACACCAGACCTGCGCCTAGGCGCAGGTCCAGGCTGTATTCGGGTCGATTTTTTGCTTATTTTGCGCGTGATTCTCCGAGATTTTTATGCGATTACGATACGATTACGGAGATCATTATGATTACGTAATATTATCGTAATATTTGAGATTCCAGGAGATTTCGCGAGGTTCCGGAATAATCCGGGCTAATCTGGACTGTTTTCGGGTTTTTCGGACTATTTTCAAAAAATATGCTAAAAATGCCAAAAAATATGGAAAAGTTCTAGAAAAATATAAATGAGTGAAAAGTGGAGAAAAAGTTGACGATGCAGGTGTAAAATTACTAAAATGCCCCTGAAAATGGAAAATGTTTCAAAAATTCATAGAAAATAGATAAAAACTCAGAAAATTGCGGAAAAATTACCAAAATTTCTAGAAAAATGTATTTAACTTAGAAAAATTATTTAATGCAATTTAAAATGACTAAAATACCCTTATAAAATAAATATGCATGAAAAATAATAATAATAAATTAATGAAAATCCTAAAAAATGTCCGAAAAATCCCAAAACGAGTCGTGAACCTCTAAAACGCCTATAAACAGTGTGAGAGTGGTATGAGATGGGTAAAGAGGTGGCATTTTGGCATACTAGCTCAAGACCGGACCTGTGCAACATGGTACATTCATCATAGACCGTTGGGAGCTAACTGAGGTGCCAGAATTAGGTGTCTACAGACGCTCCAATATGGGGTCTCACAACAAATGGAGAATTTTTGGTTAAATTTGCAACCTGGCTGGCACATGAAAATTCTTCTTCTCCTCCTACACCTGACTGGGAGTTTCAATGGATCTGGAGTTTGGATATTCCGCCAAAATTACAACTTTTTCTTTGGCAATTATTTCATGATAGCCTTCCGGTACGTCGTACACTTTTCAATCGTAACATAATCTCCCTTTGTATTTGCCCTTTTTGTCAATTACATGATGAAACTGCTGACCTTATTTTCCTCCATTGCACCTCTGTACGTCCTTCTTGGAATCATCACAAAATACAACACCTACTCGGTTATCATATAAATTTTGTGAATATCAAAACCATGTACAAATTTTTGCATCGACACCACCCTAAGCTTATCCCACCAATTACCTTCTCTCTTTGGTCAATATGGAAAAGCGTAATGCTCTTGTCTTTGACAATACCCAGTTTAACATCCTCCAAACTATTTATCGTACACTCTTCCTAAATACGGAGTGGTCAACTCGTACACAAATGGATACGACTTTGTCCCCCCTTCCCCTCCCCTCCACCACTACCAACAACCCGCACACACCACATCCTATCCTGGTTTCTCGGCATCCTCCGACATCCTCATCAGTCATGCTTAATTTTGACGGCAGTGCAACTACCACATCAGCAGCAACAGGTTTTCTTATCCGTGACTCCTCTGGACATTGTCTTGTAGCTCACACCTTCAACCTTGGTCGGTCTTCTGCAATGATTGCTGAACTGACCGCAATGCGGAATGGTATTCATCATCTACTTGAAGCCGGCTACTTAAATGTGGAGATCGAAGGAGATAACTTACTAGCTATTAATTCTGCAAATAACATTTCTCGACCTCCATGGAAGATAGCACATTTGGTCAGTGAAATACAATATCTACTTACTCAGTTTCACACTTAATCTGTTCGGCATATCTATCGTGAAGGTAATCGGGCGGCCGATTGGATCGCAAATGTGGGGCATCTAATCCCGTCTATTTTATGTGTTCAATGTATTCCTCCTTCTCAAAATTTGTAATATTCTTGAGAAGGATAGATTAAGTATGACCCTAGTTAGAAGGGCTACCTAATCTTCTTTGTAACATCTCTTTATCCTATTAAAAAAAAAAAAAATTCTATCCGATCCATTGTTAGATTGGTTAGTTGGTATCAACTATAGATCAATTATTACATGAATAATTTATATTATATATGGCATTTTATTTCTATATTTTTTACCACATGAAAATGATGTGAATGACTCATTGAGTCAATGGTGGTGCATTAAAAATCAAACAAGACCAGCATACACATGTAATCCGTTGACTATCTCCGTATGCTCATTCTTGTAGACAATTATCAATACAAGCAGTATACAACCGTCTTCTTTTAGCTCCCGATTTTGGATTCTCCTCCATTTTTATTAAGGGTGATAATCTCACTGTTATTAATGTTTTGCAAAGTAAATTCAATTGCCCCTGGAAGATCCAACTGTTAATGACAGATATTCGGAACATCCTCCGTGACTTTACCTATTTTGCCTCTACTCACATTTATCGTGAAGCTAATAATTCCGCAGATTACATCGTGTCTCTAGGGCACTGGACCCCTTCGCATATCGATATTGATCCTTTTATGGATGCTAAGTTCTCCTTCTTTTTAGCTACTGACAAATCGGATTTTTTTTTCGAGAGGAAGACAACCTAGCTTTCCCCGTTTACCTTTCCTTAAAAAAAAAAAAAAAATATACAACTATATATATATATATATATATATAATATATATAAATACAACATTGACTTTTATTCTTATAAAAGTTTAAAATTTGTTTAATTTCTAATCTTACATACTCTTCTTCTTCTGATTATTATTTCAAAGAGAACTTTTACAAGAAATATATAATATACTCCGTAATTGACAATTTGATAGATATTTGATCTCATCCATATATTATAGTTTACCTAAAAGTAACTAGTTAACACAATTGATGTCCAAGTTTTTTTAATCAACTAAGTGGACCCTCCCTCGGGATTTTGCTTCAATTTTAATGGCTCATAACTTTTGTGAAGTTAACCGGACGACGAACTGCATTAAATCTATCTGACACTGCAACTTGACGCCCAAGCCATTGATATAGTGCTGTGCACCGGTCCGGAACCGGTGGACCGGAATCCACAATTTTTATGGACTCGGACCGGACCGGTTTCTATTTTTTTTTTTTAAAAAAACTTTTTTCTCTAACCGGTTTGGGTTTGGACCGAATCAGACCGAAATTTAAAATACACTTTTTTATAAAAAAAATTATATATTAATTTTTTTAAAATTCCGGTCCAAACCGGTCCGGACCGGAATTTACCGGGTTTTAATTGGACCGGAACGGAATCACTATTTTCATGGACCGGGGACCAACCGGTCCGGTTCCGGTCTAAATTCCGGTTTATGAACACCCCATTATACTAGTAGTAGTAGATCCTTGTATAGATGCTAATTTATTATTATTATTATTATTATTATTATTATTATTATTATTGATAAGGTAAGATGTCATGTTTCTTTGAGAGGAAGAAATAGCAACTTCAATGTATACCCTTCCTTAAAAAAATCAACTAAGTGAGTCGTATCTGTTTCTATTCTTCATTTATTATATTTATATATGTTAGAGAATTCTCCATTTGTAAAATAATACTTTCTCTGTAAATGAATTCTACGTTTTTTTTTTTTTGATTCGTCTCAACTTGTAATTTATTATTATTATTATTTAGTGATTGTAAGTTTTTAAAATACATAATTAGAGATAGATATTAATCTTTAAAGTTTTATCCGGACATACATAGAAAGTCAATTTGTTACAAGAATTTATTTACGGAGGAAATATATATGGTACATTTACAATTCTTGGTATCATCGGATATATTTTGTCTTTTATTGAATTGTAATTTGAATAAGGTTGAAGAAATTCTTTTACGAATAATAATATATTGACAAACTGTGCAGGAGTGAAAAAGACGATCTAACCCCCCTTGGATCACTGAGTGTGAGTAACGGTAACATACTAACAACATGCAACATTCATTAATAACAACTCACATTCTTCCATACAACTATTAAACTATACAAGAACAAGTAATCTGATCTTCTTTGTTATTTTCATGGACAATATTCCCGTGCATGCGCTTCCAAACTAAACTTAATCAAACCTGGCCCCACTTCTTCGGTTGTTCCATCGATCAATGGATACCAACAAATCAATCACACCGTTAAACTGTAAAACTTAACTAACCCCGTTTACTAGCGTTACAACAGATAATAACCCCAACTTTATCCCGCCACGTGACAGTTACTCAGCACTTTTTTCCAAACTCCAGGGGCAATTAAGGAATTTCGTGGCTTAGTGTTGACATCCATGCAACAAACTAAGCCATTTGGTTGGAAGTGATTTTAAAATAAAGATATTGTGATAGACTATACGTCCACCGTCCCCTAATTGTTTGCTATATAAGGATTTTTAGCATTATACTTTGACCTTTTTTTTAATTTTATACGTATAAGAAAAAATATAGTCAAGTGTGATCTCGTTTGATTCGGCTCAATGTGTAGTTTTTTAATATCTAATTTTATAATTTTTCTTTTTTTATTATTATATACATCTAAAAATATATTCATTTAAAGTTGTGTTTTGAAAGGCGTGAAAAAACCACTACAAGAAAATTGAGTTCTAACAACACGGGCTTATCTGTTGGTACAACCTTTGTTGCTAAAACTATTACCAACAAATATTTGACACTTGTTGGTAAAATGTGGTAATACCAACAGATATTTGAGTTTCACCAACATATACCGTGTCTGTTGGTATTACAAACTTTTTCACCAACAGCGAATCTGTTGGTATTACCCTCATTTACCAACAAATATAAGCATTTGTCGGTAAATATCTGTTGTTAAAACTCAATTTTCTTGTAGTGAACAAATGTAGCAAACTTGGGACAGAGAAAGTATAACATGTTTTTAGGCCACAACTATTAGTTGCGCTTGATAGAGTAACAAGTCCTCTCAACTATTAGCTGAGATTTGTTATACACTCTATCATATTGCCACTCTATTTTTTTCTTTGACACTTCTATTATGTGAGACTGAGAGAACACATTTAGGGTCCGTTTGTTTTGATAGAAAACATTTTTCTGAAAAATGGTTTTCTTCAAATTTCTACTTTCTTTTGTTTGTTTTGAGAAGGGGTGGAAAATAATTTTTTAAGGTAAAAAACGTGACATTAGAATAAGAAAATTATTTTTTTAGGGAAGAAATGTTAAATTTTCCCTCTCATTCCTTACTTCTCACTTCTTCACTAGTTCACTCCTCTCATCTATGATCCATCCTTCCTTCATTTCTACTCCATTTTTAAATTTCTTCTTAAGTTTTCCTCTAATAAAAAGAACAAAGGAAAACTTTTCTTAAACCAATATTTTTCATTGAAAATTGCTTCCTTAGAAAATTATTTTCATTCGAAACAAACGGAGCCTTAGGGAAAAGTGGAGTGCTAAAGGAAAAAAAAAGGAGTGCCAATATAAGTTCACATGATTTTGGCATCCTAATTTTTATGATGACACTTTATTTTTATTTTTTTTGTGTGAATGTTAGACACTTTATTATATGAATATAGTATAAAGATATATGCTCTTACAAAGTGTGAGTAACAAAATCAAATTGGAATGTCAAAATCATTTGTACGTTCTGTGGTATTATTGTGACATAAAGCTGAAAACCACGATGATACCAAAATTACTTTTCTGTTGTGGAGTTGTGGTATCATTGTAGTTTCAGCTTTATGATTTTTTGTCATTATTTTTTTGACATGATGATTTTTTTCATTTAAAAACTAGTTAAATATATTACTATCGATATTGTTATAATTTATTTTTTTGTTTTAAAAAATATTTGAAAACAAAAAAAATACTACATCCGTTACAGAAAAAATGATTCATTTGCTTTTTGCTTTTTGCAAATTTGGTATTGTTGTTATTTATTGTTTTTTTTTTTTTTTAAAGAATTGTTATTTAGATAAGAAATTTATAATGGGGTATGAAAATGGAATGGGGAGCAGGTCCTTTTTGTACCAAGGGAGTACCTGCTGCCCGGTTGGTTTTGGTGGTTAGTTTTCATTTCATGATTCCTAAAATACCCCTGTTGGTTTTTTTCCTGCTTTTTAGGCCTGAAAAGTTGTTCAGTTTAGGAAAATTTTGCGTTTTAGATTTTCAAACTGAGTGTTGAATACAGGGCAGAAAGAAGGAGAGTGGGTTTGAGAGGAGAGAGAAATGAAATGAAGTGAGAGAAATTATATATCCCAAAAAAAACAGGGGAAAATATATCAAGTCGAGGAGGAGAAGGAGGATTCGATATTTAATTTTGTTGGATTTCTCGGAGTTTTTGATGAGGTACACTATCTTACTATATGATGCAGCTTCTTCTTCATTATTCAACAATCAATATTATGCACATTTTGAACTTGAAACTGTCTACAAAATAATGTGCATTTATTGTTTTTATGAAATTAGTCGTTATTAATTTGAAAATGTTTCGATCTTGATCTTCTTAATTTGTTTTTTTTTTGGGGAGTTTTGAGAGCTGTTTGATTGGTTATTCAAATTATTCTAACGTTAGGATCGCAGAAAATAAATACCCGAAAATGTTGGTAAATTAGGTTGAAGACGTTTAAGAAAAAAATTAGAGTTTTAGAGAGAGATTTGAAAAAAAAGGAAAGAACAAAAGAGGGGAAAATGAAGGCAAAAGCTTTGGTGGGTTGCTTTTGAGTAATTTTACTTACTTGACATGGAAGCATAGCTGGTAGAGGAAAGAGAAAAGCTTTAAAATAAGCTGTCACATTTTTGATGGAGAATATTGTTGGGTTTCTTTTAGGGAAGCTTGAAAGCTAAGATCAAACAATGATGGTTTTTTTGATTTTAATCATCAACCTAATTCCATGATTAGAACCTCCAAACCCGCGTTTCTCTCTTTCCTTTTCTGATTAATTTCTATTTTTTCTGTTAATTAAACCAGATAATTAAAAGTGATCAAAGGCTATAATTAGCTTTTTCTTTTTTGGGGTTTTTATTTGCAGGGAATCAGGTGAAAAGAGATTTGCTTTTGTGAGCTGTTGAGACTTGAAGATACCCTATTTTTATGATATTTATCTCAATGTGATGACAGTGCTTTTGCTGAATAATTAACTGAGTTTGTTGATTTGGGGGAATCAATCAGAGAAAACCAAGCCAGTGTGAGTTGTTAATGATGTTGAAAATGTTTCCATTTTTGGGGGTTTATGCTTAAGTAATGTTGCAATAAAATGTTGTTTTGTAAAATGGGAAAAAATTATTCAGCTTTGGCTGTTGAATGGGGGCGATCGCGGCGGAGGAGTTGAAGAAATCGGATAAGCCGCCGGCGGCTGCAATGGCGGGGCGAGAGGAAAAGATCTTGGTGTTGGTGAGGTTAAGACCATTGACAGAGAAGGAGATTTCCAAGAATGAAGTAGCTGATTGGGAATGTATCAATGAAAGCACCATCTTGTACAGAAACAGTCTCCAGGAACGCTCTGGACTTCCTACGGCATATTCATTTGGTAACCAAAAATTCAACCTTTAAACTACTTGTGCAATCTCTCTATGTTTTTTAGAGCTGGAGCTGAAATTGTAATGATGTGGTCATGTCTAGGTTTATGTGATAATAAGATTTTGCTCATGATAACAAGGGAACGCATGAAAATTTGTTTTGTTTTAGAAGTCATTATATTTCTTGAGATATGGGTGTCTTTTTTTGATTTGGTAAGGATAATTCAGCTCTTGATCGTAGGGAGAGGAGATGTAACTATGTAAGTACTAAGGATCGAACCTTGTTTCTCAGAGATACAGGGTGGGAGTGGCAACCACCATGCCACTCCTCTTGCCCTAAATATGGGTGTTTGTTGATGTGGAATGTTAATGCTTTTTAAGGGTAGTTTTTGTTCTCAAGTATGTGTTTGTGTTCAAAATGTATTGCCAAGGCCTTATGTTGTCCCTTTTATTTTTTGTATTTTTGTGTTGGTGGGTAGACAGGGTATTTTCAGGTGATTGCGCCTCAAAGGAAGTGTATGAAGAAGGAACGAAGGAAATTGCTCTTTCTGTTGTTAGTGGGATTAACTGTAAGTACGATACCCATATTTCCTTTTCTATAGTTGGTGAAGGTTTATTTTTCACCAAAGATGCAGTGTGTGATTGAAACAAAATTTTCCCTCCTCAGCAAGCATTTTTGCTTATGGACAAACAAGCAGTGGAAAAACATACACCATGAGTGCTCTAACCGAGTATACTGTCGCAGATATATATGATTATATACAAAGGGTAAGGAAATGCATGGATTTCTTTCTAATTTGGATCTCTATGCCTCGCACAATGTTACTAAAAATAAGCTCCTTTGGTCCTCCAGCATGAAGAACGAGCGTTTGCTCTTAAGTTTTCTGCCATGGAGATTTACAATGAAAATGTGAGGGACCTTCTTAGTTCTGACAATACTCCTCTGAGGCTAATGGATGATCCTGAGGTAAATTTACTTCTCTTGCTTGTGAATATTGGTGAACTACAAATATGCTGATATGTTTGTGTTTTATCAGAAAGGAACTATTGTAGAAAAGCTCACCGAGGAAAAATTAAATGATTGGAACCATTTAAAGAAGCTTCTGTCAATTTGTGAAGGTACAATATAAAATACCATCGCTTTGAATTTAATACCCTCTGGTAAATTGTTTTCTCGTTTAATCACTTTTCTTATGGCATCAGCTCAAAGGAAGATAGGGGAGACCTCCTTGAATGAACAAAGTTCGCGGTCACATCAAATTCTTAAACTGGTATAACTCTTCATTAAGATTATTCTGTTGCAACCAGCAACCCTTATTTCAACCTCCACGGTTTGTTTATCCTTACTTTATGCCTTTGGTGGTATTTTGCAGACAATTGAGAGTTCTGCTCGTGAGTTCATAGGCAAGGGAAACTCAAGTACCCTTTCAGCTAGTGTGGTAAGGACTGAATAACTCTTCATTTTTTGTTTGGTAAAATATCTAACTTGATATAATGCGCATGATACAATTACCTAGTGATCGTTTTGTATCAGCTGTTTAATTTTATTCTACTATATGTATTTAACTATTTATTCAAAGATTGTTAGAAATTACAAGCGCTGGTGGGCTTTGGGTATATAGGAGTAATTTGGATAAATGATTTTTTTTCTTATTAACTTAATGATACTCTTACTTGTTTGTTACATTGCTCCTCAAGACATCAAGATGCGGCATGCAAGTATTTATAGTAGTAATGTCGGTGGCTACATGTTCTTCATTATAAGTGTTGGTGGCCATGGTGGGCTTTGGGTATTTAGGGGTAAATTGGATAAATGATTTTGTTTTTTTTTTTATTTATGAACTTAATGATGCTCTTACTTGTTTGTTACATTGCTCCTCACAACATCACCATGCGGCATGCAAGTATTTATTGTAGTAATGTGGGTGGCTACACATTCTTTATTACAACATTAGAAGTCTCTAGATTATTCTTGCTAGGATATTACCTCCTAGATACATTAGTCAAATCCTAGATTTTTCTAGATTCTCCTATTATCATTTAATACTTCTCTTCAAGATATTTCCTCCTAGATACATTAGTCAAATTCTAGATTTTTTTCTAGATTACTAGAAATATATTTTAACAATGATCCTCCCGGTTGTTGAGCAAACATCATTTATTGGTTTTCATCTGCAGTTTTTTATCGATCTGGCTGGAAGTGAGCGTGCATCTCAGTCAATGTCAGCTGGAACTCGGTTAAAGGAAGGATGCCACATAAACCGGAGTCTGCTAACACTAGGGAATGTTATCCGCAAGCTTAGGTTCTTTCCAGTTCTCTATCTTCTTTTTGTGTGTTTCTGACATTGCTACTGAGATGTAAAGTGTTTGTCATCTAATTCATCATTCTGTTATTCTAACTTGCTTCAGCAAAGGTAGACAAGGACACATCAATTATAGGGACTCTAAATTGACCCGCATCCTGCAACCCTGCTTGGGAGGCAATGCTAGAACTACCATTATTTGCACTCTGAGCCCGGCACGTACCCATGTGGAGCAGTCAAGGAATACTTTGCTGTTTGCTAGTTGCGCTAAACAGGTGACTACAAATGCACAGGTGAATGTCGTAATGTCAGACAAAGCCCTGGTCAAACACTTGCAGAAAGAACTGGCCAGGTTGGAAAGTGAATTAAAGAGTCCAGCACCAACTTCATCTTCTTGTAATTGTTCAGTGACAATCAGAAAGAAAGATTTGCAGATTGAAAAGGTACTGTTGTTTTACTTGTAAGCTCATCTAGAAACGTTGCTAAGCAATTAAGCGTGATAGCTGTATGTAGTCGTTGAAGATTTTCCTTTATTCCCCTCTTGATATCTCTCTATAGTCTCTATATATGGACCATAATAGCTATTGATGTTATAATAAGTTCAGCTGCATGCCTGCTGCAAGCCTGCAAAGGCATAAAAATATTCTAACATGACAGACTTTTGTTGACACTCACAGCATCTAGTCATTATAGTTGGTTCATCGCTTTTGGTTTATATGCTACTCATTGTTAAAAAATTACAGTTGTAGTATTTTATGCAATAATCTTGAAAATGCAAAACTGTCTGTGGATGATCAAAGAATGCTGTCAATGAACTATTGAATTGGCTTTCCTTTCACAGATGGAGAAGGAGATAAGGGAAGTGTCTAAACAACGAGATCTTGCTCAATCTCGGGTTGAGGATTTATTGCAAATAATAGGAAATGATCAATCCTCTAATAAACAGGTATTGAGAAAGTACTATTCATTTCATTTATATAGTTACTTGTTGCAAGATCAGCATGGTATTATTTCTTGAAGAGTGATTAATCATTCCATAAAAGTTTTTTTTTTTTTTCTTTTTTTGTGGAAATACCTTTTGGTGTTTTGATTATAGATTTCTCTCTTTTTTTTTTCCTTTTGTCAGCAACGGCATAAACCCCATGCAAAATGGAAAGTACAGAACAAATGGGAAGATGAAGATTATATGTCGGATTCGAGTGTGAATGGCCATCACCATGTGGATGGTGTCGAAGATGGCAACAGTGAAAGCTATTTTGGGAATCAACCTTCACGGTTGTTAGAGCATGAAGAAGAATGTGCATCTGAGATGGGAGTTTCTGATGACCAGTGCAGAGAAGTTCGATGTATTGAGATGGAAGGATCAGAAGCTGACAGGAGATTCCAGTTTCATGCCTCATCGGCTAATGAAAACGGACAGGTCTCATCTTCAAGTATGTTCGGGAATGGGCATGTTGCTGACACTGGCAGTACAGGCAGGAGCTCCCATCAAAATGGTTTCTTGTATGGATCATTGGAGCAAAGAATCCAGGAAGTGCAAAGATCAATTGATTCCCTTATTAGTCCTGATCCTGAAAATCGGTCCTCTTGGGATGATGCTGCCGATGCTTCAAGTTCCAGGAGCAGCCTGAACTTTAGCAAGAGTCGGAGTCCAAAGGAAATTCTTCCAAATGGCGTATCTTTTCCTTCAAGTAACGAAGAAAATTCTGAGAGAACGCCTCCTAGTGAAGTTGAGGCAGATTTCACCGGCAGACCAGGGGGAGTGAGAAAGTTTGATATGCTAGATTATGGTGTCAACTCTGAGAAATTTTCGCGCAATGGCTCTCAATCATCCATTGGAACAGAAGCTCTTGACGACAAGAATATAGAAGATGAGGAATTCACAAGTGTACAAACCTTTGTAGCTGGCCTCAAGGATGCTAAGATTCAGTATGAGAAGCAGCTTGGAGACAGCCAGGTTGGCATGCTCTTATTATTCAGTTGTATCATTCTACGCATTGTTTAATGAGAGTGGCCAATATGGGAATAAAAAATTGAGGAATACAATGGCATTTTTGCTATTTTGACATTATTGCACTCCTTAAATGTGATTTTCCTTGTACCATTGGTAGGAAAGACTTTCTAACTGTCTTTAAATTTTGTTAATATGCCTAGGCACACCCTGATGGTCAAGACAATATATCGGATTGGAGTCAGCAGTTTGAAAGGCTTCGGAAAGCCATAATTGAGCTGTGGCAAACTTGCAATGTTTCATTGGTTCACAGGACCTATTTCTTCCTTCTCTTTAAGGGCGACCCTTCAGATTCCATTTATCTGGAGGTAGAGCTAAGAAGGCTCACTTTTCTCAAGGATACATTTCCCCACGCTCACCAGTCTGTAGACGGTGGACATGCTCAGAAAGTGGCTTCAAGGTATCTCTTCTCTCCTGCATTTTTTTTAATACGATGCTTTCCAACATTGTCGTTTTCCTCCTTAGAATAACTAGTCACATATGCTATTTTTAAGATATCCAGAAAACGTTGTCATCTTTGCTTATGGTTTATAATTAAGTTAGATGTATGCCACTAATATCAAATGATGCAAGGATAAGAATTACTCACTATTATTATATACCTGTTCTTTGGTCTAAATTTATTTGAACTAAATTTAACTAAATCCTATACTTGGTACAAAATGAACTGAACTTGTTTGGAATTAAGTCCAACAAGAACAGGGCCTTAGTATAATTACAAAGGGGTATGAATATGTTACAAAAAATTCTAGACGATGGGAGATAAGACTAGTGCTAATAGATTATGGATGTAGTCAAATATGTGTCTTGGCATATTATCATGATTACTTAAAATTACGTCTAATTCTAGGCAGAATGTTAATAGATGGACAAAGTCAACTACGCATTTGTTGCATGTTTCATATTATCATTGTTGCATATAAGAGTAAAAAGTTTAATAATTGTATGAAACAACAGTGAGAAGGCCCTTCGAAAAGAGAGGGAGACATTAAGTAAGCTGATCAACAAAAGGTTCTCAAACGAGGAGAGGAAGAAGCTCTATTCGAAGTGGGGAATCAAGTTGGATTCAAAGCGCAGGCGGCAACAGCTTGTAACCCAGTTGTGGGCTGAGACAGAGGACATGGAACATGTCACAGAAAGTGCAGCCATCGTTGCTAAACTAGTCAAGTTCATGGAGCAAGGAAAGGCGCTTAAAGGGATGTTTGGCCTTAGCTTTTCACCTCCGAGCTTGAGGAGGAGATCGTTTGGCTGGAGGAGGGCATCAGTTGTATGACTTGGTTTGGATTGACTTGTGGTAGTACTAGGGTGTGTAGTGTATCTATCCAATATATTATATTATATATAGATAAAATATATGTAGGTGTAGTTAGCCACGTAAAATGGTTCAGTTTGGCTACGGTATTACTCCTTTTTTTTTGTCTCTGATTCATGTAAAAATTGGGGAAGATAGGGAGATATGTTGTTTGTATTTGGTTTGTGGTTCTTGTGGATTGTTTCAACTGAATTGATGAATGGCAAGTTTTTACTCCAATGTTCTTAGTCCTTTTCTCCCTTTCATGTCTCCAGTGTGACTTTTTTGACTTAATTTCGGTCAAATTCACTTCAATTAAATTCAACCTAGTTTAATTCAAGTCAACCTTTGTTGAGTTCAGGATTAGATTCAAATAAGTTCTGCTTAGTTCAATTCAAATTTATTTAGTTCAAAAGAACAATACATCATCCCCAGTTGCAAGTTATTGACCAAACAAAAGTTTATACTCTAGATTTTTTTATAATCTCCAACTGAAAACAATAGGGTTGCTGAACATTGTTCATTCGTTCAACCCAACTATCAAAAAATCATATTTGAATTGGCTATTAATTTCATGACATATGGCAAACACATTATGAACTCTTATATTTGTATAATTTTAAAAAACTGCAAACACCTTAACCATAATACATTTGATATTTAAATTTGTCATGTCATTATTAATTCTAACCAATAATTTAATAAAACAATAAAAAATTACTAACTCAGCCCAATTTTAAGTGGACGTCAACTAGTTTAGTTGGTTATTCTTGAAAAAGCAAAATTGAACACTGTTTACATCAATTGCCTTTGTGACTTCCTGTACACCACAAAAAAAAATTTCCTTACAAAATTTAACTTTTTTGTGGGATGTAAGAAAATAAAGAGAGATTCATTCAATTTAAAAGAACAATACATCATCACTAATTGCAAGCTATTGATCAGTTTATACTCCTCATATTTGATAATATCCAACGGAAAACAATGGGATTGTTGAATGTTGTTCATTAGTTTCAACCCAGCTATCAAAGAATCATATTTGAATTGGCCGTTACTCTATAACATTTGACAAACTCATGTTATGAATGTTAATAATGTATGACACATGACAAATTCTTTTATATATATACTTCATTTGCTTTTAAACAATTGCAAACACCTCAACCAAAATACATTTGATATTCGATTTTGTTATGTCATTAGTAATTCTAGCCAATAATACAATAACATGATGAAAAGTTACTAACTCAACCTCAGTTTAAGTGGATGTCAACTAGTTTAGTTGGTTATGCTCGAAAAAATTAAAATTGAATCCTATTTACATCAATTGTCTTTGTGACCCCTTATTCACCAACAAAAATTCCTTAAAAACGTTTTATCTTTCTTGTGGGATATAAGAAAATAAAGAGAGATTTACAATACAAAATAAATATAATTGTAGTAAAATTAAAGTTGTGTAAAAATTCGCTTCACCTCATCGGCTATGCATATAAATATTTTTTGGCAAACTCATCGTATATTTTTAGGATATAAAATACATTTAAAATCATGAATTGCATATTTAACAATTTTAATTAGGGTAGATATTCATTAAATGTCATGAATGGCTCATAATAGTCTTTGTGTATTTTATGATCCTTAAGTCAACCTAAAAAGTTGGCTGCTTCGACATTTTTTTTATGGTGCTAGCTGCTCGTTTGTTAATGATCAAATATCACTTAGAGAGAAGTTAGAGATTGGAAGTTATTACAGTATAATCCAGACTTTGGGGATTGTTTTATGATATTAGTCTATTGTCTTAGTTAACCTATGTATTCGTTCACCGATTCATAAAGTATTCGTTACCTTTCTTCTTTTCCTATTTATTATACTTGACTATACCTTACTCCATTTCTACGAAATTTCTACGAAGGAAATATGAGCCGGTCAAAATTTAGTATTGACTAATATCATAAAACTATCCCATAGTTTGGATTGTAGTGTAATAACTTATAGTTGGAATTAATATTGAAAGAGCTCCAATAGTTGGGATCATATAAATTTTTCCATAAATATTCCTTTTAAAAAAGTAGTTTGTCTGCTTAAACGACGTCGTTAGAGCAGCGTACGTTTCCCATTGCTGCATCTGGAGATCCTTGAACTTAAAACAGAAGCAGAAAGGGGGAAAGGTGAAAGGACTGGGGAAAAAATGAGCCTGTCGACGGCGTCATATTTCGCAAGAAGAGCTGCCCAGAAGCAGAAGGTTCGCATTCTCTACCGTCGAGCTCTTCGAGATACTCTCAATTGGGCTGTTCATCGTCATCTCTTTTACCACGATGTAAATATATTTTTTTTTCTTCTCTAACCCTAATTACATCCCCATTTCCGTTTTCATTTCTAGGTTTTTTTTTTCCCGCTATTTCTTTTGATCTGATCATGTGATTCGAATTGTTTCTTTCTTCCGATCTTATTTCGCAGGCTGATGAACTCCGAAAAAAGTTCGATGCCAACAAAAATCTGGTATTTTTTTTTTTCATTTGTTTTAATTGTGTTATATTTGCATATGTTAGTCGTTATTATTATTGATTAGTATTACAGATTCAAGGAGCAATTTTGTGACTTGCTATTTGCTTTGTTGCACTGCAACATTTTCTTTTAATGGGAGCAATTGGTCAAATTAACAGATTGAAGGAACAATGTCCTGGATTAGATAGAGTTAGTAGCTTAATTACTAACAAGCTGTTTTGGGGGTGGGGGTGGGGGTGGTGTTATGCAGTAGATTAGCACTGTGACTAATACTTTGATTTACCTACTGGTTGTTTGTTGTGTGAAGATGGTAATGGTGACTATAGTTTCAGTATATCAGTGCAAGGAATTTATGACTGTGTTAATTATATACCAATGGATTTTGCTACTGTTGTTTGATTCTACTTATTTGATATTTACTAAGAGTCTTTTATGATGTTATAGGAAGACCTTGACACAATTGACAGGATGATTGCTGCTGGTGAAGGTGAATACAATAAATGGCGACACCCTGATCCTTATATTGGTAAGCAATTGTATCACTGTTATTTCTTAAATATAACAGGCTAATTAGCCTATGTTCTCTGCTCCTGAAAATGATGCTCTTGTGACTCAGACATACTATTTGAATTGTACTTGTCTGTAAGAAGTTATCACTAATTTACTAATGGGATTTTTTTGGTTCTTCTTGTATAATTTTATTCCAATGTAGTGGTAGGAAAGTGTTGGAACCTCTAACTATTTACTATTGCCTTCTTTTCAATCCCCCCTCCCAAACAATGGGAGTATCTTATTAAGCTTATATCTCCTGATTGTTTAGCATCTGATGCTACATGAAACTACTAAAGTGTTTAAGAAGCCAATTTACCTTTCAGACATTTCTAATGACTACTGGTTTACTCACGTTATGTTCTCTGTGGCTGGTCAGAAGAAGAGGATGGAAGATAGACCTTTGATCTTCATTTTTGATTACTAGTTTTATTAGAAGACTGGGACTTGAATTTGTCTATTTGGGAAGACCTAGCTTCAATCTTCTTTTCAATTATTAGTTAGTCTATTGAAATCTTAATTTTTCCTTCTAATTTACACCATTAAAGGTGTGAAGGTGGAAAGTTGTGGTTATGGGGAATTTAGAAGAGCTCAACTGCTCAAGTGAGATATAGGATGTGTAGATAGATGATGATGGAAGAAACTAAAAAGCTTATGAAGATTCTAGATTAGAGGAGAGTATGGACTATGGAGCACTATATAGAGAGAAGAGGAAGATAATTTTTGGTGGACGGTACACATGATATATTGATTGGTTTATGCGGCTATTTGAATCTATTGGGATTAAGGTTTAAAGGTCATGCTTTTGTGCAGCAATCTTCCAATAATCCTTGCCAAAAAATAAATCTTTCATTAATCCACAAATATGAATTGAATTTTTATCCTTGACTACTGCTTAAAAGCTTTAACGGAGTTTAAGAACACTCAGATTTTGTTGCATTTTATGTAAATTGGTTATAATGTTGAAACGCGTCAATATCGTATTGCATCAGTAGGACAGATTACCAAAGGCATATTGTTTGCTGCATCTAATGCACTTATTGTTGATAATTTGTATCTCATTTTTTTTAAAAAAAACCTGCTCTGCAGTTCCATGGGCTCCTGGCGGCACAAAGTTCTGCAGAAACCCAGAACCACCTAAAGGGGTATGTTCTTTTACTTTTCAGCAAGTCTCTGGTCTGACAGGATAACCTTTCGCTTAAAAAATGTAACTTTTGTGTATAAAATCATAACTTTTAATATAAAGCTTAACTAGTTTTTTAACAAGTTAAAGACTTAGAATATAAAGTTACAATTTTTTAGTTCGAAGTTATGTCAAACCATTAGACCGTCTTACAAGAGGAATGGTATTTACCTTTTTATGTATTAATAGCACGTATGTGCTTTATTTCTGGCTCATCTATCACTTCTGATTTTCAGCTTCCTATTAAGAACTTTGCAAGTGAAGTTGAGTGGGGAAATTGCTATACTTTTGTCATCAGGCCTGTTATTTTGGAAAAACTAGTTTCGGATAATACAGACTCTACTGCTTGATTTTACGTAGGTTATCATGTTAATAGGTTATAAAATATGGTCTAATAAACACAAAAGGTCAAAGAAGCAGACAGATGAGATTAGAGCTCACTTGATCGTCTTGCACCTCATTAGTCATTTCTCCATCCCTAGATATGAGTCCTGCACATTAGGGTCCGTTTACTTTGGTGTAAAACATTTTCGATGTAAAATGATTTTTCATGAAAAACATTTTACGTTGGAAAACTCATTTTCATATAAATTTTCCAATGTTTACTTGCACGGAAAATAAATTTTACTCACAAATTTGGAGGAAAATGTTTCCAATAGAGTGTAAAATGAGTTTTCATCCAAAGTTTTACATTTTATTCTTTCACCCAAAGTAAACGATGTAATATAGGAAAATTGTTTTCAGGGAAAACATTTTTCGCTCTAGTAAACGGACCCTTAGTCAAGTGCTTGATGATTTGTGGCCGTTCTTTCTGTCTTTTCTTTTTCTTAATGGTTTTCTTCAGTTGCAGCACATTAGATTGATTAGCTTGTCAAATAAGTTTTTACTTATGATGTATATTATAAATGTAATAAACTGAATTGAAGGCTTACTATCCAGTCTCCTTCATACTTTTTTTTCCCCAACTCAATGCAGATATCTTTTTGTTAATTGAACTTTTGTTTGATAGTTTACATTTAAATTTTCCTGGTCTCTAGTTCTCTGTTTTATCATCTTATTTATTGCTGCATTCACACTAAGATCCCCGTATTTACTTTTGTAATGTTATTGCTCCTGAGTCTGGATTTTGACTTCCATGATCTGTGTTGCTTATTCTACGATTTAATGTATTGCAGATTGAGATTGTCTACAACTATGGCGAAGAAGAGGCTGAGCTAAGATAGCTGCATCCTTTAAATGCAGTAAAAGGTAGAGCTCTCTCCTTTTCTCTTGCTTCTAGCTTATGGACTACTGCAACGAAGTGATTTGGGAACAAGCATTTTTATTTCAGCTTTGAACTGACATCTTCCTCCACCCCCCCCCCCCTTTTTTTTTTCGTGTCATGGATTGAAAGTGTACTATTAAGGTGAGTGACTGTTGCCTTATATTTTGTTTCACTGGATTGCAGATGAGATTATCCTGTCTGTGGTCGGATGATAAAGGGGAAGGTCATTTGCACGAATGTGCTTCGAACATTTTGAGTTGTCTAGTTTTCTGTTTTGCTATTTACTCAATGTTCTTTGCAGCTCATGTTGAACTATTTGGATGCACATGAATTGTTGGTCATCTAAGGACTAATCAATAATTTACTCTTGTGAATGTAAACAAAGTTTTATTCTGTCTTCTATGGCAACAGACTTTCTTATTATGGTGGTTATTACCCCCAGTGTGTAGTAGGTCTCCGGTAAGAATGTCTCACAATGGTGAGATCAGGTTTTGTCAAGAAAAATTATGAAAAGTTATGTGAAAATTATTGAAAATATATAAAAAGTTATCAAGTAGTTTTATACATATATAACTATTTATATGTTTTCAATAACTTTGACAAGTTTTCTTTAACTTTTTCTAGTGAAATTTGATCTAATGATGAGACTATCCCAGTAAAGAATTTGTATTTACCTAAGGAGTGATACCTATTTCCTTAATTTCTACTCTGTATTAATCTGAGAATACAGGTTAAAATCTCACACTTATGGTGTAATACCATTTTGATTAAATTAGTTAATTAATGATAATAAAGGCAGAAGAAGATTATAATTTTAGATTCGAAATTTATTTGGAGAATATCCTTTAGGGCCACAGACCTCCTGAGAGAGACCAAGTTTTTATGATATTTCTTCTGCTAACCTAATTTGCCGTTATTGATAGATCTCCATTTTTTCACAAGGACTTGCAATTGTAAATGATGATGATAGACTGACAGTTGTCTGTTATGTTATCTAATTGCCTTTGAAAACTTTCATTAGCTTTCATTAATATTGACTGGTACTAGGCTTTGACTCTTCGAGTCAAGTACTTTTCCAGGTCATTTGTTTCAATTTAACTAATACATAATAGAGGACAATAAATCCTTCGAGATGAGTGTGTGGAGTTGGTGGTTGAGTGAGTGAGTGAGTGGTGATCAAAACTACAAGTTTGATAATTGATACTACGTATGATTTACATTGCCTTGTACTTTCTTTGCAAATTCACAAATAATTTTATACTGTCTTCTTCTTTTTTTTGGCAATGGAGCAACAAAAAGGCATTAAAGTTTTCTAGCTTTGACAGCTAGATCGTGAGTTCTAGTAACCTGGGATCTACCTACTTTAATAATTACATAAGCATTACAACAAGAAAGACAAGACAAAATATTCTTTACTAAAAATTGACAATGATGAGCAGCTTGCTTTGGTTGAATTAGGCTTTTGATCACTTCCTCACAATCAGTGTTGATTGCTAGCTCATTCCAAATCTTTGTGGCCTCTCGAGTTCCTTCCAGGAGTGCTAAAAGTTCAGCTTGTAGTGCATCCTTGGCAAAGATCTTTCCCATGTTGTAGTTGACCTCGATCCCTTGGTTGCTCATGCTCCATCCAAAAGTTGCTGCTGGCGGTTTATCTTCCTTTCCTGCTCTGAATTAGCTCTCCATCAAACCCTGAAATTGTTGCTGGGAGGTTCTCAGGATAGGTAAATTTCTGCAATTCTCCAATTTTCCATCTTTCTAGTTCCTTTTCCTTAATTTCCATGATTCTCGCTTCATTAGGGATAGATCCTTTGATAAGGACTTCATTCCTATGAATCCATAGTGCCCAGAGGGTTAGAACTAGATGAACTACCTGATTTTGGAGATCTTTGAAGCTTCTGTGGAAGAATAAAATCCAGTCTTTAAACCAATCCTGAAATGAAATGTTGGGATTTGCTTTTAGGTTAGGCCAAAGAATAGAGGGTTTTCAGACTTTTAGTGCAAAGGGGCACTTGAGGAAAAGATGTTCAATTGATTCAATTTGGTGACAGAAGAGACACTTATCTTGAACTAAAATGCCCCTTTTGATTAGATTGTCTTTTGTTGGTAGGATCTTGTGAAAGCTTCTCCAACAGAACCATCTGAGTCTCTCAGAGATTGGCAATCTCCAAAAAGCTTTCAAGAAGAATTTGTTGTCTGGAACATGTAGATCTTTTTCTTTTTTCTGTTGTAGCCATTTGTACCCTGACTTGACTGAAAATGATTTCATTATCAATTCAGTTGTTACTTATTAGGGATGTATGTGGATAGGATATTGTAGGCATTTTGATGAGAGAAATAATTCCAGATTTTCCAAATATCCCATTCATTTTTGTTTTCCTTGACTAAGTCACTAACCCATTAAGGTCTGCAGGGGGGGTGTGTTCTCCCTGAAGTTGTTTGAGAGTCACCTTTTTCTTGCCTATCCAAAGGTCTTCCTCAATCTTTGTGAGTTTTCCATTACCCACCTTTTTCCCTATACCACTGCTGAAACTCCTTGCTGAGTTTAGAAGAGGCTTTTGGCAGCCCAGCTTGAATTTTATACTGTCATTATCACATAATACTCTATTCCCTTTTTATTACCTATTTTTTAATAATGTGTTTTTCAAAGTTTACAATTAAAAATTGTATGTGAAACATATATTTTGAAGTTCCAATAAAAAAAAGATGTTAACGGTACTAGAAGATAGAATAATTTCAGAATATGTTCTTAAAACTCTTATGGCAGCATTGAAGCATTTAGGCTTTGTTTTTTGAGCTTAATTTATAAAATTTTAGTTCAATTAAAACAAATTCAATTCAGATTAGTTTAACTCGGCTCCTGCTGAGTCTAGAGTTTAGCTTAATTCAGTTCATTTTAAACAAATTCAGTTCAGATTAATTTTATCCAAAAAAAAAAACTAGGCTTTAGTTTATTTTCAAATTAGGTAGTAATTTGGAAATGTACGCTAAAATTAACCATTGTTTGGTATAATAAATGTTTAATTTGAGTTAAAATAACAGCTTTTAGGGCTTTATTTAGCATGTTCCAACAGTATCTCAACCTTTCTTAATCAGATTTTCAATAAAAGTTACACGGCATTAAACAACAAACAGTGGTAATGAACTAATGATATAAAACCATGAACTAACATGGTGGCATTACATTACATTAATTTAGCAATAATAACACCGAAGGAACGTGAAATCAATTATTCAATAAAAAATATGGTGTGATGTCACCCGTTAATCCAACATTGGACGACTCAATTAGTGGTCTTTCCATTCTCAAATACGGTCTCCTTCCACCAACCCCAAAACTTCTGGTGAAATTTCCCTCCCCAATTGGCAGCTAATTTTCTATTTCGATAAAAAAAATATTTTTTATAATACTCTTTTTTTTTGTCGACAAGTGAGTGATGATCTAGCCAGTAAACCATCCATCATTGGGTGTACGGGGTCTTGAGATCGAATCTTAATATTGACTATGTTGGAGTTACCCATGTTACTCCCGACTTGTCATGAATCATCACCATAACAAGTCACATCTAATTACCTTATCAGTCAAAAATACTTAGTAAGAAATATTAGTACTTTTTGGTCAAAAAATATCCATTTATGCTTCCTCTGTATTAAAGAAAAAAACTTGCATTAATTAATCTTTCGCGCTCCGCATACTGACAAATTATTTTGATCATTAATATCTACAACTCCAAATAATAAACACTATAAAAAGTTGATATTGTTTAAGTAGTTGATGAGTTATAGAGGATAGATAGACCTATATAAATAAATAATGAGAAGTTTTTTTTTTTTGACGAGTTGATGATAATATTTTAGCAAGACTTTGAATACACATTTTTTCTTTAGGTGTAAATCACAAATCTTAGACTCCGTTTACTTTGGTGTAAAACATTTTCAAAGTAAAATGATTTTCCATGGAAAACTCATTTTCATACAAATTTTCCGTTGTTTACTTGCACAGAAAATGATTTTCCATTTAAAACATTTTCCATTGTTTACTTGTAAGGAAAATGATTTTCTACTTTAAGCATTATCTATTGTTTAGTTATAAGGAAAATCAACTACTCCTACTAACTTTTTAATTGTATTTTCTTCTCATTTCTATTATCAACTACTAACTTTTACTAGATCTAAGGGTCCGTTTACTTAAGTGTAAAACATCTTCGATGTAAAATGATTTTCCATGAAAAACATTTTACGTTGGAAAACTCATTTTTATATAAATTTTCCAATGTTTACTTGCACGGAAAATAAGTTTTACTCCCAAATTTGGAGGAAAATGTTTCCAATATGGTGTAAAATGAGTTTTCACCCAAAGTTTTACATTTTATTTTTTCATCCAAAGTAAACGATGTAATATAGGAAAATTGTTTTCAGGGAAATTTAGCAGCAACCTCCTACTCAATCAATACATGCAACATAAAACTGATGCAGAGTTAAATTACCTAGAAGTTAAATACCCAAGGAAAAAAATTGTACCATCGATCCATGATGTCTAGTCCATTAGAATTTCAAAACCATAGATATGAGTATATTTCATTTTTCTCAATGTTCCACCAGAACTGAAGGTTAGGGTAATGTTTATTAAAAAAAATCAAAATTAGAACACATCAACAAATATAATTAAGATTTATGACCCTGGCAACCAATTACTAGTGTGGCTATGAATTAAAAAAGTAATAGAGCATAAAAGGTGGTTAACAATGGCGAAAAATACTCAGATTAACAACGGCGAAAAATACCCAGATTAACAATGGCTGAAAATTTAAGAACAAAAACTCATAAATAAACTAGATCCGAAATTTAGCAGCAAATAGAGATGAAAATTGAAGTTAGAAGCAGAAAAAGATATAGATGAAAAAATAAAAAAGATGATAATAAGGTCACTTTCAATAAATCTTGAACTTTAGGGTTTTACTATGAGCTATATATCAAGCAAAAATAGATCAGAGCCAAGGAAGGAATTGTTAGCTACTAGATGATCGAATCTATAGCATAAAAATAGATTGAAAAAGGAGCTTTCATTAGAGTGAAACAGAGAAGATGTTTTAGAGTGAAACAGAGAAAACGAACTGTGGATATGAATGGAGATGGGGAAATGAGCGACCGAAATTAGTTTTCCTCCCAAATTTGGGGGAAAATATTTTCAACATGGTGTAAAATGAATTTCTACCCTAAGTTTTACATTTAATTTTTTCACCCGAGGTAAACGACGTAAAATAGGGAAAACTGTTTTCAGGGAAAATGTTTTACACCAAAGTAAACGGAGCCTTAGTTCAAGTGAATGATGTAAATAGTGCAATAATTCTAATTGTTCCAGTTTTTTTTTTTTGTTATAGATGAATATATAAAACCTTAAAACTAATACTTACAATTTATCGAATGAAGCCTTATCATCATATCTCATAGTTGATTTCACCAAGTTTTAATAAATTTGAAGGTTTTAATATTTTTATACTCCTTACATTATAGAGAAGGTATTGTGTCAGATCAGTCCGACATAAGGTTACTGTCAGACCAGTTCAACTGGACCTGGACACATATTGTCGAACCTGGACAAATTTTGTTGAACCTGGACACATGTTGTTAAACCTGGACAAGTGTTGTTAGCCCTGGACACATATTTGTAAACCTGAACACAAATTTGTAAACCTGAAAATATATTTGTAAACTTAGACACATGTTGTTGAACCTGGACACATAGTATTAAATCTGGACACATAGTACTGAAGCTGAACACATATTGTTGAACCTGGACATAAATTTGTAAACCTGGTGAAACTTATTGAACCTGGAAACATATTGTTTACCCTGAACACATGGACCTGGACACATATTGTTAAACCTGGACATATATTGTTAAACCTGGACATATATTATTAAACCTGGACACGTTTTATTGAGCCTGGGCATAAAAAAAAAATACAAGTATTGGACGGTCCGACGGTCGGACCGTCCGACACAATACTTTCACTATATTATATCCTACTACTAAATGCACAATGATCCTAAATAAACCTTAATAAAGTCATTGTCAAAAATTAATAAAAATAGTTTTTCCGTTAAAAAACAAATTAAGGTTTTATATTGCAAAAATATTGTAAAGGTTATTTAAAATCTTTGTTAAAGTTTATCTGATAACAAAACAAATTAAGGTTTTAGATAGCAAAAATATTGTAAAGGTTATTTCTGAAAAAACAAAAAAACGGTTGTTATAAAAGATGGTTTCTGTTAATATAAATATATTTTTTAACCTTCTAAAGTTATGAAATTATAAATTATGGAGTAATTGACATGCGTAAGATTGGGATTGAGTGGAAGTAGTCAATGGCTACAACTTCAATATCGGGCTTCAATTTCCTTTTTAGGCACAAATGCATTCACTCTCTCTCTCTTATGAAATTGCAAATTTTGTGGTACTCCAACTACCAAGTCAGATCAGAAAAAAAAAATAAAAAAAATATAAAATAACCACTATGATTCTATGAAGTAATGGTGTACTGGTAATGCAACCAAAATAGTCAACTCAATTTTTTTATATTTTTTTATTTTATAGATTAAGAACAAGTCATTAAAACCCTCCTAACAAGCTTGCAATGACTCGTGTTAAATTATTGACCCCTTTGTACGGTGGCCAAGTCATTGGAATAAGAAAGCTGATTATGACATCCAAACCTCAAATTTTACTTCTCCAATCTCATCCATCTTTTGATCTTTGACCAGAAATAAACCTATTTAAGCATGGAGTTCTAACATACATTACTTTGTATTTTGCACAAACATTCCTGTTATTCTCTCTGTTTTCCTTTTCTCCTCGAGTTCTACACCTCGCTTGTACGACGAATCTTGGTGAAATGGATAGCGAGGCGAAAGCAGAGAGTCAGCGTCGTAAAGGAAGTGCTCGTGTTGTAGGGTTTATGGTTCCGTTGGTGATGCTCCTATGGATAGTCCATATGGGATATAGACTAACAACTGAAACGATGGACATCGATATTGGCGGTTCAGAGGGCAGTTATATAGCTCTCGTGTTCGGGGTTGTCACCGTGGTCATTGGTTTGATATATTTCATTGTTGGGTTGACCATCGTTGCAGAGCTGGCACTGGATTTGTTAGCTTGGATGGGAAAACAAGATACAAGAATAGTCAGCAACCAAGGTAACTAACTACGCATTAACCTAATACTCCATTGCTTTCAATATACTACCTCCGTAAAACATTATGTGCAACAGATGAATATTTATACCTTGCTAATAATACCCTTTTGTTGCACAAACACTGTTATAGAGCCAAAGGTAATATAATGAATCAGATGTCAAGTTTTCAACTTTTTTGTTCAGCTGTCTTAACATTAAGTAAAATGTGAACAGGAAAGGAGCAGAAGACAATTTTTCAGATATTTGTACAAGTTACAGCAACCATGGTGTCAATGTTCATGCTCATGTGGGCAATATATTATGGGTATAAGCTAGTAGCAGAAGCTCAAAGGGTGGTTATATTCAGCCGCTTGGCATTCTTAATAGGAGTGATAACCATGGCTTTTGGCTTTATATATTTCATAATAGGTCTTGCCCTAGTAGCAGATTCTGTACTACATCTTTCAGGTAGATTACAGGACAATGGCATTGAAAGAGACCTGTTCTCAGACTCGGGCACGGATGCAAGTCTTTTGGTGTAATAATACAATCCTCAGAACAGCAGCACCTACAGCAGTTTCTTTTTGTTCAGACTGCTAACAAAGTCACACACACACTATACAATGTAAAAATTTCACACAACATTTGTGCACTGTATTGTACATATCTAAACAACGCCCAGGACAGGGCTAAGTGACAAAAGCTAGTAAAGAGATCGAGTTCGAGTGGCAAAAAAAGGCGGAGGAAGAAGAAAAGGACAAGCAACCAATTTTGATCAAGAATTCAAGACACAAACACTAGGAATGTGTCCGGCACACCGACTCCTGAATGATAACACAGCGATTCTTAATCAGATCATTTAAGCAAGACAGAAGTTGGACTTGTGCCGTCAAAATAAATTCATATCTTGAAAAGCATTCCGAAAATGAACTTGCCTATTATTAGATCAATAATGTAATCTGTATTGCTGATTGATAAATGTATGCCATCATTGTTCTAGTCTGCTAGAGATTGTAATTTGACACATTCTTCAGATAATGGTAAAGTATTCAAATGTGATAATCCGCTTGTAACCTATCTCTATTCCAAAAGATGTAGACAGATGCTTTTGAGCAATTGTACATTTAGTAGCTTCAATCACCTTTCTCTATTTTCTGACTATATCTCATGTACACAAGTGAGACACTGATTTAACGTAAGCTAAGTAGCCAGCAACACTTACCACTCATCCCTAAATACAAATGTGAAGCTTCCACAAAAGCACCAAGGAACCTAAACAATTTAGGCATGGCATAAGAAACCTCGTTAACACATTTGACAGAAAGCACAGTCAACCAGTGAAGCCCTACAATTACACAGTATATTATCTCTTGTGGGGGGGCAAGAGGAGTCCCAACTCCACCATGAGTCACAACCACCTCCCTACCTACCATAATCTACCAAGCACCATCACAATTAGGAAATGTTTGGTTGAATGTTGAAAATTATAATTCCCATGAAATTTAATTTCCCATATAATTTAATTTCCTAGGAAGGGCATAATATTGTTTGGATGACAATAGGAAGTAGAAATTCCATTAACCTAGGTCCTCCTAGGTAAATAATTTCCCCACTTTGTAGGAAACGGAATTTCCTAGGAATCCCTAATTCCTATGTTTTGATACACCAAACAACAATACATGTTTAAATTTCATGGGAATTTCTCTTTCCCATGATCTTCGAAGTGAACTAATAATACCTAAGTATGTCTAAGAATCACCTTAACTACACATGCTACAAACCCCTAAAATAGGTGTTGGCCACAGACCACCACCTAAACTACAGAATTAAAATGATATTGTCCATCTGCTCTGGGCCTAGCCATCACAGACTTTTTTTTGGACACCTTCTCAAAACGCCACAAACTAATGGAGTAGGTGAATGCTTAATGCAAGGCAGAATTTTCTTGAGTTTTTTCATGTGAGACTTGGATTGCACATCCTAACAATAGAACAGGTTTGAGCTTCACTGCTTGACTGCTTCCCCATGGCCGAAGATGAACATGGGGTCCCTCAAGATCATGAATAGCTAATGCAAAACAGCAAACTTCCTAACCTAGGTATAACTATATGCCTGAATCGTTCAAGTTCCACAATTTATGCTGCATTCTTTACTACATCACAGCAATTAGAGATCTAAAAAACCCTACCTCCCCCACAGTAATCCAGCTATCAAAATTCAAAACAACAAAAATCTGCCAATTCCAGATTCCAGGAACAACCACATATTCAATCAAAACCAGGGGGAAAAAACCTTGAACTTCCAAACAAAAAATTCACATTAACAGCACAATTAGAACTTTAACATTCCAAGCAAAAGAACAAAAATCAAAACATAGTACCAGCCCAAATTCAAACATAGAAATATATTATTTCATAAAAAGGGGTCGTACAAATCCAATAGAAGTTCCATAAACAGCAATTATAAGCTGAAGAAAGAAGATGAAAAGTGAAATAAAATTAAATGAGCTTGAAAGGAAGAGGCCAAGGAGTAGACCTGGGAACCTCGACCTTGTCTTTAAACCTCTCAATCATCTCTTTCTTCTTGGGTCTGGAGTTACCATAAGAACCTTTGAATCTTTTCCCTCGTTTTGTCCTTTTGTCACCTCTTCCACACATTATTGCTTCGGATGATGGCATTGATGAGGTTGATGAAGCCATTGATGAAGACGATGAAATGGGAAGTGCTGAAGATCGATAAGTTGACATCATTCTTCTTGCAATTGAGCTGCAACACAGCTTCATCGCCATTATTTCTCGACTTTTGCAGTGATGATTGAAAATCGGGGGTTTCGAACTTTCGATCAAATTTGGGGTTTTAGAAGGGCGTGGGTTAATTATTCGAAGGAGAGAGCCAAAAACAAAAAGGGGGAAAAAAAAAAGATTGTTTTTTTCGACTTGGGCCTATTTTGCCTGTTGTATGATTCTGATCCCGTCAAGGCCCAGCCCATGTTTGCACCACCCATGACTATATACTTTTTTATTATTATTATTATTATTATTACTCCATCTGTCCAAAAGGTTTTGGGGTCATTTTTTTTAGAAAGTTTCAAATTTTTTCATGTAGGGTAAAAGTAGGTCATGGATTGAGGATAAAAATGTAAATATATGGTAATAATAGTAAGTAAATTATGGATGAATAAGGGTAAAAAAGTAAATATAAGTGTAGCCCATGTTACTAATTAACATAAGAAATGGAGCAAATAAATATGGACTACCAAAAACAAGAAAATGAAGCACTTAAATATGAACGAAGGGAGTATTAATTAATGTGGACATCAGGTGTTATCCCGGTGTTTTCCCTGCTTAATATGTACTTATTTTTCACCCTTGTGAAAAAACTATCTAATTTACATAATAAATGAAAATAATGTATCATATATTATGTGTATACTTAAAACATTAATAAAATGTTGGTTGAGATAGTAAGTGCATGACCTTGATTTAATTTGTATAAGTTAACATGTTTGAATCTTACACTAAGCATATAATTTCTAATTTTCTATGTTCATTTGTTTATGTATTTGCATGTTATTAATACATTTATATTATTTTACTAATATTTGGTTGCATTCAAACAAATATTAATGTTTTAATTATGTTTCTCGGTGTTTTACTTATGCACATGAACATGCTCTGCATTGTATGAATACTCATCTTTCTTCGTATTTATAAATTATAATAGGCAAACCAACGTTTGTGTTTCAAATAGTGGAATGTTATGTTATCAAATTAAATGAACATTATATGTATTTATTTGAGTATTATGTGCATGTGAATAATTATTTCAATGAATTTTCTTCTTACATATTTGAATATTGTACTATTTCATTTGAACATTGTGCTTTTTAGCGTTTATAATATACAAATAATTGCTTGTGATTCAATATTTCAATTTGTTAAAAATATCCCAAATTTTGGACATATTGTGATTTTAAAAAGTTTTAAATAAATGTTTAGATGTTTGATAAAATGTCCATATTTCATTGCATTCGTTTGAACATTTTGTTTATGCCAAGAATTATAAACGTATATTTGTGTATTAAGATGAGATTTACATTAAAAAAATAAATAAATTGAAAAACGTGTAGAAATAAATGGGGAGAACTCTTAGGGCTTGTTTGGTTGACAAAATAAAATGGAGAAGTGAAAAATCATGGGAACTAATAATTTGGATACTTGTTTAGTAGATAATTAATTATAAAAAAAAAGTTGAGAAAGTTGAAATTCATGTAAATTTCTACTTCTGACAAAATATAAAGTTGTCCTTGGTCAATCAAAATTCATCGCAATTTCAACTTTCTATTGTTATAACCAAACTACAATGAAAAATTCTTAAAAATTTTATTAGAGAAATAATTTCTCATAAAATATAAATTCGTACGTTAATTTATTTTCTTTGCCAACCAAACAATTCCTTAAAAATGGAAAGTACGTTCAAAATTTTTGTTAAAAAAATTGATATTGCCAAATGTCCAAAATTCCTCTCCCTCTTAATCCTCTTTATTTGATGTTTTTTTTTTGAAAAAATGCCACAACTCACAAGCATGACATGACATTGTCCAGAAATCGAAATGATTACTTGATTAGTGTATACTCTGTGTAGTACGAAGTACCATTACTCATCAATCATCAATCATCATTCATTACAAATTTACAATAATAACCAAAGACCGAAAACAAAAAAAGTGATCCGCTACTTTGGTCTTTGGGTCCGTATGTATAAAGTTGGGTATGTGCTGTTACGACACAAGGGTCAACTTGCACGGCACGATTTGGATTCGGTTCAACACAAATTCGATAGTGGTATGACAAGACGTGAGAGGCATATTATTGGACCGTGTGCGCACACTAATAACATTTTAAGGCATCAATCTAAGTATCTAACATAAGTAAAACAATGGGCTAACACGCGTCTTGCACTACATGTTACTCTGCATAAATAAAATTAATAATTTATGCAGATATTCATAATAACTAATAAGTCAAGATATACATAATAAATTGGCACGACACGAATTTTCTAAAACTTAATTAGTATGAGTTTGATACGATCTTTTTACCTTGTTGTAACTTATAAGCACAATCATTATGAATACAACTATACAAGACATACGAGCTTAGTACTTAAGCCGTCTCGACATGACCCGTGTACACCTTTAGATATATAGGTGATCCTATAAATAGGTTAAGAACTTAAGATACGTGCCTGTACGGGGGCATACCGGTACACCGGTATGACCATACCCATTTCAAAGCACTCCTAAGATGCCGGAGTAATGGGGTGCCGTCATGAAAAAAATACGGCAACCAAGGACAAAAAGATCTAAGACCCCATCTGGCCTATGGAAAGTAGGAACTTATCCAGAGACAGCGGAGGTCTGATCCCAGCTTACATGTGGCACCCACTAAGGCACCATTTGAGTACCTAGGCCCACGTCCTAATAAACTAACTAACTAATTCTAGTAAAACCGTACAAGTGACAGCCATCCAGGCCCCCACTCAGAATCATAACAAATTAGATTCCAGGGTTGGCATCAGCCAACCCCTGCACGACACGTGTACCTCTGGGTACCGCCATCTACCAAAACTCATCCCTATAAATAGAGGATGTGTGCACCTCATTAAGGTAAATTCCAATTCTCATACACTCTTATATTCTCTCTCTCTTTGGATTGAATCCCCTTGCTGACTTAAGTATCGGAGGGTCTTTCCCCGAAAATAACCCCGGGATTAGCTCACCGTGTTCCCTGTGTGCAGGAACCACCACGAAGACCACCTTGAAGAGATTACTCCATCGATCAAGCTAAACAAGGGCGGAACAGTGACAATGCTCATATCTCATTTATAGTTAGCCGAATGGGTTCAAGTAGATGAAGATAGGTTCAATTGATGAAACCATCATGAAGTTTCCATGTCCAGTCAAAAGAGTCCTCTTTTATACCAATTAGGTCAAACAGGATCACCCCCAGCAAATCCCCATTATATATTTACACATAATATTATTCTTTGAGATGGAAAGCCCTGCAACATCATATCACATGTTTTACTGTCTTTGTTATTTTGGCAATTTTGATTACCTCTTTTTTTTTCTTTTATTTAACGGTCAAATTTTATTCTTTATCAACCCCTCCTTCCTTACGTAAGCATTTCTTCCCATCTTTAAACTACTGTATACACAATTTATTTCTTCATTGCCCCAAAAAATATTTCTTGGAGTATTTAGAAAAGTATCAAAATCAGTATTGTATGTATTTGTACGAGACTATGAGAGTTAGATACTCATCAGTCATCATCTCACAAATAATTACTTCTTGTGTATATATATTTTTAAAAAATAATCTATCCTTTTATACATACCTTTAAATTTATTTTTTTAAAAGTGTGTAAATTCTTTTCCTAAATAATGTTAAGAATAATCTTAATTCCCAAAATGCTGCTACTTTTTCTTTAATTCCCAAATTACCGTCCACGTAGACGGTTCAATGAATTTTTATTTTTTTTTCAATTTTTTGTGACAAAACCGCTACTCCCAGTAGCGGTTTGTCCTAGTTAAAAAAAATACAAGTTTCCTAGGTAACCTATTGGCTTTCAACCTTTACAAAAAAAAAAAATTGCACATAAACCGCTATTGCCAGTAGCGGTTTCTTTATCTGAGAAAACCGCTACTGCCAGTAGCGGTTTTTCATTTTAAAAAAATGATTTTTTTTTCCTATACTGACGTGGACGGTAATTTGAAAATTGATATAAAAGTGAATGCATTTCGGGAATTAGAAAACTTCCCAGCATTATTCATGGAAAGAGTTTAAGTTTGTTGCAAATAAATAAGACAGACATAATATATATATATATCCCATATTTGAAACAAAATTATTTGATTGGTTTTATTTAGAGACTTATTATTATTATTATTATTTTAAAGGTTCGGAGTACATGAATTAAATGTGAAAAAACAAAGCGAATGACAAACAAAGACTGACATTGTGGTCTGCCAAATATCATGAGCTAATGCTAATGCTAATGCATATAGTTTTTGATCAGCAACAATTTGCATAATTCATCAGAAATTCTTCAGAAATTGTTGGCCTGTCATTTGCCAAAGTGTGCAGTAATGAAAATGAAATACACAACACCTTTTTACACCACATTGTTTCTCGAACAGATCAGATCAAATGGAAAACCAAAAAAGTGTTTTTATTATTGCCAAAATTTCTCTCTTTGAATCAAAACCTTTTTTCCCCTCATATTAATGGCATGCCGTTTTGATTTCATGTACAGTACAATACAGTACAGTACGATTTTATGACGTCTCCTTTTTCTTTATTCTCTCTTCCCTTCTTCATGTTCATTGACTGAAAATTACTGTTTTCACATTATATTACTTTGTTATCTTTAAGCAATCACATAATCATCTACTCCATGCATGTGTTAACATGGGATTAACCTTATTCTATGTTTGAATATAAGTATTTCATTTGAAATGATGGATTTGAGCCAAATTACATGTTTGGCAAGTAAAAAACTTTGGAATTGGATTTGGCCCAATTCCCAACTCAAATGTTTAACAAACAAATATTGTGTATTTCAAATACTTAACAAAACCATGTCATTTCAAATTCTAAAAACAACCCAAATAAATAATTGTCATTTGAATTGTAACATTTCAATTTCAAAAATTGAATTCATCAATTTGAAATGAATTCCACATATCCAAACACTACCTTAATGACTATATACATAAGCATTTGATATATATAGCTTTTTAAATAGGAAATTATTTATAAATATGTGTCAAAAGGCAAAAGCTAGCGAGTGTCCCGAGACTGTAAATAAGGAAACTAAAAATAGAGATATACGAAGTAATAAATTATAAACATTAGTTACATCGATGATCGATCGAAGCGTGATATTAACATGTATTCCAAAACTATTACGAGTACTTTCTCCTATCAATTATAATTGCAACGTTTATAATTTTCCACTGTTCATACTTCATAGTCTCTAATATGAGTATATGAAATCTCGTTGGAATCGTTTTAATGTGTACTACTTTATTATGATCTTTTTTTTTTTAATTTTTTTTACAAATTGAAGCTAAAGATCAGATATGATTGGTACAACTTATGCATTATTGACAATTGTGAAAATAGAAACGTTGTGATTAATATGGATCAAAGGAAATATCATTTTAGAAAATGTAAAAATATTTATTTATTTAGCCCATTAGCCTTATCATTTATTTTTTTCTTACATACATAAATGCACCTCCTTGATCATCTTCCATGAACATCAAATAAACTTCAAACAATAATCATATACCATCATATGAGCTAGCTAGCCATATCATCATCAATTATGTAATCAATCAGCTAGGCACCATAGAAGTGGCCCTAAACCAGTCACTACATACTATAAGATTGGATTGCACTTAAAACCACCCTTGCAATAATAATAGAAACGTAAAATTTGTTCTATATATATAAGTATTAGTTACATACATAAAAGTCTACTCAGATCATAATCATATGCTTAATACTCCTAATTAATTAATATAGATTTATAATTATGATCAATGATCAGTATATATAGGTTAGCAGAGCAGGGAAGTAATTAAATGGCATAATTAATTAATTAGTCGTCATACTAATACTAATTAATAATAAAAAGATGGAAATCAAAGCCAAAGTGCACCAGCTTGTTTGAGGAGAGGAACAAGAGAGCCATTAATATGAGCAGCCATAAGCGAGTCTATGCCTCCCAAGAATTTCCCTCCGACGAATATGGCCGGCAACGGCTGGTTGTGGCCGGAAATCTGGTACAACACGGCTTGAATATCGTCGGAGCCGCCGTTATCGGAGTCCAACTCAATGACGGTGGGACCCACACCAAGGCTGAAGAGGAGCCGCTTGGCCACGTGGCACATACAACAGTCTTTAGAGCTGAAAACCACCACAGCACTACCTCCAACAACACCCTTCAATTTGTCGTACATAATCATCATCATCTTCGTGTTGGTACCATTACTACTGTCTTCATCAGTATTATTGAAACCAGTGTTGGTGTTATTATTGATGCTCTCATTCTCCATTATTTTTAGCTCCTTCAACATTTGCATTATTCTCTTCTTTTAATTAAATTGGACGATTTTTTATTATTTATTTTGTATGTAATGTAATAATGTATAATGTGAGAGAGAGATGGAGTTGTAAAATTTAATTAATTTCAGACAGAGACGAATTGAAGAAGAGTACACTACACTACTCTACTGATATGATGGTCTTTCTTTTATAGACGAACGGATCGGAGTCTCACAGCTCGACTTGGCCTGCTGCTATTGCTATTCTATTAAATTAGCTCACTTTCTGACACTTCTTTTATATTTTTCCTACTTGTATGTTTTTTTTTTTTTTTAAAAGTAAAGGGTAAGATTATAATTTCACATCTTCAAATTACAATTAATTGATACTTATTATAAAGCTATTATTATTACTAATGAGATATATAACACTAATGGAAATTGATATGGACACAACTTATCAAACCAATTAAAAAATTTCACACTAATGATATGTAGGGCTCGTTTATATTAGTTGAATAGAGCTGAACTGAACTAAATTGAATTGAACTGAACTGAACTGATTTGAACTGAACTGAACTGAATTGAACTAAATAGAGATGAACTGAACTGAACTAAACTAAATAGAAGTGTATTAATTGAACTAAATAGAGATGAACTGAACTGAACTGAATATAATCTGAAGTAAACAAGCCCTAGTACAAGCCGATGAATTTCTTATCAAGCCAAAAAAGGAAGAAAAAAAATAGTTAATATTACAATTTACAATGATGAAGAAACCTTATCTCTTATTTAATTCATGCGGAGTACTTATTTTGTACTTATTTTTAGTTCAATTCACTTCAAAACAATTCAATTCAAATGAACATGACCTTATATTATGGTAATGTAATACAATAAATTTTTATGTGACCGCATTTAATAAAAAAATCTTAAGATAATGTTCTCGTACACTTGTAACACTAACATATATAGATAGGAAAATTGAGAAGTGAATAATGAAACACTAACTCCGACTAACACCACCGCTAACACTTAGAGTCATTATTAGAAGTTCAAATTCTTATATCGATCTATTGGTAGACTTCTTACCAACCAAATATTGTCAAAAATATATAATTCATTCATTTAATACTAAAATTACAATACATTGATGATACAAAACAGTCCTAAGCTAATAAGAAGATAAAATTAAGGAAAATTTGTCAGAAAAGACCTTATAAAACATTTTTTTTGTAAGAAAAGACCTTATAAAAAAATTTGTTGTGAATAGGGACCTAAAACAAAAAAAAAAGTTACAAGGAGGGACCTTACCTCTATTTTCCGACATTGACTGTGAATTTCCGGCGTTGACTCGCTATTTCCCTCCAATTTTCGATGAATCATTTCTTCTCTATTTAACCTTTCCTTTTCTTTTCACTATAAATTCATTTTTCCTCCACTTCCCCTCCATTTTCCCTTCTAAATTCATCTACATAAACCTACATTAACACTTTTTTCTAGCATCTAAAATTCTCTTCTTCTGAATTTGGGGTTCCTCATCTCTTAACCCCTTAAATACGGAAGGATTTGTGCAAAATTGGAGAGAAATAGTGAGTCAACGCCGGAAATTCACATTCAACGTCGGAAAATAGAGGTAAGGTCCCTCTTTGCAACTTTTTTTTTGTTTTAGGTCTCTGCTCACAACAAATTTTTTATAAGGTCTTTTCTCACAAAATGAATGTTTTAAAAGGTCTTTTCTGACAAAATTTCTTAAAATTAAAGCAAAAATTCTCGTATAATTGTCCCACATAAATCTAAGAAACAGAGAATGAAATAAGGAATAAAGTCATGACCCATCTTCACTGACCTCTAATCTTAAAGATAAACATCTTAAATTCTTAGCAAACACTATACTATACATACATACACACTTTCTCCACTATACATTGATTGCAATACAACCCCTTTGACATTCATTTTAAGGAAAAAATTTGGATGGTGTTAACAATAAAATTAATCAAGATAATTTTAACATACACATTAAAAAATATGATTTCCATTTTGCTTTTGTTAAACTATATTGCTGATTAGTATGATCATCTACATTGTTAACTTTTTTTTTTCTTATAAACTTTTATATTACAAATATTTTTTTTTATTAGGTAAGTGAAAAGGAAAATATGACTAGAATTGATATGGAAGGAATAAAGAGAGGAATGAGGAAAGCAATGAGGCATGGCTTTTGCAGGGCACAGAGAAACGAAGATGCAGCAGTGGCTTATGTTTGTCTGTCTGTGGAAGTGCAGAGTGTAGTGAGTAGAGAGGGGCAATGCAATATGCAATGCAGTACAGAAAGCAAATACAAGAAGCATCATCCATATATCATGAGCTTTGTCCCTTATCCCACTGTTATCCTTGAACAGGACACTTGTAACATACTTACCCGTACTTTTAACTAACTCTCCCACCTCACCTCATTTCTCTGGGGTCCACCTCTTAGCCTCATTAATTACATGCATTACTACAAACCACTACAAACTGACAAAGGCTTGAACCACTATTACATAATTTGTCTTTTTGTTCGCTTCTATAATTTACATTTTGCTTAAAATGTAGTCCAAAAATCAACTATAATATTAATGCGCTTTTTTTCGGACAGCGATTCACAGACACTTTAGGGAACTATGTGATACTAACTTGAACACATATTTTCATCTTTCTTGTTGTTTGGTTGAATAAATTTTTATGTATGGGAATTTAGTAATAAGAGGGTTGTTTAGTTTGACAAAAAAATGTTAAAATATATATATATATATATATATATATATATATATATATATATATATTTTCATTCTATCACTAACTTAAATTTGTTGCATTGAGGTAAATGGATTAATGGAAGTAAATGAGGGAGTTAAAGATATAAGACCCACTTCACGTCAAATTTGACGTTTTTCATTAAAAGGTAGTGCTACGTATCCTAAGCTTTTAAAATGTAAGAATTGCAAATTAATGCGGAATTATCAACTCCAACAAAACATGAGAATGAATTTTTCAAGCTCCTTCGTAACTCAAAATTCTCATGATGATTTTTAAATGTCTTTTATGACAAAATGAAATGTAATTTCCTATAGGAATTAATTAGTTCTTAGTTCAACCAAACAATATCTTTATTTGTTCATTTTAAAAAAAAATATATAATTTAATCAATTATCACATTAACCAAATAAGCATATTTTTTCCCCTCTACATTAATCTTGCCTTTTCATTTTATAAATAGAATATATACAGAGTATATATATCGCTATAGGCTCTTGCATGAGATCATTTTGAGAAGATTAAGAGTGCATTCTATTTACCATATAAATAAATAAATGTCACATCGGATAAGTTTAGATATGTTTAGTTAAGCTTAGTTATGTTTAGATAAGGTTTATCATAAAAATTTTGGGACGCACGCGGAAGTTTTGATGGACCTGATGAATTGAATTTTCTATGGCAAACTTGTATTTTCATTGATCATAATTAATTAGTTGATTACAACATTTTGTTTTCTTGAGAGCTTATATCTCTCATTTTCACTCTAACTTAGTAGAATCATTGTTTCTACCCTTCTTATTATTTTGTGGGAGCTCTCTTAATTTCCTATCCTCTAATTTGCTCTCTTCAAATTAACTATGACATACCACCTATTTATATATAGTTGTTATACTCTATAATCTAGATTTTTCTACACTTGTCTAATACATATATAATATTCCTGGAACGATTATCACTTAATTTCTACACACGATTTTTCTAGACTACAAGCTTATCTATACTGTTTTTATTAGACATCTGAATTTTTCTAGATTAATCTCCAACACCCTCCCCCGGTTAATCTTGTAATAATTATCTTGTTGATGCACATGCATGTCACCAACGAACCTGATCTGGGCATATTGTTGAACTTGTTTTTGTTGGTCTTCGACATCTTTTTTGGTACCCATATTACCAAATATTCTAAACTTTGTTTTTCGCTTTTTGTTGATCTTAAATTATTTTTTGTTGGTAATTGTGTTACAAACTTGCTCCCCCTAATCTTAAGTTTCTCAATTTTCTTTTAGTTGTCACTCATGTTACCAACTTTTATCATTGTCAATACTCATATCAGATCATTAGCAAATTCCAAAATTTCCCTTTTCCTTTTTGCCCCTTTAATTATTTTTTTTAAACTTTCAGTGCTCATGCCACCTATTAGTCATGCTAATGTTGTTGTCATTATTAGCGCAAACTCCAAACTTTTCCTCTTTCTCTCTTCCTTTTCTTCTTCTTCTTTCTCTCTTTTTTTCTTCTTATTGGTGCTCATGTCACCGACATACTCCACTAATGTACTTGTAGCATCCTTCAAAATTTTCTTCTTCTTTTGATTCTCCATCTTTTGGCCTTCCATCTTCGAATCTTCATTAGCATATTTTGGCTCTGATACCATGATAGAAATTTTGAGACTTGTATTTTCATTGATCATAACTAGTTTATTACAACATTTTGCTTTTTCTTGAGAGCTCATGTCTTTCATCATCACTCTAACTTGGTAAAACCATTGTTTCTACCTTTCTTGTTATTTTGTGGGAGCTCTCTTAATTTACTATCCTCTAATTTGTTCTCTTCAAACCTTGCACATACAACCTATTTATAGTTGTTGTACTCGATTAGTAGATTTTTCTACACTCGTCTAATACATAATATTTCTAGAAACATCATCACTTAATTTCTACACACGAATGAATTTTTCCACCCTCCTCCTTTTCCCTCCCTTCCCTCTTTTGTTCCCCTCCTATAAAACCAACATAACCCAAACAAATATGAATTTTTAAGGTCAACAACGACAACAACAATTAGACAATGGGTCTATTATACACCCGGATGTGTGTAGAGCTATGTGCATCCAAGGTGCTTTATTGATCATTTAGAATGAGCAAATTAAAAGTAACCTTAGATGTACCATACATCTGGTTTTATATAAGAATTTGAACTTTTAACATGTTTCATTCAAAACATCAACAATAAACATCAAAATCAAAGTTTCATTTGACAAAAAAAAATTAGATTTTTCGGTTTTAAGTTCTAAGTGTTTTTTAAGGAGTGTTTTACCAAAATAATGTTAGAAGTAAAAGTATTTACCAAAAAACTGCCAAATCAACAATAATTACCAAAATATTGTTCACATTAGCCTTGTTTTTAATTTTTTTTTAACGCAGCATAAATCGCTATCTCAAGTAGCGATGTTGTTGAGGTTAATGTTGTAGAGACCAATAACCAAAGTTGGATTGTTTTAGTTGGGAAAATCGCTATCTGAGATAGCGATTTATCATATAGAACAAAATCACTATTTCAGATAGCGATTTAGCTGCAAATAAATTTTTAAAAAAAATGAAAACACTCTTTCTCGTACATGGACAATATTCTCATAATTAGATTTTCATTGACATTATTTTGGTAAATACTTTTGACTTCAATATTATTTTGGTAAACACGTTTTATCTCCAAAAAAAATTTGGATTATTCTCATTGGTATACGTAAGAATTTGCGTATTCCCAATGGTATACTTAAGTTTTAAAAAGTCCCAGTGGTATAGGCCTTTTCTTTTTATTTAGTCAACCGTGGATACCCGAAAAAACTAACTATAGTTAATCTAACTACCTAAGTATATTTATAGTTGAATTAGTAGTATTTAATAGCTTAAAAAAGCCAAATTAAGTACACCACCGATTTTTTAAAATTAAGTATAAATACGCAAATTCCCATGTATATCATAATCCAATTTTTTTTAAAAATATTTCATCCAAAGGAGTGAGAATTAAGATAGAACAACCCTGAGCAGAAGTGGTTCAAATTCTTACACGAAGAATATAGAAGTCTTAATTTTCCCACAAAATTATAGAGCCAAAACCTCCAACCTTGCTTTGTTGTGCATCAAATCAATGGAGGTTTTCAGAGCCACTAATCCCTTGTCTTGGAGCACTTCCATCTCGAAACCTCCTTCTTTCCACTTCTCCACTCATCCCCAGGTTGTTTTTTCCTTCTTTGTTTTTGAAATTCTTTTAATTTCAAACTTTTTGCTTATCTTGAATTTGGCCCCTCTTTTTTTTTTTTCAGGGTTTTGAGACGAGAAGACTAAGCATATTGTGTGTCAACAAAGCAAATGGGTCTGAACCTCCTTCCAAGGTGTTACATTTCACATATTTTTTTCAATTTTTTTTTGTTGCTTCATGATTTTCGGTGAATTTTGCCTCATCGTCTTCTTATTGTATCCAATTAATCATATTTCTTTCATGTATTTATGTTTACATTGCGAAATTCGAACTCATTAGTTATAGTTTAGTAACATAATTTCGCAAATGATTTTGCGGAGAATCCGTTGTTGGCTAGGGATTTTGGAAGAACATTCTGCATTACTGAGTCTAGTTTTAAAAGGGAATTTGCACACAAATTAATTTGGTGTTTACTATATGTTAATGTTTGTAGGATAATCAGATGGTAGTATCAATAACTGGGGCTACTGGGTTTATTGGTAGGCGATTGGTTCAAAGATTACATGCAGGTAATCAAATCAGTGAATTTTGCTAGCATGGTTTTAGTTGTGCCTATTTCTTTTTTTTCCAATATGTATAAGTGAATGGCATTGATTAAGGTGTTTTGTTTTTTGGAAGTTGCAGTGTTTGTCTTGCTAGAATTAAGTGCCTTATACTCCGTATCTGATATTGATTCTTGTAGTCATTTTTGCATGATTAGTTTAATGATCCCCCTCGTGGTAGAATTTGTATATCTTACACCCCGGTGTATGTACATTATTTGTATATTTTGCTCATTTAATATGCAGTTCTAGAAAATGAGCAACATATAAAACTAAATGAGCAATATATAAAACTAAATGAGCAATCTGTAATTATTTCATAAGCAAAATAAATACTAAATGAGCAAAATATAAACCTAGGTGCATGTAAGCACTACATGCACATGGGTGCGTGGTATAAGAGTTCTCCTCGTGAAGGTTAAATAATTATTTAGTCATTCACTTGTGATATTTTATAACGAAGCACTTTGCATTCATGATGATTCTGAATATTTGATTAATGATGACGAAGACTTGGAACATTCTAATATTCTATGCTTTACATTAGCCACATCACATGTATCCTAGTACTAACTAATTTTTTAGCAATGCATGAGATTATTTTTGTTTATTACTGAATCCCTGAATTCATATGCATGATATAAATGTGCTCGGATGTTTCATATATCAAATGTTAGGGCGATGGTTATAAAAATTGCTGGACTGAATTGATTTCTCAATTTTACTTCAGATAAACATCAAGTTCGTGTCTTGACGCGATCCAAATCTAATGCTCAACTAATATTTCCCGGTAAGAAGGTAATGAAAATAGCTTGAATTATGTTGTATACTTGATGTGACTGCACATGTTTTTATGGTCTTAACTCATTAAGTACCTAATATGTTTTTCATCCGCAGTCAACAAGTTTCCGGGCATTGTGGTTGCAGAGGAACCAGAGTGGAAAGACAACATTTATGGTTCAAATGCTGTTGTAAATCTCGCTGGAACACCAATAAGTACAAGGTGGTCATCAGAGGTATGTATTGTTGCCTCAGTACACCTAAACTTACCTTATCTCCTAAATCACTTAAGAAAAGTCTTTGGTTTCCTGCACATGAAAGCTGTGTGTCTGAGAAGTGCAACACAAGATCTCTTCTGAGATATAGCTATGTAGTGGCGCATAAGTTTATTTGAACATTTACACTAGTTCTTTTTGTTGGGAGAAGGTAATGTGGAAAGTGATGACAATAGCTGAGACAAGACTACCAATTATGCTGAGAAGTAGCAAAACCTATTCTCCATTTTCATTGAAAAATATGCAAGTCCAATTATGCACAGAATGCATGGTGCTACCAAGCTAGGATATGGAAAAGTCCTTGTTTGACAATTTGTTGGTTATTAAAGATGCATGGAAGATACAATATGCAGCCTAGCATTTCCATTGCAAATTATCTACCTATCTTACATGAAAGTATATTATACATAAAAGTAGATTTTTCACTTAATTGCGACTATTATTCTATCAAATCATACGAAATGTTGGTCTCTTGAATGCTCTCATTTTGATTGTCAAGCAAGAAGCTGATTACTATTATGAATCTTTCAGTGGCTGGTCTAGATTTTTAGTGGGGCCAGAATGCATTTAATGAAATTATTGGGTCAAATATTGATGATTATTTCTGTAGGAACATTTTCTTTTTTTTCATGCTCAAGGGATCCCACTTAAGTATATAAATGTTTGAGCAAATTTGTTCCTGCTACAAATCTTGTGTTGTTGATTCTAGTGCTGTTTTTACTTCTTGTCTCCAGAACTTAAGAATGCTGATTGCAGTTTCTTTTCCATTGTATAACAGATTAAAAGGGATATCAAGGAAAGTAGAGTCAAGGTCACTTCTAAGGTTATCCCCAGTTCGTATCAAGTATTGATATCTTCATTTGAAAATTGCTTCACCCTTGATTTTCATTGGAGAATCAAAATTGCAGATTGCCCTTTCTCTTTTCAGGGTTTGAGAAATGTTTATAGTCTGTATATACCGATTTCTTTCACTAAGTGATTAGTGATTATCGCATCCTTTTCTGCAGGTGGTTGAGCTAATAAATAATTTGCAAGCTGATGCAAGACCTTCTGTTCTGGTCAGTGCAACAGCAGTTGGTTACTATGGTCAGTCTGATTAGCTGTTATGTTAGCATAGTCATTAATACTCCGTATAACATTTTCACTATGCCCCGTTATTATTCTTGATGTTTTCTATTGTCTTAATAACTTCAAATGACCAGGCACAAGTGAATCACGAGTATTTGATGAGAAAAGTCCGTCAGGAAATGATTACCTAGCTGAGGTGAATATTAGAACATTGATTATTTGCTGTTTCATGCTCTCAAGGATACATTTAATGTTCAAAGTGTATCAAATTCCATTGTTTTGGCCTTTTGGGATTAGGGCTCTGTCTCTCTGGTATAGTTGCTGCATGGGATTGGCTTGCTAATGCCTAATGGGTTGTTCCCCATTATGTGATAGCTCATATATATTGACTTGCTTATACCTTTCCTCGGTAAGCTATTCTTCAGGTTTGTAGAGAGTGGGAGGCCTCAGCTCTGAAAGTCAACAGCAATGTAAGACTAGTGCGTATTCGCACTGGCGTGGTTCTTGGCAAAGATGGAGGTGCTCTAGGTATTCGTTGATCTTAGTCATTTAGTGTCATCTAATGTTATAAATAGCAAAAAAGCCATTTAGACTATTACTCTATTTGTGATCCTGAAGTTACTTTCCAACATTATGTTCCTTCCAAGTTTAAGGAGCATTTTGCTAGTCCATTAAGCCCCAGTAAACTGTTTCTTTGTTTCGTCACCCAATAAGGGCTGCCCGTTCGGTTTCCCTTATATCTACTAATTGCAGAAAAAAAAAGTTCAGATTATATTCTGTTAAGTTTGAAAAAGTCAAAATAAGTGACAATGAGCCTTATTAAGCTCAAAAATAAGTCCAGATAAGTCAAAATAAGTTGAATAGGCCACATCTAAATATAATTTCTTCATTCTTTGTAGCCAAGATGATCCCCCTGTTCATGATGTTTGCTGGAGGACCTATAGGGACAGGAAAACAATGGTATGAGGCTAATTTTTGCCTTCTTCTCTGCTACTTTCACTTATTTCTAGATGTTAATTTTCTCATTGAATTATTCTCTCTTTGTTGTTTTAGGTTTTCCTGGATCCATTTGGACGACATTGTAAATCTTATTTACGAAGCTCTAATGAATCCAGCATATGAAGGTTTTAAATTTGTTGGCAAATATTCTAATTACTGAACTACTGAAGTGTTGTAAACATATTGTTTGATACTGTGGTTTTGCTTCATATAAACTGCAGGTGTTATCAATGGAACGGCTCCAAACCCTGTTACACTGGGAGAGATGTGCGGATATCTGGGAGAAAGTATGGGCCGGCCCTCATGGCTACCGGTGCCAGACTTTGCAATAAAAGCAGTTCTTGGAGAAGGAGCTGTTGTAGTAAGTATTTCCCCCGCCCCTTTTTGCTGGTTGCTAATGTATGTTAGTCAGTAAAGCTAGCCTTAGCCCATTTTTCTGGCTTGTGTGTTAATTGGTATTTTATATGCGGATTGCAATTAAAAACATTTGAATTGTGGCCCGTGTCACAGGTTTTGGAAGGGCAGAAGGTGCTTCCAAGTAGAGCCAAAGAATTAGGCTTTTCATACAAGTATCCCTACATAAAGGATGCTCTGAAAGCAGTTTTATCATCATAGAAATACATGAAATTTCCTCAGAAACTGTTCATTCTTAGAATTATTTTTGGTTGAAAATTCAAGAACCACAGAGGAATTCGGTTTCACTTGTATAGCAAGCAGAGAGACTCGGTGTCTTTTATGTTTCTCGCCTTCTTGTTGATTCATGAACATTGATATGACAGCCAAGTGGTGTGGTTGAAGAGAACTAGGTGACCTAGTTAGGTACGTTTTGACGCAAATCGGTTTTACCTGTAATCCAAGAGGAAAGAATAAACTGCATTTTCTTGTGTCTTTGCACCTGAGTTAATTAGTTAAATAAACTATTTCTGCTTTTAAAAAAAGTCACTGCTTCATGCTATGCCCATGGCTGGAAGATGTTTCCGAGAGACATGGCCTATCTTCGGCCTAGTATGTACATACGCAGCCCGTTTGATAGTCGATTATATATGGTGGTAATAGGAATGAATTTATAAATAAATTTGGAAGGAAAATAAAAATTCTATCTAATTTTCTTCATAAATATCCATTGAGACAGAAGCAAGTAGTCCAACTCGATTCCTACCTGACCGCTCGTACTAAGTTTATTTTGAGATCTCGGAGAAGCTGTTTCTCATTTAGTATCACCCTTTTCAATGATAATGGAAGGTAATGAAAAATAGAAGAAAATTCAAACTTGGGAATGAAATATGTTTTCCATGAGGATTACAAGGTTCTTCTTTAACAAAATTATATTTTAAATTCATTACCATTATCACAGTTTATTACAAAAACCAAACGGGTTGTTGATGTTATACCTCTAACCTGATGAGCTATGTGTGCTTAGCTAGGCCTTATTGAAGCAGGTGTATTTATTGAGGCACACGTACTCTTGATCACTTCCAGTTCCAGTACTGAAACCTTAAACTGTGTTTTACTAAAAAGTAAAATGATGTCTCTGCATTTGAAATCTGATTGTGAGATTTAAAAAAAAATAAAAAATTGTCAAAATATCAAAGAATGGAAATAAAAGATCATAAATTTCTATCATAAATCTTAAACTTTTTACATAATTAACTAGTTTAGTTTTATATAAAAAGTTTTGATTTTATGCTCACAACTTTACGATTTTTAAAAGAAAAGTTATTAGCTAGGTAAGACCGCCTGCTGTCAGATGATCTGGTAAAAGGCTAGGTTTGATATTGGGGATTTGGAAATTTGGTTGCTTCAACTTCAATTCACATATTTCACGAACCTCACCATTACATCGCTTGTGCAGTGCAGCTGTGCTTGACAGAAAATCAGACCAAAATTTTTCTTTATAAGATGCCCACTCATTTTTAATACGAAGTAGCATATACCGATATACGACTATACTAGATAATGGAGTATGTTGACATGTTCCTTTTTTTGAGGTCAAACTTGGACTAATAAAATATTTTTAAAATTCGTTGAAAATAAAAATTGATACAATTGTATTATGAGTTATGATATATAATTCAACAAAGTTAAATGAGGGGAAAAAAAATCAATGTATTGTTAATGTGTGTGCAAAATGTTGAATATTTAAGATTTTTTCATATAAAAAATAAGAATGAGTTGTGCAAAATAAATATGTTTTTATACCTCTTCCACACACTACTTATACTAGCACAATTTGCAAAGTTCACTTTGACTTCCAATGTTGATGTTCGTGTAGGGAAAGTATAGCTAAGTAAGATCTTATTTGATTAATATCTCAACATATAATTTTCAAGTATCAAAATTTTCTACTACATAGCTTTGCCACATAATAGTTGTAACAATTGAATATAACACAAAGAATACATAATTAATTGTTGTCATTACAATGTATGTGCGTGACAGAGTACTAATTTTAAAGGGTTATTTTGCTTTGAATAATACAACCTTTCAACGATTTGCAAATAATAATAAAACCTATCGTTTTTTCGTGAATAATACAACCTTGTCCTCAATTTTGCAACCAATAATACAGATGACCTTTAACCTGCTATTCAGGTTAAAACTATTATTATTTTATTATTTTTATGACTTAAAAATCAAAATCAAAATCAAAATTTTTTAAAAAAAATTTACCCCCACCCCCCACTATCAAAATCAAAATTTTAAAAAAAAAAATTAATTTTTTTATCTTTAATTTTTTTAAGTCAGAAAAATTAAAAAAAAATAAAATCAAAATTTTTTAAAAAAATTAAAAAATAATTTTTTAAAATTTTCTAATTTTTTTCATAATTTTTTTTTTGATTCTTTAATTTTATTTTGCAATTTTTCTATTTTTTTCTTTTTAAAAAAAAATTACAAGGACCAATCATAACATGACACGTGTCCCTTTAACCTGTTTTATAAGTCAAAAATCGGTTTTGTATCATTCGTTGCAAAAACGAAGTCAAGGTTGTATTGTTCTTTGCAAATCGTTGAAAGGTTGTATTATTCAAAGCAAAAAAAAATACCTTCAATTTTTTTTTTTTTAAATTGCTAAACACAGATCTCTTTTTACTTACTAAAGTCCGCTTATGGACAAAATTGCTCTAGACCCCCCTTAAAACATAACAATTCACCTATCACATCTAACCTCCTCCCACCCTTTATTTTATATCAAGATTAATCATGAAATAAAACATAAATTATGAATTGAAAGCATTACACAAGTGTTTTTACACAATGGTTTGATTCAAATACTCATAACTTTGTACAGATAATTCTGTTTTAAGAGATTCAACTTGCAAAAGATTCCTTGTTCTGAGAGCTTCGATTTGATATATTGTACGTCAAGTTTCATTGAGAAATGAAGGAGATATTAACATTTGAAGACCAAGTGCGCAATTAGAAAGTCCGGGGCGCATAGATCACGCACCCTGGTATATGTCGTGATTTTTTTCCTAGATCCAAAAGACGCACGTGCATCCAAGGGTAAAATTGTCCAAATGCGGACTTTAGTAAGTAAAATGAAGGTTGCATTTAGTAACACATTTTTTTTTTTGTTTTGTTACAAAGAAAGAATTAGAGTGAAACTGATCGAGTAAGTTAAAACAGTTCAGGTTAGTACGTAGTTACTAGGAGTATCATTTATCAACCATGAGTTAGGTCAATTTGCATTGCATGCTCGATAATCGATCCAATCCAGAATAAATTCATGTTAGCAATAGCAATATAGCATGCATGATGGTTACAGCAAGCTAAGGGAATAAATCAATTTCATGGAATTATATATTTAAGAATCAGGTACGTAGGTACGTACGTAGTATGTGCTGTGGATATATAGTGATCCACATGATCGAATTTCCCTATAAAAAGAGGTACGTTGAACAACCAGGCCAGTAAATTAAATAAACCAATTCACACACTCAAACAACAAATAATTAAATCAAATTAAAAGAACTAATAATAAGTCCCCAAATTTGGCAAAGCTAAGATGCAATACCAACAATCATGCGCTTCATCATGCCCACAACAACAACAACAACAACCACATCATCCCAGTTACGGGTATCCTCCTCAAAATCAAACCTCCTGCTACCCTTCTTACAACCCGGTCGGTTACGGCAGTTACGTCAACTCCGGCGGTAACTCCAATGGTTCCGGCTATCAGACCAATGGAGGCGTCGAAATCGGCAACAGCAGGTCCAAGTCTGGTGGTGTCGACATCGGCTCCGTTGGTGGCAACCACGGCAACCAAGGTGGCCAGCAAGTCAGCGGTGATGTTGGCGTTGGCAACATCTGCGGTTGATTTGATTTGTATTATCATATCTTATATATATTATTATTATAACATGCATCCATCTAATAAATATATATAATTACAACTTGTTTAATTTGTAGCATTGGATGTTGCAATCAAGCTAAGTTTTATATATGTATTATGTGATCGAACTACTACTCACTTTGAAATTGCTTTGTTTAATAATAGTGTACGTGTACGTGTACGTGTACGTGTACGTCCTACATGCTACATAAGCTATATATGTCGATCTATGTACTGGTGTACGTGTCTCTCTATTCAATATATATATATATATATTTAATGACTTAATTATGTCGACGTAGCTTATTATTATAATATGACGTGCGGCTAGCTACTCTCTATATATATTTATCTCGTGTGTATTTATTTAATCTGTAATAATGATGCTTTACTGGCTTCATATCATATCTTAAATTACCAGAAAATAACATATAATAAACCTAGATCATGAGCTGGATTTTACATCTAACTTAAAATTTGTAGTGTATTAACGGCATGTTGTATTGTTTTAATTAATTATTACATTTGTGACTATTATTTTATTATCCCCCATAGGCCATAAATAATCTTTTATTAATTTATACGGAATACTAATGTTCAGAGAATGTTGGTTAGACATTATCTTTAATTAATATATATAATTAGTATGGCTACATTATATTATTACCACATGTTAGGTTAATTAGTATGCGTGGGACAACAATATCACTGAAATTCAATCTTTTTAAAAAACACTTTGAATCATGTGCATGAACCTAGTTTAAGGTTATTACAAACATTTAGTGATTTAATAAAAAAAAAAAATGATTCTATCAAATGCATTTTATTTTAATTAATAAAACAATAGACATATATAAAATTATCTCATAACACGTACTTATTCTTTCAAGTTTTATTAATTATTCTCCAGCTTGAATGACCACACTCACTCATCAATTCAATCAACTTCTAGTACTCCATAGTCCATACTACATGTATCCAAATTTTTTTTTTTTTTTTTTTTGATAAATGTAGTAGGGAGCTAGAAGCCTTGATCAGTTATGATTTGCATTAGTTGTGTTATGCATTATAACTTATTGAAGGACCCCTTACCCGGGTATTACAGTGCCTTAATATTGTTCTCATTTAGAATCATTTAATTTGTGAGGAGGAATGAGAATTAAGAAATTATTAAATAAAGTATAATATTTACTTTTGCTCATATATAATAACCTTTTAGAGTGGATCTGAATGATGTTAATATATGAGAGAAAAATAGGGTTGAATGAAAATTTTTGAATTTTTTTTAATATAACATGATTAATGTATGCATTTAATTTGGTATAAATAAAGGTGAAAACACAGTCAAAATTAGGTAATTTTAAGCCACAATGGAGGAATTATGGTAATATTAAATTTAATTAAAATAAAAAATGCTAAATGAGTACGACATTTTGAAACACCAAAAAAGCAGAAATTCTTATATACATCCGGTTGTAGGGTGCACCCAAGGGTAATTTTGCTCATTCATAGTTTTGGGTCTCTAAGCTATGTGCCACTGTGTTTATCGCATTTCTAAGTTGTGCCCATGCCTTTTCAAACTTCTAAGCTATGATTAATAATTATGATTAGAATGAACATTACCTAAGTTTTTGCATTTTGTTCTACTACACCTTTAAAAAGCATCTTAGGATGCGTTCAGGGGCGGAGCCAGGGGGGCTGGCGGGGGCGGCCTCCCCCTTGGCCCAAAATTGTTAGTATATATACTTCCTTTGCTCCATATTAGTTGCAATATTTCTTTTTTCACGTTTGCCAATGTTTACTTTATATTCTTAATATCTTTAATTTCATTTTACCAAAAATTTTAAAAATAAGATAACAACAATAAAGAACACATTCAGACGATTCAAAAAAGATCCCACATGACTATATATATTTTTTTCTACATTTATAAAGCACAAAAATGAATTATAACAGTGATTATGAATAGTGTCCAAATTGCCAACGTTGCAACTAATATGGAGCAGAGGAAGTATAAATAAAAATTTATGTACAATTAAATAGTAAATATATAGTAGCTCACTAGTTACATTCTTAACATTTTTTGCTCTTTATCATTCTATTACTTTAGTGTGATATTGATTTCGGCCCCTGTCATAAAAAATTTCTAGCTTCGCCACTGAATTCATTTGATTTAACTTAAATAAGCACAGGTTTGAGAAAATTTAGATCAGTTCTGAAAATTTTAGATCAAATCATATCAAAAAATTATAACTATAAAGTTAACTAAAATTAGATCAGAAAATTTAAGATCAGATCAGGTCAGAAAATTTCAGACGAATGAAATGCAAAAAAAATAAAAAAATAAAAAAATCTAATGCTTGCTTGACTACAGAGATGTAATACTTGTAAAATTGCTTTAACTTTGTTAATAAACATGTGTTTTTTTTTTTTTTTTTTGCATTTATTTTATACTGTTGTAGTTAATATATATATATATATATATATATATATATATATATATATATATATATATATATATATCCCCCGTTTAAAAAAAAAAAACGCAGCAGCCAAATATTTCACGCATGCCGAGACATTACCTTGACCCTTAATAACTATAATTATGAATAATTAAAATTATAAAAAGTTGATATTAAGATAGTATTTTACTAGACGAAACTAACAAGATCACACTTAACTATATATAATATAAATAGTGCAAAATGTTGACTGTTATGTTTTTTTAGAACAGAGAAAGTACATTTTTTTTTTTGACAAATACTGTTGTAGTTAATATACTTGTAACAATTAAAGTCATATACTTGGTAGTAGCATATTATTTTGCATGCCCCGACATTCTATAGCATTTTACAATTCGATCTATTATCCGATCATAGTGCCTTCACCTTTTCAAAATAGGACCCCATTCCCCATTCCTGATAGAATTTTAATCTTGATTATAGAAAATAAAGGAACTACATTTTCCTTGAGCAAATAGTGGGAATCGAATATGTGTCTTCTCCTTGGCAAAATGGATATTTAAATTGTTACGAGTATTTCAATATGTCCCCATTGTGTAGCGAGTGGTTGGAATCGAATTTTGTCTTTTTCTTTGGCAAAATGCATTTTCATCATACATTTTAATTTTGTACATAAATTGATGACTTGACATGGATTTTGTATATAGGGCGAAAACTATCATGCATATAGTACGTCTATATAACTAATAAGAAAAAGGATGGAAAAAGGATATATAATGGACAATCAGCAAATGATTTTTATAAAATATACATAACCCTAATCAACAATCAGCACATGATTTTTTCCATAATTATCCTTTTAGAAGATATCATGTGAAATTTTTTGCATCGGTTGAGCCATAGTTAGGTTGTTTTACTGCTAAATCCACACTAAATCTCATTGTAAGTTTTTATAAAATCAACATTTTATGTTGAAGGGGCAGATTTATAGCTGTAAACCAGCCTAGAGTATGGCTCAACCCATGCCAAGAAATTTTTAATGAATATATACTTTACAGTGTAATTAGGATTAGTAAAATTGAGTTACATTAGTTTGTTTTGCACAACATCAATTTAACTCATTCCATGTTCCAATAAAGGTTAAGTTCAAATCCCATGCAATGGGTAACAATGTTGGTAAAATTCATATAATATTTATTTTAATTTGTTTTGGATTTCACCTAATCTTTTAACAAAAGATTATAATTAAAGTATGTTTTAAGAAAGTTTTTAGGTTCGCCACTCAACAGTTCAATTATCATTATATAAGGAACAATCAGAGCAAAATAATGAATTCGCAAAAAGTAAATACAACACGAACTTAATTCAGAAAGGGTATATACAATATATTATCTCCAACAATTTGTGTGTGTGTGCGCGCGCGAGCATAATAGGTGTACTTATCTGAAAATTCTTCTATGGTCATCGAAAAAACGACCACCAAATTAAAGTCAAAATAATATAGACCGTTGATTTTTTATGTTAATTAAGTTGATTTAGATTTTGATAATTTAAAAATTAAATTAAAAATCTAAAATTAATTTAGATAAGTCCAAAAGAAATAAAAATGAATTAATGTTACATTAAAACAATATACAAATGTTTATTTTTAATTAAAAAATCAATTCTAATTACTAACTAAATTATTTTGACTTTGGTGATCGTTTTTTCGACGACCATAGAAGAAACATCCGTACTTATCACTTAGTAGTACAACCCTCGGCCTCTCACAAAAGGAGAATAATAATTAAAGGGTAAATAGAAAATATTGAAATTTTAAGATTCTTTAAAAAAAAAAGGTGGCTAGGATAGAATCCAATCAAACAAGGGAATTAATAATCAAGCAATGGATATGAACCAAGTGTATGTGCAAGCTAAGCATGAATTCAAGATTATTGTATGAATGACATGATGATGTTACAACTTACAAGGGATCGATTCATCGAATATATTTGATCATCTCGATCTATCTTTAATTTTTCAACATTGATAGTGAACATAAAAAAAGTTGGCTAGCTAGCTAGCTAGCTAGCTGTAAATAGTGCGTGCGTGATCTGATCCACAAGAATTACTCTATATTATATATAAAAGGATGTATAGCTAGAATATAATATAAGCTTATCAATTAAACACCTACGTACATTCAAATTACTAATTAATCCAAACTTTCTCACTTACATATATTAGAAAACATGCAACAGCAACAATGTGCTCCTAGTCATCAAGAAACATGCCCTCCTTCACAAACACACCATATTAATAATAATGGTTGTTGTACTCCAGTAACTCCGGCGTATGGGAGTTACGTCAATAGCGGATGTAACTCGAACACTTCCGGGTATCAGAAGAATGGAGATGTCAGTCTCGGAAACAGCCAGGAGAAATCCAGGGGTGTCGACATCGGATCCATTGGTGGAAACCGCTCCACCCAAGGAGGCCAGCAAGTTAGTGGCAATGTTACCTTAGGCAACATTTGCGGCTAATCTATCTTTCTTAAAAATAAACATTATTCTACAGTAATTAATTACTAGCTACCTCATGTCAATCAACTGCTTCATTGCTATATATATATATGTAACAATAATAATGTATGTATGTGCAAGTACTATAGATTAAGTACCCTATGTGTATGTGTAATTGATCACTCCATCAATTAATTAATGATAACGTACGAACTTTTTATGCATCTACTATGATGCTCCAAATTGCTATATTTTTCTTTTTGGGATGTCCTAAAAATGTTTGTTACTTTTCTTTTTTACATAAAATGACGTTCACAACTAGGTGCATGTAGTGGACAGTACGTAGCGCGCGTAGCCAGATTTTTTAACTTGGAGGGGATTAAATTGGAACAATTCGGCAATTATCTTTTTTAAACATGTTTTTCCTTAAATTGTTTGAAATGGAGCACTAAGCTCCAACGTCACTCCCCTCAAAAAAATTAAATAAAGGCTCCAACGTCACAATCTAAATTTTCAAATAATCAAATTGATAACTCAAAAGATGAGGAAGATACAACATAACATTGTTGGATATAACTATATATGGCTTAAGCAACAAAATTCAATAATTTATTATTTTAGCATTCAATAATTCATGATTGTATTGTGAGGTAAACATTTGAAATTTATCAAATAAGTCAAACATGGTCTTCGCCATTTTATAAAAATTGACCCATTCAATAGCAAGAAGAAACTGAACCTAAGTAGGTGATTTAATACTAATAAGGAGTATTTTTTTTTAAAAGAAAAATAATCTAAGAGAATTTCAACTACATTTCAAATTTTTACCAATAATATTTTTACACATTCTAACATGAGTTTGGACATTTTAGATTAAATTAATTCCGCTCAAAGAAAGATATAAGATTAATAATTTGATTCTACAACATAAAATACATACTTTCAACTCATTAAAATTAGGTTAGAAGAAGGAATAACAAATAATATAAAACAAAAAGGAAACTTTGAAAATAAAACAAACAGAGAGAGTTGTTGCATGCTGGAATTGAACACGTCACCAAGCAGTATTACACCACTACAGTACTACACTAATGACCTTATCTGAAATGAACTTTTCTGAAATGAACTTGTCGGAACTTATCTAAATTTATTGAAACTTTTTTTTTTAAGATGAAGAGAACACACTTTATATACAAAATTTTGAAAATTGTCTCTTATTTAGTCTGTTCTGTAGTTCTTGGTACTTTTCGCTGTTTATTTTTGTTTGTATGAACTCTTGTTTTTTCTATTTTTTCCAAATGGGTTTTTAATCTAATTAGTTTCCAGTTTTTTTTTTTTAAAAAAAAGCTAGTATGATACTTCGTATATTATTACACATGTCTTTCCTCATGAACATCATTTGTTTCTATTCAATTTCATTCCTAAATTTCCAATGGTAACATATATATGGGCATATGTCTTACAAGTTACAAGCTGGGCCCGAGGAAGTTTGAGTTAGCTGGACTCAATTGAACATAATACAGTATTTTTAGCAAATGAACATTACTGTTTAAACGAGATCAATATTCAGTATAAGAAATTTGATAGGCCAAAGAGACGCAAGGAAGAAATAAAAGCCCACGAACAAGTATTGTGGGGCTCCCTATCAAAATCATAAGGTAGTAGGAGGATTGATTCACTTGGGTTATAAACTAGAAGCACTTTGCTTCATTTTCTAATGTGGGACAAACTGACACTTGCACTGTTGCACAACGAACAAAATTAAAGTATGACGAAAATACTTATTGTGATTCTTATTGTATGGGGCGTTCTTTTTAACTTATTAAATCTGAACTTATTTAAACTAAACTTATTATCTAAATTTATCTTAACTTATTGAAACTTATCTGAATTTATTTGAACTTATTTGAACTTATTAAATCTGGAACTTTTTTTCCAGGTATATTTAGAACTTATTTGACCTTAACTTATTTTAAACCTATTAGACCTGAACTTATTGGAACTTATTAAACCATAAACTTATTTTTTTAAGGTGATTGAAGAGAACGCACCGGCCCTTAATTTATCATTGATCAGGGCCAACCATGACAAGTGAGGGCTAATAAGTTTATATTTTAACTATTTAAAGCTTATTAATGTTGAGCAATTTCAAATAGCTCACGTCAGTTTTTTATAAAACCATATTTCATAAGTCAAAGAGAACACATCCTTAGTGTACTGTTATTAAAGTAGGATGATATACTACTCCCTCCATAACATATTAATGGCAACGATTTGATATTTTTTCTCTCTACTTTATGTCAAATCGTTGTCATTAATATATTATGGAAGGAGTATTTATTATTGAAAATAAAATTTCAAATTCACCCCTACGTGCATACTGCCTTTGTCCCTCTAAACAATGATTATTAAGATTATTATGGCAATAGATAGCCCAAAAAATTAAACCTGCTCCTAGAAGCCCGGCCAGGGCTCCCCGAGATCCAAAATTATTGAAGGTTCAAATCAATGTTTTTCGAGATCCTCAGAGCTGGAAATCGAATAAAATTTTCTTGAAATATTATTGTGACGGGATCCTTTAGAGTGCGTTCTCTTCACCTTAAAAAAATAAGTTTCAAGTTTAATAAGTTCAGATAAGTTCCAATAAGTTATATCAGGTCTAATAAGTTCAATAAGGTCTAATAAGTTCTAATAAGGTCTAATAAGTTGCAATAAGGTCCAATAAGTTCCAATAAGGTCTAATAAGTTCCAATAAGGTCTAATAAGTTCCAATAAGGTCCAATAAGTTCCAATAAGGTCTAATAAGTTCCAATAAGGTCTAATAAGTTCCAATAAGGTTTAATTAGTTTCAATCAGGTCTAATAAGTTCTAATAAGTTCCAATCAGGTCTAATAAGTTCAAATCAGGTCTAGATTATTATTTTTAATTATTGATCAAATAAAATTAATTAAATTAATAATTAACTTAAAGCACTCTTACACAACATAAACCAATTTTATTTTATCATTCTTGTTTTATAATTTTTTAGAGAAACCAATCAGAGTTAGATTGAATTAAACTATTTTTTTATATTATAAAATAAAACTTATTTTTTATTTTGGGTTTGATTTAATTTTGGTCCAAATTAAACTTTACCCATCCTCCATTATTATTATTAATTTTGGTCCAAATTAAACTTTACCCATCCTCCATATTATTATTATTCAATCCGTTCTAGTTTGTTAATTTTACTACAAGTGAATTAAGAAAAATTAAATATGTAGATAAGTTGTTATTGGAATTGATAATATTAATTAATAATGGGTTTGAAAAAATATATACTAATTATTATTACCTTCTTGAACCTAATTCAACAATATGAAAAAAAAAACATAGGTTCAAATGTATAGAATATTATCATCATCATCATCATTATTATTATTATTATTATTATTATTATTATTATTATTATTATTATTATTATTATTATTATTATTATTATTATTATTATTATTATTATTAATTTATTTTATTCAATCATATAAAATACGTTCCAATAAGTTTCAATCAGGTTTAATAAGTTTCAATAAGGTCTAATAAGTTCCACTAAGGTCTAATAAGTTCTAATAAGGCCTAACAAGTTCCAATAAGGTCTAATAAGGTCCAATAAGGCCTAATAAGTTCCAATAAGGTCTAATAAGTTCCAATAAGGTCTAATAAGTTCCAATAAGGTCTAATAAGTTCAATAAGGTCTAATAAGTTAAATAAGGTCTAATAAGTTAAATAAGGTCTGATAAGTTCAGATAAGTTCAGATCTAATAAGTTGAAGAGAACGCACCCTTAATGATAGGAAACTTACGGATGGATAATAATAATTATACAGGATCTGAATTGAAGTTGAGTAAGTTTAGCCGTTTAATTATTTGATATGGTAGAATAATACAGGATCTCGATCTATAATAATAATAATAATAATAATAATAATATATAGTTATGAGACGCATTTCTGAGAATAAATTAAAGGATAGTGGTCAGTGGATGTATCGAACATTTTTTTTTTAAAAAGTTTGATAGCTTGACTTTAAAGTGGATCCTATTACATGACTTTAAAAGTTCCTTCAATTCAGTTCAATTTAACCGACACATACATGTCCGCATCTAAAAAAGGAAAGATAAATAATAATCACAAATACGTGTGGTATGGTACGAACTCAAAACTTCAAATTTAAGGTTTGTAAAACTTAACCAATAGGCTATCAAAAACTCACCATACGTGCCTGTGAACATAATAGCAATGCCGTATTCTAGTATGGTATGCTATAACATGCAATATTAAAAAAATATACGCGTACATGTATATGCATGCATATATTATATATATTAGCAGAAGAGACCAGACCACTGATCTTGCATTGCGCAACGAACTTCATTGAGTGAATTCAAAGTTTACTAGCTACTTTAATTGTAAACAGAATCAGGTTCCCTAAGCTAAGCTACTATATATTATTTTTGCCCTAATATAAGCTAGCTAATTTAACAACTCTATAAATTCATCACCTTCATTTCATTCATCGAACACCATCCATTATTAAAAAGCTAATAAAGTAATAAACAATATATATCTATCTATCAAACAAATAATATATATACAATCCCCTGAAAAAACGTACGACAATAATATTATTAGGATAGAATAGAATAGAATGCAGTACAGTAGTTTTTCTCATCATCAAGGTAGGCATGGATACCAACACTTTCGGGGTGGTAGTGGTAGCAGATCACAACCTCCTCATCATCATCTTCACCATGATCAATTCTTCTATCTTCTCCCTCCGCCGCCACTGCCTCCTCCTCCGCCGCCTCTTCCCACTAACTTCTACCACCCTAACAACCACGGTTACTACCCTGGTGCAGGCGGCTCAGGCTCACAACACTTCTTTAACAGCAGCGGCGATGGTTTATTTCCTGGGCATTATTATTCAGTTAATGCTGGAGGTAACAGGCATGCTGGTCCTGGGTTTCAGAGAAATGGAGAAGCCAGAATTCGATATGGAGCAGCACATGCTGATGGTAACCTCCTCAACAACGGAGAAATCAAGCGCAAAAAGCGCAAATCCACTCTTATTGGTGGATGTCATAACAACCAAGGCGGCCATCAGTCATCTGGGGATATTTTCTTAGGTGACATCCACTAGCTTACCTGCTATTATTTGCAAATTAAATTAAAACCCTAGCTCAAATAGCTAGCTATCTAGCTATCCTAGTAAGTTTTGCCTACTTGATGATCATGACATATACTCATAATAAAAGGTCTGCCTAATAATTGTTGTAATTCTTCGTTTGACTTTACTGATATGATATGTATAGCAGCGGTTAATTTCAGTCCGTAAAATCAATACTGTGCAATTTAGGAATTATGAATTATGTAACTTGCATTCTTAGCTCAAGAGAGCCTAGCAATAATATATATATACAGGAGTTAGTTAGAGGAGAGTAACAAACTAACCACATCTCTAACTAAATAATAACAATAATGCAACAAAATAAATAAACAATAATTGTGATGAATTAACATCACTACTACTACTGTACACCCACCCCTCAAGCTGGAATAGGGGCAATAGGCACAATTCCAAGCTTGGACACTAAAAATTGATGTTGATTAGCACCCAGGGCTTTAGTCATGAGATCAGCCAACTGCATAGAAGATCTAACATGAATGAGATTCAAAACCCCAGCCAAGTAGTAATCTCGAACGTAGTGGCAGTCCACATTCAAATGCTTTGTTCGTTCATGAAAAATAGGATTTTCTGCAAGATGTTGAGTAGCTGTGTTATCACAGAATACATCAATGGGTGTAGGAACAGAGGTTTGCAAACCATGAAGAAGAGCTTGTAATCAAACTACTTCACTAGTGGTGTAGCTCATACTACGGTACTCAGCCTCAGTGGAGCTTTTAGACACTGTCTTCTGCTTCTTGGTTTTCCAAGATATATGAGCTGAACCAAGGAAAACACAATAACCACTAAGAGACTTCGTAGTGTAAGGACAAGTACCCCAATCTGCATCTGCATATGCACTAAGTTGAAGTGTATTCTGAGCAGGGTAAAAAAGACCAAGATGTAGAGTTCCTTTTAAGTACTTTAGAACATGTAATGCTGCATTTAGATGAGGAATTCTGGGATCAGAAAGGAATTGACTCAACTATTGGACTGAATATGATAAATCAGGCCTAGTCATGTTGAGATATAGTAATTTCCCTATCAAACGTCTATACATTTCTGGATCAGATAACTTGTCACCCCCATAAATGGTTAATTTGAGACCTCTAGGCAAAGGGAAAGAAGAAGAATTGCAATCTTGCATATTTGAAGATTGTAACAAATCAAGAATATATTTACGTTGATGAAGCATAATACCTTCCTTAGAACGAGTGACTTCAAGTCCCAAGAAATATTTCAAATCTCCCAAATCTTTGATTGTGAATTTGTCATGCAAATCAGTTTTAAGCTGAGATATTAGATCCAAATCAGTACCTCCTATGAGTAGGTCATCAACATAGGCCACCAAGAATGTAAAACTTGCTCCTTCAACCTTGGTAAACAGTGAGTAGTCCTGTTTGGACTGATTATATCCAAGAGAAACCAAAAATAAAGATAACTCATGGTTCCATTGCCTTGATGCTTGTCTTAATCCATATAAGGATCTTTTCAACTTGCAAACCTGCCCTGGAAGAGCCTGAGTATAGCCAGGAGGTGGCTGCATATACAAATCCTCCTGAATAAAGCCATGTAGAAAGGCATTATTGATGTTCACCTGCTGTAAATGTCATCCCTTAGCTGCTGCAAGAGCTATTACTGTTCTGACAGTAGTGAACTTAGCAACAGGGCTGAAAGTGTGTTTAAAATCTTTGCCTTCAATTTGCTTATCACCTCTAGCAACCAAACGAGCCTTAAGCCTTTCAACACTACCATCAGGCCTAAATTTGGTCTTGTATACCCACTTACATCCTATGGCCTTTTTTCCACTAGGAAGGGATACTAAATCCCAAATTTGATTGTGTTCTAGAGCAGTGAGTTCTTGATTCATTGCATCAACCCAACCTGGATCTAACTTAGCTTCATTGTAATGGGTAGGTTCAGGATAGGACAGAACATTATGTAAGGTAGTCAAATATGTAGATGAGAAGTGAGAAAGAGTAGGGTCAGAAAACACATTAAATGAAGAAAATAGACTAGAAGAGGGATTAAAATTTTGTTGTAAAAAAGGTGGCAAAATAAAATCAGAGTATTTGGATGGTAATTGTTTTTGTCTAGTAGAATGCCTAACAAGTGGTATAGGTGGAGAAGAAGTGGCACTATGAATAGAATTAGGTGCAGGAGATGGAAGAATAGGTGACTGAGATTCATTGTCAAGAATGAGATTTGAAAGAGAAGTTGTAGTAGGAGGAAGAACAGGAGATTGAGCAGAAACAGTTGGAGAGGATGAGGATGGAACAGATTGTGTAGGTGAGGTATGTGGAACAGAAACTGCAGAAGGAAAGTGAGAAGCAGTATCAAAAGTAATTAGATTTGGTATAGAAGTGTAGGAAGAAGTGGATGTATGAGAATTTAGCTTAGGAGAATGGTGATAAGGAAAAATGTGTTCCTGAAAAATCACATCCCTACTTAAAATAATTTTGTGTGTAGTGAGGTCATACAACTTGTAACCTTTATGTCCATATGGATAGCCAATGAATACACACTTTTGAGCCCGAGGTGCTAGTTTATCTGAAGTTTTAATAGCAGGATAACAAAGACAACCAATGACTTTAAGATGGTCATAAGTAGGAGGTTTGTTAAGCAACAATTCTGAAGGAGTTTTCCAATTAAGAACACTACTAGGCATTAAATTGATAAGATAAGTGGTTGCAAGAATGCAGTCACCCCAAAACTTTGTAGGGAGATTAGCCTGTTGTTTTAGAGCTCTAGCAGTCTCTAAAAGATGCTTATGCTTGCGTTCAACACGCCCATTTTGCTGTGGTACACCAGGTAAACTAGATTGATGAACAATACCCTTAGAAGCAAACATGTTAGCACAAAAATAGTTAAAGAATTCAGTGCCATGATCAGTTCTAACAGTTTTGACATGAGCTTGAAAATGTGTATTAACATATGCCAAAAATTAGGAAACAATGATGCCAACTTGGGATTTATTGTGCACTAAATGAGTCCAAGTAGTTCTTGAATAATCATCCAAGATTGTTAAAAAATAGTGTGCACCTGTCAAAGATGGTGACCTATAAGGCCCCCATAGATCTAAATGAACAAGCTCAAAAGGAATAGATGCTCTTGAAGTAGAGGATTTAAATGGAAATTTATGATGTTTGGCAAGTACACAACATTCACAAAAAAATTTAGACAAATCACCAGAATAGTGGACATTCAATTGTTTTATTTTATTCAAGGAAGGATGTCCTAGCCTTGTGTGCAAAATTTCAAGACTAGCAACAACATTTGCAGATACAGAACAAGAAGAGTGAATATCAGCAGTAGAAGAACATGATGATGGCAAAGAAACAGAATCTGAAACGAGCTTATACAAGCCAGCTTGCCTTTTTCCAAAAAGCCTAATCTCATTAGAGACTTGGTCCTGAAAAGAACATGAAGAAGAATTAAAAGAAACAACAAGATTATTCTGCTCAAGCAATCTGCCAACTGACAACAGATTATGTTGAAAATCTGGAACATAAAGAACATGTTTCAAAATAATATGAGCATTTAGAGGAATAGAACCTATTTGTGTTATATATTTGGTGGAACCATCAGGCAATCCAATCTTAATAGGATGTTGTAATGTTTCTAAAGTGGAGAATAAAGCAAGATTTGAGCTCATATGGTCACTTGCACCAGTGTCAATAATCCAAGAATTGGCATCAAAAATTTTCATAAAAGCATTAGAGGCATATGTAATACCTGCAAAGTTCACAGTAGAACTATTGGGCAAAGACTGTTGGTTTTGGTGATTCAGCATCTGGACAACACTCTTGCATACAGCAGCAATCATGTCCTGTTGAACTTTAGGAGCTCCCTTAGAAGAGTCATCAAAATCCAAAGGATTATCAGGAGCAGTAGATGAATCAATACAAGCAGTTGCTGCCATTTTATGAGATCCTTTAGCCTTAAGAGTTTGATACCACTCAGGATATCCATCGAGCTTGAAACAAGCTTCCTTAAGATGACCTTTCCTCTGACAATGATCACAATAACGATCTCCTTTATCATATTTCCATCTCTTAGCATCCTTCTTAACATAAGATGGAACAGAATCTGTTGAGAGCTCATAAGAGCACTCACTTCAGTTAATTGAGAAGGCATGGTGTTAAGTAGATGTTGACTCTCAACTTGTTGAAGTATGTGATAAGTACGAAGAACATTAGGCAAAGGATCCATGCTTAGAATGTTAAGTTTAACCTGATCATATGTTTTGTTCAAACCAGCAAGAAATTGAATAAACTTCTTTAATTGTGCAACATCATAAATCCTTTTAGCCAAATTACAAGTGCATTGTTTAATTGCTACACAATTACAAGTAGGAATTACATCAAACACCTCAACATCATCCCAAACCTTCTTCAATTTCGCATAATAAGCAGTAATAGACTGATCACCTTGTTTAATAGAAATCAAATTCAAATGTAAATCATGTAATTGTGCAGCATTACACTTGCCATACCTATCTTTGACCTCATTCCAAAGATCCTGAGCAGAAGTTGTGTAAGTAAAAGTTTCTGAAAGCTCCGAGCTCATAGATCGCAAAATCCAGGTAGAAACAAGAAAGTCATTACGAAGCCATTTATTGTAATCACCGGAGGTAAGGTTGAGGTAAGGTTCCATCAATGAACACCAATTTATTCTTAGCAGCAAGCGCCATACGCAAATTACGACTCCAATTCGCATAATTATCACCATTAAAGGGTTGTAAACTCAAACATTGAGCATTGTTATCAGAATTAGAGATGAAGTATGGATCATTGTAATTAATTGCATTATTTTGAGAAGTTTCTGAATTAATAGAAGCCATTGAAGAAGAAGAAAGTTTATGGTAATGGCGGAATTTAGGAGTAGCTCTGATACCATGTGCAATTTAGGAATTATGAATTATGTAAATTGCATTCTTAGCTCAAGAGAGCCTAGCAATAATATATATATACGGGAGTTAGTTAGAGGAGAGTAACAAACTAACCACATCTCTAACTAAATAATAACAAAAATGCAACAAAATAAATAAACAATAATTAATTAATTAAGAAACTAATTAATTTAGTTTGTTAAAATCTGGCCGGGGGATCGGAGATGGAATTCAAGATCTACGCCCTCCACACCAGAGTGATATATTCTATATGCTTCAAGCTATCAGAAGAATGGAGACTGTCATCATCGTCAACTCAACTAAAAGTTTAAGTTAATATTTGAGGCTCAAATTTATAGTATATATTCTCTATCACTCCCACTCACATGAAAGACTCTTTGAGCTTGAAATGTGGACGCGGCACAGGCTCCATCATACCCGATGCAAATTAATTCAACTTAGAAAGGAAGGAGAGAGAAGAAATAATCGAACCCACGTCGTCGTGATCTATGCATCACGTTATTAGCTCTGATACAATACATGTCAAATGACCATATAACTGAGACTTAAAAATATATTATATTCTCTATCAGGGACGTCAAACTCGGAATCCATACCACGCACCCTACCCAAGGAGTTGAGGGCAGCAAGTGAGTGAGTGGCAACATTTTGCAGTTGATCCAAACATCAAACTATGAACTGCCTTGCCTTTAAAATTTGAAACTATACAGCTTAGCTTTTTTATACAAATTTGTGCTCTCAGGCAAATTAAGAGGGCAATATTAATTTTGCCTTCTTAATTAACCCTATTCACTACAATTGTCCTCTTTGCCTTAATCAAGAAAGCGGAGTAATCAAATTCCCTGATCTTGATGTTGCTTAGGGCTTGTTTACTTCAGATTATATTCAGTTCAGTTCATCTCTATTTAGTTCAATTAATACACTTCAGTTCAGTTCATCTCTATTCAACTAATGTAAACGAGCCCTTAATCATTCTAATTCTAGTGGACAATAATTGCCATTTTCCTGACTATTTTTTCTATATTTATTTATACTATTCAACACAATATTGAATTGTTATTCTCAAAGTTGGAGAAAAAGAGAATTTAATAATCCCACGTTTTTGCGGCCGGATCCTCATTAAGCATTCCAACTTTGAATAATTTTTAAATAATCTCACCTAACATTTGATCTTCTTTATTTTTTGGACTCGATCAAAAAATAGCCTTCTGAAATCAATACTTTGAATGAAACTTTTTCAGAGTTTTTTTTTTTTTTTTTGGTTGTAATATGTCACTGCTAGTCTGCTACGTACTAAGAAGAGGCCCTAGAGCAATAATTTGACTTATATTAGCTCATTATTAGATCCAATTAAAGAAGATGAAGTCATAATATGGGATTATTTGCAGATTACTTAAAGGTGAAACTGTTAAATAATTTAAAATCACCCAAAGTTGGAATTATTAGAAGGAAAATTTGTCTAGAAAATACCTTTTAAATTTATTTAGTTTTTGTGAGAAAAGGCCTTAAAAGAAATTTCGTAGAAAGCAATGTAAACCAAAAAAAAAAGCTTTTCGAAAAGGAACCTTTTTATCGTTTTCCGACGCTAAGTTTCCTTCTCGAAAACGTTGGAAAGGTTCCTTCTCGCAAACAAACAAACAAAAAAAATTGTTTAGGTCCATTTCAGCAAAAAGAAAAAGGTATTTTCTCACAATTTTCTTTTTATAGGAGTAATACAATTTTAAAAGGTCTGGTCTTTTCTATAAAATTTTGCTCCAAATTTTTACAATTTGATGGAAATAGACGTTTTGATTATTTACCTAAACTCGTCCATATCTTATAATCTTGGTTGTAATATTTGTGCCATATAATGATGTATCATAGCTAAAATAGTTAAATAGAGACCATAGGAAGCAAGAATGGAAACATAACAAAAACATTAATGACGAATTCTCCAATTGCATTAATTAAGAGTAACCCCTATATAAATTAAGTAATTACTCTTTCGTCAAGGAGCCGGTTATTTTTATGATTTTTAAGATGATTTTTAATTTGTGGTTTACTAATTTAATTAGTTACCCCGTTCTTGGCGGCCAATGTACACAAAATTTTCAGCATTAATAATAACAATAACCACATCATTTATTTTATCCATCCTTAATTTTTTGAACAAATTCTATTTTAGGAAGGAAAAAATATCAATATAATTAGCTTCATCAGTTTTCGTAATTTCGTGCCGCCTATTGAACAAATTCTATGTTGGTTGAATACAATAATCTAAAGTCAATGAATAGGAACATACATGTAATACATAAACAAACTTATCCAAGGTATTCTTACTTATCAGTGGTCAACATTCTTATAACAATGCACTATTGTTATTATTATTATTATTATTATTATTATTATTATTATTATTAATAATAAATGGAAGAAGGCATATTGTCCTAACTGAAATTGGTACTAAACTAGTCCTTTAATTAACCCTTGTTGCGAATATTTCGGGTGCATTCTCTTCAACTTATTCGATCTGACCTGACATGTTTTAACCTATTAAAGCTGAATTGATTACAGCTTATTCGACCTGACATGACCTGTTTAAATCTGATAAGTTCTGAGACCTGTTTAAATCTGATAAGTTCTGAGACCTGATAAAATAAATTTAAGAGAACGCACCCATCTAATCTTATCAATATCCGTACGTACCCCCAGATTTCATCGCTTGCTAATTTTTTAATTAGTCCGTGTAAACCCCTCTCTATAGGTTCAATTATATACAAATTTCAATATTGGAGAAAATCGTGATATTTGCAGAGTAAACAATTAACTTTCCATTCAGTACAGTGTTGCCTTGTAATACCAGTATTATTAATTAATTTATTATGCAACACTCTATTCTCAGAAACTTTTAGATTCATCAGAATAGACAATTTGATCAAATATTGCCGTTTACAATTGCAGGAAGACATTAAAATAAAAAACGAAGTAGCTAGAATAAAGTGGCCATGATAGTGGAACATATATGATTTCTCCATTCTAATTTTTTTCTAATAATGAATTTTTGTACGCGTTCACATGCATTACCCTCGTTTTCTTGAGATATTTTAATGGAAAGTGCTGTACTTTAACTCAACAGAATCTGGTTCCCATAAATTTCGTTGCTCTCTCTCTCTCTCTCTATATATATTATTTAGGGATTATCTTACTAAAACCCCATTATTTCATTTCATAAGACAAGCAAGCAAGCAAGCAAACAAACAAATTAGACATCAGCTATGGATTTTGAATCAGCAATGCAGTATGCTTTCCCTCAAGGCCACTATGGATACCAACATTTCCCGGGCCCGAGACAACCTCATCAATACTTTTATCTTCCGCCTCCACCTCTACCTCCGCCTCCTCCACCACCTCCGCCGACCAATTTTTTTCATCCTCACAACCACAGTTATCATCTACCTTATAACCCTCAAGATTCTCATTCATCATCATCATCATCATCATCATACCAACCTTCAGACCCTCCAGATTCTCAAAACTACTTTCACAACGCTTTTCCAGGGTTTTCTGTTAATTCTGGTGGTAACTGGTATTCTGGTAATGGATTTCAGAATAACCCAGATATAAACCTTGGGTATGGATCACATGGTAACATCAACAATGGAGAAATGAAGCGCATAAAACGCAAGTCCACCGTTATTGGAGGATGTCATAATAATCAAGGCGGACATCAGGTTTCCGGGGACGTTATCTTAGGTGATTTTCACTAGCTGCAATTCCTGTCCACAGACTGAAAAATCCTGGGATTTTTGCTAGTTTTACCTACCTGCCTGCCTGATACTCATAATAAAAGGTCTTCCTAGTACCAGCTACTAGTTTCAGTCTGTATTGTACTCCATAATCCATATTAAATATTTCTGTATGATACTTCTATACTCTATTATTTCAGGCTTTTGCCTATTGTAAGATTGTGTGATTAGCATTACGTTTATATCATTATTATTGGTTTTGATGATCATAATTTACTATAAATGAATTTGTTTAACTAAACTGCCTCCTATTCTCATGGTAATCTGGTATTTGTTCGTTGATCTAAATTAATCATATTAGGAATTTAGGATCCTCTTTATATCTTTGTCTCTATTTCCTATCCTAAGATCATGACACCATATTTAAGACTAAAATAAAAATCCAACCCCACCCCCCATTTTTTCCCTTGGCACATCATCAATCATTGATTGAGGAAATGGACAATCTTGACTCGAATTAATCATTATCGTACCCACAAGGAAAGAAATATTGAGACAAGAGTACATGATTAGTTACTGTATTATATTAAAATAGAAATAACGATAAGAGCATGAACCCTAGAAAACAAGTGCAGGGGAATCATTATTGTTTCTCGTGTCCAAAATCTGGAGAGATAAGGTAGTATTTGGTTACGTATAATAGTTTTGAATCAAAACAAGATGAACTCAAGTAAAAAAAAATCAGGCAATATCCATTACTGTAAAATGATGAAGATTCAACAGCATTTTTGTCTATAAAGTTATATAACAAATAGCACCTTTATTTTTTCTTTTTGTGTCCTCAATGTTTGTGGGGACCGATTCTAACATAGGAGCCTACTCTAACCTTTGAATGATACAGACAAAGTTTCGAAACTTTGTGCTTTCCCCCGAATCTACACTGAGACCTTGAACTCTGAAGCGATCAACCCCTCAGTGAATACTTCTTCCCTTGAAAAGGCTGGAACTTTGGCTCCTCTTTCTGAGGCTCTTCTTGCTTCTTTGCTTTAGCAGGTTCCTGAGAAAGTCATGCAATCACAGTAATTAATTGATCAAAGTCGTGTAAAACGGAGACAGTATAGGTAAGGAGGCTTCTTTAAGAGCGGCAAAGAGGAGACAAGATGAGGGGTTGAGGAAAACCAAACAAACATGGAGAATGGTGGTCTAGAATGACATTATGTTGTTGGGAGTTGGAGATGGCAGAAAATCTAGTGGCGGATACGAAAAATTGGAGGATATATGCAGATTTCATGACCAAATTTGGAATAAGGCTTTGATATTGTTGTTGTTCCAGATCGAATAGCAAAAGCTAAGTTGCTTAGTTCTCATCAAAAAAATTAAAAAATAAAATAAAATAAGTTATTTAGTGACAACTGACAACAACAAACTAAGTGTACCTTTTGGGGCTCCTTAGGATTAGAATTAGCACTTTGACCAAATACAAGCTTTCCTTGTGATTGGCGATTCGTGCTCTGGGAGCTGGACCCTCCAGCAGATTGCCCCGGCCCAGAGGAAAGAGCGGGCTGCTTATCTTTGGATCCAGAAGTAGAAACTGGAGAAGCCCCTTGTTTTGCAGGCTTCCCGTCCAAGCGTCTTCCAACACCAGTAAAGGGGTTAAATTTGGGCTCTGCTTCAGCTGGGGGCTCTTCAGCTGTACCAAATGCAAACATAGTCACATACCTTTACATTAGACAACTAACAAATGAGTAAATCCCAGTATAAATGTATAACGGAGCTTCATATAGTTTAAATTTCCATAAAGATGTTTTTTAACAACCCTGATCAAATGTTTCGCCTACTAACAAAAAGCCTTGGGATAAGCATTGAGTTCAGATGTTCAGTACATAGAAATGACTGCATTCTATTTTCTAATCCTTGTGCAAGTTTCTCCCCTCCAAACAAATTCTGCAATTTTTAACAACCCTAGTAATTGAACAAATTTTTAACATTTTTCAGTTTATCACTTTTTCTTAGTTAAAGTAGAAAACATGTGCATTTGGCATACAAAGATATGCAGTGTACATAACTTTTTTTTTTTTGGGGGGGGGGGGGGGTCAGTCAAGAAGAGAGGAAAAAGACTTTGTGCTTTCGATTTGAGTTACATCATGTGGTGGCCATAGATCTAAAGTCCACCAGCAGAAAATTCCAAGACAACAAAGTTAAAAAACCATCATCAAACGCCGTTCAGACTAAACGTTTGTCAATTGACAGATAAGTCAATACTCCAACACATTATATTTGAATATGGCAGGTACTTGGCCAAAATATCGAAGAATTCAGGGTGGGTCCAAAATTTCTCAAGAGCAAGCAAAATCACTAAGTAGCCCATTGCCAATGGCCACTATTTTAAAATAAAACAAAAATCTAATGGGAAAAAATATATATAAAGAGCAGCCAACCAAATAAGCCTCTATTCCACCACATGCAAAGAGAGAACATAAAGCGAGTATGCATACCTTGAGCAGGCGCCTTGCCAAGACCAGCAAGAGCAGGTTTTTCAGGCTCTTTATAATCAAGTGGAGGGGCAAAGTCCACCTCACAGTCAGTCTCGATGATACTAATTGCATTAGCAGGCTTTGTTTCTATAATGTCTATGTAATACTTCTTGTTATTATATGCCACCATGATGCTATCTCCGGTAGTCAAGCAAGAATAATTCCTTAATGTGGTCTCCAAACTGCACAAGGACACCCGTCAACACAGAAACATTCAGCTGCCCGCAATGAAGGGCTGTCTAGACTATTAAGTGAAGGATTGGTCTAATTGTGGGGTTAAGAAAATAGTCAGTACATTACAACTTCTTGCCTTCATGCAAATTCAGATATGACTAAAGAACTACAAGGCACTAAGAAGCATTAATCTAATATTCAGTTTATCTTCAATTTCAATCCATCAAATCATATAATTCTGCTTAGACTCTCAAACAACCATCGATTTCATGCAATGTGTCACTTTCAAGGGCAGAATGTTGAAATAGTTCAGTTAAATCACTAAACATTTCACTTTAGCAGCTATAAACATATATACCAAGTGAAACATAAACTTACATTGCCTTTGGATTGGAGATATCCAAGAAATCTTGTGTGTGAGGTTGCAGTTTAACATAAGTCCCCTTAGGCAGAGTTGCATTCTTTACCCGAACAATGTCACCCTCTTGCAAGAGCATGTTTTCCATCATCTGTGAAATATATTTCATTAAAAATCAAAAAAACACCAATATCTCTTTCATAATATATTGAGCAGTGTAGCAAAATGAAGGATGACAAAAGCTGAAAACAAAATTGAAGTAGCATTAGCAAGCATATTTGCAAAAAAATATATATGGGAATGCATACCCAATATGGCATATAAATCATGCCTTCCTCAGCAATGAACTCCAGAACACCACAATGTGAAATTCGATTGGCACCATCATTTTGAACCTCAAAAAGCATAGGGTAGTCAATATGAAGAGAAGCTGCAGTAAATTTGATTTTCAGTATAGCAAAATAAACAAAAAAATGATTTGAAGCGCTGAAAGTCTTACAAGAGTTAACTTACCCAATCGATCAAGTGCTGATGGAGGCATTATTACTGCAACATATAAAGAATCAGTACAAGTATCGAAAACTAAGATTAAAAAAAAACGCAGCTATGATACAAGTGCCTTACTTTTATCACCACTTTCAATTTGTGGCTGAAACAGATGAAATAAAACAGTTAGAACTTAAAAACGTAAATGTCCACATGCAAAATAATAGCACACAGAACAGCAGAAACATGCATAAGGGCAAAGCCACAAGGAGACGGGGGAGGCCCGATCCCCATGGCTCAACTGTGCTGCCCATCTTTTTGGTACAGCTAAAATCTGTTAAGACAATAATTCTGCACCTCTAAAGTATTAGCTACAGCATTTATTAGTGGTTTGGGCTGATTAGTGGCAATAAGTTGATGCTAGTAAAAATCCCATCCTTTCTTGTCTTTCTCCTTTTTTGTATTTATTAATCATTTCTTTACTCCTTATTTGTTCCTTCTTTCAACAAAACTTAACTTCTTTTCGTCCTATCCCTTATTGCTAGCCATGAAACCAAGAATAGCATGATTTTTTTATCTATTAATCAACTAAATTCATTGTTCATTACTATATGAAAGTTTTAGCAATATCTAATGTACATCCTAACAGAGAAATGTCATAAACTTTTATGTATGGCATAAATAGGATGTTGCAATTTTAGAATGTTATGTAGGCCTTGTTCCTTTGGACTTAATTTCTAAAATTTTAGTACACTTCAGTTCAGACAAATTTAGCTCAATTCAGGTCCGTACAGCTCTTACTGAGTCTAGGATTTAGAATAATTCAAGTCAGTCTGGTTCAGTTTAGAGTAATTCAGTCCGGAAAAAAAGGACCGTAGTATGATTTATTCTTGCACTTAGCTATTTGCAAAGCAATCTTTTTTTTTAATAATATATAAGCTTAGCTCCCCTGTGAAGAAAATCTTGGAGCCTTGGAGAGGAGGGAAACACAAGGTTCACAGTAAAATCAAGGATAAACAGAGAACAAAGGATAGCAATTAATTAGGGTAAGACAAGGTTCAGCAACCCACTAACAGCTGAAACATACAAGTGCAAACACTACTAGCATTATTGATTCACCAAAGAATAAAAATCCTTCGTTAAGAACCAAACAATAGCCGTGCAAAAAAAGAATAATGATGCATAAGCCATTTGTGAGGTACACTGCATTGTAATAATTTAAAATCTATAAGATTTCTAGTTGACAAAAAAAGCATCAGAACCTTATCAATAAAAGATCCAGGGTAGCAACGATAAGATTGCTCAAATGATCCTCCATGGAATGTGTAACCGTTGAAAAACTGCAACATCAATAAGAAACCAAAACAACGATTAGACACATTAGCAACAACATTTCATATATAGATATAGTGCTATACTTTATCTTCAAACCACAGTTAAAAAAATTAGCGATCAAATCCGATGAATTTGAGCAAGATATATCACTATATCAGGAGCCATGAAGCTGTCCAACCAGCTGTGTAAAGCCTAATTTGGTCTATCCAAGCAGTATCAAATGTAACCAAAAGCTAAAGTTAACTGCCAGGATATTACCGCTATTACTCTTGTCCCCAGTATAAATCATGACGAGCCATCATGACGAACAAATTAATTTTTAAAAAATTGACATTGGTAACCTCTAATCTTCCTCTTTCTTGTGTTTAAATTATGTTAATTTGTACATTTATACCTTTAAATCTCTTTCTTAAAATGCGTGCAAAATAGTTTGTTGCAACTTGCAAGTAAAAAGAGACTCGGAAAATATATGAATTATCTCAGACTCAATTCTAACAGTTGATACTTAATTCTAGGACACTTCGATGAACGAAATAAAACCAGCGCTACCTAATCCGCCATTTAATTCACTTATATAATTCACAATTTGCCCATAAATGGCCCAAAATGACCAGAATTCACGCTAGATAAAATACCAAAGATAGTGGCTGATACTGCCAATTCAACTTATCAATAAGATAAGATAGGTAAGAACCTGATTCAAAACAAACAAATCAACGCAATTCATTGGCTTTACCGCTTTATCCCTTAATTCTAATAAGAATTTCCCGGAAAAAGTTTTGGCAGAAAATTTTGCTTTTTGGGTTATTAATTTTAGCCTATATCGGTCATATTTTGGCTTGGGTGTTATGGGAATCAATGGTGTGAATATATGATCTTGATGACAAATAAATTTTAAAGAAAACCAACATAGGTAGGCGGTGGTTAAATGTTAGGTTAAACGGACCTCTGTAACGAAAGATTGCAGCTTTCTAGTACAAAAAACACAAGAAAAACCATCAAAATTGTTCAAAGCAAAGCAGAACCTAACCACATAAACCTACTTACCATCTTTCCTAAAAAGCTATAGATTCCAAGAGTACAAAAATTCGATTTTTCCAACAGCAACCTGTAATTAAGACCAAAATAAAGTCATCATTATAGCACCGAACACCATTAAATCTCATCCCAAAAAAAAAAAGTTTAAACAATGTGAGAAGCAATCACAGCTGTAGAAATTCAGATTGTTAGCAAACCATATGATGAGAGTATGAGACCCAGTTGAAATTTAGGTTACAGTAAAGCTTCGATCGTGAACTTAAAGTGGTAAAATAATAGAGATCAAAAGCAATAAAGTATGAAATTGAATTCATTGTTAGTTACAAGATAAGAATGAATAGAAAGAGGGGGAAAAAATTACGGAGTAAAATTACAGGTTGAAGCAATGATTATACCTGCGTAATGAGAGGGAAATATAACGAAGAAAAGATTCTGGGATTCCTAGAAAAGTATAGGAATTAGGAAGTAATTGAGATAAAAGAGAGTTTGGTTTGGGCTTGGGACTTGGGAGTTGCAACGACAAATCGATGATTTCCTACTTCCTCTTGGATCGAAATTAGGATTCGAAACGTTCACGCTTCTCTTCTTATTTTCTTGTGGAAAAAGCTAAAAATTGAACTTTTTTGGGGAGAAAAAAATTTTAAAAATTACATAAGTTAACATGTATTTTTATCATTAATTAATTTATACAATTATAATACATCTATTCCTTTTTAAATTTAATGTTTGACATAAATTAGAGACGAAAATATCTAAACGTTGTATTTAAAAAAAAAAAACAAAGGTAGTATCGTTTTTGGAATGATATTTGATGCTTATATGCAGGCCCAATTTGACAATCGATTGTTGTCTGTTGGTTTTCGGTTGGTTTAATTGACTTGTTTGACTGGCATGGAGTATTGGTTGTATGTATTGGCTTTTTAAATTGGTTGTGTTAAGCTAGCTGTTTAGAATCGTGTTTGGTAAAATTAATTGTGATTATAACAAACAAGCGCCCATTCGGTTCTCTTGAATATTTTTTGTGATCATCTTATACAACGTATCATTGCAAAAATTTTATCCTCTTAGTTCTGTTCTCCGATCCTATTTTACACTACGCTATATTAAACTACTATTATTTAATCTATATCTATAATTTTTTATACTAAATATTTATAACAGGATTTGTTAATCCACGTGACATTCTTTCAAAATATGTTAAATTTATAATTGCTAAAAAAAAATAAAATAAGAAATTTAATGATAAATTACCTAATCATCTTTCTAATCTCTTTAACTTTCTTAAATTGTTTATTTTTTTTTCATATCTTAATTTAATATTAAATGCATACTTTTAAACTCTTATTTACGGAGTACATGCTCTTATTTACATGCATGTTCAATTTCTTTATTTTTTTTAATATACATTTTGGTGTATATTAAGAGATGTTTCTTATATATTTATGGTAAAATATTATAATTTTTCTCTTATATAATCAATTTATAAGTCAAACAAAATTTCGTACAAAGCATGAGGTTAAAACTAGTTGAATTTAAAACTGAGCACAAAAGGCAAAATTTCCGAGCTCTTCCCAAAATTCACTTTGTTATACTAAATTTGGCACACTGTAGTCGTTTAGTGCATTGTTGCTGTTTTTCATGCATGAATATTTATGTTATGCACAATTTGTTTTCTCTATGCATGTACCACGTTTCTTTTTGTTACTTTTTATATTTATCACTTATGCTATGTTTTGTTTTACACTTAGAATTCATGTTTTAGGCTTTGTTTAATTTAATTTGCATATTTTTAAGTGTTGTGTTTGAAGTAGTTATTTTTTATTTTTGTTTATTTTCTTTCATGTTATTCATGCAAGTTACTAACTTTTAAAATTCTAGAAATTTACATTTTCATGTTTGGGTAAGATTTATTTTTATATTTTCATGTTTTTAATTTTTCATTTGTTTATCATACAAAAAACGTACGCTAATAGTTGAGGACCCTACATCATATCAGACGTGAATTAATTCTACTTAGAAAGGACAGGGAGGAAAGATTCGAACTCGTGACCTCTTGCATCATGTTAGCTCTGATACCATGTTAAAGAATCACCTCAATCAAAAGCTTAAACTAATAGTTGAGGCGCATGAATACTCTATCGATCATAGAATCATGTTAGAATTTTTATGTGGATTTTTGGACAGTTTTTGGTCCATTTATTGCCTAAGTGCCATGACATTTGGAAGCATATTACATGTTCTTTTTTGCACTTTTATCATTTTTGTTATTGTTTATTTTAGTTATTTATGCTTCTAATTCAAGTTTATTATTTGTTTGTTTTATTTGTACTAATTATTGTTTGTCATATTTTCTTAGTTTAATTTCATGCACCCTTTTTCATATATTTTCAGTTTAGTTTAGTACTTTTAATGTGCTCATACACTGTATTTTATTTCATGCATTTTTCTATCTTTATTTTTCATTATTCTTATACTAACATATTGGTTTTCATATTTGTAGAATAGGTTAAACTAACCCAGTAGTGCTTTATATTTTATGTTCATATATTTTTATTGCATTTTTGGACATAAAAATATATAATCAAACTAGGATACCAAAAAAAAAAAAAATTGCAACTTTTCTCTTATTTTTTCTCAAAATTATTGTAAACCCCTCCAGCTTTTTTTAATCACTTTTTTATACATTATGTTAATTATGTAAGTTTTTATTTTACATGGATTTATATATTTTTTCCCATGTTTGTCTAAGCCTCTATTTTTATCTTCTAATATTTATGATAACAATATAATGCGAAGCATTTTATTTCATACAGACTATTTATTATTATTATTATTATTATTATTATTATTATTATTATTATTATTATTATTATTATTATTATTATTATTATTATTATTATTACTATTATTATTATTTGCTAACCTATTCATCTTCTTTTTCTAAGATTTATAGTGGTTGTTTAATTATGCCATTAATTTCATGCATTTTTTTTCATACATTTTTACCTCATGCATTTTCTTATCTTATATATTTTATGAACTTTTATTTTATATGTTCTTAGTAATGTAATTTTATTTTATGCATATTATTCTCATACTTTTATTTTACAGATAACATCTTATTTTTTGTATTTCATGCCATGTACTTTTATGCACTTTTATTTTATATTTCATGCCATTTTTTTGAAATAATTTTATTTAATTTACGTATTCTATTTCCATATTTCATATTATGTATCTCTATTTCTGCATCTTTATTTCATATATTTAATTTCCTATTTTTATTGCATATATATTTACTAAGGCATTTTATTATTTTTCACTTTTTATATTTGCATACTAACCATTTATTTTATATATTGTGTTGCATATTTTATATACAACTCATTGTAAAATTATACCACCTAGTATCATGTTTAGGTTAATTGAAGACCAATATATGAAAATCACATACAATAAGATAACACATGAAATACAACATTAGCCTTTAACACGGACTTAAATAAATGATCACTAAAAATTAATCATTACGTGTGTATTAAAAAAAGTTGTCTAGAATAATACTTGCATGCAAGTGGGATCTTAATACAGAAATATTTGTGTTGCTTAGGCTCGATGAAAAAATATGCAAATCATAGAAACTACTATATGTAGATGGGTAACGTGCTCTAGCGATAGCTCGTACCCTCACTCCCTAATCGAAAGTGTCAACATATAGAATCCGATCACGCTGGCATCAAATTTAGCAAAATAAGATCAAGTATATAAAATTTAAAATTCAATTAATAATAAACATTAAAATAACAATAATGATAATAGTACGTGCCAAAGATGTAAAAATACTTACCTACCTCGCCTTCGTGAATGTACATTCATGTATCAATTATAAATTCTTACGTTCAACCAAACACATATAGTCATTTCATAGGAAATTGATGAGGAAATTTAGTTCCAATGAAACGAGGCTTCCTATGAGAATTAACTTCTCGTGTTCAACCAAACAAACTCAAAATGAAGTGGATGGAGTAATTATAATTATAATAATTCTTCATTTAAGTGAAGTTTGATCCCAATAGAACATGGCATTGTCGTCAAAACACAACTTGTGCAGCGTGGACTCTGGGTATCCGGTTCTTTTGGGCCACTACTCCTTAAGTTAAATTAAGATCATACAAGTAAGTATATTGTGTGGTTGGGCCCATCATATATCCGATGATATTATCTGTTAGACTGACTCACAAGTCACAAGATTATTGTTACCTTCAAATTACCAATGCTGTTTGTGTGATGAAAAAACTAATCTCATAGGAGTAACAATTTAGCAAGCAAACCCAAAAAGGAGTTAACGAGTTTATGTTTCACTGAATTTGTTGCAAAACAGACGGAACCCATTCATGGTTCTCCAATTTCTCTAAAAAATCACAATTTCTTACATATTATGGTTTAAGCTCTGAAAATTCAACCAAAAAATGTAAAAGCAATAAAAGATGAGATTACAATTTCACCAATGCTATTTGTGTGAGGCAGAGGTCGTGGCTCAGTGGGAGCCGCGCCTCCGTTCCCGGGCCATGTTCCGGGTTCGAGTTCTCACCCCAGCATTTGTTGGGTTTCCCCCTCCCCTTTATACTGGTATCCTGAGATAGGACCAATATAAGGGCACAATCGTGTACCTTTCCGTCCAAAAAAAAAAGAGGGGAATTAAAAGTGTACGTATTAGGATCATCTCCATTTCTTTCTCTTCATTTTCAGCTTTAGATTGTGACGTCTAATCTAGCATAAATATAAAAATTTCAAAAATCCCCCTTATTTCCCCCCTCAATGCATCAGTTGATTAAGAAAATTAACTCTTCACTTCCCCTAAAAAATGAAGATGATCCTAACTCCAAGTGTACAACTGTACAAGGAAACAGAGCTCAAGTTTCTACTGCCTACAAATGCAACTAAACAAAATTCAGATAAACATACAATGGTTGTAATGTTGTATGAAACCTCTTATACAATAACTTTCTATTGGACATTATATATAGAGTCTACATACAATGATTTTATATGTAAAAAATTTCAATCAGTTTGCATTCAGCTCCAAACAAATAGTGGGCATCTCAGGGCAAAAAGATGAGATCTAGAATATATCACTAACCCCACACCAGATTGCTTTGCAAATGCCTCCCATGGTCCAACTTTGCCTTTTAATTTAGTAAAATAATTTATCTTTTTTATTAAAATAAATGTGCGGCGAATATCCACAGAGTTGATAGTGCAATTAAGAACTCAAATACACAACAATTTAGCATCTTCCCTGACCTAACTGGCCCAGTTAATCGGGTACCACATGCACTTGGGCCGCCTGATTTCCACACACATTTGCATTTCACAACATTCATCGCCCCACAAAAACCAAGCAAAAGGCATATATATTATATACAAGCGACACATAAACCAATAACCATATGTAAACATTCTTGTCCACATACTCAAATATTGAATTTCATAAGCATATGGATGTATAGATGTTATGTAAAATGACTAAAATATCCTATTATATAGACAAATATTAACATATATATAATTGCTACTCTTTCCGTCCCTTATTGTTTGCCCCATATTGACTTTTGACACTGTTCATTTGGTAACTTTGACTCTCACTAATTTTATACATATAAGGAAAAAATATAGTCAAATAGGATCTCGTTTGATTTAGCTCAATGTGTACTTTTTTACTATGCAACTTATATAATTTTTTATTACATGTATCTAAAGATATTTTTATTTAAAGTTGTGTCTCGAGAGATGAGAAAAAATAAATGGGGCAAACAAAAAGGAACATAAGGAGTATTAGTTTATCATCTATCTATAGTCCATAATCAAGGGGCATACGGCACTGGTCAATCACGGCAAGCGAAGTATGACCTTTCAAGCCCCCAAAAAAACCATAGCCCCACAAATCACAATTCTTAACTTCATTGTAGAGATGTAGAATCTAGATCACGTTATCGCAGCACACTAAATGCGCCAAAATTAAATACTCCTTTTGTTTAGCTTTAGGACCAAAATCATATCGCACTTATAATAATAGAGTACAAAAAGCATTTACAAAATATGTACTTCTGTCAAAACAACAACCACACATTCATCACATCGAGCATAAGAATTTGACACCCTGGCTAAAACCCTCCATCAAACTATTACTTGAACCATTTTTTATTTTATTTTAATTTCAAAATCAAGGTAATTGCAATTTGAAAAGTACCAAAAAGCGCAACCAAGTCGATGATTTTATGCCAAAACAATAACCCACAATCAACAGATTTAGCAAAGGAATTGACACCCTACAACTGAATCAAACTAATACTTTTAACATATTACAAAAACAAAATTGAGATAAAAGAGACTAAATTTAGATTGAAATTGAATTGAAGAAGTCCCATAAAAGAAGATATGCTGACATTGACTGGAAGAATCCGGGAAAGAAACCTCATTTTCCTCTTTCCCTCCTACAAACGACTGTAAGCAACTCTATGATGAATGATCTATCCCACATTCTTAATCTTTTGTCTATGTCATATTGTCATGTAACTATATATTATCCCAATATATATTAAAAGTCTTACAATGGAAAAAAACAATAACTTCGACGAACACAAAAAAAGAACCATTAAAAAAAAAAGGCATCACCACACCCACACCAGGGATGTACTCCATTATTATAAAAGCACCATAACCACAACTATCAATCAAGCACATACATAAGTAGACCACTGCTCATCATCTGCCTTAGAGGCCTCAACAACATTGCCATTGCAGCAGCTATCCTCAGCCCCACAACAGTAAGAGTGATGATACTCACTCTCATTATTGCCGTTGATAAACCCGCAAGTGGTGGCCGTTGGGCCGTCCACCAGGTACGGCATGTTGTTGAACGACCGTGCAAGGCCGTCCGCTAGGGTTGCAGTGTCGTCGTTATCGTGGTTGAGGCACTCCTCAGCCCTGTACTTTAGGCACTGGAACATGAGCTCTGGCTCGTGCTGCATCACCCGGAGGACGTCCCCACACGACGGGCCCGGCACAGCCCTCGTGATGGCAAAGCTGTGGGGCCCGTCGCTCTGCAAGACCCGAACCACACTCGGACCTCCGAACAAGTTATGGACTCCTCCAAGTGCCTCCTCATAAGCCCCGCCCAAAAACATCCCCAGATAATACCCACCACCAAAACCACCATTACCATTCTCCCTTCTAAGTTCATGGAGAGGCAAACTAGACTCACCCCCAATAAACTTATCAATTTTACCATCACTGTCACAGGTTAGATCAGACAATATCCCCCTAACTGCAGGCCTTTGATCAAGCTTGTGAATTGGGATTACAGGAAACAATTGCCCTATCCCCCAAAAGTCAGGAATTGAAGTAAAAACTGACAAATTAACATGGTAAGTGCTCACATTATCACTAACCCCAAGTGCTTTCGTCACCATTTCGCATAACCCATCTACTGCTGCTAGCTGCTCCATTCCTAAGCACCCCTCTTTGAACTGCTCAATGCATCTCTGCTTCATTTTTTCTGCATACACTAAGCAACCATCATACTCTTGCCTCATTGCCATTTCATACATCTTGCCAAATTCTTCACGAGCTTCCTCTGTTAGCTCCCCTGCTAGATACTCCAGCTCCTCCGTAGACACCACCGAAGGAGTAGCAGCACCTGCCGAAGCCGTGGTGGAGGAAACCGCCTCAAACACCAAGATCGAGTGGTGGGACACAATTGCCCTCCCACTCTCACTGCATATAACAGGGTGCTTCAGCCCTTTGCGATCACACACTACTTGAACAGCTCTAACAACAGCAGAAGCATACTCATCCAATGTGTAACCCACTGAGATATCTGATTCGGTCGATTTGGATCCGTCGTAATCGATCCCGAGACCGCCCCCGATGTCGATGACCCGCATACAAGCTCCGAGGCGGACTAGCTCACAGTAAATCTGAGCACCTTCTGCAACACCGTCAGATAGAAGGGTGGTTGATGGGATTTGTGACCCTATATGAAAATGTAGTAGCTGGAGACAATCTAGCATCCCAACTGCACTAAGTTTTCTTACAACACGGAGTAATTGCACGGTTGTTAGCCCGAATTTACCTTTCTCACCCGATGTTGACCCGAAATGACCCGCGTGCTTCGTCCTGAGCTTCGCACGGACTCCAACCACGGGGCGTGTGCGTAGGAGCTGGCTCAATTCAATCACCAAATCGACTTCTTCTTCTTGCTCAAGCACAATGACGGTATTCAAAGCAAGTTTCCTTGCAATTATCGCAAGAGAGATGTACTCAGCGTCTTTAAACCCGTTACAAACCAAAAAGGCATCCGGGTGACCCTTGCAAAGGGAGCTCATAGCCATCAGAAGCTCGGGTTTGGACCCAGCTTCAAGCCCGAACCGAAACCCGGATCCAAAACTGACGATATCCTCCACAACAAACCGGTCCTGGTTGCACTTGACAGGATACACTCCTTGGTAATGAGACCCGTACCCGTTAGACTGAACGGCGTAATCGAAAGCCAATTGAAGGGATTCAAGACGATGCTTGAGGACATCAGGGAACCGTACGATGAGAGGGAATTGAAGGCCCAATCCACCGTTCGATTTCGAATCAGAAACCTTCTTAACAACCTTCAACAGATCGATTTCTTGATGAGGCAAGGTGGCATCACCGAAAGGCCTGATAATGACATTCCCAGAGGTGTTGACATTGAAATAAGGTGGACCCCATCGGTCGATACGGTACAAAGCGGCGGACATGGATGAGGACCATTCATTGGTGGCGGGGGTGGTAGTGGTGGTTGTGTTCGTCGAAGGAAGTATCCCGGAAAGGGGAAGAGAGATATGATTAGCGGCGGCGAAGCCAGGAGGAACGACACCAGAAATGGCGGCGGGAGCAGCGGCGTCGACAAAACAAGCAGCCGGCATCTTCTTCTATCTTCCCCTTCCGATCTCTAATATCTACCTAAAAAAAAAACTACAAATCACCTAAAACAACCTTTTCAGGGGGAGGTTCAGATTTGGGAGGAGAAAAGATGAATAAGAGAGGAATTTTTAAAGACGGAGAGTAATCAACCCAAATAAATGGGGGCTTTAAAACCCGCCGAGGCCGACGGCCCCGGCTAGCCCCTCAAACGAAGCAAACGAGGAAAGGAAAGGTGGTGGAGGAAGAAAACGCCGGTGAGCGAAACTGAGAATTTCCCACGACGAGTTCAGGATGAATGTATGATAATGGCGAAATTGGATGAGGAATGAGAGTCGTTTACAGATCTGAATAAATCGTTACGGCTAGGGTTTGTTAAAGGAGAGGAAATGTAAAGGAGAATTAAGAGGAGAGGAGGGGGCGGATGTTTAAATAAAAGAGGAAGGGAATGAAATAAGAGTAGGCGAGAATTGCATGGAGGGTTGAAGGTTATTTTTATAGGGGGGTGGTTGGGTTGGGTTTGCCGTGTTGGAGGATCCATTTGTCCGGATGACAATAAATTCATTTTCGTTTTCCCCTCTATTCTTTTTTTAATATATACAATAATCAATGCAGTGTTGATTACGTGGAGATCAACTTCTAGTTTTATACTTTTTCTATGGTTTCAATATTTCCTAAGTAAGTAATTTAAATCCCCCAATAATTTTAAGTGGTTTAAAGCGGACTCAAATCCTATGTCCCACTCTTGTAAAAAAAAAAATTCTATGTCCCGTATTTTATATCTAATTTGTATTATACTCATTTTGACTGATTTAAAAAATTATTATGATCTAGCTTTTAAATTATTTTAAAAAAAAAAATTGAGTTTTGAACCAATCACAATTAGTGGAAAACATATGACACGCAAAATGTGGGACAAAAGATATTTACTTATGAGACGACAAACGAGCATTGATCTTCGTCAATGGGATGATACTTGAATCCATTTTTACAAATGCTCTTTCTGAAACTCATGAGCATTGTCGGCATGACATTTATAAGATAAACTACGAAATGGGCTCATAATGTCTTGTCATACAAAAAATTTTAAACCATAAATATCAAGAACTAAAAAAAATCTTGCCACTAGTCTATCAATAAAACATTTTCTCTCTTTTCTACACAAAAATAAACCCAAAAAATTAGTGCATTCGTTGTATGGCATGAGTAGTGCAGCTCTTTCGATTCATTTTTAAGTTCTTAGCATCTATTTCTATCACGAGAAACTAATAAAGGTGCTAGCTGAGTTAATTAGTGACACAATCGAGAATGGCGAAGAAAGTACACATCTAACTGGTGGGACACCGAACATCACTTCAATAACAAACAAAAGATATCGTCCTAGGTGGTGTTCCTAGGAAAGTAAAGGTGGGAAGGATTAACACAGCTCGCTAAACTAATTAATACGCAATCGACCCATTATTAACGGGTTTGGTAGAGGGATTTGGCCCGTTTAAGTACACAGGTTAACATAGTACATCATGTTTATGACACGGGATAAGCTAAGGTTTGGAATTTCAATCAATTTAAGTAAACGAATTGACATGACATAACACGATTATATCTATCTTTATATAATCATTATTGTGTCGAATACCGCTAGTTTTATGGTTTTTGTATGGTTTCAATATTTTCTAAGTAAGTAAACTATGTTGATTACAACTAGTTTTATGCTTTTTGTAAGGTTCAATTATTTCCTAAGTAATTAATTTAAATCCCCTAAAATAAATTGATTTAAATATGAGACAAGCATTGATCTCCAATACAGTGGCACTATAATCACGTACTCTTGCATTCTTACATTACCATGTTCGATTTTCATTAACGATAATCTCCTTCACAAACTCTTGAGTATTGTCATCATGATATTTGTAAGATAAACCACAAATTGGACCCATGTTGTCTTGTTATATAAAAAATTAAAACCATTAATATAAAGAAAAAAAATCATCCATCATTAATTCATTTGTCACTTCATCACATTACAATGAACAAAACGTTTTCTCTCTTTTTATTTTTACTCATGAGGATTGTCGGCATGGTATTTATAAGATAAATTACGAACTGGGCTCATTTTGTCTTGTCCTATAAAAATTTAAACCATCAATATCGAGAATTTTAAAAAAAAATCTTGCCATCAATAAAACATATTCTCTCTTTTCAACCCAAAAATAAATCCAAAAAAATTAGTACATTCACTGTATGGCATGAGTGCAACTCTTTCACTTCAGTGTTGAGTTCTTAGCATCTATTTATGCCACAAGAAACTAATAAAGATGCTAGATGAGGCTAATTGGTGACACAATCGAGCATGGCGGACAAAGTACCCATCTAACTGGTGGCACACCAAACGTCACTTCACTAACAAATAAAAGGTATTGTGATATTGTCTTAGGTGGTGTTACTGGGAAAAAAGTATAGGTGGGAAAGATTGGCACAACCCGCTAAATAATCGATATGAAGTTGATCCAATAACGGGTTTGGGTAAAGGGGTTTGAACCGTTTAAGTACACTAGTTGACATGACACGACTACATGATTATTAAACGGGATGGGTTAAGGCTGAGAGATTTCAATCCATTTAACTAATTAAACAGATTGACACAACATCCACATGACACGATTATACTTATTTGAGGAGAACGAAGTTTATATAAAGAAGCTATCCCACATCGGAAGTTGAGGAGAATGAAGTCTTCTTTGTATAGAGATGAACCTAGTAGAGGTCTTTTGGGTGGGCCATACCCACTCCAAAGCAAATTCTTTCAGGCTAAGACCCAAAGAGGATAATATCTACTAGTGGGCTCTTGTTCATCCAAGGATAGGGGTGTTACATAAATATTCTTCTCAAATTCATGAACATTTTCGCAATGATATTTGTAAGATATGTAACGAAGTGGGCCTATTTTGTCTTCAAAAAAAGAAATAAAAAATAACAACCATTGATCCATTCATCTACAATGAATAAAAACCCTTTATCTCTTTTCTAAGTTTTCTTCACAACAATAAACTCGAAAAAAGTACATTTGCTATAGTTGGTGTTCCCGAGAAAGTAGAGGTGGAAAAAACAAGCACGATTTGCTATCTTGACACAAAATCTATTGTAACTATGCAAAAACTTTTGAGAAAAAGATTACTTACATAAGATATTTTGCCATTACAAAAAATAACTATACTTTTCCATCTTTACAACTACATGTACATAGTATTTTTGTGTGTGTGTGTGTGGGGCGAGGTTAGGGGTTATTACATATTCTTAAAATGAAAAAAATTGAAAATGCATGCAATTTTTTTTGAGAAAAAGTTATTTAAAACAATGACATACTTTGCCGCTATAAAAAATAACTATACTTTTCCATCTTTACAACTACAAAAAAAAGTTACCTAAAACAATGAGTTATCTTGGATAATATTTCATGTTTTCAACGAACTTTAAGAAACAAATAATAATCATTGAATGATAACCATTTAAATCATGTTAATATTAGAAAATTCATCTTTAAAATAAGCATAATAATCAATAGTTACACTTAAAATCGGGCCAAATAATATTTATATATATAGCATTGTAATTAGTATAAAATAATAATAAAAAAGAATAATGAAGAGGAAATTTCTCAATTTTCTAAAAATGTGATCTATTTTTAGAGTAGATTACCGCTCCCCAGCACACTACTCCTGTCACATGAATAACAAGCTAGAATTGCCCTATAATTTTTTTATCAATACAATTGACAATTAAAGTCTTGAATTACTCCATTAATTTTTTCAGGATTATTGCTTTGAATAATCCAACCTTTCAACTTTTGGTAAACAATAATCCAACTTTTGGATTATTAGCAAATAATACAACTTTTGGATTATTAGCAAATAATCCAACCTTTTTATATACCCTCCCAATAATAAACTATAACCTGCTACAACAGGTTACTAGCAGCTAAACAAGTAAACTTGGACACTTGGGAACATATCATTGGTTCTCCTTTTAAAATATTGAATAATAACAATTTTTTTGAATAATAACAATTTTTTAAAAAAAATCAGAAATTAAATTTTTTTTTATAAAAAATTTACTCTCTTTCATACCCAAACCCCTCCCTCTTCTCTTCAATCTCACTTTCTCTCACCTACCCTCAAATCCGTCACCGTCAGCCCCTCATCACCCCATCACCGGCGACCCATCACCATCCTCATCCCATCACCGACGATTTCGAATTGGGGGCGGAAGGGGGTTCGAATTGGGGTGGGGCGGTAGGGGGTTCAATTTGGGGTGAGGGTTCGATTGGGGTGGGGTTCGAATGGGGTGGCTTGGGTTTGGGCGGCTAGGGGGTCAATGATGGGTGGGGGTGTGGTGGCGATCGATTTGGGCGGTGGGGGTGGTGGGTGGTTGTTTCGAATTGGGTTGGGGTGGTAGGGGGTTCAATTTGAGGTGGGGGTTCAATTGGGGTGGGGTTCGAATGGGGTGGCTCAAGTTTGGGCGGCTGGGGGGTCGACGAGGGGAGGGGGGTGTGTGGTGGCGACCGGTTTGGGTGGTGGGTGGTTGTTCAAATTGGGGTGGGGTGGTAGGGTGTTCAATTTGAGGTGGGGTTCAAATGGGGTGGCTCAGGTTTGGGTGGTTGGGGGTCGGCGAGGGGGGTGGTGGCGATTGGGTTGTGTGGGGGTGACGGTGGGTGGCTGTTTTTGAATTGGGGGTTGTAGGGGGTTCGATTTGGGGTGGGGGGTTCGATTGGGATGGGGTGGCTCGGGGGGGGGGGGGTCGTCGGGGGTGGGGGTGTGGAGACTGGGTTGAGTGGCGGTGGCGGTGGGTGACTATTTTCGAATTGGGGGCACTAGGGGATTCGATTGGGGTGACTCGGGTTTGAGCGGCTGGGGGTCGAGGGGTGGTGGCGACTGGGTTGGGTGGTGGCTACGGTGGGTGGCTGTTTTGGGTTGGACTGTAGGGGTTAGAGGAAAAAATTTTGATTTTTTTTTATTTTCTGATTTAAAATAAAATGGAGGTTAATTAACCTATAATATCAGTTTACTTGCTAGTGACCTGTTGTAGCAGGTTGTAGTATGTTATTGGGACGGTACATCGAAAGGTTAGATTATTGTTTACCAAAAGTTGAAAGTTTGGATTATTTAAAGTAAATTTTTTTTTTTTTAATCAATACAATTGACCAAAAATTATATCTTACTCCATCTTAGTCTTGTGAGGTTGTGACTCCTACAAAAAAGTGATTTAAACCATGAGATTAGACGAGCAATAATCTCCAATGTGATGGTGGTGCTCGAATCACTTTTACATTCATAAAGGCCATTGTTTGAGTTTTACCAATGATAAATTTCATGTTGAAACTCGTAAGCATTGTCAATATGATATTTGTAAGATAAACCATAAATTGGACCCATTTTATCTTATCATATAAACTCTCGAATAGGTATTGTCTTTATATCCTAGTCATCTTGAATATTACCGTTATTTTCTGTCCTCTAAATATTGTGTTACTCCATCTATACCTTAACAGTTTACTTTTGCACCTATCGTTTTTTTAAAATCAATACAATCGACAATTAAAGCCTTAAATTACTCCTTGATTTTTTTAAAATCAATACAATTGACCAAAAATATTGCCTTACTCCATGGATATGATCGACACTATACCCTATATAGTAATTACTCATTAATTAAAGTCAGATGGAACAATATTATGGAGATTAGATAGAGTACAGATTACGGATTTCGAGTTACAAGTAAGGTTTTTTTTACTTCAGATTATATTCAGTTCAGTTTATTTCTATTAAGTTCAATTAATACACTTCAGTTCAGTTCAGTTCAGTTCAATTTATCTCTATTCAACTAATGTAAACGAGCCCTAACATGATAGTCTGTAATCTCTTTTAGGATAGGACATTGCTACACCTATCCGGTGGGTAGTTTACTCATTACTAATAGGGACATTAAAATATTACTCCCTCCGTATTCTAATATCTGCAACATTTCCAAATAACGCTGTAAACTAATAACTGCAACAATTTATATATTTCTAAATTTGGTAAAATTACTTTACACCTAATTCTTTCTCTACCTTACTTTATCCTAAAATTACTTTACACCTCATTTTTTCTCTCTCTTACTTTACCCTCTAATATTCTTATTATTCTACTCTAACAAAAATGTCTTGAGAAATGTGATAATCCATTTGTTGCAGATATTAGAATACGGAGGGAGTATTAAAATTATGAGTTGGATTCCACTACTAACATTAACCACAACACTTTACTACTTGTAGTTAGTCAACCCGATAAGTATATTAAGTTTTATCTTTTAGGATAGGTTGAGACTTGGGAAGTTGTGCTGGAAATAAAGCCTGAACTAGTTATGGCCTTATAAATACCAAAAAAGCAACAACAAATATAATTAAGTACTTATTGATTGTGTGATTGATAGATAGAGGAGCTCTCGCATCTTCTTCCAATCTTCCCTCGTGAGTCCAGGTCCACTCTCATTGGCAATTCCCATCATTTTTATGCATGCTGTTTTATATTCCCTCTTTTCCACCTGTTTTCGTAATTGCATGCCATCACCATATATTTGTAACAAATTTTAGAGAGAAGAATATTAAAATTACGGTTCGTTTGGTTGTTGGTAATGAATTATTGTAATGTTAATGGATTTAAAGTGCAATTTGTTAAGTAAAAGCTTCAAAATCCCAATGGAAAACATATTTGTCATTACCAAACTTGAAATTTCTTCTTATTTTCCATTACCATCCATTACCATGTGGAAGAGTGATATTATAAGGGAATTGATATTTGTAAAGAAAATTAGATAAATTGGAGTAAAGCTAGCACCACCATGAGAATGAATTTTGATTTTCTTTCCAAATTTAGTTATAAATTCATTCCCATTACTTCAATTTATAATCGACTACCAAACAGGTCGTTAATGTTTTAATGCAAAATAGCCCAATGGAAATTCAATTTTAAGAGGGGTGCTACCTCTTAAGTGGGGGTGAGAATTGGGTCGTGTCGGGCCAGGTTTTGTGAAATTGTTTACATAAACGGGTTGAATTTGGACCTATTAAACATAACACAGGCCGTTTAATAAACTGGTTGTATCGTGCTGACTAACTTATTTTAACGGGTTAAACTCCACAACCCAAATCTGTTAATAATCGGTCAATTTCGTGTCGAGTTGGCGAGCTGTGTAGTTTTTTTGTTTGTTTGTTTTTGAAGAAGTTCATTTTTTTTTTGTATATTAATGTAACATGGAATGTCGTATCAACTCGTTTATTAAAACGGGTTGAAATCCTCTAATCCTAACTCAAATCATTCGATAAACTTGTCGTGTCATGTCAAGCTGTATAATTAAACGGGTCAAATCTCTCGACTCAAATATGTTAATAGCGGATCGATTTCATGTCGGGTTAGCAGGTCGTGTCAATTTTTTCCACTACTATATACTTACGGCCTGTTTGATTGTTGGTAATAAATTGTGGTAATGGTAAAGAGTTTATAGCGTAATTTGTTAAGGAGGAACATATAATGCTTATGGAAAACAATTTTTCATTCCCAAGCTTCAATTTTCTTCTTATTTTCCATTCTCATTCATTACCATGCATGGGGAGGGTGGTATTAGATGGTAATGAATATTTGTGGAAAAAAATTAGATAGATTGGAGTTAAACTAGTTATATCATAGGAATAAATTTTGATTTCCCTTTCAAATTTAATAATAAATTAATTCACATTACCATCATTTATGACCGGCTACAAACAAACCGTTAGGATTACTTAATCACTCCTTTTTTTTTAATGGAAGTTAACTTCTATTGTTAATTCCTAGCAAATTGTGTTTGTGTGTTTGGTTTAGAACTTAGAGGTATGGAAAATATGATTTTGAATTGCCTAGAGGAAGATTGTGGAATTCTAATTCCTAAAGAATTTCGAGTTCCTCTATTTTATAATTTTTGTTTGTTAGCCAAACAACAACAATGGGTTATTGAGTTATTGTAGTTTATATATATATATATATATATTGTTGAGGTGATTTTTGGGTCACAACAATGTACATGTGTTTATGGGCTTGAGAGCTAGTCCAGATTCCACGTAATGTGCTCGTTGATCTGCACAAAGAACAAGCGTGAGCTACCCCCGGAGGTGTTCCGGGGAAAGACTCTCCGACGCTCAAGTCAGTTAGGTGTAAGAGTATAAGAATGTAGAGAGAGAAAGTGAGGGAGAAGTTTGAGGTGTGTTTGATATTTTTTGGATACCTTTGCATGTGCATAGCTAGGGGCTATTTATAATACCTTGAGAATATAAGAGGAAAACTGCCCCTGGTAGGCTGGGCTAGACCTGGTCAGTAATCCTGGACCTGGTAGGCGTTCCTCTGACCTGGTAGGTTGGACCTGGACCAGGTTGCTGTTCTCAGGACCTGATAGATATGATCTTAACCAAGTAGGTGCTTGAGCGTGGATTTAGGTAGCTAGGTCCTGTAACGACCCGTAATTTAGCAGCGTTGTTTTCGGAGAAAACAACAATCACAGATCATTAACTTCTAAAACTTCAAAGTTAGGTTCATGAACTACAGCGGTTTAATCATATTATTCATTAAAAACTGTTAGATAATCCCAAAATAAATATCAAACCAATATCCTTTACTATTACAAAATAAAGAATAGACTACTAAATCAAATAAACATAATCTAAACTAGTCATCGGGTCACTTCTAAGCTGGCTAGCTCACAATCCCAGCCCATACATAGCCTAAACTCAATCACCACCTGTACCTGAAATAGAATGGGGGGTCCACAGTCAGTGGTGAGTAATTAGATTGTTCTACTTAATCAGTAGAACACAATTAGAAACATAATAATCAGAACAGATCATCTGAACTGTCGAACAAGTCATCATGCAAAGAAGTCAACAAGCAAACACATCAAGTACGCAGCGGAAAACAATCATACAAGTCATCCTTAACAAGACCTTCAGCTCAGCTCAACCAATTCTAGACTTCTAATCCTCATCAATGACTCTTCTTTTCTGTTCTTTCCCAACCAGGTGCTAATCCGTGACCAGTCATATGCTCGTAAGAGGTCAACCACGAAGATCTACTCCCCCCAACTTTCCTTGCTCATGCCGGGTCAACCACAAGGATCTACTCCCCAAGCACTGGGATCAAGAACTGTCCCCAATCCGAAGATAGGACAGTGGCTTCGACTATACCTATGTTCATGGCACATGAGCCACTAGATAGGTGGTCACTTCATAGTTAATCATCTTTTCAATTCAATTCAATTCTGTTCTGTTCTGTTCTATTCCAATCCTCAATTCAATTCCTTATCGTCATAGCTTAACTTCTAATCCAATCTTGTTCATCTTAACTTGACTCAAACTCCAAACTAAACTTATACCACTCGAAAATGACCAACATCATGCGGAAAAATAATGCAAAAACAATGCCTACGAAATGCGTACAAAAATACATACGGAATACGTATAAAATGCATACGGAATACGTACAAAAATACGTACAATAATACATACGGAATACGTACAAAAATACGTACGAAAATACATATAGAATACGTATAAAAATACGTACAAAAATACATACAGAATACGTACAAAAATACATACAGAATACGTATAAAAATACGTACAAGAATACATACGGAATACGTATAAAAATACGTATAACAATACGTATACAATACGTACAAAATACCTGCAAAATACGGTTAGAAATACATACAATATACGTATACCATACAGTCACAAATATACGAAATTCATACTATACACATATACAAAGTAAACCTTCTCCTGAAATACTTATCTTGTCATATTTTACCCATAACCCTTCCTTTATTCATATTATTACTTTCCTTCATATTGCGACTTATCCCTACTGACTTCCTTAATAATAATAATAATAATGATAATAAATATAATGGTAATTATTCCTGTAATCTTCTTCGTTATTATCGTGTTGTAATTTACCCTTTTTGTCATATTGTTATTTCCCTTCATATTGTCATTTGTCCCTGATAATTCCTTTTAATAATAATAATGATAATAAATATTATGGTGATAAATATAATAACTATCCCTGAAATCCTTTTATTATTATTATTATAATGCAACTTATTCCTTTCGTCATAATATTGCTTTCCGAAGTATTGTTATATTTATAATAATGATAATTATAGTTCCTACAATTACCTTCCAATATTATTATAAGTCAGAAATTAAACTAAAATTGGTCAAACCCTGATATGACCACTCGAAATTTTTAAACTAAAAATACTAATTAAATAAATTCATCATATCATCATATAAACATTTCAAGAATTAATAGTAACATGTTTTAATAATTCAATCACCCTATTTTACACAATCTGATTTTTAAAGAATTAAATTATGAACGACTATTTAAAGGTATCGAATAATCTGGAAATTTTGATGGAAGATAAATATAGGTTCAAGGTTTAACGTGCATAAATTTCATTCAAAAATAACTTCCTTTACTATTTTTAAGGAATTTTATAACTAACAAATCAGATTAGGCTGAATTCAGTTTTAGATTTTTCTGCCATAGCAAACGATCTTTAAAAATTACGAAAATTTAACACAAGATGTAAAACAGTATTAATAACTTCCACCTAAAATTTCGTAGCAATCAGAATTGATTAAGTTCCTTGAATAATTCGTAAACCAAATCTGGACAGTTTTACCGGTTTGAAAGATTAAATTATTTCAAGCAAGAAAAGGATGAATTTTGCCACGAAATAAATCTTGATTAAAGATCAAACATTAAAGAAGCTCCTAAAATTATTTTAAGTGACTCGACAATTTAGAGCAACAAGAACATAAATATTCTTTTTAATTTAAGACTTTAATTAATAATTTAAATAATCAAGATTCATCAAATTTACATAAAGAAATCAAGAAAATAACATCATAATATTCATCATATCATTCAAAAAAAATTTCAATCCTAAACATGATACTAATTCTAAGCAATCCTACATTGTTCTAAACAATTCCAAACCATATTCTAAAAACTATGAAACTAATCTATCTTAAAGATTAAGTAAAAGCAATCCAATTACCTTTGAAGAAATGATATGGTTCAAATAATCACCAAGGTTAACGATTTCCTTGTGTTCTTTAAGGTTTCTTTAAGGTTCTTGATCAATCTTTAAGGGTTGAAGCAATAGAAAAGGGTTAGGAATAGTTTTAATGATTGATCTTTGAAGGATGATAAATAAAGAAATTGGTTGTTGTAGTTCTTCCTATTGGCTGTGTAAAATGAAAAGAAAATAAGGGTCTAGGTTTACTATAATTTAGTAAGCAAAGTAGAAAGAGTAATAAAAATAGGGTTTTTCTAGAATGGATCAAAATAGATGTAACATTTAATATATAGGGTAGAACAAATTAAAGAAATTAATCAACAAGAAAAGATGGGGTGACCGAAAATATTGAAGGGAAAAAGGGTTAAGAGTTCCTAAAATTTAGTAGAAAAAAAAATATGAGAGCAAGAATAAAAATAGGATTTTTGGAAAGGTCAAAATAGATAAAGGTTTAATAATAATATTGAATAAAAGAAATTAAAGAAACAAGAAAAGAATGAAAGGGGAAACTGTGTAACACATAAATCAAAGGGAATAATTGGGCTCAGGTTTTGGCAAGATAAAATAAAAAAAGTTCGGGCCATGATTAAAAATAACTGGACTGCTACAAATAAAGTTAATAATTAATTAAATAATAATCAATTAAATAGTCAATTAATTATATATTTAATTAATTATGAAAAATTTAAAATATCCCGAAATTTCGGGGTATTACAGGTCCCCTGTATGGGCTTTATCTTGTACTTGGGCCTGGTCCTTCTTGTGGGCTTTCCTTGTGGTGTGCCTCTTTCATTTGTTGATGGCTGGATTGGGCCTTAGCTTTGTATGTGGCTGGCCCAGTGACTAATGGGTGCATTTTTCCCCATCAATTTGCCCCCAAGTCCATAAAAATTAAGTACGAATTTTTATGGATTTTGTCGAGTGGGCCCTGGTCCTGGTAGCAGGACCTCATGAACAGTCTTCTTCTTCTTTTGAATTTAAAGAGTTTTTTTTATTTTTTTTTATTTTTTTACAGTTGAGGAACGTGGAGCAGCAGTTATGGCAACTTTAATTGCTCCACTTACCATCATGTTTAGTGGGCTGACAGGGCGAGAGGGGTGTATTTAAGGGAGGAGTTGAGGGATTTTTTAGAATTCATCCAAAAAATTTCTCACTCTCCCAATTTTCTTACTCTCTCTCTCACCCTTCAATTCTTTGAATTTGCTCTTCTTCTACTCATTCCCTTTGAAAAATTCAATTTCTTTCTCAAAAATGGCAGAACAGCCCTCCAATTCTGAGCTTTCCTTGACTCTTAACAAGCCTGGTGACGAAATTTTTGATGATGGCCCAGATGTGAGTTGCGACGCCATCATCGCAAAACAACTCCAGGAGATGGAGAGGGAACTTCCACAGGAACCAGAGCAGGAGCAGGGCAGGGCCCTAGTAGTTAGGAATGAGGACCGGAGGGTCCAAATTAGAATTGGCGGTCCTGTAGGCAGGGACCACTACATAGATGCTGAGGGGCGATGGACCTCAGTGAGGTGGGAGGACCCTGAAGCTCTCCACGGGGTCATGCACATCAGGCCTTCTACGGCCTTTTTGGGGAAGATACATCAGCTCAGCTTGGTGTCCAGGGCAAACATCCTTGCCTTGGCACCTGGTCTGGATGGATACCAGTTTTTTCCTCCCTCTTCCGATTCTTGTGCCTGGGACCCTGAACCAGGTCACATTGCTGTCTTCCTTGCCCACTTGAACTCTGGGGTAAAGTTCCCTCTACATCCCTTCATAGTGGAGATGTTAGAGGTTTGGAACGTGTGCTTATCACAACTGGTACCCAACGCCATTCAAAGGCTGGTTGGGTTCATCTGGGTGTGTGAATTCAGGGGTTTCCCTTTGAGCTCAAGGGATTTCCGGACCATGTATAGGTTGAAGCCGTACCGTGGATCCAACGTGCCAAAGGGATGGTGGACGATGGAGGTCCTGAGGCAGGACAATGAGACCTACACTACCACCTATCCCAAGCTTAGGGAGATGGGGCACTGGTACTATGAATTTCTGTGGTTGGGGTCCCATTGGAGAGCACTGACCCCAATGTGTATCTGCCCAGGACTGAGTGGGCCAGGCCCAGGAATACGGAGTGGGTAGGGTTCGAGACGCTGTCCGCTGCTGATCAGGCGGTGGTCAGAGAGTTTACTACTTACCCCCCTACCAGCTTTACTACTTACCCCCCTACCAGCAGCACTGGGAGCACCATGCCCGTGGTTTGGCTTCCACACCTGGACCTGATTAGGAACGAGGCTTATCTAGCCTTGTCTAATCTCAGCTGCAAAATGACTAGAGGTACTTTCTTTTTTCACCTTTTTTGTTGCATGATTTTCCTTTCTTGTTTATTTTGCAGTGCTTCTTTGCTTTTTGAGTTCTAGTTGTCTTGGGTGCAGCTTTAGTCTCACCATCTTTTTGACCTGTTTTTGGCAGCGGAGGCCCAGGTGAGGGTGGACTTTGAGAAGCTGGGGGTGGACGACCAGGGGAGGCCTTCCAGGGTCATTCCTACGGAGCCTCCAGCCAGGATGAAGTTTGTCCTGCTGGAGAATGAAAAGAGTCTCCGTCTTCGTCCTGCTCCCAGGTTCATAGCATTCAACCCTGATGCTATCAGGGGTGCTCCAAGCAGGTTTCCCCTCAGGCCCAAGGTGGATGCTGAGGCTCCTTCTTCAATCGCTTCAAGACTGGTGACTGGACCAGCTAGGAGGTCCAGGAGGAGTGTTGGATTGACTCCTCCTGTGGCTGGGAGTGCCAGGGCAGCGGCAACTAGACGTCAGGGGTCTTCCTTGGCCATCAACGAAGGTGGGGCCCTGGCAGGTAAAAGGTCCAGGTCTCCCGGTGGCGAGGAGGCAAGCCGGAAAGGGAAGGAGGTCGTGACTATTGATGACGACGACGACGATGATGATGAAGATGATGAGGAGCCTTTGAGGCTGAGGAGGAGGAGGGTCCAGGAAGAGGTTGGACTTCACACTGCCATGGCCATCCATGAGGATGACCTGGCTCGAGCAGACCTGGGCTCTCCTGGTGGTAGAGATGAGTTCCTTCTGGGGAGCCATCCTTCTGACAGGGCTGGGCTTTCTAGTATGTCCTCCTACTCCCAACTTTCCAACTGGAGTGGGAGGTCTGCTGAGATGGCTGGCCCTGTCAATTCTGTTACCCCTGCCCCCCATATGGGGGTAGAGAAGCTAATTTCGGAGGCACCTGGTGCCTCCACATCTAATGACCGACCAACATCAGCAATAATAACAGCAACAACAGTAACAGCAACATCGATACCCACAACAACAGCAGCAACGATACCAACAACAACAACAACAACCACAACCAAAACAACAGCAGAAGCAGCAACAACAGAAGCAGCACCAGCACAAAATACACTTCCTTCATACAATCTGCCCTCTGAGCTGGCAGCCCTATTTAGCTCTGAGTTCCCTGTTCCTGAGGAGGAGAGCTTTGATGCTGCCCCTGGTGTATCCTCTGATAGGTACATCAGGGGGATGTTGCATGGTGCCCTGCGTCCCCAAGACAGGCCCTCCAGCTCTGTGGCAGACCCTGGGATTACCCTGAGATGGGTGATTAGCCTGGTATGAAATTTTCTTGCTTTCTTTTGCTTTAATTAGTCTGCTATGTCTTTCATCTGAGACTTGTAATTTGTTGTCTTCTTGCAGGTGGTGAAGTATGGGCTGGTAGCCAGCGAGTTCCTAACCTTTGGCCTACCTTATCTAACCTATGCTGGGGACAAGATAAATAGCCTGCAAGAGGAGGTGGTCTCCGTCAAGCAGAAGTATCTAACTCTCCTCAATGATCAGTCCCGATCCTTTGAGGCCTTTCATGAGAAGATTGCTGACACTGAGAGGACCAGGGACGAGGCTCTGGGCCAGCGGAGAGAGGCTCAGAAGCAGCTTGTAGGTGCCAAAGAGCAGGTGGAGCAGGCCAAAGCTAAGGCTGCTGAGGAGAATACCCAAGCTGACCAGATCAGGGAAGACCTTCAGTCCAGGGTTGAGGACCTGGAGGAGGTTGGGAGGAGCAAAGACGAGAAGCTGGTGGATCTTGAGGAGAACAACCATGCTTAGACTGAGGAGCTCCAGGCCCTTAGGGCCTGCACAGAAAAGATGAAGAACCAGCTGGAAAAGCTTGAGGGGGAGTTGGAGTCTAGGGCTCACCTCACCAGGACAGACCAGGATTTCAATGATTATTTCTTTGACGTCTGGTTGTCTGCCTTCAGGTGTGTTAAGCATAGATATTCTGATGTGGATTGGGAGGTGGTGGAGGAAGGTTACAGAGCTGGCCAGGGTTCAGTGCCCCTGGCTGGTGAAGTGCTTCCTTCCTCCATCCAGGAGTATTTACATCCTTTGACTCCTGGGACACCTGCCACTCCAACACCTGAGGATGCTCCAGCCCCTTCCCTTGCTCAACCAGTTCTGTAGAGGAGTCTGTTCAGCCTAAAGTGCCAGCTGCTGATCCTGCTGTTACCCAATCTGCACAAGGAGATGCCCACCACAGTGCAGCCCACAGTTCGAATGTTCCCCCTGCTGAGGTGGAGGTTAGTGGTGGAGCTGGTGACCAGGACAAGTTGGCTCCTAAGGGTGATCAGAGTGCTCTTGTTCAACAGGATAGCAGGGGGTCTCCCCCTGCCTAGGAAGTTTGGCGATCACCTAGTAACCAGGGGAGTGCCTCTTCCTGTTCTAGCACATCTGGTCATGCTTTTAGCTGACCTGTTCTGGAGGAGATGCCCACCACAGTGCAGCCCACAGTTCGAATGTTCCCCCTGCTGAGGTGGAGGTTAGTGGTGGAGCTGGCGACCAGGACAAGTTGGCTCCTGAGGGTGATCAGAGTGCTCTTGGTCAACAGGATAGCAGGGGATCTCCCCCTGCCTAGGAAGTTTGGCGATCACCTAGTAACCAGGGGAGTGCCTCTTCCTGTTCTAGCACATCTGGTCATGCTTTTAGCTGACCTGTTCTGGAGCATGCTGGTGGTGTCCTCTTGTGCCCTTCTAAGCTCTTTTTGTTTTTGTATTTAAATTGTCTTCCTCTGTTGTAAGAACAATTTCTTTTGGCCTCTGCTTGGGCATATTCGAGCCAGGTGGTCGTCGACCTTATTTGTACCAAACTTGTATAATGTTTCTGATATTTTTACCATTCACCATGGGGTGGATGTGTTTTATTTTGCTTTCAAACATTCATTTGATATTTTGACTTATATAAATATGTGGTTTTTGCAAGAATTTTTGCCCCCAGCAAATATTTATATGTGCTATATATGTTGTGTATACTCTCTGCCCTCCCTGGTTGGAAGGTGACGAGTTGACCTTCTGACCAGATACATGTTACAGGAGTTTTAGCAGGTGGTTGAGTAAGTTGGTTTGCTTTGCAAGTTTTGTGCTTACTGCTTTTTGTGAATGCATGTGCTTTTGTATGACCAGGGGCCAAATGAACACATGGACTGGCCAGGGTGTTTGAGTAAGTGTGCTTGTTGTGCAAACTCTTTGCACTACCCCACCTAGGGCCAGGTCATTTAAAGCATATCCCTTTGTATGACCTGAGGCCAAATAGGTATATGGACTAGCCAGGATGTTTGGGTAAGTGTGTTTGCTATGCAAACTCTTTGCACTACCCTACCCAGGGCCTGGTCATTTAAAGCATATCCCTTTGTATGACCTGAGGCCAAATAGGTATATGGACTGGCCAGGATGTTTAGGTAAGTGTGTTTGCTGTGCAAACTCTTTGCACTACCCCACCCAAGGCCAGGTCATTTAAAGCATATCCCTTTGTATGACCTGAGGCCAAATAGGAATATGGACTGGACAGGGCTTTTGGGTAAGTGTGTTTGCTAGGCAAACTCTTTGCGCCACCCAACCCAGGACCAGATCGTTTAGGGCATGGACTTTTGTATGACTTTGAGTCACAGAAGTGCATGGACTGGGCTAGGAATGGGACCAGGTGTGCTTGCTGGGCAAGCCTTTTCACCTGCACCCACCAGACCAGAACTTTTGGTGCATGTATTTCTGACCTTAGGTCAACAAATGCATGGACTGGGCTAGGAATGAGACCAGGTGTGTTTGCAGAGCAAACCTTTTTCACCTGCTCCCACCAGACCAGGACTTTTTGATATTCCTTTGGACAAAGATTTGTAGGAGCAAACTTGAATTTTCATTGATATTTGAAATTTTGTTTGTACATATCTACTTTACAATGATTTTTGGAAGTAATAACTAGGAGAAAATTCTAGGCATAGTATTTTTTGAGCTCGTCAGCATTCCATATGCTGGGAAGTTGATTTCCTTCCAGGTCCATGAGACGAAATGTTGATGTGGACAATTCTTCATAGACTTGATAGGGGCCCTCCCAGGTTGCTGATAGCTTGCCATGAATTTTATCTTTCTGAACAGCTGCAGCTTTCCTTAAGACCAGGTCACCTGCTCTGATGGGCCTGTTCTTAACCTTTCTGTTGTAATACCTGCTTATCCTGTTTTGATAAGCAGCTAGCATGATTGCAGCTTCTTCCCTGACCTCGTCGAGCAGGTCCAAGTTCTCAGAGAGGACCTGGTCATTAGTTTTGGCTTCATAGAGGTGAACCCTTAGAGAGCTGCTTCCTACTTCTACAGGGAGCAGGGATTCAGTTCGAAAGACAAGATTGAATGGTGTCCTGCCTGTGGATTCCTTAGAGGTGGTCCTCAGTGACCACAACGTGCTGGGAAGTTTTCGTAACCATCTTCCTTTTTTGTCGTCCAGTCTCTTTTTTAAAGCATTCAAGATTTGTTTATTGGCTGCTTCAACTTGGCCGTTGGACTGAGGATGACATACTGCAGAGTAGGAAAATTTGATGTGGAATTGGGTGAGGTAATCTCTGAGGGGTTCATTGTCAAACTGCTTCCCATGATCAAAAATCATACACCTGGGCACTCCATATCTGGTTATGATGCTTTTCCAGATGAACTGCCTGACATTGCCCTCTGTGATGGTAGTTAGTACCTCTGCTTCTATCCACTTGTTGAAGTAGTCAATGCTCACTATCAGCCACCTCTTCCCCCCCTGGGCAGTGGGGAAAGGACCTAGCAGGTCCATACCCCATTGAGCAAACGGAATAGGGTTGAGGATGGGACAGAGGTCGTTTGCTGGCTGGGATATGGTTGGTGAGAACTTCTGGCACTTTGAACTTTTCTTGACCAGGGTCCTTGAGTCTGCTAACATGGTTAGCCAGTAATACCCGGCTCTGAGGGCTTTGTGGGCCAGGGTTCTTCCTCCTATGTGGTGGCCACAAATGCCCTCATGAACCTCTCTTAGGACATAATTCCCCTCGTCAGTGTCAACACATTTTAGCAGGGGCTGGTTTATGAATGATTTTTTGTACAACTCTCCGTCGACCAGGGTATACCTGGTAGCTTTTCTTTTGATTTTTCTGGCCTGGCTCCTTTCAGTTGGGAGCTGGCCTGTTGTTTTGAAGAGGATGATTTCACTCATCCAATTTACTGATGAGTCCACTTGGCAGGTGTACTCCTTTGTTTGCTCTATTGACTTCGTGGGCAAGATCTCCACGAAAACCTTCCTGGTCAGCTCCTGAAGAGTGGAGCTGGCCAGCTTTGCCAGTGCATTAGCTTGCACATTTTCTTCCCTGGGGATCAGCTGTACCACAAACTCCTCTAGCTTGGAGGACCGGTCTTTCATCACTTTCATATTTTCGATCAGGGCTGGTTCCCTTGCTTCGTACACTCCATTAAATTGATTGGCAACGAGCTGTGAATCTGTAAAGAGGTGGACCTTGGTGGCTTTCATTATGGAGCACAGTTGAAGACCTGCTAGGGCTGCTTCATACTCTGCTTCATTGTTTGTAGCAGTGAATTGAAGTCTTAGAGCATATTCAATCACGTCCCCTTCTGGTGAGGTCATGACTACCCCTGCCCCTGATCCTTGTTGTTGAGATGAGCCATTTGAGTAAACAATCCATGGACCAGGGGCTTCTATTGTCTCCTCATGATAGGAGCATTCAACAAGGAAATCAACCAGGGCCTGTGCTTTGATGGCATGTCGTGGCTGGAACTTGATACCAAAGGCAGTCAATTCCAAAGCCCATTTTGATATTCGCCATGACCTGTCCAGCTTTTCCAGTGATTTCTCTAAGGGCATGTCTGAGAGGACCACTACTTCATAAGCATCGAAGTAGGGCCTGAGTCTTCTTGTTGCTAGGACCACTGCATAAGCTGCTTTCTCGATCAGGGGGTACCTGGTCTCAGCTGAGACCAGGGCATGACTCACAAAGTAGATTGGTTGCTGGATTTTTCCTTCTTCTCGAAGGAGCACTGCACTGACAGCTGCTTGGCATACTGCTAAGGTAGGAAGTTTAGTAAGGTGGCTCTTCAATTGCTTGAAGGCCTCTTGTTGTTCTTCGCCCCAGGCGAATTGCTTGTTGCCTTTGAGGACTTTGAAGTAGGGATGGGTTTTCTCCGAGGATTTGGCGATGAACCTGGACAGGGCTGCCATTTGTCCAGTCAGCCTTTGAATGTCTTTAACTGACTTGGGCTCTGGCAGGTCCAGGGCTGCTTTTACTTTATCTGGATTTGCATCAATTCCTCACTGACTCACCAAGAATCCCAAAAACTTGCCTGATCTGACCCCAAATACACATTTTTTGGGGTTCAATTTCACATTGTGCTTTCTCAAGTTGGCAAAGGTTTCTTGAAGATCCTTGACATGATCAGCTGCATGTACACTTTTGACGATGGAGTCATCCACGTACACTTCAAGGTTCCTGCCTCTTTGGTCTTTGAAAACCCTATCCACCATTCTTTGATATGTTGCCCCTGCATTTTTCAGGCCAAACGGCATCATGACATAATTGAACACTCCACAGCTGGTGATGAAAGCCATTTTGTGTTTGTCTGCAGGGTGCATGAAAATTTGGTGGTACCCAGAATAGGCGTCCATAAAGCTCAGCATAGCATGTCCACTGGTTGAGTCTACCAGCTGGTCTATCCTTGGCAAAGGATAGAAATCTTTAGGGCAGGCCCTGTTCAGGTCTGTGAAGTCTACACACATTCTCCATGTTCCGTTGGACTTCTTGACCATGACCACATTGGCCAGCCATTCAGGGTAGGCGCAGGGCTCAATGAAGCCTGCCTTGATCAGCTTGTTAACCTCTGCCTCGACAGCCTTGTTCTTATCAGAAGAGAAGTTCCTCCTTTTTTGCTTGATGGGCTTTGCCTCTGGCAGGACACTCAGATGGTGGGAGATGAGACCAGGATCTATACTAGGCATATCACTCGCCTCATAGGCGAAGATATCACAGTTTGTTCTGAGCAGGGTGATCAGATTACACCTCTCCTCTCTGTTCATCTCTGTCCCTATAATTACAGTTTTACCTGCCCCCTCTTCCAACTGAATTTCTTCTGTAGCTTGACTAGGTTGGATGGCCTGGTCCTTGAATTTCTCTTCAGTTGGCCTGGCCTTTGGGTCCAGGTGCGGGTTTATCTCCATTGATGTGCTGGGAATATCGTGACTGGTGGTGAAAATTTTGTTTGGCCGGGGCCGCTCTTCCCCTGTTAGGCGAACTTTGTTGGGCTGTTTTTAGCTAGCTCAGATAGTTCCTGAGCCAACCTTCTGGTCCTGGCCACCTACTCAGGCCTAGATTGCCTGATTTGGGTCAGGTTGCAGCTTCTGGCAGCCTCTTGAGATCCCCTAAGGGTGGCTACCCCCCAGCATCAGTCACATACTTGAAGCATAGGTGGAAAGTGGATGCTACACCTTCGAATTGATCCATGAAAGTCCTGCCCAGGATGGCGTTGTATGGTGAAGGTCCATCTATCACATGGAATCTCACCATGCAGATTCTTTTAGAATCCTCCTGTCCCAGCTTGACAGGTAGGTTGATTTCTCCCCTGGGCACTATTGATTCGCCCATGAAGCCTGATATCGGTCCAGGGGAGGGGACCAACATGTTGTCCTTTAGGCCCATCTTGTGGAAACACTCCACATACAGAATGTTGATGGAGCTGCCTCCATCAATCAGGGCTCTCCTCACCAGGCTGTGAGAAATTTGAACTGAGCAGATCAGGGGGTCGTTGTGGGGATAGGATACTCTCTCACAGTCCCCTGGTCCGAATGAGATGGTGCGCAGCACTAAGGGCCTGGTGTTTGGCAAGTCTCTGACTGGGTATGACCTGCCTGATCCCATTGCTCGCAGGTCTGCCCGCAACGAGCTGCTGGAAGGTTGGTCTCCAAAGATAACCGCAATGATGTTATAGGGTGTCTCTGGGGCCTTCTTCTTTTGTGACTCCTGGTCACGTTTTTTCTCATGAGCAGGGCCACCTTTTTCTCGGGCAGCCTTCCAGTCTTTGTATTGTTTGAAGTACCCTCTATTAATCAGGTCTTCAATATTGTCGCGTAGGGTTCTGCACTTTTCTGTAGCATGACCAGGGCAGTCATGGAAATCACAGTACAGGTCCCTCTCTCGACCAGTTGTTTTCATGGGTGGTGGCCTTCGCCACTTGTCTTCATTCTTGTGGGCAGCGTAGATCTCTGCCACAGACACAGTCAGGGGGGTTGTAGGAGTCAAAGGTTGGAAAATCACGTTTCTGTGGGTCCCTTTGCTCCTTTTTCCCATTGTCTCCTTTCTTTTCCTGCTGTCCTCTTTTCTCACCAGGGGGAGCTCTTAAAGCTTTGTTGAACTCCTCTGTCCTGATGAACTTATCGGACTCTTGCATTGCCTCCGTGAGGGTGGAGACATTTTTCCTGACCAGGTGGTCCCTGTAGGACCTTGGTTGCAGGCCATGTTTCAAGGCCATCATTACTATGTCCGGTTTGAGGGGAGACACAGCAATGGCCTCCCTGCTAAATCTTGCCAAGTATTCCCGCAAGCTTTCCTCCCTACTCTGCTTGACACTCATGAGCTCCATCGAGCTCTTTTCTCTTCTTCGTCCACTGATGAAGTGGCCAGTGAACTGCTCAGTGAGTTGGGTGAAGTTGTAGATGGTACCTGGTGGCAGACTCTGGAACCAGGATTGGGCCAGGCCTGTCAAGGTGGTGGGGAAGTATTTGCACCAGGTAGCGTCTGTGTAGGGGCCCAAGTACATATGGCCTTCATAGAGTTGAATGTGGTCGTTGGGGTCCTCTGTCCCGTCATATTTGATATGACCAGGTAGCTTCACCCTTTGAGAAGGTTCGAATATCACCGAGGCGTGGAACGGTGACTTCGTGGGGATTCTTACTTCTGGCCTTGGTGGCCGTCCTGCTCGAAGACTTGCAGATGGCCCTAGAGTCCCCTGTTGGGCAGGCTCCGGACCCGATCTAGCTGCTGAGGTTTGGCCAAGCCTATCCCTGACAGATCTTGGCTCTCCCAACCTGTCCTGGATGGAGGGTGGTGCCCCCAGCCTTTGATGCACAGGCGTTCTCACGCCTAGCCTATCGTACACTGTGGTCCGTGACGAAGAGGTTTTTTCGTTCTCTAAGACAAATAAAACCCCCGTTATAGTAAGAGTGGGGGTTATCGAACACAGGGAACATGGTTGACATCATCGAACATTTCATCTGTTTTTTGTTGAGCTAATGCTTTCATTTTATTCAACATGAAGAACAAAGAGAGGGGGTGGTTTGGTGAAACTAAGCTAAAACAGAAATTAAATAAGGAAAATTAAAATTGGTTCAGTGGAAATATGCTCAAAACAGGTTTACTTATTGAACCACTTCAACTCTACTCAACTACTTGACCAAATCTCGTTAAGGATCGCATCCTTAGTTTTCCTTTAGTTTAGTTAGACAAGATAAATCGTAAATTACCTAACCCTAATTGTTCAAAGAATACGCAGTGAACAAAAGCATTAAGAAATAGAAAACCGAAAAGAATTAACTGTTGTTTGGCCGAACTCCAGTTAACTTGTCTAATTTTTCAACTTCAATCAAACCAAGCTTTAGCTTTACTAAGTGAACCCCTCGGTAAAGTGTCAATTTTACTAAGTTGCAAATTGTCAATTTTGCTAAGTTCAAAAAGTGAAGACTAAGTTGAATTTAAGGGAACTTGGTTGCTTCATAGATTTAAGGTTACCAAGAATACGCTTGCATTTCCAAAAATTAGCTTTAGACCATCAACTTTCATTAACTAGGTGATCACCTAATTAAGGTAAGTTTAAGATCATAGAATTAGACCAAAATTAGACAATAATTAAGTAAAAGAGTGTGGAAGAAGTGATTCTTATTTAAACATTGTTAATAGCATTCTTCCACTTTCCCATAGAAGAAATACATCCTCAAGTGAAGATGTGAAAAACAAAAGAAAGAAGAACAAGAAGAAGAAAATGAGAAGAAATTAATATTATAGATGAATGATCTTAGTGATCAAGCATGTCTTTACATTTGCCTCATTTTCCTCTATTTATAATACAAAGGTAGGAAGCAAAAGATGATGCTCCTTGCTAAGATATTTTACAAAAATTATTAAAGGAGCATCATTACTATGTAAGAGGAAGCAAAGTTAAAGACAATAAGCTAGGAGCAAGTGGAAGAAAAAGCAATAAAGCTAAGGTTCAAGTGGATTGAAGTCGGCCAAACAGACACACAGGGCGCTGGCAGCGTCTTGGAGGGCGCTGGAATCGCCTTTTGAAAGGACTTCACTGCATCAATGTAACGACCCGACTTTTTAGCTTGTCGATTTACGAAGGGAATCGACATTCGGATCATCACTTAAACCAAATTATACTTTAAAGTTAAATAAAATAGTTGGGAAAAATATCTTTTATTAAATGGCTACTAAAAATCCATAAAGTCCGATAATAAGTATTACAATGAAAAAACTGAAAGTACGGTCCCAACATGCTGGGATCATTAAAATAACTAAATTATAACCAAATTGTTCTGGGTATAACTAAAAACTCAAGAAGTAAAACTAATCTCTCAGGCCCATCCTGCGAAGCCCGCTCTATTCAGCTGCATCTTCACCTGGAATTATGGGGGGGTCCACCGTCAGTGGCGAGTAACTAGGCTGTCCCATTTAATCAAGGGACCGCCAAACACATAATATCATAGAAAAAGTACATAAAAACTGTAAAGAAACATAATGCAAGTCTTACACACGAAACGTACAAAATCCATATAAAAAGTACGTATAAATCTACGTATAAAAATACGTATAATAATACGTATAAAGTACGTACGAAAATACGTATAAATACACCTGCAGAAATACGGTTAGAAATACGTATAAAATACATACATCATTCACGTATCAACATACGCATACATACACGTATAAATACCAAAATAAACACAGCGGAAGACTTATAAAAATACAATTCTTATACTCAATATTATACATCTTTACTTAGCTTAACCCTTAGCTTATATTATACTCATCTGATAATATACTGATCATATCAAATTCATACTTAACATGATTCTCCATAACATATCCTATTATACATAATCACATCTTATCTTACATCATCATAATCATATCGTAAATTCACATCGATCTTATAATAAGGCATAATAACTTCTGATCTTTACACATGCACTTATTATCACAACATAACATAAATCTTTGCGGACTGTCTTCTACAGCTCGTAGCGAACCAATGCGTTCGCAACTTTCCTAAAACATGTCGGGGTGAACCAATGCGTCCCACCCGTAGCCCTCCAATGCGAGAACTAAGCCTAAGCTATGGCCATAACTCCTAAATAGTCCTCCAATGCGAGAACTACCTAGACGACTCCATATTCTAGAACCCAGAACTGCTCGGGGGAACCAATGCGTCCGACCCAATTGAGCAGTGGCATCGACTAAACCCAATTGATAACCAATGCGTTATCGCAAGGGCGTCCTTATCTTATTAACCCAATTGATGACCTTTGCGTCATCGCAAGGGCGAACTTTATATTGTATCTTATATCTTTATTAATTCATATCATATTATATATTGGGAAATACTAGGTGACAGTAATAGGAAATGAAATGTTCGGAGTCCCAGGAAAGAGAGGTGCGGCACGTATGTTGGCCACCTTAAATACCAAGTCTTTCCTAGCCAGAAACCGAAACATAACATGTATATCTATTACCCTGTTTCCTTTCTTATCCCTAGTAATATCTTAGGTATCTTCAAGCTTATCATAAACTATCCTCAAACATTATCCACAAACTTATACTTTATCCATTCGGATATTATCCCAAATAAATATATTTATAGTAATACAATAATAATATTCGGCCCAATCATAACAACAATATTATTCCTTTTTATCCTACACTTTACAACTTATCCCTAATAATTATTTTATTAAAATATTCCCAAATAATAATAACCAAAAAAAAATTAACAAACTTTGACCAAACCTAAATTACCACACGGCATTTTCGAAAATTACAACAAATTGAATTAATTTCCTAACTAACTTAATTAATCAATTTAATTACTAAAAATACCGAATTAACAATAAAAATCTATTCTTTTTATTTTATACCACTCGAAAAAAATATGGAATAAAGGACAAAATAAAATAATATAATCATACACATAAAAATAACATTTTTATATACCTTTATAATCTTTGGCTCACTCGGATTAATTCCGAGAACAAGTAGCTTTTAAAGTTTACATGTGATACAATTAAATCAATCAAGCATCATCAAAATAATCATGCCCAAATGCTCAAAATACACGGCATTCATAAATATGTATTCAAGAACAAAAATTACAATCTCAAGATTTAAAGATTTCATGATAATAATAAAGATTTAAAATAAAGATTCACATATTTAACCTAGCATGTTCAAGATTAGTACAAAAATAACATTTTTATTTCCTCCTTTAAATTTTGTACCACTCGAAAATTCAATAATTAATAATAGCACATTTTAATAATTCAATTGCCCTATTTTATACAATCTGATTTTTAAAGAATTAAATTAAAAACGACCATCTAAAGATCTCTAAAAATCTGGAAATTTTTATGGGAGTTAAATATGGGTTCAAATATTTACGTGCATAAATTTCGTCTAAAAATAGCATCTTTTACTATTTTTAAGTGATTTTATAACTAACCAGTCAGATTAGGCTGAATTCGGTTTCCGAATTTTCTGCCATAGCAAACAATCTTTAAAAATTACGAAAATTTAACACGAGCTGTAAAACATTATCACTGACTTCCATATAAAATTTTGTAGCATTCCGAATTGATTAAGTACACTAATAAATTCGTAAACCTATTCTGGACAGTTTTACCGGTTTGAAAGATTAAATTATTATAAATAATAAAAGGACGAATTTTGCCACGAAATAAATCATGGTTAATAATCAAACAGTAAACAAGATACCATGAAAAATTCATCAAGAAATAACAAGATTTGATTGGTAAATAAATTCATACAAGTAATTATTCAACAATTTCAGATTTCAATAAACTACATAAAATAATCAAAAGAAATTTCATAATAATTCATAAATATTACATGAATACATCAAGAGAATAACATGATCAATATTTCATATGGTTCGAAATTTTCGAATAAATAAGCAAACATAAATCCTACAATTTTCATGATATAATCCTAATTAACTATGTGAAAAGCTACCCACAAATTAAATAGAAAAGCTTAGTTACCTTAAATCGCAAAATTAATCCAAGGCAACACTAGGGGTTTCACGGCTGACTTTAGAAGGGGAGAAGGAGGAGAAAATCTTTAGGGTTTTGGAGCAATTAACAAAATAGGACCCAAAAGAAGTGAAGGGGTCCTATATATAAAGAAAATATTCCCAAAAAAAAAAACAAAAAAAAAACAAACACATTCCTAAACTAAAGCTGCTGCCGTAGAGAAGCAACAAAAGAAGAGGAAGAAAAATGCTAAGTCAACAACCACCCATTTGAATAAGTATTAGTAATATTTAAAATTAATTAAATTAACTAATTCAAATATTAACTAGTAATTAATTAAACAACCCAAAGACAAAATTGGCCCAAGAGATCAAAAGAGGACCGGCCATGCCCTATAAGAAGAGGAATTGGGTCTTTGGCCCAATTTGGAAAAAGAAAAGAGTTTGGCTAAAAATAAAACAGTCCAATTTAATGGGCCTTTTGGACTAAAATTGAATAAATAATACTAACAACCGCGAATTTTCTGGCCCAAAATTCCGGGTCGTTACAATCACCCCTCCTTATATAAATTTCGTCCTCGAAATTTACTTAAAGAAGCTCACGTAAGAAAACAATGGATCAACAAAGACATCAAGAACATGAAACGATCTGATCGAGGCGGAGACCTGTGGATTATGGCTCATCACACTTCCGCTGCGCCACTCTGATACACAACGCCGGTCACAACCACTAAGTGATGGTTCCGGACTTGCCTTCCTTCGAGCAATGCACACGTACGGCACACTGAAACGAAACGATAAAACGTCCTAACCCAGGCTACTACCCATGGTTTCTCTCACCTAAGGTTTCCATATTAGGCCAAGTTTCACTCGGGTTCATAAAGCACTCAACTTTCGAAGTTACTTGTGAAGAAGTAACTTAGGGTCTAACCTCAGCTCTGATACCAACTGTAACGACCCGACTTTTTAGCTTGTCGATTTACGAAGGGAATCGACATTCGGATCATCACTTAAACCAAATTATACTTTAAAGTTAAATAAAATAGTTGGGAAAAATATCTTTTATTAAATGGCTACTAAAAATCCATAAAGTCCGATAATAAGTATTACAATGAAAAAACTGAAAGTACGGTCCCAACATGCTGGGATCATTAAAATAACTAAATTATAACCAAATTGTTCTGGGTATAACTAAAAACTCAAGAAGTAAAACTAATCTCTCAGGCCCATCCTGCGAAGCCCGCTCTATTCAGCTGCATCTTCACCTGGAATTATGGGGGGGTCCACCGTCAGTGGCGAGTAACTAGGCTGTCCCATTTAATCAAGGGACCGCCAAACACATAATATCATAGAAAAAGTACATAAAAACTGTAAAGAAACATAATGCAAGTCTTACACACGAAACGTACAAAATCCATATAAAAAGTACGTATAAATCTACGTATAAAAATACGTATAATAATACGTATAAAGTACGTACGAAAATACGTATAAATACACCTGCAGAAATACGGTTAGAAATACGTATAAAATACATACATCATTCACGTATCAACATACGCATACATACACGTATAAATACCAAAATAAACACAGCGGAAGACTTATAAAAATACAATTCTTATACTCAATATTATACATCTTTACTTAGCTTAACCCTTAGCTTATATTATACTCATCTGATAATATACTGATCATATCAAATTCATACTTAACATGATTCTCCATAACATATCCTATTATACATAATCACATCTTATCTTACATCATCATAATCATATCGTAAATTCACATCGATCTTATAATAAGGCATAATAACTTCTGATCTTTACACATGCACTTATTATCACAACATAACATAAATCTTTGCGGACTGTCTTCTACAGCTCGTAGCGAACCAATGCGTTCGCAACTTTCCTAAAACATGTCGGGGTGAACCAATGCGTCCCACCCGTAGCCCTCCAATGCGAGAACTAAGCCTAAGCTATGGCCATAACTCCTAAATAGTCCTCCAATGCGAGAACTACCTAGACGACTCCATATTCTAGAACCCAGAACTGCTCGGGGGAACCAATGCGTCCGACCCAATTGAGCAGTGGCATCGACTAAACCCAATTGATAACCAATGCGTTATCGCAAGGGCGTCCTTATCTTATTAACCCAATTGATGACCTTTGCGTCATCGCAAGGGCGAACTTTATATTGTATCTTATATCTTTATTAATTCATATCATATTATATATTGGGAAATACTAGGTGACAGTAATAGGAAATGAAATGTTCGGAGTCCCAGGAAAGAGAGGTGCGGCACGTATGTTGGCCACCTTAAATACCAAGTCTTTCCTAGCCAGAAACCGAAACATAACATGTATATCTATTACCCTGTTTCCTTTCTTATCCCTAGTAATATCTTAGGTATCTTCAAGCTTATCATAAACTATCCTCAAACATTATCCACAAACTTATACTTTATCCATTCGGATATTATCCCAAATAAATATATTTATAGTAATACAATAATAATATTCGGCCCAATCATAACAACAATATTATTCCTTTTTATCCTACACTTTACAACTTATCCCTAATAATTATTTTATTAAAATATTCCCAAATAATAATAACCAAAAAAAAATTAACAAACTTTGACCAAACCTAAATTACCACACGGCATTTTCGAAAATTACAACAAATTGAATTAATTTCCTAACTAACTTAATTAATCAATTTAATTACTAAAAATACCGAATTAACAATAAAAATCTATTCTTTTTATTTTATACCACTCGAAAAAAATATGGAATAAAGGACAAAATAAAATAATATAATCATACACATAAAAATAACATTTTTATATACCTTTATAATCTTTGGCTCACTCGGATTAATTCCGAGAACAAGTAGCTTTTAAAGTTTACATGTGATACAATTAAATCAATCAAGCATCATCAAAATAATCATGCCCAAATGCTCAAAATACACGGCATTCATAAATATGTATTCAAGAACAAAAATTACAATCTCAAGATTTAAAGATTTCATGATAATAATAAAGATTTAAAATAAAGATTCACATATTTAACCTAGCATGTTCAAGATTAGTACAAAAATAACATTTTTATTTCCTCCTTTAAATTTTGTACCACTCGAAAATTCAATAATTAATAATAGCACATTTTAATAATTCAATTGCCCTATTTTATACAATCTGATTTTTAAAGAATTAAATTAAAAACGACCATCTAAAGATCTCTAAAAATCTGGAAATTTTTATGGGAGTTAAATATGGGTTCAAATATTTACGTGCATAAATTTCGTCTAAAAATAGCATCTTTTACTATTTTTAAGTGATTTTATAACTAACCAGTCAGATTAGGCTGAATTCGGTTTCCGAATTTTCTGCCATAGCAAACAATCTTTAAAAATTACGAAAATTTAACACGAGCTGTAAAACATTATCACTGACTTCCATATAAAATTTTGTAGCATTCCGAATTGATTAAGTACACTAATAAATTCGTAAACCTATTCTGGACAGTTTTACCGGTTTGAAAGATTAAATTATTATAAATAATAAAAGGACGAATTTTGCCACGAAATAAATCATGGTTAATAATCAAACAGTAAACAAGATACCATGAAAAATTCATCAAGAAATAACAAGATTTGATTGGTAAATAAATTCATACAAGTAATTATTCAACAATTTCAGATTTCAATAAACTACATAAAATAATCAAAAGAAATTTCATAATAATTCATAAATATTACATGAATACATCAAGAGAATAACATGATCAATATTTCATATGGTTCGAAATTTTCGAATAAATAAGCAAACATAAATCCTACAATTTTCATGATATAATCCTAATTAACTATGTGAAAAGCTACCCACAAATTAAATAGAAAAGCTTAGTTACCTTAAATCGCAAAATTAATCCAAGGCAACACTAGGGGTTTCACGGCTGACTTTAGAAGGGGAGAAGGAGGAGAAAATCTTTAGGGTTTTGGAGCAATTAACAAAATAGGACCCAAAAGAAGTGAAGGGGTCCTATATATAAAGAAAATAAAAAAAAAAAAAAAACAAAAAAAAAACAAACACATTCCTAAACTAAAGCTGCTGCCGTAGAGAAGCAACAAAAGAAGAGGAAGAAAAATGCTAAGTCAACAACCACCCATTTGAATAAGTATTAGTAATATTTAAAATTAATTAAATTAACTAATTCAAATATTAACTAGTAATTAATTAAACAACCCAAAGACAAAATTGGCCCAAGAGATCAAAAGAGGACCGGCCATGCCCTATAAGAAGAGGAATTGGGTCTTTGGCCCAATTTGGAAAAAGAAAAGAGTTTGGCTAAAAATAAAACAGTCCAATTTAATGGGCCTTTTGGACTAAAATTGAATAAATAATACTAACAACCGCGAATTTTCTGGCCCAAAATTCCGGGTCGTTACAATCAAGGGCGCTGGCAGCGCCCTATAAGGCGCGGGGCGCGCCCTTGTAGACTGCACACACAGTTCGTACTAAAACGGCAATAACTCTCTCGTTCCTTGGCGAAAATAGGCATATGACCTACCTTTGGAAAGCTCTTGAAGATATCTACAACCACCAATTTGAATCACTTCAATATCATTTCTAGATCAGAAGATATTAGCGTTTGAATTTGGTCCTGCTGCATTTTGATGTACAAAAACCTTGCTTTCACTTGTTCTTTATTTAGGCCAAAAGTTGCAAGTTAATCTAGTTTAGAACATAAACTTTAAACTTCACCTAAAGATCAAAGTAATGTAAACACTAAGGAGAATGACCTAAATTACAAAAACAAAGCATTAAAAACAAACTAAAAACATGGTATAACTTGGGCTCATCAGTCCGGTAGGAAGACCCCGTGTTAGCTTCCTCCAGGACAGTGATATGAGGCGATGGAGACCGCTGATGACGGTGCTTCGTCTCTCGAGCAGTTGGTGGTCTTCTTGCCACCTCATGGGTTGCTTGGACAGTATCGTCCAGCACCCTTGTTTTATTTGAGGTCGAGAACCAACTTGGGTGGTCTCTTACTTCCCTCGTTGTATCTCATTCACTTTCTTCCCACACCCCTGGTAGAGATGTAGGTGGAGTGGGTCTATGTTTGTTGATTGAGACCCTTTGACTACCCGACCCCCGTGAGTAGCTTAGCTTTCTACGCACGCGAGGTGGTTTTGGGTCGTCCCTAGATGGAGCCTTTGAAGTAGGTGGCCTTTTGGTGCCGACGGAGGAGGATGGTTGTGACGGGGCTGCTGAGTAGTCCTCGTCTGAAGTCTCATCCTCATCCTCCGGTCGTTTGCTCGCACTAGGCTCACTTGCTTCTGTTTCCTCCTGCAATAGAGAAGCAGCTCGAAGGATTCAAAAAGCTTCTTCTACCTGAGAGGGTGTGGGCGCTGCATTTGCACTGCAGTTACTTCGTGCCACTTTAGGTGTGTGAACACTACCGCTTTTCTTCTGGTTTGAGCGTTGTGGACGCTTGCTCGGGTGGTCACCGGAGTCACCGTGTTGAGACATGATTCAAAGGTGTTTGGAGGTGGAAAATGAACTGGATATGGCACTCGAACCCTCCTTCTAGCGCCAAATTGTTGAGGTGATTTTTGGGTCACAACAATGTAAATGTGTTTATGGGCTTGAGAGCTAGTCCAGATTCCACGTAGTGTGCTCGTTGATCTGCACAAAGAACAAGCGTGAGCTACCCCCGGAGGTGTTCCGGGGAAAGACTCTCCGACGCTCAAGTCAGTTAGGTGTAAGAGTATAAGAATTTAGAGAGAGAAAGTGAGGGAGAAGTTTGAGGTGTGTTTGATATTTTTTGGATACCTTTGCATGTGCATGGCTAGGGGCTATTTATAATACCTTGAGAATATAAGAGGAAAACTGCCCCTGGTAGGTTGACCTGGACCTGGTAGGCTGGGCTAGACCTTGTCAGTAACCCTGGACCTGGTAGGCGTTCCTCTGACCTGGTAGGTTGGACCTGGACCAGGTTGCTGTTCTCAGGACCTGATAGGTATGATCTTAACCAGGTAGGTGCTTGAGCGTGGATTTAGGTAGCTAGGTCCCCTGTACGGGCTTTATCTTGTACTTGGGCCTGGTCCTTCTTGTGGGCTTTCCTTGTGGTGTGCCTCTTTCATTCGTTGATAGCTGGATTGGACCTTAGCTTTGTATGTGGCTAGTCCAGTAACTAATGGGTGCATTTTACCCATCATATATATTTTTTAATTTCCGTAAAGAAATTATTGCAAACAAATAAGCACTAATCATGTTTATTTGTATTGAGTATCCTAGCCAAATATTTTTCAGTTACATATGTAACGTGCAGTGTTCCCCTAAAAAAAGAAAAAAGAAAAGCAACGTGTCCGGTTTAAATATCATTTGCGACGCATTACTGACCAAATGTCATGTAAGTGTTATGTACGTACTACCAAGTACCAATAGCCCAATAAGGCAATAGTAGATAGAACAAAACTACTTTAGTTAGATGACTTACCTCAAATTTTACAAAAAAAAAAAAAAACTATCCTATTTATAAAATTTTGTGAAAATTACATTAGTTACATCACATTTTGTGAGTAACTATCTTATGTAACAAAATTTTGTAAAAATTATATTTTTATCTATTTCGTTGTTGACCACTACTACTCATCACTTTTCAGGCGTTGACTTCAACTTTCCAATCAATAAAATGTCATTTGCCATGCACATGATTAGTTTTTTTTAACTATATCACACCTATTTTACCAATTTTCTATTTTCAATTATTATCAATTTTTATTGGCAGGTTTAGTAAAATAGGTAAAATAGGTAAAAAAAATAGTGATAGACAAAAAATAGTTGTCGTTTAGTAAAAAAAATAAGCACGTGTCTTGCACATGACATTTTATTGACTGAAAAACTGAAGTCAATGCCTGAAAGTGATGAGTGGTAGTGGACAACCACGAAATGGATAAAAAGTAGTTTTTTTACAAAATTTTGCAAATAAGTTAGTTTCTCGCAAAATGTGATGTAATTAAAGTAGTTTTGGACAAAAAGCCGAACTACAAAAATTAAAAGTATATGTCGAATTTCCTTGTGTCTAGTGCTATGACTTCCACCTTAAAGAATGTTAAAACATAGAAAGAGAGAGGAGAGATACGCATTTAATTTTGGAGGATGTTAAATACAGATCTGGGCCGAATTTATTATTTTTTATCGTTACGTTTATAATGTTGCGCTTATATAGATACTTAATATTTTTAATGAAAATTATATGCAGAGTCCTGAGACCGCATGCATGGAATTATAGGTTAAATAAAATATTAATTACATCTACTAAATAAAATAATCGTATCGAATTATTCGTGTTTTGAATATGCATAATTCCTAAAGCATTAAGGAGTACTAACTTAGAAAGTATATTATCACACCTTTAACCCCAAAATGGTTGCATATAGCCCAAAGAGGTGTATGTAGCATTACCCTACTTTTAATGATATTTCATATTGGCAAGTTAAAGTTGAAGAAAGTGAAGCAAAAGTGTTGAAGTTCAATTGTTCAAACAAACCATAAGCAAATAAGCCACTTATGGGGAAGACCCGGCCCGATCATAAGATTATCATCTTATTATTAGCTAGACTTTATTAAATCAGATTAGGCCAGACCAAATAAGATAAGAAAAATCCAAATCATGAAAGGTTTAGACCAAGAGAGCTATTTTGAGTGCAAAATGAGTGTATTTTGATATTTTCTCTTGCGGCAAAAGCAATGATATATCATCTTTATATATGGGAGTATCCTCATAGGGAATAGGTTGAATAACGCTTTACTTCTACATCTTACACCTCATACAAGCAGCAAAACAAGTACTGTTAGACACAGGGCCGTGCAGGGTAGGTGTGTGAGAAGACCCTCTGCACAGGGTCCCATTTTTCAAAGGGCCTATTTTCTTTATAAAAAAATTCTTTTGTCAATTTATTGTTATATTTCTAGATAAATATATCATTATATATGAAACAACTTTGAGATACGTACATGTGTTGTCAAAATTGTATTGAATTTTAGCATTGAGTAAAATATAAAGGGCCAAATTACAATTTTAGAACGGGGCACCAAATATTTTCAGGACGGCCCTGGTTAGACAATATTAATTTACAAAATAATATTGTATATATTTAGAATTATGCTAATGTAACTATGGAAACTAGATTAAGTGTTAAACCTATATAGATTGTGAATTAGAATACAAAGCCTGCTAAGGGAGAATCCAACACCCAACCTCATGTGAGTTATGTGACCAAATGCTGTAATACAAACACGATACATTGTTTTGGACTTTTTGGGTCTGGAGGCCTATTACTCGTCACTTGAGCCGCCGAGGTTTTATACTTCCATCTAACACTTTATCTACTACCCTCATAACATATTAATAGCAACAATTACCCTCATAACATATTAATAGCAACAATTACCCTCATAACATATTAATAGCAACGATTTGATATTTTTCTTTCTATTTTATGTCAAATTATTGTCATTAATATATTACGAAGAGATTATAACTCATATAATGACAATTACCTCAACATGTTTGGTCCTTCCATGGTAAATTGGATTCACGACAAGTCGACAATTGACAATGCTGCCTTGGTATCACAATATATTGTTATTGCGGCCCGTTTAGTTGTTGACAATAAATTGCGGTAATGGTAATTGATTTAAAGTGTAATAATTTTATTAAAAATAATCCCTATTGATAACATATTTTCATTCACAAGCTTGAATTTTCTCCATATTTTCTATTACCATCCATTACTATTGGTGAGGGTGGTATTGGATGAGAATGAATATTTGTGAAAAAAATTAGCTAAATTAAATTTAAACTAACACCACCGTGGGATATAATTTGATTTTCTTTTTAAATATACATAAAAATTCATTACCATTATCAGAAAACTAGGCATGCTTTGACATTAGTCCAATTAGTTCAAGCTAGAAAGCAGAATGCATCCTCTGATTTGATTTTCATATTTTTCTCATGAAATTACATTTGCTCTTAACATTCTACTATTTCTGTGGAATTGTGACTTCAAGGCTTTAACTACAAACACAGCAAAGGAATGAACAACATACGGAGTATATATAATTGGTTACAAATGAATTTCTATTACCAAAATTTAGTAGTGAAAAAATCCTCAAACAACCGCTGCTAACATTAATGTAGCTCAGGAAATTGGAGGGGGGAAAGTTGACATCCCTAGCTAATCAGACATGAAATCAAACCGTTATTAAATGATTTGGGTTGAAGGGTTTGATCCATTTTAAGTACACGAGTTGCGATGGAACGACATGTTTATTAAATTGATCGGGGTAAGGTTTAAGGGTTCAATCCATTTAAATAAATGGGTTGACACAACACGGTACGATTACAACTAATTGTCAATGTAATAGGTAAAAAACACACACAGCTAACCAACCCGATATAAGATCGATCTGTTATTAACATATTTGGGTCGAGTAGTTTGACACATTTAAATAAACAGACCTACACACCACAACCAATTTATCAACCGGGTAGGATTAAGGTCAATGAAAGTTACCCGTTTATGCAATTAGACTTGACGCGACCCAACTCGGTCCAAATCCCAAGTGAAATTTCTGAAGGCGTAAAGTCGGTTGTTTTATTCTCCAGCTCAATTGGACCATAAAATCACAAGGGAGAAGCCTTTTTTGGGTATAAATACCCAATAAGCCCCAAATTGGACCAGACCTGAACGAGAAGGAACCAAAAACGGAGGCGGTCCAAATGCAACAGTTCGGGATGGCTATAGATCTACGTATCTTAGTTTAATTTGTACTTTTCTTTCTTTCTTTTTATTTTTTTTTATAAAAATGGTTTAGAAGTTTATAGTTTGTTTTATGAAAAAAAAGTTTATAGTTTGAATACTTCATCCGTTCCAAAAAAAACGCAATAGTCAATATTTTACACTATTCATATTATATACTTTGACCAAGTTTTGAGCTTTATACATAATAAAAAAATAGTCAAGTGGGATCTTGTTAGATTCGTCTTGTTAAATACTATCTTAATATCAACTTTTTATAATTTTTAAATATTCATAATTATAGTTATTAAGGGTCAAAGTAGTGTCTCGGCATGCGTGAAATGTTGACTGTTGCATTTTTTTTGGAACGGATGAACTATAATGATTTCATTGTTATTAGGTATTTGAATAATACTCCCGTCACTTGCTACTGAGTTCACAGCTCTTAGATCTCCCCCTCAGTCTATCAAGTCTTCTATCCCCTCTTATGAGCCTCTCCAAGAGGGTGAGTTGATGTTCAATGTGGATGCTTCTTTTGTTAATCATGATTGTCATACAGGTTTGGGTGGTTGCTGTTTTGATTCTCAAGGGATTTGGAGAATAGGTTTTGCCAAGAAAATCTATTCTCTCACCATCCTTTGTGCAAAGTTGAGTGCCATAAAAAAGAGAGCCTAATTCTTGCTACTCAATATCCTAACCACAGGATTGTCTTTGTCTCAGACTCCCAAGAAGTTGTTAACCTTATCAACTCCTCAGATATGTACAACTCTTATTATTTTAATCTGGTGTTTGATTGTAGGGAGCTGATGAAGAATCTTCAAGGAACGACTCTTGTTCATAGAGTCCGATCTCATAACATTTAAAGAAGGAAGATTAGGAGAACTTGTTGTTAATGTTTGTTTGGAATTTAATTTAATGCCAGATTTCTGTAGGGATCTGAGACCCCATGTAAACTTGTAGTTGCTTTTCTCCCCCCCCTTTAAATAAAAAAAAAATAATACTCCCGTCACTATTTTTTTGACTCATTTGATTTAATTGCTTTTTATTAATTTGACAAGGTTTATATACTTATATGTAGTTGTTGTGAGGATAGATGAGGTAGATAAAGTTAATGAAAGAAAAAAGTGGTGGGACATTATATAGTTGTTGCGAGGGTAAAGTAGTGGTCCTTTTATTTTTATTTTTTTTAGTATGGTTTAAAAATTTAGGGACATTCATGAAAGAAAAATGATCTATACAAAAAACGACGGAGGGGGTATCCATTTGCATTTTAGATCCAGTTATAATACATAACTAGATTAGCACATGTGCGTTGCATAGTTTTATACTCCCTCAGTATCAATTTAATTGTAACAAATGTGTTAGTGCAGTTTCCTATGGACTTTTTCTTAAAGAGTTAAAGTAAGGTTATGATAATGTTGAAGGGTAAAGTAAGAGAGAGAAAAAAAATGATATGAATACTTTTGGAGAATGTGTAAGATTTAGAAGGGTGTAATATTTTTTAAGTTTTTACATTAAGGGTATTTTTGTTATTTTAGGTCTAAAATTTTACCAAATTTAGAAAAAATAAACTGTTGCATTTATTATGAATTTATGTTACAATCTTATTTAGATGTTGCAGATAAACTGGTACGGAGGGAGTACAAAATAATGATAAATAATTCTATGTAATAAGTATTATTGAAACAGTGTTAATTATCGAACTAATTAAATAAAGATCAACGTAAGATAGCTGCAAGAATATTTCGAAATTTAAAAACTTCATAGCCAAATTTATCAAGTAAGGACTTGTTTACTTCAGCCCTTAAATTAAGTTCAGTTCATCTCTCAAATTATTTCTCTTATAAAATATTACTTTCAGTTGTATTCATTTCAGCTCAGTTCAGTTCAGCTATATTCAGCTAAAGTAAACGAGCCCTAAATGATTGAGGTATCAATCTACAGGGGAAATGGAAACAGAGTCTTTTTAATAAAGAATGAAATTAAAAGACCATATTTGTTGTAAATACAAATATTATTTATTGCAATAATTGACATTTACTAGAATTGCAATAATTAGTTTTGTTTTGTTAGTTTTAAAAACAAAAGGATGATGTTATATTTAACTATTTAAGGATCTGTTATATGTTTCCCTCAAGGCTACATATAAGAATTTAATACATTTATGTTAATGGGATCTGATCCAACCCGACACCATATTCGAGACCAGATTCCAGTCCAAATGGACAATTCAAAACATCACCCGAAATCCAAATGAACACGATCTGATCCAAATTAAAATCCATTTGGCCCGAAACTCATCCGAATAGGCCAGATCCGAACTCTCCCGATCTGAAAACAACTCGATCTAAACTCGTTCTATCCGGAAAAAAATCAGGGTCCATTTGGTAGGATGTAAAACATGTTCCCAGAAAACTATTCCCCATTTTACATTGTTTTGTTGATTTTACATTGTTTTGTTGAAGTAAAACATCAAAATGTAAAACTTGGGGTGGAAAACAATTTTACGCCGTATTGAAAACATACTCCTCTCAAATTGGAAGGAAAATATTTTACATCAGAAATGGAATGAAAACATTTTCCGATCCGTCATAATTAAAATAATTGATTTTCAGTTCAAACAAATAATAAAAATGCTTAAAATCAAAAATCAGTTTATATGCAACAAAAAAACCACGGAAAACCTTTGGGAAAATGAACTTTCCAATGTAAAAGGTTTTTTTTCATGGAAAAGCATTTTCATCCGAAAATGTTTTACACCCTATCAAACGGACCATCAATTTTAGATTAATTTACTTAACGGTAAATTTGGGCAATTATTCAATTTCTACTTCCAAATTAATTGACACCTAAAAAGGGTAACGGTTATGTTAATTGCCACCCAATTGATCTGAAACGAACCCAATCCGATTTGGTTTGACCGTTTGAATACTACAATGATTCAAATAAGGCCCGAAATTGGTCCGGTCTGAAATGATTCAATCGCCAGGTCTATTTGTAAGTACTCCCCATGTAACTATTTGTACGGATTTATATCTCAAGAATAACCTTGACAAGTAGGGCGGGGGCCTTAGCATTGTTTGTGAGGATTGAACTCAAATCATTATTCTAGAAAAAGCATGCATTAACCACTACACTTTGCTTCTATCCTTAATATGTATGCAACTATGTAAGATATTTAAACATTCAATCAACCACATTCCTATTTTTGTATTATAGGTTATTTTTAGAAAATTTGTCAAAACAATAATATATTTATCAAACCCACCAATTACCTCATTTGAATGTCTTTGTCGTTTAGGATGCACTCCTTCCTGTTTTTTAAAGCTATATATATTGTGCAAGTTTTACTGTTGTCGAGATAAAATTTTAAATATTTATATATATAATATTTATGTATTTTAATTTTTTTAAACTATACATTGAGACGAATCCAACGAACATGGATAAAACTAATACATTGGGGACCCTATGCAATTCATAATAAGAGGAGTTTGGGTAGATGAAAGGCCGAGGCTAATATATTCACCATCACCATTACCATATATTGGAGCCCTATTGTAGCTAATATATTCAACATCACAAACATTTGGATAAATTAGATTATATACTAGTATAAAACTAAATAGTACTCGTGCGTTGTATAGTTGGTTACAAAAAGTTATTTTTTTTTCAAGGTATAGAACGTAATTCATCCGTTTGTTATTTTGACATCAACAAAACAAAAAAATATGAATAATTTGTCACATAATAGGTAGAGTAGGGCACTAGGGCCCAAGTTAAAACCGATCAAGCCTTCCGTTCATATGAGTTGGACTTTTTTTTTATAACTATTTTGAATAATTCTAAAAAGTTTATAAAATATTATTGTATTTAATTTCAAACAAATTTAGTTCAACTAAGCTCCTGTTGAGTTTAGGATTTAGTTCAATTTAATTTAGACAAATTTATTTCAGTTCAGTTTAGAATAAATACTTTACTCATATTGAAATGAAATGCTATTGTGTCATTTCTTCCTAATTTCCAATCATACCATTTTATGTTAGAAACTTTTGTATACATCCGGGTGTATGGTACATCCAGGGATAATTTTGTTCATTTTATATTTTTTGCTCATTTTAAAATTTAAGATGAGCAATAATACACCTTGGATGCACATACCTCTACATGCATCCGGATGCATAGTACACACGTAGTAATTTAATTTGTGACATTTAATTTGTGACATTCTGTGTGCATCGCATTCCTATTGTTGGGTAAAAAATGTCACAAATTAAATTACTACAAGTTAACTCTTGGGCTCAAAGACTTATGATGTCATCTTATTTTATCCTTTTTACTTGCTTCTCAATGACTAATCTATCTCTTGTAATATTATAAGTACCCATCATGCTCACTTGTTTTAACATACAAAAAAAAAAAAAAAAAAACACACACACACACACACATATACATGCTCATAGAGATATATCAGTTATATCATCTCTTTTAAGAGATTAATTATCTCAATTCATGATATTGTCGACTCCTTATGGAGAACCCTAGCTCTCTATGAGAACTTGATCCAATATATTAGGAGAGTTATACCATATTATTTTACCCTTTGGGTTGTACTCTGATGTGGAAATAAGGGTGTCTTTGATTTGGCAACATGATCTCCTCAATTTGGTCTCTCCTATTGGGTTCGAGCGGGTTAAGCAGCAAACTTGGGTCACCTTGGTAGTTTAATTTGGATGTGTGAGGCAGACCCATAAGGCAAGCCCACGTCCTTCCCTTAGTCGTTCCCCTTTCCTTATGTTTTATTTGCTTCTAGTAATTTCTTTTGTAGCATAGTTCTTACTTTGAGTTCTATAAATATTCAAGTATGTCTCAATTGTAAAGTGGAGTGTAATAGTTGAAAACTTTCAAGTAATAAAACTTGAGTTATCTTTTCTTACATATGAGTTGAGTGATTCTTTCATATGTTGGAGCCCTAACCAAGTGAGCCCTAACCAAGTGAGTTGAGTGATTCTTTCATATGAGTTGACGAGTCATTCACTTAGTTAGTCGAGGAGTCATTCACTTAGTTAGTCTTGAATAATCTTAGTTTAGGAGTGGAGAGATTATTCAAACCTCTATTTGATGATTAATCTTTGCCTAGGAGTAGGGAGATTACTCATCCATTGTGTTTAGGAGTCAATCAACACCAATTCGTGATTGCCCTCTCTACCACGCATCACTCTCATATCCTTTTTATATACGAGCATCAGATATATCAATGCTTGTTGTTTGTGGGGGGTTTTTTTCACCTCATTTGAGGGTTTTTCCTACCTTTAAATTTTGTGTTCTATTTTACTTTTCTTGTCCATCATTTATTCATTTTCTTCGATTTATTTATTTTGGTTCCACTTGCGCTCTAATTTTCCGAACACCTATAGCTCAAAGCATACAGTTCACTATACACTATTGTTCGTCCTAAATCCAGTCTTCTTCAAAACCTTCTTTCATTGTTCTTCATCATAGAATCATATAACAAACACACCAAAATATATTCTTAGCAAAAAAAAAAAGTGAAATCGAAGAGGGCTTCCTTAATGATTAAAGTAAAAGAAAATGAAATTGAAACCCCAAACTGGATATTGATCTGATGTTAATTTGATTCACAATAAATTAGTTTTAGGTTGTCAATAATATACGTGAATTGCCAAATTATACTTCATTTCGTAATTTATCGATAAATTCAAAGGTAAAGGTAGGAATGCAACATTATTTCTTTTTATGTTCTTTAGTTGAAAGAGTAAGAATATTATGAATTAGTAAAAATTAACCGATGAAAGAATATTATGAATTAGTAAATTAACCGATGAAAGAATATTATGTGATGCAAATTAGAAAATAGATTAGTTATAGATTGGAGTTACCAATGTCATATAACACCTAATTCTACTTTAATAGTACCTTTTTTTGTGATAAAAGGAGCATAGCATTAAAATTATCGATGATGATACCGTATTTTTAACTTTTATTAATGGTGACCATGTGTTTTTAAATATCCAAAATAACCTCGTCCTTTTGTAATACTTATAAACGTGACATTAATGAGCAAAAACTGTGAGTTAGAACTTAGAACAACTGAACAAATGGAAGGAGCGTGTGTGAAAGGAACATATAGTCATATACTAACAATTTAAAAAATAAATAAAAAAACATAGCTGTAACAATACAAAACTCTCGTATGAGGCATGTGAAATTGTGAACAATGAACATAGAGGGGCCATGAATTTTGGACAATACATGAAGCCATGAAAGCATATATTGGGCCTTAGTCTGCCTATTCTTCAAAATGGGATTTCCATTAGCTTTGAAAATTGGATATTAATCCTAAGCTCCAAGTTTTCGCATGACAATTTTTACATAACGGCCTCCAAGTTTGTCAAAATTTGGTCACTAGAGGTATTCCTATTTCTTCCCTTTGCCCTCTTTGTCATTCAGCTAAAGAATCACAAGATCATCTTTTTCTTCACTGCCCTCTTGTTATTCCCATTTGGACCCATTGTCAGGCTACACGCTGGATTTCTCCACTTCCCAGAGAACCCTCCCTACAATCCCTCTTATTGTTTCTTCACCAACAACATTACCCCTCTATTGTCAAAGTTATTAATATCCTTTGGAGTATTTGGAAAGCTCGTAACAAGTTAGTTTCTAATAATAAGCTCTTTTCTACTACTATTTTCGTCCGCGCTCTAGCTTATTTCCAGGAGTGGAAATCTCGCCTTTCCATAGATAATTTATCTTCTATGTACGCCACTTCCTCTAATGACACCTCCTGCTCTCAGTCTTCCATTTTTGTAAATTGGTCCCCTCCTCCCCCATGCACTATTAAACTAAATTTTGACGGTTCTTGTACTCAAGGATCGTCTTCAGCATGTGTTGTCCTCCGAGACCACAATGACGATTGTTTAGTTGCGCGAGCCTTTTTTTTGGGCAATGCTTCCCCTCTTGTAGCTGAAGCTACAACTCTTCGTAACGGGCTCCACCTAGCTAGTAGTTATAATTTTTCCTCTATTTTTATTGAAGGTGACAACCTAACAGTTATTAATGTTTTGCAGGGTAAGTTTCACCGCCCCTGGAAGATTCAACTACTTATGGACGACATCCGCACCATCCTTCGTGATTTTGCTTCGATGTCTTCGGGTCACATCTTCCGGGAAGCCAACCCTACAACAGATTACATAGCATCTCTAGGGCATTGGAACCCTACGCATATTGATATAGATCCTTTTTTGGATGCCAAATTTAATTATTTTCTCTTTACTGATAAGTCAGGATGTTTCTTCGATAGGAAGAAATTCTGACTTCCTTGTTTACCTTTCCTTCAAAAAAAAAAATAAAAAAATATTGGGCCTTAGTATTTATATACTCCGTTTCATTTTTTCTTTTAGTTAATGTGGGCAGTATTGGACCTTGAACTGGATCCTATCGCAGGTTATGTTGTCTAATTTGACGGACACACACATCCGCAAGGAAAAAGAGAATGAATTCTTCTTAAATGCGTGCGTTGAGGTTCAAACTCGAGACCCCAAACTCGACTTTTGCAAGACTTAACTAATAGGCTAACGACCCGTTTGTTGGTAATAAATTGTGGTAATGGTAATGAATTTATAGTGTAATTTTGTTAAGGAGGAATCTTATAATCTCCATGGAAAACAAATTTTCATTCCCATGCTTCAAATTTTCTTCTCATTTTTCATTCTCATCCATTACCATTGGGGTAGGTGGTATTTGATGGGAATGGATATTTGTGAAGAAAATTAGATAAATTGGGGCTAAGGTAGCACCACCATGAGAATAAATTTTGATTTCCCTTCCAAATTTAGTTATAAATTCATCCTCATTACCATGATTTATAATCGGCTACCAAACGGGCCGTAAGAAGATTATTATTATTGTACTCTGTAGTATTTATCATTTATCATTATTGGGAAACAGGATAGCTGATAGCACCCATTTCAATAATGCATTAGTCTCAATAATTTGTGACCTTACTAAAATGAAAAAGCGAAAATTGCTAAGAACTTGTGGATCAAATTGGTATAGGAATAAGGGTGATTTGAACATTTTATTATGTAAGACAATTTCAACGAACAAGTGTCTCCGCCATTTCTAGATTTGTATTATTGTCTCGCCATCATTTTTATTTATCAAACAATTTTATTTTATTTTTTTTTTTATATAAAAAAAAATGGATATGGTATGACAATTGACAAGTCAAGCTAAATATTACGAGTAATATAGTTTTTTATATAAAAAAATGGATATGGTATAAACAATATATCTACCGTAGACCAGGCCATTAGACCCGTAGTAAAATACTTATATTAAACTATATTTCTAGTCTCTACCAAGGAAAACTATTTTTTAATATAGTTGAGGAGGATAATTGGATAAAGTATATAAGTTGGTTAGAAGGATTGTCTAACTCTTTGTAATCTTGTATATTCTTAGTAATTTTTTTCAAAAAAAAGGGAAATTATTTTAAAATAGTACTCACTCATCTCAAAACGAGTGCTCCAATTTATATTTAAGTCAAAAGTTTCCCTCTAATAAAAGACATAAGAACCCTCATTATGAATTAATTGTCTAATAAAAATCAACTTTACACTATCGTTAGACAAAACAAAAAAAACAAAAACAAATGAACTACTCCCTCCGTAACATAAAACTTTTAACAATTAGTTTTGCAATACGCATTTTGAGGAAGTGATTTAAGGGTGTAAACGAAGGATTAGTCAAAATAATTTTAATGTAAGTAACTTATATGATCACATTATTGCTTGTATTGAAAACATTTTGACTAATTCCTTCATTTATACCTTCAAATCACTTCCTCAAAATGCGTGCAAAACTAATTGTTGAAAGTTTTATGTTATGAAGGGAGTACGTTCTTATTTTGGAACAGAGAATATATGGTCTTAACTCTTAAAGCTCTTAACTAAAAAGATTTAGCATTAGAGCAAGCTCATGATCAAATAATCAACAGTAATAATTTTCGTGATCCACAAGAAAAAACAAAAAATAATAAATAATTAAAGAAGGTTTCATTCTCATTTCTCTCCCATTCACATTACTTGAGCCATCGGAAATTTTTTAATGGTAATCCTGTACTTTTGAAGTTTCTCTTTAGTAATCCTGAGTTTTTTAAATTCTCACTAATATGTAATTCTCAATTATTGTTTTATTCTCAGTTATGACCTTATGAAGAAAAAAATTAGTTCAGTTAACAATTTGTTAAAATTAATGTTGCATTTTCATTCTTGATTTTTGCAACGAGAAAATTATTCGATAAATAATTGAGTATTTTTTTCCAACTGACCCTAGGAACGGTCTATAAACCTCTTGGACAGTTCGAATAGGTTCATCCACCATTGACTCTCCATGAACCATGATTTGGTTCATTGCTGCCCATAACTGAACGTTCTTAAGTATTGTTCTTTTGGACTGAATTAATCTAAATTGAATTGAACTATATTGAATTTTTCTTAATTGAAATAAATTTAACTAAAATTTTTAGATTCAATTAAAGTTGAGCTAAACTGAATTGAACTAAATTTTCAAAAATTAAGTTAGTCATAGTCTTAATTACTTTTTTTATTTAAGTGCTATCAAGTTGTAAGAGGTGGAATGAATTTCTCATATTTTCCACACCAAACAAATGAACATAACATGCCTATTTATAGGCATAAACCCAAGAAGAACCAGCCACCAAAGATGATCAAAATCCACCATTAAAGCATCATAAAATCTAAATTTATAGTGGCTTAATTGTGTCATAACTCATAAGCACCCAAAAGATGCCATGCACAAAGTCACCATTCTAATTCTGATTTTAAGACACTCTAATCACATCTTAATGCAACCATTAAGCCTCATAAATAAGCTTAATACGCACAAGAGTCCAAAGAATCGAGCAAACTACTTGATTTTCCAGAAACTTTTCGCGAGTCGCGAGGAGCGCCATCGCGAGTTTCTTTTTTCCTTATTCCTTCTTCCTTTTTTCACATATTCAAGCTCATTTATGCATAAATGTTCCAACAGTACACACCTTAACAAGTTCTTAGTCAGCAAAGTCATCTGTCAATAATAATATACACATATGTATATCCTTACGAATGATCAATATGGTTATATGCATAGAAAGACCTTTACAAGAGGCTTCCTAACTCATGTAAGAACCTTGACATGTGGGGCGAGGGCATTGAGCGATGGTAGAGGTAACAACCGAGCCATTTTTTTGGGGTTCGGGTTGGTTCGGGCCCGCCTTAAGTGTAGGCCGGGCGAAAACGGTTTCTAATATATTTCAAGAGTGCATTATTCGGGTTGGGTATGGTCCTATATTTTGGGCCTAAAACGGGTTGGGTTTTTTTCGGGTGTCCATTGTATTAATGATTTATAAATTATAACGTTAAATAAATTTCATTTCATTTTGGGAAGAATAATGATTCCAGAAACAAGGATTTATAATTGATTTCATGTCATCCAAACATTTAGTATTTTATAGAAATGTTATGAAATGATTGAGTGAGAATCATGACAAACCAAAATCGAAACATTGACCGTAAACCAAAACCGAATGGTAAAACATTACACTACAAACCAATTCAAAGTTTTGTTATAGTTAAAAAAGATTGACTATATGGCAATATAGAACATATTCGGTTCGGGTTGGTTCGAGTAGTGTTGTATTCGGGTGTGCAACTGTGCATATGTAGGGTCGAGTAACATTTGGATATACTTTTTATATTCAAAATCGAGTACATATATGTAGGGTTTTTCGAGTTATATTAGGTAATTGGGTGCAGCATTATAGGTTGATTATGCATTTATGTCCACCTCTAACTCTCTAAGCGATGATACCAATGCTCGAATCCATGGCCCATATATAAGTGCTCTAACCACTAGGCCCAAATGGGTGGATCTGAAATTATAAATGCATATTAATTAGTCATAAGTCATCAATTAGTCAATAGTCATTAGTCAATTATATATATACATACACTTGCACTCCGTAAACAACAAGTTCGTTATAATATGAAACTATAAGTTATTTTTATTATAATATGGAGTAAGTTATTTACACCTGCTATTCCCTCATGGCATCATCATCACCTTGATTTCCTTGCATTTCAGCATTTCTATTGTTTTTTCTGACCCTTTTCCAGGTACTTTCCCCACTTCTGACTTTTAATTTATTTATTTTAAGTTTAAGTTTTAAATTTAATTAAGTAGTTAATAGGTTTAAAGTTTAATTAATTAGTTTAATTAGGTTTAAGATTTAATTAATTACTTCAATTAACTAATAATTTTAACAGAGTTAGATTTTGGGGTGAAAACAAGAAAAAGTCCAACTTAATGGGAGTTATTTTAAAAAAAAGAAGTTTGTGGAGGTCTTTTGCACAACGTCGTAATAAGTTAGTGGGGTTTATTAGCAAAAAAACCAATTATATATATATTTTTTTAAAGAATCATATTTATAATCCAATTCTGAAACATTTAAAATCGTTTATACACGAGTAAACTTTCGCTATAGAATAATATAAACATATGCTACTAACAATTATATCGACACACATGGTCGCTTTTCATTTTTTTTCTTACCTAAAATACAATTTTATATTTATGTTTTCAAATTTAAAGAAAAAATAGATTTTCTAAATATGTCGAATAAATAAAGATTTAAATAAAAAGGTTTCAACACAATTATTCTATATTATTAGAGCTAATCTGAACAATTTTCACATAATTATAATAAAAAAATCACAGGCAAAAATAGAATAAGGAAAAAATGTTTAATCACGATACATTGAAACATTAGAAATTGTGATTAGAACCTTGCATATATCCTTACATCAACATTTGAAAGTAATAAAAGTATTTTTATTTTTACTTACACAACAAAGCAACATAGATTAACATAATATAAATAAATCCCACCAATCATTTTATTAAAACGTCGTGAATAACACATATGCAGACCTAGTAGGATAGAGCAAACCTATCTGAAAATCTAAAAATACGATCTTTTTTTGGATATCTGATATGAAAATTAATTTCATATCGGATGTCAAATCTGAAAAATAAGATATCGAATATCAGAAAAATTGGTATACGAATATCCGATATCTTTAATAAGAAATCCTTATTAGACCAATTTTTTTTATTTGTGTTTGTTTACTTATGTATCGTGAAATAAATAAGAACTAGTATTTTGGCCCGGGCAATGTCCGGGCTGATTATTATTATAAATTGTATTTCGTTATTTTTCATAAATTTTATAATTGATTTAGTTTTTTTTTCTAATGTGAATTGATATAGATGACGGTGATGGTGTGATAAATAATATAGTAATAAATTTTAAAAACTATTAAGGATTTGAAATTAAAAGAGAACAACATTAAAAAAAAATTGAGATAGGCTGATATGAATAGTTTTTTTTTTTTTGTTCTTAACTTAGTAGATTTATTTGAAAAGTGTTGTTTTTTTAGTTACATTAATTTGCAAGGCTTTATCATATTTTAATATTTAATGTTAAACTAACAAATTAAAGTGGTTTAATACTTTGATTGTTGATAGCTTACATTTATCATATTTTAATGATAAATGTTAAACAAACGAATTAAAATGATTTGATGGTTAATATGTTACATTTCATTATGAATTATGAAGGTTATGGGTTCGATTCTTGACCAAAGCAAATTTTAATTGGGACTCAATAAATATTTTTTTTCCTAGGTGCATAATATATATGGTGTGAACAACATATGTGAACAATCTTACGTGGCGCAATACGACGCAAATAACATGATGGCAGGGTTGGAGTAAGGATTAACAAAGGGATGACATGTGGCGGTTAGGTGGCATAATATGGTGTAAACAACATATATGGATGGGACAATCTTACGTGGCGCAATACAGCGGCGCTAATAACATGACACATGGCAGGTTAACAAAGGGATGACATGTGACAGTTAAAACTTCCTGTTTTAAATATTTAATTATAGATTATAGATTATAGATATATTATGGAGTACAAAAATTGCATATTTGATAAATATTCACTACATTTCTTTCTTTCTTTTTTTAATTACACTTTGATGACTTTTTTCCTATCACAAAAATCTTCTAAATATAATAAATAGATAAAAATAATGGAGGGGAGATACGTAATACATCAATGTGAACCTTATTAGCCTACATAAAATGTCAAAGTTACTCAACTAATGAAGGACAGACTAATAAAAGGTTAGTTAAGTGATGAAGGACAGACTAATTAATGAAAGATTGGTTTTCGGAATAATAATTAAGTGGAGAAAGTAGATAAGTGGATTAATCAAGGGCCGTACGTATACAATAATTAAGGAGAAATACATATTTTTAGGTCTCACATCATAGTAACTTGGAAGGTGTTAAGTTTTGAGGATGATTTGCAAAATTTTAGATAATTCACCGGGTTATTTTAAAGAAAAAATTAAAATAATTGTGGGGGTAACAAACTGTTAAATTGTCAACAATAGGGGTGTGTATAATTTTTCAAATCTTAATTTCCGATCATACATATCATCGATCCGATCCGAATTTTAAAATTCGAAAAATCGAATTTTTACACCAAATGATGGATTGAAGTTTAGTTGTTTCAATTATTTAATGAAAAGTTAGGTGAGGAATATCATGATGCAAGCAATGAATGAACAATCATCAAGCAAATTGCGGCTCTAAAAGATTTTGTTATTATTGTTATAGTTTCTTACACCTGAGGCTGCCTCTTAAATACAAGGAATAAGCACAAAAACCTAAACAAAAGTGGGCTCAGACTACAAGAGTGGGCCTGGACCAATACAGCCAAAAGATACAACAAAGAAAAGATAAGTAAAAGGAACATAAACTAAATACAAGGCCAAGCTAATAATAAGAGAATAAAATAAAGAAAAGAAATTAAAGTCAGGCTTCCACCATGCCATGCCTTCCTTTTACACTCCCCCTCAAGCTGGGGGAGAAGGGACCTGAGCTCCCAGCTTGCCAAGAAGATAGGTGTGCTGAGCTACACTCAAGGACTTAGTGAAAATATCAGCTACTTGTTCTCTGGATGGCACATACTGGGGATGAATGGTTCCATCAGAGATTTTGTATCGAATGAAGTGGCAATTAATTTCCACATGCTTCATCTTCTCATGGTGAGTGGGATTCATAGCAACTGAAATAGCTGCTTTGTTATCACAGTTCAGAAGGACAGGACTAGTAGACTTGATTCCAAGTTCTTTTAGCAATTGATTAAGCCAACTGACTTCACAAGCTGTGAGAGCCAAGACCCTATACTCAGCTTCAGCTGTACTTCTTGCAACCACTTGCTGTTTTTTGGCCTTCCAAGATATGGGAGAGCCTCCAAGAAATATGCAGTACCCAGTAGTAGATTTTCTGGAGAATGGACAGCCTGCCCAGTCTGAATCACAGTAGGCTGTTAGAATTACCCCTACATCTGAGGCCAGGAGGATGCCTTGAGCTGGAGAACTGAGCAGATATCTTAAGATCCTTTTTCCAGCTTGCATATGGGCTGATGTTGGAGCCTGCATGAACTGGCTAAGAATATGCACCCCATATGATATATCAGGTCTGGTAAGAGTGAGGTAAAGGAGTTTGCCTACCAGTCTTTGATAAAGAGAAGCATCTGGCAGAGGATCACCTATGTTGGGAGTGAGCTTGGTTGCAGGGTCCAATGGAAGCATAAGTTTCCTCGCATTGATTAGACCAAATTCTTTAATTAACTCCAATGTATATTTTTTTTGAGACAAGAAGATACCTTGAGTGGTTCTATCAACCTCAATGCCTAGAAAATATCTGAGTTCACCAAGATCTTTCATGTGAAATTTGGATGCCAAGAGTTGTTTGGTTTGATCTATGACACTTTGATTATTGCCTGCAAGAATTAAATCATCCACATACACCAACAGTGCCAAGAATGAATTCCCTTGAGTTTTTGTGAAAAGAGTATAATCTGATTTAGATTGAGAGAATCCCCAACTTAGTAGAGCACTTGAGAGTTTAGCAAACCAGTTTCTAGGTGCTTGTTTGAGTCCATAAAGGGACTTTTTGAGTTTGCAAACTAGCTTTCCCATTTTCTGCTGTGAAGGTTCACCATAGTTCTCCCCCTGTCCAACGGCTATCCTACTTCCTTTTCCTTGATATCCTGTTGGCAATGACATATACACATCCTCTGAGAGATCACCATGCAAGAATGCATTCTTTACATCCATCTGATTTGTGATCCAATTCTCCTTGGCAGCAACAACCAACAATGATCTCACTGTTGTGAGTTTTGCAACAGGTGCAAAGGTCTCACTATATTCTTCACCTTCCCTTTGTCTGCATCCCAACACAACCAATCTGGATTTGTATCTATCTACTGTTCTATCAGCCTTGAGCTTTGTTTTGTAAATCCATTTGCATCCAATTGCTCTTTTGCCTTTGGGAAGATATGTGATATCCCAAGTTTCATTGTTTTCAAGAGCATCAAGTTCCTCATTCATGGCTTTAGTCCAATTATCATATTTGACTGCCTCCTTGAATGATCCTGGTTCACAAACCTTTTGATTTTCAGCCATGAATGCCTGAAATTCAAGCATCACATAGGAGATGGCCATGTTTGACACAGGTGCTGGGGCATCTGAGGAAGTCCCAGCCTGATGTATATACCCTTCCAGCCAAGAAGGAGGTCTTGTTCTTCTTCTTGATCTTCTGATCACAGGAAGTGAGGCACTTGCAGAACTTGAAGAACCCCTGTCAGAGTCACCAATTCTGTCTTCATTTTCATCACTGTCACTTGACCCTTAGGTTGAATTTCACTGGCATTTGTTTCTTCTGTTTGATCACCTATTTGTTGTTCTATACCTTGATCACCTTGTTGTATTTCTTTGTTGTAATACCCCGAAATTTTGGGATATTTTAAATTTTTCATAATTAATTAAATATATAATTAATTGACTATTTAATTGATTATTATTTAATTAATTATTAACTTTATTTGTAGCAGTCCAGTTATTTTTAATCCTGGCCCGAACTTTTTTTTATTTTATCTTGCCAAAACCTGAGCCCAATTATTCCCTTTGATTTATGTGTTACACAGTTTCCCCTTTCATTCTTTTCTTGTTTCTTTAATTTCTTTTATTCAATATTATTATTAAACCTTTATCTATTTTGACCTTTCCAAAAATCCTATTTTTATTCTTGCTCTCATACTTTTTTTTTCTACTAAATTTTAGGAACTCTTAACCCTTTTTCCCTTCAATATTTTCGGTCACCCCATCTTTTCTTGTTGATTAATTTCTTTAATTTGTTCTACCCTATATATTAAATATTACATCTATTTTGATCCATTCTAGAAAAAAACCCTATTTTTATTACTCTTTCTACTTTGCTTACTAAATTATAGTAAACCTAGACCCTTATTTTCTTTTCATTTTACACAGCTGATGTGTCCAGTTTGTACGAGTTATTTAACTTCTTTTTAGTTCCTTTATGTAATTAGTTTAGCATAAGATTGCACATTTTGTTACTTTTGAGTTTAAACGAGAGTTTGGCTTGAAATGTAAAGTTGTAGTGTAATTTACAGTTTTTAATGCTTTTTAGGATAAGTGTAGTTTGTAGTTGCGGTTTGGTTTTATGTGTTCTTGTAGTCTTGAGCTACGAAACATCATTAGGAGCATTTTTGGAGTCATTGATCATGCGCCAAGCACACTTAAAGAAATCATTAAGCATTAGAGGGAAAGAAAAGCCTTATTGTGAACCTTCAAATGCAGTAAGTCCAACTTCAAATGGAAATATCTCCCAATATACTCATTGGATTTATGTGATTCAAATTGGAGGTTGTAGCTCTCTTCAATAGCTTTCCAACGGTAGGTCATAAGCCTTATTTCGTTAAGGAACAAGAGAGTGATGGCTATTTTAGTCCGAGCTGCGCAGACAGTCTACAGGGGCGCGCCCCGCGCCTCAGAGGGCGCTGCCAGCGCCCCCATTGCAGTGAGCATCAAGAAGAAAGCGCGCCCAGTGCCCTTTGGGGCGCGCCCAGCGCCCCCATCACAGTATCCCTCCGAGGAATGGCGCGCCCCACGCCTATGGGGCGCTGCCAGCGCCCATGTTACAGTAGTACTTCCAAGGAGGGGCGCGCCCCGCGCCTTTGAGGGCGCTGCCAGCGCCCATCTGCTCTGTTCTGCACGCGGCTTCATCCACTTGATTTCTAGGTTATAATTTAGTTTAGTATAAATAGAAAAGTGGTTTTTCATTGTATGGAAATCTAGTTTTTCATGTTCAAATAGTTCCTTAGCTTAAATTCTCTCTAGTTTCTCCTTAGATTACATAAAAACTATTAAATCTTTAGTTTGTAATTTTGATATTTAATCATGGAATCAATGAAGAATCTTGGTTCATCAATGGAAATGGTAGCTTAAACTTGTTCTTGGGATTGGTTTCAATGATTCCAAAAGGCTCCTTGTGAGGATTCTCTAACTCTAAACTATTTCTTTACTTCAATTATTTACTTGCTCTTATATGAATTGTTATTGGTTTTGTTGAATGTTTTAGCTTGATCTTTGTCTTGTTATTATATTTTACAAAATCATTACTAGGGTTTGAACACAATCGATTATTGTGTTCAACCTCGAGTAGCAACTATCTTGTTCATGCTTAAGCGTATTCTTATTGTGAACAATTTAGTAGAGCTTGTTTAAACGTTAATTGTTTATTGCGTATTCTCTAAACAATTGCGTTCTTATTGTGTCTCCGTTCTTAAAGCTTTTGTTCACTGCGTGTTCTTTGAACATTAAGGGTTTTAGGCAATTTACGATTTATCTTGTCTAGCTAATTAAGGGGACTACAAGAGTTTACTCTTGTCAATAATTAATTGAGTATTGAAATGGTTTGGTAATTGAGAGTCTAATTCAATTAGCCGAGTCAGAGTCGTTGTAACCGAATCCTAAGATTCTTTAAAACTAGAATTTTACCGCAATCAATTAGTTGTTAGTTTATTTTATCACTAAAATCTCCAATCCCCCCCCCCCCTTGTTACCAAGATCACTAAGGAATTAGTGATTCTCCCCTTTAATAATCCAAATACATATTAACACAATTAAATCAACATAAATCCGTTCTCTGTGGATACGAACCTTACTTGCCCTTTACACTAGTTGTAATTGGAGAGTAGGAGAAATTTACTTTTGATAAGTCTTTTATTTTTAACGACATAAAAGGCCTACCAAATTTTTTTAAATAATTAAAAAAAAAAAATTAAAATTAAATTAAAATTTAATTTTAAAAATTAAAAAAAAAAAAAAAAATTAAATTAAAAAAAATTAAATTTTAAAAAAAAAATTTAAAAAAAAAAATTTTTAAAAAAAATTAAATAAAAAAAAAAAAATGGTTTCGTTGCCGGGGAGCGGTGTTGTTTTGATTTGTGTTAAGTTTTAAATTAACTCTACCTAAGGACTTTTATTGTTTTGATTGGTTGTTTATGGTAGCAACTCGCTCCACGAGCAACGAACCCCTACAATACGATCCCGAGTTAGAACTGACCCTACTTAGATCCAGAAGGGAGATACGTGACCAGTTCCGTGTTCTACCTTTCGATCTTGATTTAGAAATAGGCATTATGCCACCGGTTCCTGAAAAAACCTTGAAGGAGCTAACCACTCCAAACATGGACCAACAACCACTATGCATCGATTTGCCCGAATTGCCTGAAGGAGCAAACTTTGAGTTGAAATCCGGTCTAATCCATGCATTGCCAAGTTTTCACGGTTTAGGGGGTGAAGACCCTAACCGACATCTTTCGGAATTTCACGTGGTGTGCGCAAGCATGAAACCAAGTGGAGTTACGGAAGAACAAATAAAATTGCGTGCATTCCATTTCTCTTTGAAGGATGCCGCAAGTGATTGGTTGTATTATTTGCCTCCAGGTTGTATTACATGTTGGAATGAATTAAAAAGGCGGTTCTTGGAAAAATATTTTCCGGCCTCAAAGTCTAGTACTATGAGGAAGGAAATTTCCACCATTGAACAGGGCCTAGATGAGAACCTTTACGAGTATTGGGAGAGGTTCAAGCAACTTTGCGCCCGATGTCCCTACCATGGATATTCGGAGCAAGACTTAATAATCTACATATATAATGGTATGCAAGACGACGATAAGCGCATGATCAATGCGGCTAGTGGAGGGTCTATGTTCAATAAAACCCCCTCGGCCGCAAGAGCGCTTATCGAAGAATCTGCAGAGGGTACTCGTCAGTTCAGTAGAAGGGCTAGTGCTCGAATGTCCAATTTTGAAAATTCAAGTGCTGGATCTTCTAGAACTGATGGGAAACTCGAGGCTCTCACCTCTATGATGAGGGACTTCATGGTGAAAAATAATAGATCACATGAAGTAAAATCTTGTGGGATTTGTGCCAATGACCACCCTACCGAGTTTTGCCCTCAATCTAATGAGGAGCAAGGTGAGGAGGCTAAGGCCATGGGTTTTCCAAATCAAGCTAATGCTAGAAGGTATGATCCATACTCTTCTACGTATAACTCGGGTTGGAAAGATCACCCCAACTTTAAATATGGCAACCCACAAGCACCTCAACAACAATCCTATCAAAATCCAAATAACCAACCCTACCAACATCCAAATAGCCAAAATAACCAATATAATAGACCACCCCAACAACAGTACCAAAGGCCCCAAAACCAATGGTCACAAGGTCAAAATTCTAATTCGAACAACTCCTCTACGGAGGAGATGTTAAATATGTTGACCAAAAATGTGTCGGGAATGCAAAGTAACATGGTCCAATTCCAAGATGAAACTAGATCGAGTATTAAGAACTTGGAAAGACAAATGGGCCAAGTGTCGGGTGTTGTGTCTAGGTTAGAGGGTAAGTTAGATTCGGGGAAGCTTCCATCCCAAACAGAGCTTAACCCCAAGTCTAATGCTAGTGCTATCACTCTAAGGAGTGGGAAGGAGCTCCAAGTGAGCGCGAGAGAGCTTGAGGGTGAAGTGGTAGTAAACGAAGAACAAAGCAATTTGCCTTCTCTTACACCACCATCACCTCAAGTGGAGACACCTTGTCCATCTTCATCTCCGTACTTACCGGAACCCCCATTCCCAAAAGCAATGATAGACACTCGCACCAAGGAGTGTGATAAGGATATTTATGAGACTTTTCGTAAATGTGAAGTAAATATCCCCCTTTTCGATGCAATTAAACAAATCCCTCGCTATGCAAAGTTTTTAAAAGAACTTTGCACTAGTAGAAGGAAAAATAAGCTTAAAGGGCACCAAAAAGTGAAGGTGAGTGAACATATCTCGGCCATTTTCCAAAAAAAGTTACCTCCCAAGTGTGGTGACCCGGGCATGTTCACTATACCTTGCACTATTGGTGATATCATTTTTAGTAACGCCATGCTAGATTTAGGGGCATCAATTAATGTGATTCCTTTTTCATTGTTTAAAGCTTTAAAGCTTGGCGATCTAAAGCCAACGAGTGTCGTGATCCAATTGGCCGATAGGTCCAACGCTTATCCAAAGGGAATAGTGGAGGATGTATTGGTCAAGGTTGGGCAAATGATTTTTCCCGCTGATTTTTACGTCCTAGATATGGACCATGATGGCAGTGCCACTCCAATCTTGCTAGGACGTCCCTTTTTGAAAACTGCTCGGGCTAAAATCGATGTTCACACCGGGTCATTAACTATGGAGTTTGATGGAGAGTGTCTGGAATTTAATATTTATAACTCCATGAAATTCCCGCCTGAGGGTCATTCTTGTTTTTCCGTCGATGTCTTTGATACAATGACACAGGGTATCTTTGACATAGATGGAGAAGATGATCTGTTAGTTTCGGTAGAAAATGCATTGGGTGAAACTGATAGTGAATATGTGTTAAGTGCTAGTGTGCAAGACACCTTGTGCGATTTGGCACAGTGTGATAGTTTACCCCTTTCTATAACTGCTGATAATTCGATTACCTCACTTGGTCCTTTGGACAAGCTTGTGCCATCTGTTTTGCAGGCACCTGCAGTTGAGCTTAAGACATTGCCTGATGATCTCAAATATGTTTTCATTGGATCCAAGGAAACATTACCGGTAATCATCTCTAGCAAGCTCACCGAGGATGAGGAGAAAAGTCTTTTTTTTTTTTTATAATTTTTTTTAATTATTTTTTTTTAATTTTATTTTTTTTTGCCAATAGGAAGAACTATAACAACCAATTTCTTTATTTATCATCCTTCAAAGATCAATCATTAAAACTATTCCTAACCCTTTTCTATTGCTTCAACCCTTAAAGATTGATCAAGAACCTTAAAGAAACCTTAAAGAACACAAGGAAATCGTTAACCTTGGTGATTATTCGAACCATATCATTCCTTCAAAGGTAATTGGATTGCTTTTACTTAATCTTTAGGATAGATTAGTTTCATAGTTTTTAGAATATGGTTTGGAATTGTTTAGAACAATGTAGGATTGCTTAGAATTAGTATCATGTTTAGGATTGAAATTTTTCGAATGATACGATGAATATTATGATGTTATTTTTCTTGATTTCTTTATGTAAATTTGATGAATCTTGATCATTTAAATTATTAATTAAAATCTTAAATTAAAAAGAATATTTTTGTTCTTGTTGTTCTAAATTGTCGAGTCACTTAGAATAATTTTAGGGAGTTTCTTTACTGTTTCATTATGAATCATGATTTATTTCGTGGCAAAATTCATCCTTTTCTTTCTTGAAATAATTTAATCTTTCAAACCGGTAAAACTGTCCAGATTTGGTTTACGAATTTTTCAAGGAACTTAATCAATTTGGATTGCTACGAAATTTTAGGTGGAAGTTAGTAATACTGTTTTACATCTTTTGTTAAATGTTCGTAATTTTTAAAGATCGTTTGCTATGGCAGAAAAATCTAAAACTGAATTCAGCCTAATCTGATTTGTTAGTTATAAAATTCCTTAAAAATAGTAAAGGACGTTATTTTTGAATGAAATTTATGCACGTTAAACCTTGAAACTATATTTAGCTTCCATCAAAATTTCCAGATTATTTGATACCTTTAAACGGTCGTTCATAATTTAATTCTTTAAAAATCAGATTGTGTAAAATAGGGTGATTGAATTATTAAAACATGTTACTATTAATTCTTGAAATGTTTATATGATGATATGATGAATTTATTTAATTATTATTTTTAGTTTAAAAATGTCGAGTGGTCATATCAGGGTTTGACCAATTTTAGTTTAATTTTTGACTTATAATAATATTGGAAGGTAATTGTAGGAACTATAATTATCATTATTATAAATATAACAATACTTCGGAAAACAATATTATGACAAAAGGAATAAGTTGCATTATAATAATAATAATAAAAGGATTTCAGGGATAGTTATTATATTTATCACCATAATATTTATTATCATTATTATTATTAAAAGGAATTATCAGGGACAAATGACAATATGAAGGGAAATAACAATATGACAAAAAGGGTAAATTACAACATGATAATAACGAAGAAGATTACAGGAATAATTACCATTATATTTATTATCATTATTATTATTAAGGAAGTCAGTAGGGATAAGTCGCAATATGAAGGAAAGTAATAATATGAATAAAGGAAGGGTTATGAGTAAAATATGACAAGATAAGTATTTCAGGGGAAGGTTTCCTCTGCATATGTGTATAGTATGAATTTCGTGTATTTGTAACTGTATGGTATACGTATATTGTATGTATTTCTAACCGTATTCTGCAGGTATTTTATACGTATTGTATACGTATTGTTATACGTACTTTGTACGTATTCCGTACGTATTCCGTATGTATTTTTGTACGTATTTTTGTATGAATTCAGTATGTATTCTTGTACGTATTTTTGTACGTATTCCGTATGTATTTTTGTACGTATTCCGTATGTATTTTGTACGTATTTTCGTACGCATTCCGTATGTATTTTTGTACGTATTTCCAAGTATTTTTGCATTATTTTTTCCGCATGATGTTGGTCATTTTCGAGTGGTATAAGTTTAGTTTGGAGTTTGAGTCAAGTTAAGATGAACAAGATTGGATTAGAAGTTAAGCTATGACGATAAGGAATTGAATTGAGGATTGGAATAGAACAGAACATAACAGAATTGAATTGAATTGAAAAGATGATTAACTATGAAGTGACCACCTATCTAGTGGCTCATGTGCCATGAACATAGGTATAGTCGAACCACTGTCCTATCTTCGGATTGGGGACAGTTCTTGATCGCAGTGCTTGGGGAGTAGATCCTTGTGGTTGACCCGGCATGAGCAAGGAAAGTTGGGGGGAGTAGATCTTCGTGGTTGACCTCTTACGAGCATATGACTGGTCACGGATTAGCACCTAGTTGGGAAAGAACAGAAAAGAAGAGTCATTGATGAGGATTAGAAGTCTAGAATTGGTTGAGCTGAGCTGAAGGTCTTGTTAAGGATGACTTGTATGATTGTTTTCCGCTGCGTACTTGATGTGTTTGCTTGTTGACTTCTTTGCATGATGACTTGTTCGACAGTTCAGATGATCTGTTCTGATTATTATGTTTCTAATTGTGTTCTACTGATTAAGTAGAACAATCTAATTACTCACCACTGACTGTGGACCCCCCATTCTATTTCAGGTACAGGTGGTGATTGAGTTTAGGCTACGTATGGGCTGGGATTGTGAGCTAGCCAGCTTAGAAGTGACCCGATGACTAGTTTAGATTATGTTTATTTGATTTAGTAGTCTATTCTTTATTTTGTAATAGTAAAGGATATTGGTTTGATATTTATTTTGGGATTATCTAACAGTTTTTAATGAATAATATGATTAAACCGCTGTAGTTCATGAACCTAACTTTGAAGTTTTAGAAGTTAATGATCTGTGATTGTTGTTTTCTCCGAAAACAACGCTGCTAAATTACGGGTCGTTACATTTGTCTTCTGGCATACTGACTGGCACAGGATGATAGTATGTTGGTTGCTGTTCATGGTGATTATAGGGAAATATGGCCTCATTGAACACCACATCTCTACTCACAAAAACTTCCTTTGTTAGCAGATTCAACAGTTTGTAACCCTTTTGGGTTTGAGGATATCCCAAGAACACACATGAAACACCTCTGTTTGTGAATTTATCCTTACTGATCTTGGGATTACTAGCCAGGGCAAGGCACCCAAAGGCCTTGAGATGTGAGTAATCTGGTTTTCTTTTGAAGAGTTTTTCAAAAGGAGTGTAGTTCCCTATAGGTTGAGATGGGAGCCTATTCAAAATATGTGTTGCTGCAAGAACACAATCACCCCAGTAAGTCAAGGGAAGGCCTGCTTGCAATCTGATGGCCCTTGAAATTTCCAAGATACTCCCGTGCTTTCTCTATGCCCTACCATTTTGTTGAGGTCTATGAGAGCATGATGTTTGATGAACAATTCCAAAATCATAATATAATTTTTTGCATTTCCCATCATCAAATTCAAGGGCATTATCTGGTCTAATCACTTGAATTCTCTTTCTGAACTGATTTTCAACAAGTTTAACAAACATACAGATTATATCAAATGACTCAGATTTGGCCTTCATGAGATACACCCACGTAGCCCTAGAGTAATCATCCACAGTAAGAAAATATCTTTGATGATTTCTAGTTTGAATCCTATAAGGACCCCACACATCCAAATGTATCATAACAAATTCAGAATTTGCACAAGACTTGCTTAAATTGAAAGGTAATGTTTGGAACTTAGCCATTGGACATGTCAAACATACATCATGATTTTTGTAATCCTTAGAAATACAACCAATCATTTTTAACTTCTCCAAAGGAGCATGTCCTAGCCTATTGTGCCATAATACACCTTCATCCCTTTTTAAAACATTAAAAACACTACACGTATTCTTATTTTCTTCATTCTTCAAGCTTTCACAACTTCTTTTGATTTCTCCTATTTCCTTGTTCACCAGATAGTAAAGCCCTTGTTTCACCACTCCTACTGCTTTAATAGTCTGCCATTGTAAGTCTTGAATCATGCAATATTTTGAGTTAAAAACAGCCTTGCAATTATCATCTTTTAATATTTTGTTTATTGACATCAAATTATGTTGAAACTCCGGCACCAACAAGACATTCTTCAGTATTATCCCACTAATCAACCTCACATTACCCTTGTGAGTAATCTCAACAGACTTTCCTGTAAGCAAGTTAATTTTGGGTCTATCACACACAGGGACCAAGTCATACAACAGGTCTTTATTTCCTGTCATATGATCAGAGGCTCCTGTGTCCATTATCCAGGCATCAACAACATACAAGGCATTGTAACATGAAATCATACCTGCAAATCCATGGTCTATCTCATCCTCTATTTCAGTACCTTCCTTAGATTTGTGAGGCACCATTCTCATGAGTTTCTCATGCTGTTCTCCTGTGAAGGTTACATTATCTTCCATCTGGGCCTGAGCAGCCAGTTTGGGTCCACTGTAAGGTCCCTTTCCTTTCATCCATCTATCCTTCTTGTAGCTTCCAGAGCTTCCTTCACCTTCCTTCAGTTGTTTCTTGGCCATAGGATGCCATTTTGGAAAGCCTATCACCCTCCAACACTTTTCCTTGTTGTGCCCTTTACGGCCACACACACTGCACTGCTCTTCTTTCTTCCCATACATTGCAACTGTCTCATACTATTCCTTCTCTTCCTTCAGCACTGCTCTCTGGGACTCCTCATCTACAATCCTGGAACACGCCTCTTCAACTGATGGAAGTGGTGTAAACATGAGTATATGGCTTCTTTGAGGTGAATACTCATCATTAAGTCCCATTAGAAATTGAAAGAGTTTCAGCTCTGCCTTCTCTCTTTCCATGCTCTCAACATAGGCTGTGACATCTGCAGCCACTGTGGTGATGGCTGGATGTTGGCTCATCCCATCCAGTTCATCCCACATTGTCTTCATCATGGTGAAGTACTATGTCACAGTTCTATCTCTTTGTTTCAAGTCATAGACCTCCCTATTCAGCTTGTATTTTCTGGTTCCATTAATAAGAGCAAATCTCCTCTCAAGATGGCTCCAAATGTCTTTAGCTGTCGTCATATACATCATTGATTCCTTCACTGATGGTGACATGGAAGATGTCAGCCAAGCAATGACCATGTTGTTGCAAGTATCCCATTGGTCTTGCTTCTCAGCATCATCTGCATCCCTCTTCACCAATCCAGTAACAAACCCAAGCTTTCGTTTTGAGGACAGAGCCACTTTCATGCTTCTCTTCCAGTCTCTATAGTTTGCTGGTCCAGTAAGCTTCTCAGGTTTACTCCCGGTAGTAGGTCCATCTGAAGGATGAAGATACAGAGGTGATTGCATATCTGACATTGAAATACCTCCTCCTTTCGAAGGCATGAATACAGGACTAATGAGATGATACTATAGAGTATTTATTTTATTTTATAAAAAAATTTTGAGCCAATCCTTGCTCTGATACCATGAAAAGTTAGGTGAGGAATATCATGATGCAAGCAATGAATGAACAATCATCAAGCAAATTGCGGCTCTAAAAGATTTTGTTATTATTGTTATAGTTTCTTACACCTGAGGCTGCCTCTTAAATACAAGGAATAAGCACAAAAACCTAAACAAAAGTGGGCTCAGACTACAAGAGTGGGCCTGGACCAATACAGCCAAAAGACACAGCAAAGAAAAGATAAGTAAAAGGAACATAAACTAAATACAAGGCCAAGCTAATAATAAGAGAATAAAATAAAGAAAAGAAATTAAAGTCAGGCTTCCACCATGCCATGCCTTCCTTTTACAATGATAAGTATATTAATTAAGATATAATTAAGACGATGAAAGACACAGAATTAAACTCGATAAGATGATAATTATTTTTCTTTTTTTTTTTTGAAATAAGACGATAATTGCTTTTATTAAGTTTATTTTTTTTATAGGGAAAGTTTAGTTTAATTTTATTTTAAAAAAAGTTTAAACCCATTTGTTGAACCCATGTGATGCAATAGTGATTGTTTTAAATCGGATGATGAGAACATAATAAAATAAATTATAAGTCTAGAAGTTACTCCTCCTATCACCCGATATATTGATTTTAGCAAGGAACCTCGTATGGATTGTAAGTGACCTAATTCCCCTCTAGGTCTAATTCTAAGGACACTAAGATGGTGTAAGATAGCGGCTTCCATTCAGGTATAAAAAATGCGTTGAATGTTGGTTGGCTGGGGTTAGTTTCTTTGCATTTACATTTACAAATACAAGGACAATTTCGGGTGTAATTTCAGTCAATCTTCGACTCAAACTTATTAAAAACATTAAACAGTGCATAATGATTGATATATATATGTTGCCTATATAAACATATGTATGTATGATCTGACTTTCCATCACAGACCAACATACAGAGTCCTAACATCTTTAATTTCTCCTCTTTAATTCTTCTTTATTTTTCCCCTTCAAAAAGGCTACTACATACTATTACTAGATTGCCCACCTTAATATAAAGTGTATATATATATATATATATATATATATAATAATGGCACAATTTCTAGACGGTACAAACACTTCCCTAGTGTTCAACGTGACGAGGCGGGCCCCGGAGCTGATCTCACCAGCAGGGCCCACCCCGTACGAGTTCAAGGAGCTTTCCGACATCGATGACCAGGAAAGCCTCCGCTTCCAAATTCCGGTGATCCAATTCTACCGGAATGACGGGTCGGGCCCGGACCCGACACCGGTGATCAAGGAGGCGGTGGCAAAGGCGTTGGTGCCGTACTACCCCTTGGCAGGGCGGCTGAGGGAGAAACAAGGGAGGAAGCTGGTGGTGGAGTGTACTGGAGAGGGTGTACTCTTCATTGAAGCGGATGCTGACGTCACTCTTGCTGATTTTGGCCCAGCTCTTCAGCCTCCTTTTCCTTGTTTCGATCAACTTCTTTACGATGTTCCTGATTCTGCTGCTGTCTTAGGAACTCCTTTGTTGCTTTTCCAGGTTATATATACTCATAATTTTACTCCATTCCCTCCATATATTTACCATGTTGACTTTATCATCTTTTGCTTGTGTCATGCTGTCGTGGCTTGTACAAATTTATACTAGCATATCTGTTGACTGTCTGTTGGATTCATGCCAAACTTTTTAAATGTTGTTCATGTGTTATCCATGACTCATCATTCTTGCCGTGTTATGCTCATAGCAGACTCGTCTTGGATCCGACCAAAATTGTACGTTTTGTGCCAAGTTGGCCTCCATACCGGCCTGTCTCATTTCCAACTCTAGCTAATCGAGTAATATTATGTCAAATTAATATATTGAGTTATTGACCACTGCTACTTAGTGGTCAATAACTCAATATGTTAAATACTACTCCGTATTTTAATACACGTTTAAACGAATTAAGTAATGTCGTCCATATTTGTTACTATATGTGTTTTGCTTGATTTATATAAATCATTGAAGTTTGTTAAAGTGAATTGAGAGAGGGGGGGTGGATAATGAAAAGGTCATAAAATTACAATTATTGTTGATAAATGAATGAATAAACCTTTGTTAAAATTTATGCAACTTAAATTTTAAATAACATACATATTATAGTAAAATATAAAATAAAATAAAATAATATTGTACAGGTAACTAGACTCAAGTGTGGTGGATTTATATTAGCTCTACGGGTGAACCACACAATATCGGATGCTCAAGGACTAGTCCAGTTCATGAATGCTATAGCCGAATTCGCTCGTGGAGCCGAATCACCATCAATCCAACCAGTGTGGGAGCGTCATCTCCTTTGCGCACGGGACCCACCCCAAATCACCTGTGATCACAACGAGTTTGAAGAGGTAGTTGATACCAAAGGCACCATTATATCTTTGGAAGACATGGTTCACAAATCCTTCTTCTTCGGTACTCCCTCCTCTGCCCTTCAATCAAGTTTAATTTGATACATTCATTTTTTCACATCTTCTAAAATGCAACTTTGGATATATTTTTAAATATGTATAGTAAAAATTATATATTAAAAAATTTACATCGATCTCCAACACACTTTGACTATTAATTGCGATTTATACATAAGTTTATTAAATTATAGGCAAGTGAGATTTTAGCTTGTTTGAGTTGCCTTGGTACACACTACCCAAATAAATACAGTATATATTATAATTTTTTACAATTATACAATCAAAGATATTGTTGGATGCTATACTTTGGTAAGTGTGCAAAGTCAGTATATTAAATCAAATGTGGTAAAAATTTAGGCAGTAGAGTGAAAACTTTAAAGTATCCTTCTTTCCAAAATTCCAACTTGGTCTTTTAATTTTTTTTTTTTATGGAGATGGCATTAACAAAAAAAAGTGATGGTAGCTCATAGATCACCAAAAAAATACATCAGCTTTTACTCTATTTGTTTGCCAGAAGATCTGAAATCAACACAAGTACACAATTATATTTTTGACCTATGATATCATAAAATAATTAATTAGAAATACAAAGTATCAATAGATAATACAATATAATTAATTAAATATTTGTTTCAATCAGGGCCTGTGGAGATGACTGCACTGAGGCGATTCGTCCCATCACACCTAAAAGCGTCAACCTTTGAAATCCTGACTGCATGTTTGTGGCGTTGCCGCACAATCGCCCTAAAACCCGACCCAGAAGAGATAGTTCGAATAACCTGCATCGTTAATTCTCGGACCCTTTTCAACCCACCACTACCAAAGGGTTTTTATGGCAATGCCTTTGCTTTTCCACTAGCTCTCTCCACTGCCAATAAACTCTCTAACAATCCCATTGGCTATGCCTTAGAACTCGTGAAGAAAGCCAAGGCTAATGTCACCCAAGAGTACATGAGGTCAATGGCTGACCTCATTGTCCTCAAGGGTAGGCCCCACTTCACGGTGGTGAGAAATTTTCTAGTTTCCGACCTTACTCGAGCTGGGTTTGATCATCTTGACTTTGGATGGGGCCTACCTGCTTATGGTGGGGCTGCTAAAGGAGGGGTTGGGGCAATACCAGGCGTAGCGAGTTTTTATATTCCATTTAAGAATGGAAAGGGGGAGAAAGGAATTGTGATTCCTGTGTGCTTGCCTGAAAATGCAATGAAGATTTTTATCGACGAATTGAATGGCCTATTATGTGAGGCCCCTTGTCATCCTATTGTTGCTTCCAACTCTTCGTTTTCTATTTCTTCTTCTTTGTAATTATCATCTTTCATTCATAAATTTAATTGTTTTTGTGGAATAAGAAAATTTGACCAATGATGAATGTTTAGCTCTATTGTAGTGTTACGTGGGGAAAAAATTTATTCTCCATGTGAAGTGTGAATCATACTGGAAAGATGACATGAAATGATCGTAAACCTGTAATATTTTTGTTCTAATAAAGAATGATTATATATATATATATATATATAACATATGTTGAGTCCAATTTATTAGCAATTACTCCCTATATGCTTATTATACAAAAAAAAAAGAAAAATATTATTTTCCTCTATGTGTTGCAATTTTTATTAAAAATCTCGTGATTAAATAAATTATGAATATTCATCAATATGAATAAAATAAAAAACCTCATTTGATAATTTTCTTTTTTAATTAATATACGCAGTATAAATAAGTTTGAATCTACAAAAATCTATATCAACTCAAATTAAAAAACTTCATTTCAGATTGGATCACAATACTTACTATCATATTAAATTAGATCTCCAATTAAATGTAGCCTTTTTATGTTTTAAATTATTGACATTTTATTTTATCTCTTTCCCATAGGTAAATAAGTTTTTTTTTTTTTTTTTTTTGTCATGTTACTCATGTATAGTTGATTAGCTGATATAGAAAATCTTGTATCAAACCATTGACCAACATTGACTGATGATTGAAACATACGGATTAACTTTATTTTATAAAAAAAAAAAAATGTGCTACATGCCATTTGTTGATTTGCATGACAGGAGAATAAATTGAAACCATAGAATGGTAGGCTAGCCCCAGACATGACATATTGACATCACTAAACTTGGACATCACATTTCTATCCATTATTCTTTTCAATTTTCATCGCCTGTCAATAACCAACAAGAATTTCAACAATCTTTAGCCAAAAAAAGAAAGAATTTCAACAATCTCCTTAGCTTGGATTCATACGCGATTGTGATACGTAACATGTAGAATATGTTTTTTTCCCGTTAGAAAATTAGACCCGCAAGTTGACGCAATTTGATATTGATAAATAAAGTACAAGTAGATGATAAAAAATAATAGACAAAAAATGTAAAAATTAACACACAATATAACGTGAAAAAAAATCCTTAAATTAGATAAATAACCCACAAACAATGAACACTTAATTATACAATATATGAATATTGTAAACTAAACAGTGTTAGGGTCTATCTACTTCAGCTTAAAATCAGTTCAGTTCATTTCTATTAAGTTTAGGTTTTTTTTTAATAATTTTTACTAATTAATTACTTTCTATTATATTATTTAAGTAATAATAATGATAATGATAATTAGAGGTGGATAAAATTGACACGACCCACTAACCCGACACGAAATCGGCCTGTTATTAACGAGTTTGGGTCAAGTAATTTGACCCGTTTAACTAAACAACCTCATAATGTAGGACATAATGAGTGCGTGTGTGAACACCTCATCTTGTTTTTGTTTTTTTTTTGTTTTTTTTTTGGGTAGTAGGGTTTCCCTCATTTACAATATAAAAAAATGATTTATGCAATGTAAAACTATATTATCTTTTAATTAGTAGTGGTGGTACTAGCTAGTAATTAATAGTATTAGTACTTAGGGCTTGTTTATTTCAGATTATATTCAGTTCAGTTCGTCTCTCTATTCAGGTAATGTAAACGAGCCCTTAGTAACTATTATAACTCTATATAATAATTATAACGATGATGACGATCGATGGCGTTGAAAATAATAATAATAAATAAATAAATAAATAAATAAATAATAATAATAATAACAACAACAACGATTAGTAGTAGAATAATAATAATAATAATAATAATAATAATAATAATAATAATAATAATAATAATAATAATAATAATAATAATAATAATAATATTAATATTGGTTGGGTGTTCCTGAGTTTAAATAGAATTCTAAAAGTAGGTTTTTAAGTTGCACATGAATTCATCTAAGTTTTGTTTTATTATAATAAAGATTAAGATGCCCTAATTTGAGGACATAATTGTCATCAAACTATTATAGGTTTATCATACCTCGAAACCCTTGTGACAATGTAAAAGCTTATCTCCAAGTAGACCTGGTTATTCATGGACGAGTATCGAAGTATGCAGATGACATGGGCCAAAGGTGAAGCCAACAAACTTGCTCATCTTTTATCCCATATGGGATATGATTTGGAGGAAGATAGGAGATTTTCATCATGGAGGTTCCTAATTGCCTCAAACCTGCTTACCAAGCGGATGTTACGGGTTATCAACACCCATGATGGTTACCTCTAGTACCTTTTCTGACTGGTTGTATGTTTCATCACTATGTTTTGTTTGGTGGATTGTTTGGTTGTTTATTTTTAGTTTGTATTTTGTTCGGATTGTTCAAACTTTTTTTGCCACCGTCGTTTTGGATTAGTGAGGTTATCTAATTAAATCCCCGTTTTTTCTTTAAAAAAAAAAGTAGACCAGGTTATTGGGCGGGGCGGAGTCAAGTAGGTGCAGGTAGGGTCTAGGCCGGCTAAAATGGGTAAATAGCGCGACACGGGTCGTTAGCGATCGAACTAATAAAAAACTAAATATAAATAAAATTCAAGGTAGCCAAAAGTTAAAACAAATGTATATAAATATATTAATGTAATTATTTTTGTCAATTTTTTTTAAGAAAATCTATTAGGCTGTTATTCCTAGCCCTGTATTGACCCTAGTCAATAAAACCCTGTCTATTAAAGGTCATTTTCAATAAATACTCTATAACCTTGAACCTAACCGCATTTCATTGGACTACCCTGTCTAATAATACCTCAAACGCTCGAAACCCTCATGTCAGTGTATACACACACTTCTTTTTTGTTATATATGATGATTTGGGAGGTTTGAAGAATTTTTTAAATTAGGCTATTTGAAAATGCATCAAATGTAGAGGTATTTTCGTGTCTGTTGAATAAATCGGACCCTATTAGGACTTAGGACTTAGGAGGTTGCGAGTTTTGGATCGGATCGGAGTTGCATCATTTGCATAACTTGCTTGATGATATATTGATAGACTAGTACTTGCATCATTTGCATAACTTGCGAGCCATTTTCTTAGTACAAAGACTTGACCTCAATAATTCTAATCAACAAAGATGTAGTGTTTGATTCGTCGGAATTTTTTTAATTTGATCTGATCTGAACTCAATTTTTTTTATCTGATGTGGTCTAAAGTTTTCTACTTTGATTTGATCTTATCAGAACTTTTCTTATTTAATTTTTTTTATCTTAGTTATTTTTTTAGTTATAATTTTTCTAATCTAATCTGAATTCTCTTAGTTGATCTGAATTTTTCTGATCTGAGATTTTCTAATATGATCTGAACTTTTCTAACATAAACACTACAATACTTAAATAAGTTGAATCAAACGCATCCTAAATTTAGCTTTTAAATCCAATGCAAATTTAGAACTCTTTTGTAATCATCCCTTTGTTAAATTGTTTTTTTTTTTTCTAAATAAAATTAATTATTGGCCTTGAAACAAACCTTTGCTAGGGTATCAGCATGCAGCATTACCAGCTCATTCCAACTATTTGTTAGGGCGATCATTTAAACTTCGGAGTTATCTTAAGAATACATATAATTATTAGCCTTGATGAGAACCTTTGCTAGCCTCTGCTCTAAGGGAAATGATAAAGGCACAACCAAAATTGATATGGGCACACCTTATTGTGATAGCACATCTTTATGTGTTCCTCTCACAAAGGTTGTGTCCATATCAATTTTTGGTGTGCCAATATCAATCCCCCTGCATTAAGTCTGTTATTTTTTAACTAATTAAAAAAGAATCAATGCATAAGTTTTTAACATTGACTATCATTTATAAAAAAAAATTATATATCACCTTCCATTCTATTTGTTTGCAACAAAAAAAAATTGCAAAAACTGTAATACAGAGTATAAAATTTGATTATGGTTGTTAAGTGAAGAGAGTGATATAGACAATGCATGTGATAAGGATATGGAAAGAAATTAGTCCTTTAAAAAATCATTTAGCTTCATCCTTTAACAACAAATGTGTTGCTCCTAATTAAAAGGTTAGGACCATATATAAAAAGAATCTCATGAATTTCTTTAACAATATCCAAATCCGAACCAGACCCATCAAATTCAAAGCATGGGGTCTTGACTCCTAATACCAGAAAACAAATTCGAATCTATAAATCTAGGTTGGGTTCAAAATTCATTGTTATCTTTATGTCGGGCCAATTATCATGTATAAGGCCATTTATTCCTACCTAAACTTCGTTATCTTTATGACAGATCTATAACCATATGTAAGGTCATTTAATCATACCTAAACTTCAAATTGTAATAGTAAATCTAGGAAAAATGGGGGTGTGGTGTGACACAATTATATGATTTTGAATTTTATTTGTGCATAAATTTAGTTTTGGGATGAATTTTATGGGCATGTTTGTTTGTGTATATATTTGTAATGAAGGTTTTGACAAGTTTATCATAATCATAAAGAATCTCCAATAATCATATATTTGATTTATGTGGATCCTCACACCCAACATTAAAGTTTGTATTGTGGGATCAGCCGTTAATAAAATTCACGCTACTAGGTTCATTCAATCGTGTTGTTGATATAAATTTTGTCTAATGTTTATAAAAATTTGAGATTTATTGAATTGGAATAACATTCTCCTTAGTACATTTCGTTTAACCCCATTGACCTCACAAATGCGTGCGGTGAGAATCAAACCCAGGGCCTCGTGCCAGGAATTCTGAGGCCCTAACCACTGGGCTATAACTTCATCCTTATTGTTTTTGAGATGTGGTCTAGGCATTTAAACATGAAATATTAGACATATACTTATACAATTGTACTACTTAGTAGGCCGGGGTCAATGCATGTATTGATGTATCCGTCATTTTGTAAGGCAAAAATTAATAAGCGTATTCGAGGTCTTAGATAAAGAAGTTAAAAGTGGAAATAATAAGTTATTGCAAAAAATTATTTGTACCAATCGACGCGTGATTTTGACATGCATTTTAAAATTATTATTATTTTAAAAAAGGTATAAATGCATATCAAGCTACCTGGGGGACGCTTCTTAGCATTATCTTTTTTTTTTTGTTGGTGAAAAGAGAAGTTTGATTCATTAATTAAATAATAGGGAAAATTGTCCAGAAGTATTAAATATATATCAATTTTGAAAATTACTCCCAAATAAATAAGTAACATTGTTATTAAACTACTTAATAAATCAATTCCGACCTAGTAGTACTACCACTTGCCCTGTTTTTTCATGTATCTGGTGTACATTATGGCCCACCACATTATTTGATCTCCCTCTATTTTTTCCCCAAAAACTGTTATAGTTCCCTTCGTTGCTAATAAACATACTCAAGTTTCAATGGAGGAAAGTTGGATTGAAGAAAAAGAGGGAATTTTTTTTATTAATTTGATAGGTTAAAAGTCCAATATATATATATATATATATATGGGAAGAGGATCAACTAAAAAAAATGAGAGTTTGAATTATTGTTCATAATGAATAGTAAAATGACTCTCTTGACCTTGCTTCTCTCCAAGAATAGCTACCATGCCATCCCTTACCTTTTTTGCCCTTTTCATGCATCATTTAGCTGCACGCCTGCACCAAATCCCCCCTCCTTTACCTCATCTGTTTCCTCTCAGCTTCTAAACGTATTTTGATTTCTTGTAGAGGAAGGATAGAGTTATTAGGCTAAAACAAGGAACTTTGTTTTTATTAGTGTTCTGTTATAGTCCTGTCATTATTAGTGCTCTATTTGTTTATTTGGGCCAATGTTGCTTTTTTGTCCTTAGTCACTAGAGTCCATTCTGTATGATGCTTACAAGTGGCATCACATCATGCTTAGGGCAAGATCTTCACTGCTATAAAAGGAATGTAAGCTGCAGTGCAGCACACACACTAATTACAAAAAGGATTTTGCACATCAATCAATGAAATCATCAACTTTACTGCGCTGATTCCATTTTGCTCAACATGGTATCAGAGCTTTCTTTAAGCATTCTGTTTTAATTTTTTCGAAATCTCCTTTTTCACCTTCATGGCTGAACAAGCAAAGGAAAAGGACACCAACACTAACACAGTGGACATTACCAGTCCTCTGTATCTTCATCCCAATGAAGGACCTCTCAACATCACAGAAAAACTTCAAGGCATCAGCAATTATAGAACCTGGAAAAGATCAGTTGAAATCGCTCTAGCTGGAAAAAGAAAGTTAGGGTTCATCACAGGTACTGTCACCAGGGACTCGAATGATGTGAAGAAGCAAGAACTATGGGATACAAGCAACAATGTAGTAATCTCATGGCTTCTTGGAGCTATGAGTGAGCAGATAAAAAAGTTTGTTCTTTATTTCTCCACTACTAGAGCTGTGTGGTTGAATCTTGAGAAGAGATTTACAGTGAGCAATGGCTCAACCAAATATCGACTGAACAAAGAACTCTTTGATATCAAGCATAATGGATGCTCTGTCAATGAGTACTACACCAAGATGTGTGTGCTCTGGGAAGAACTTGGTAATCTGAGCCAACCACCTCCTCTAATAGAGATAAGCACTGAGCTTACAAATTTTCTCCAGTACCTTGAAAAAGAAAAAGAAGAGCTCAAGTTGTTTCTGTTCCTGAATGGTCTTGATGATGATTACTCATCTGAAAGAAGCCAACTCCTTCTCCAATCACCTCTTCCCAATGTTGACAGTGCTTGTGCAAGCCTGCAACAAGAAGAATCCCAAAGATCAGTCCTCAATATCACAAGAACAAATGTGGAACAATCTGCAATGAATGCCGCTAAAAATGTGAAGTTTAAGACTGAAAAAGGTGGAAACTTCATCAAAAATACACAAGAAGAAGGATGCAAGGTGTGTGAAAGAAAAAATCACTCAGCTGAAAATTGTTGGCACATGATTGGTTTTCCAAAAGGGCATCCAATGGCCAAAACCACTCAAAGGAATGAAAAGAAGGATGGGGGGTATGCTCAGAGATGGAACAAAGGAAAACCTGGGGGACAGAGAATGGCTGCAAATGCTTCAAATCAAGGGGAGAAGGCTGAATCTCCTGCTCTTACACCAAGTCAAATTGAATAACTTCTGCAACTGCTGCCATCTGGGTCTGGGAACAACATCAAAGGTGTGACAGAAATTGATGAGGAGCTAGAAGCTGGTTTTGCAGGTATGATAGCATGTTGTAATGTTTCTTCAAATGAAAATGTTTGGATTTTAGACTCGGGTGCCACTGACCATATGGTCAGTAGCAAGAACATGCTAATAAATTCAAAGCCTCTGAAAAATTGTCCTAATATTAAGTTGCCAAATGGAAAAACTGTTGTGATCACTCATTTGGGAGATGTGAAACTAAAAAATTCCATCATCCTTAAAGAGGTGTTGTGCATTCCTGACTTTAAACACAACTTGCTGTCCATTCCAAAATTGGTGAAAGATGAGAACTGCAAAGTAATCTTCTATCCAAAATTCTGTGTTGTTCAGGACTCACTTTTAGGGACTGTTAAAGGAATAGGAAGAGTGCACTGTGGACTTTATTATTTGATCAATGTGGCTGATGAAGATTTGAAGTCGGCATATGATAAAATGATAAACTATGGTGCTTGTCAAAGTGGTGTGACTAGAATGAAGAATGTCAGGAAGAAAATGATCATGACATGTAATCAGAGTGTAATAAATAGATGCAATGTAAGCAGTAAAATGAATGGATGCATGTTGTGGCATTTTAGGCTTGGACATGCTCCTTTGAGTAGACTCAAACTTATTGGTTGTATTCCAAATTGCATCAATGAATTAAATGATTTTTGTCTTACTTGTCCCATGTCTAAGTTTACTAGACAGCCTTTTAACAAAAGCAAGTCTATTGCAAGTAGACCTTTTGAACTCATTCATATTGACATATGGGGTCCCTATAGGACACAAACCTATAGTGGTTTTAGATTCTTCTTCACTGTTGTTGATGACAACACAAGAGCCACATGGGTGTTCTTGTTGAAAAGAAACTCAGATGCACCTAAGGCCATGAAATCATTTGTAAATTTCTCTCAAAACCAATTTGATTTAAAAGTGAAGAAAGTCAGATCAGATAATGCACTTGAATTCATCAAAGGAGAATGCAAAGAATTCTTTGATGAACAAGGCATATATCACCAGACTTCCTGTGTTGACACTCCTCAACAAAATGGGAGAGCAGAAAGAAAGCACAAGCACTTGCTTGAAATGGCAAGAGCCTTGAGAATGCAAGCAGGCCTACCCCTCCAATATTGGGGGGACTGTGTTCTAACAGTAACTTACATCATAAATAGGTTGCCTTGAGAATGTAAGTCCCTATGAAAGGTTGTTCAAAAGGAAGCCAGACTACAACCAACTCAGAACTTTTGGCTGTCTGGTCATTGCTAGTAATCCTGAGAAGAGCCATGATAAATTCATGCCCAAAGGAGTTCCCTGCTTGTTCCTTGGATACCCTAATGATAAGAGGGGTTTCAAGCTATTGAATTTAACTTCCAAGAAGATCTTTACCTCTAGAGATGTTCAGTTCCGTGAGCATATATTTCCTTACAAAAGGGAAATAGAAGAAAACAAAGAGCAAGAAACTCAGAATGAAAATCAAAAAATTGCTGATGCAATGGCAGACTTGGATCTGCCTGAACCAAGGCAAGATTCAATGTATTCTAAACAACTTGATGATGAAATGGATGAGCAGAATGGTGGTATGAGCCCTGAGCCCTCAAAAGAAATTGAAGATTTTGAAGAAAATTGTGAACTTCACACTTTAGAACCTCTTGTCAATGTACAACATGAAGAAAATGAAAATCTTCCAAGAAGATCCACTAGGGACAGAAAAAATCCTGGTTGGATGAATAACTTTGTGATTCCAACTCAGGAAAGGAGGAAGGCTAGATCAAGTGCATCCCAAGCTACTGCAGTAGCTAACATGGCAATCAAACCTGCCTTCATAGCAATGATGGCAAGGAGACAAGAACATCAAGATCCTCCCAACTTCAGGACAGCCATACAACAACAGAAATGGGTGGATGCTATGAATTGTGAACTTGCTGCCTTGGAAGAAAATAACACTTGGAAACTAGTGGCCTTGCCTCCTGGTAAAAGACCTATAGGCATAAAATGGATTTACAGAACCAAATTCAATTCAGATGGATCTGTTGAAAGGGAAAAGGCAAGACTTGTTGTACTGGGATGCAGACAAAGAGAAGGGATTGACTACAAAGAAAAATTTGCACCTGTGGCCAAGATGACCACAGTGAGGTCTGTCCTGGCAATAGCTGCCATAGAAAATTGGCATCTGTCCCAAATGGATGTCAAGAATGCCTTCTTGCATGGAGATTTAATTGAAGATGTCTACTTAAAGGTTCCTACTGGCTGTGCAGGACCTGGAATTCCTATGAAGGTGGGACAGGGGGAGCAACCTTATGCAACAAGGCATCCTAACAAAGTGTGCAAATTGATGAAATCATTGTATGGACTCAAACAGGCCCCTAGACAATGGTTCAGTAAACTGTCTAGTGCCTTATTGGACAATGGTTTTGTCCAATCCAGAGCAGATTACTCCCTCTTTGTCAAAATAAAGGAAGAAAAATTTGTGCTCATCTTGGTCTATGTAGATGACTTATTAGTTGCAGGGAACAATCTGAAGCTAATCCAAGAAGCAAAATCATTTCTCAACTCTAAATTCCACTTGAAAGACCTAGGTGAGTTGAATTACTTCCTAGGCATTGAAGTGCAAAGAAATGATGATGGGATCTTTATCTCTAAAAAAAATACACCTTGGACCTGTTAAAAGAGCAAAAAATGGAGGGATCTAAACCTCTGAGATTACCTCTAGACCCTCATCTGAAATTGACTCATGACCAAGGTTCTCTGCTGGCAGATCCAGTTCCTTACCAAAGGTTGATTGGTAAACTCATTTACCTCACTATAACCAGGCCTGACATCAGCTTCTCTGTACACACACTCAGCCAATTCATGCAGAGACCAACCTCCATACATCTTCAGGCTGCCAAAAGAGTCTTGAGATACTTGACAGCTTCTCCAGGCTAAGGGATTCTTCTTGCTTCATCATCTGCAGCCTCCCTAACTGCCTATTCAGATTCTGATTGGGCCAGTTGCCCAATATCCAGAAAATACACTACAGGCTTTTGCATTTTGCTTGGCCAATCTCTCATATCTTGGAAAACTAAGAAGCAACCTGTCATTGCTCGATCCTCAGCTGAAGCTGAGTATAGGGCCATTGCATTGGCCACTTGTGAGGTGAAGTGGCTAACTCAACTTCTGAAAGAAATTGGGTTGAAGTCCTTGCATCCTGTTCTGCTCAGATGTGATAACAAAACAGCTCTGTCCATTACAGTGAATCCAGTTCATCATGAGAGAACCAAGCATGTTGAAGTGGATTGCCATTTCATTCGATATGAAGTCAGCAAGGGAACTATCAAGCCTCAATATGACAGCACTCAACAACAACTAGCAGATGTCTTGACTAAAGGTCTTCCAATTGCAAAGCACCATGATCTTCTGTCCAAATTAGGAGTGCAGGCTCCACCCACTCCTAATTTGAGGGGGAGTGTAGAGGAAGGATAGAGTTATTGGGCTAAAACAAGGAACTTTGTTTTTATTAGTGTTCTGTTATAGTCCTGTCATTATTAGTGCTCTATTTGTCTATTTGGGCCAATGTTGCTTTTTTGTCCTTAGTCACTAGAGTCCATTCTGTATGATGCTTACAAGTGGCATCACATCATGCTTAGGGCAAGATCTTCACTGCTATAAAAGGAATGTAAGCTGCAGTGCAGCACACACACTAATTACAAAAAGGATTTTGCACATCAATCAATGAAATCATCAACTTTACTGCGCTGATTCCATTTTGCTCAACATTTCTACAATGGAATTCTTTGCTTTTCTTATCTAATAGGCATAGCCTCCCCCCTATCTCAAAATGGGTTCTCTTCCAACCCTACGCAGCACCATTACACTCTAATCTGGAATAAGCCTGCACTCATCCCCTTCTTCATTGATTGCTACTCCTTAGCTCCAGTTTCTTTTGGTTCGATTTTCTATATATCTGTTGATTTTTTTTATTCCCAATTCTTTTAGCTTCTTCACTACCATTTATTGCTAATTTGTAAGTAGATCTGTGTAGGAATTGCTATTCTTTCCAGGAAGTGAACCCAACTTCTGGTAAGATCTTAAATTGTACAGAGTATACTTTACTCTTTTTTTATCTTGGCTTTCCCTTTGCTTTGTGCCCTCTTTGGGGAATGTGTTTAAATGTCATACAAAACAATTTATTAAGTTTATATTTTTGGGATTTTTTTTTTTGAATAATTGGAACAGGAAATTGAAAGAGGGGATAGTAAATTAAAAGGAGGTGAAATGAATACTTTGGTGAATGATGATGTAACGACCCGACTCGCTTAAATCGGCGCGGAAGAAAACCGACGAGTCGAATTGTTATAACTACAACTCAAAACACTTAAGAATTAAAACTAATTCCTCGAAATATTATTATTAAACCTCGAAGTACAAATACCCACAAGTTTGTACATTACTAACCCAAAAAGTCAAACTAGAAATACTAAAATACGAATAACTCTAACCACACGTCAGAGTCCAAAAATAACGTATAAAAGTCCATACAATAGTCCAATACCATCTAAAAACAATAAGAATAGAAAAATACATCCAACAACAATAATAAACGCCGCTCGCCCAACCCAAAGCTAAGCAAGTACATCATCATCAGAATTACCTGTAAAACAATCAACAGTCCACCATCAGTGGCGAGTAACATAACTGACTCACCCTAATGGGAATACACATGAACATAGCATAAACCAAATAATCAACAACAATAATCCAATATACGAGAACAACACAAAACGTGAACTCGACTCAAATCAACCTAACCAACTATCTTTGGCGCAATCATTCATATACTAGACCGGACTATGCTCGTACGAACGCATGTTACGCGATCGAACTTTCTACTATGTTCGGATTTGAGAATCTTACTCCCAAACCCCATGAAACCAATCTTACTGGAAATCCATGTCCCGTGAAACCAATCTTACTGGAAACTCAAAGGATAACATAGCATGACTCCAACTATCCCAATACCGCGGATGGAATAGGGGCAACGTCTTAACCCAAAAACAACGAATCTTACTCAATGTATCAGGTGTCTAGAAATGAAATCAAGCTAATCATTAATTAAATCTTTTACCATTTTATCAATTCATTCATAACATAATTATCCTCAAGAATTGCCTTTGCGCCTTGATTCTCGAAAATAATTAGTTAAACACGAAGTTATTCTCAAGATTGCCTTTGCGCCTTGATCTTGAGTCTAACCAACCATAATCCATCATTTTAAAATACAATCTTTAACCAACTTTGACTCAATCTTTAACTTTCTTTAACCATTAAACCACTTTCTTTAATTATCAAGATTCAACCAAGAACTCATCAAGACTCATCAAGAATTCAAAGAACTCATCAAGAACTCATAAAGAACTCATTCAAGATTCAAGGTCTTCAATCAAGAACTCAATCAAGATTCAAGAACTTCAATCAAGAACTCATCCAAACACCATACATCACACGCATATCATCATCATCGAACCATTCGAAAATTCAACTTAAACTCATCCAAAATTCATCAAACTTTAACACATTAATCATGATCGTAAAAAAACATATATTCAATCATAAAATCATCAAAACCATCATCAAAATATCATGAAAACCACATAAAAATCAGATTAGAAACAATACATGAAATCATGATTAAACTTCACCAAATAACCCATACATGCATTTAATCTATACTATAATCATAGTATACCAACAAGGTTGAATAAGTATGTTACCTTATTGAAGATAACACACAAAAATCAATACAAAAAGCTGCCCGGAAAGTCGAACACACACACACGGCCTCAACACAAGGGCACCACACGAGCACGGCTTGGCTTCAACCACACGAACACGGCCACACCCACACGGCACCACTGCACGACTACTGCACCACGCACACACGGCCCACGAACACCACTGCCACGGACCCACTGCACAGCCACGGTCTTCACACACGGCACCCACTCGAACACCCACACGTGCACACGAACACGAACCCAAAACCAATCCCGAACTAGAGATCTTGAATGAAATGATTGTGTTTAAGATTGTATTTGAATACTTAAAAATCAATAGACTTTGAATCTTTAAGTTTTGGGCTAGGAAAGATGATGAACAATTGATGGGTTCAATTGCTCCAAAAATGGCGTGTGAGGATGAGCAAATGGAAGGGAGTTTTGTCTTTGAATTTTGATGGCAAATGTGTTAGGATGGCAAATGAGCAAATAGATCCTCAAGCCTTACTAACTCATCTATATATAGAGTTAGTTAAGGTGTGAACACAAGGCAAGTGGCAAGCCTTGCCATGCCACTAAGAAAACCGGCCAAAGAGGGGAAATGGGCCTAAAAATGGGCTCTCGTGATCAATTGGGCTAATTTGCAAAAACCGCATGATTAATCATGTATAAATCGATTTAGCCCAAAACATTAAATAATTAATTAGAAAATTAGATAAAAATTCTAATTAATTAAATAATAATTAAAATAAATAATAACAACTGCAATAAAAATAATTCGAACTAAATCGAAACTATTCACACAAAATAAAATAAAATAGTTCAAAAATAAATTTGAACTATACATGAATACACATAAATACACATAAATTATTGGCAAAAATACCAATAAAATCAGGGTCATTACAGATGAGGTTAGTGTCATGTGTTGGGATGATAGCGATGTTGAATACATTATCCTTGTAAAAGGTACGAGTATGTTTACTGGGTTGTTGGGATAGTAAAAATATGTATCTATAGTAATCAGTGTATAATTATGAGATATATGGTATTTTAGTAATTCTCTCCTAATAACAACTACAACAAACTATATTAGTTAGTTACTTCATTTCTTTGTTGGTTATAACTACTGGTTGTATAAATACTCTTCTTTAGTTTTCTGCAGAATAACAATATCATTCATTTCCATTACTTACTTTACATTTCTATGCCATGTTCAATTTATCTACATGGTATTAGAGCATTTAGAGTTGAAATCATGTTATAGAAATGATGTTAATTATTCTAAAAATTTCAATCTCAAAGGAATTCTTTTCTAATAGCTATGACTTAAGATCTTATTTTGTGTTCTAGGAGTAATTGTTTTTTCCTAGTCATCATTGTATAATGTTTAAATCATGAGCATTTTTTTTTTTTTGGTTGGGAATGTAAAAAAATGATTATTTTTGATTTTTAGTTGTTAGTTGGAAATTTTTAAGGGCCGAGTTGCAAGCCTTAAAGCAGAAATTGTGTCAAATACATGTATAAATCAAAATTTCACAATGATTTAGTTGGAAGCTGCTTCTTACCATATCGATTGTTGGTTGAAAATAGTTGGTTTTCAGACCCAAACTAATGTGTTTTGTGTCAAAATTATTGTTGTTTAATGCTTCTGGTTGGGTCAGAAATTATTGAGATAGATTATTAGGAATCAATATCTTACAACTTAGGATAGGAATAGTAGATAAGATTGCTCGTAATTTTGCATATTCATATCATCAACTGTCAATGGCCATTATAGTCTGAATGTCATCCAAGCATTAGCCTAACAGTACGTAGTTTAGGTATTAATAATGGTTATAACTAAACAAATTACAGCAACAATTAAAGTATGTCACAAACTCACAGTTATCACTTCATGCTTGTATTGTGTTTTATATCTTGCTTATATTCTTGATAAAATTTGAAATTTACATAATTTAACATATCTTGCAATGTTTAGGTTTAGGAATGATGGTTCAACCCAAAATTGTCAATTTGCTTTCCCCCCTGTAGCGGTGAACTGGATATTTGCAAAGAGAACCCGTTTGTTCTAAAGCTATCGATACATACTAATGTTTAGAGAACTAGAATTTAATCTATAGGTTATCATTAAAAATTTTATGGGTTTAGAAAGAGAATGTGAAGATTCTACATATATAAAGCTCCAACAATCCTGTTTGGGCATTTGATTTGCAGGTTCTAATCGATCGATTAAGAGTTTTATTTTTTTAGAAATATCTTAAATACGAGTAATTTAATTTATTTTAATCTTGTTTCTTAGAAACTTTTAATTGATGAGAATATTATGTTTTGTTTTGTAGGCACTCAATTCATACCATTCTCTAAAAAAAAACAATATAGTCTCTTTTTCCTTTAGCTGGACAACCTTTGTTTTATTATCATCCAATTTCAAATTGTAAAAAGGTATGCATATACTATCACCAATTTGGCAATGTTTCAATTATATTATTTATATTCTAGGTGTCCTTCAATTTTTTATTATTATTTTTTTATTATTTGTTTTAGTATCTAAGGTCATTTGTTGCAAATAAATCGGAACTGAGAAAGTACATTTGTTTTAGACATATCAATGTTGATGTTTTGTATGATGATGAACAAGAGCTAAGCATCCAATTTGTTGCGTAAGATGGGATACTCCTTTTCCTAATCTTTTTAAAATTCTCAATGTCAATTCCGTTGGTTTTCAAGTATCTCAATAGTAGAGTAATAGTAGTGTCTTTTTCTCTTTAAGTATTTCCGATTTATTTTTGTAGTTTTTCTTAAATTATTAGCAATTTATCAAAATTCTTACTTAGGTGTTTAGTTATTAGTTTATGATATTAGCTTTTGTGTTGGTGTGAAGGGGTTGGTTTGATTTTTCTTCTTAAGAGTTGAATAGCTCATCATAATCATTATGTTGAAAGGTTGATAGCTTTGAGGCGTAAAAAATATTTAGTATCTTATTATTTGTTCTTGATTAAATGTTGGTTGGTTTGATTTTCTTTCAAAAAAAATATTGGTTTGACTTACGATCCTTTAGTTTTTGTTTAGCATATATATTACAAGTAGTAGCCTAGTGAATCACCCTTAGCTTGTTAATTTCTATACACAATACTCGTATATAAGTATATATAGTTCAGAACGAACTTTATGACAAACTTTGTGGTAAAAAGTAAAGTACGTTACTTTGGATAATATATATATTCTCACACAATAAACTCTGGGTAAAGATCTTTTATAAATTTGTTGTACTTAGCTTGCAGGAAATTAAAAAGGCGCGCTATTTGTTTAGTCTTTTCTGCTACGGAGTACTATTTAGAGCTCATCAGTCAACTTACCCATGCATCAGCTCCTCTTTCTATTCAGAAGACGATAACACATCCAAAAGTGAGGAAATAATCATTCTTTACCATTCATTCTCTGCAACAAAGTAACCCAACTTTCATTTTTATTTTATTGTTTGCCCAAGACGCAAATTACATTTCTATTTAGCAACCTCAAAATTTCACTGTTAAGATGGTGCTGCATGCAACTATTTAACGATTTTACATCATGCTTATTGATACATACATACGTAAAACTTCAGCTTGATGTTATGTCATTAGCTTCTGTGTAAATTAAATAGATTTCTTTCCTCTTCTTTTATTAGTCGTCCTCTATTTATATTTGTGGCTATTACTTAATTTCATGTTTTATACTGTAGATAGTTTTTGAATAATAGAGTTTTCTTTTTTTTGATGTCCAACCAGCCTCAAGACAACAGATCGAAGCCAGAATACAACTACTTAGACAACCTAATTAACAATTCAAATGAATACAAAGTGAAGGTTATTTTTTTTTTTTTTTAAAAAAAAAGACCTTGATCAATCATCAAGATTAAAAAAAAGTCCAGAGATAAGTCCAGCAATGCAAGATGATAAGGTGATTATCCACAGGAGAATGAATATGAGCTTATAAGGGCTTTTCAAAATAATCGTTCATGTAAAATGAGTATAGAAAAGTAAATGAATTTTTATTGTTGCTTTGAGTTGATATATTTTTTTTTGTTTAAATTTTTTATTTCAAATAGGAAGCTACTTAACATTTGTAAGCAGGTCATTACTTATTTACTAGCTAATTTGTTGCTAACTTTTAAGTGGGTCATTAGCTAACATTTATTTTTTGAATTCGACTTTTAGTCATCTTATTTTGTGTCACAATATTTGATAATTAGATAATCACCTATGAAATTATTACTAGCTAATTGTGTTGGAAGACGGCGTGCCCTAACTGTAGGTATTTATTGCATAATATCCTTTTTATCACATGTGTTGCTAGCATGCTCTGGTTTTTGAAGGAATTGAAAGCTCCTACTACCAAATTATTAAAATATAGTACACTATTTAAAATAGTAACTCATTAATATATTATTAATTATGCGATTGCAGATACACTACCAACTAATGATGTTGGAACACGGCCAAATGACTACAGGATCATCGGTCTACTCTACCTCAATGCACCATTTCGAACCTTATACAGAAGGTTTTTCCGTACCAGCTCTTTCTCGAGTTCCTCTTTCAAAGCTCACATCGAGAAGAGACTCTCAGGGAGAGGCACGAGAGAATGGTTCCCTTATAAGTCTAATTTGCATGTGAGCGAGATGCCCCGAGTCTACCTCTGACAAGCTCGCGTTTTTCCGGGATTTTTGCTTGTTTTTGCAACGCGCGCCGTGGTACAACTAGTATATGAAAAAAAGGAAGTTAGAATATCTCCACATTGAGTACTTTCAGTCTATTTTCCTTAAAGAGACTCAACTATAATGGAGTGTTATGAATCTTCACACTTTTATAGTGTGGGAGCCTTATTCAAATAGACAAATTGACTAGCAAGATTGTTGAGCCCATATGTAGACCTATTCAATGGGGCGGGGCCCATTTAAAACCCTTACCCAGCCCATTAAAAATATTTGTGACCCGACCCTTTTTATAAATGGGGCGGGTCTTAATAGGGTCAATAAATTATAGGGCTTAAGTGGGTCGGGATGGGCTTTAAAAGGGTCAACAAATTCCACACCCTCTTCTCACAGTATACTTGTATTAGAATTTGAAACTATTTTTGCAGGTATTATTATTTTGTTCATCCACCAGAATTAATTTAATATTTCTGTGGTTAAAATGTTAAATACTTGATACTTAGTCTTTGAGATTTTAAATGTGTTATTGTTTAACCATTGCAAATGAGAAAACAAAGCTACATGATAATTAATCAAGTAATACTGCCACATATAAATTTGGAAAAAATTAAACAGAAAGTAATCCAAACTAACAATATACTTGTATAGTTGTATTAGATTCTGATTTATGAATATGAGCCACAGATGCATGGGAAATTTGCAGAAACAATTGAGATATGAACCGGACATATAATTGCAAGCTACTCCAGTAATTAAATTGATAGGAAAACATACACAAATGAATGAGAGGCAAGTATCGAATTCAGTTAAACAAAGTAAATATATAGATCATTCAAAAATGGAAAATGAATTAAAATTCTATCAGCTTAAACAAAGTAAATATATAGTAACATACACTCACCTGCTATTAAGTATTAACTTTGCAATCTTCTTGGAAAAATATGGGCCGGGTCGGGCCGGGTCAAATAGGGTCTAACCTGGCCCGACCCATCAAAGAATATGTGAAGCCCGCCCCGGCCCAGCCCGCTAAACATCTGACCCGGCCCGTTGAACAGGACTACCCATATGCTACACTAGTGAGTGTCCCACGTCGGAAGATGAGGCCGGAGAGGCTAAACTAGCTTATAAGTCTATGAGTTACTTCTCCTATTACCAATTGGTTTTAGGATGGAACCTCATATGGCTTGTATGTAACATAACTCTCCTCTTCTATATTGGGTTACCCAGGCCCGTTTCTAATATTCAATCAAATTTAACAAAGATTAATTGCTAAAGAAGCGCCATAGTTGTTTTTATTGTAATGTGAGAGAAAAAACTATTCTCCAACTATCAAAATTGAAGAACAAGGTGACATGAAAGAACCCAACCTTCAATCTAGATTCGGGCACTCGTACAACCATCCTTCGCAGAGAGTCTAAAACTTAACAAAGAAGCATAAAACCCAAGTTGCATTATCAGCTACAAATAAAGGACCCTCTAGGCCATCCATAATTTAACTTAACAGATGAAACATGATATCCTAAGGGCTTGTATACTTCAGATTATATTCAGTTCAGTTTAGTTCAATTAATACACTTCTATTCAGTTCAATTCAGTTCATTTCTATTCAGCTAATATAAATTACAATTATATCTGCGGGTTTTGAAAGTGACTTTTTAAAACAATTGAAATTTGGGCTTTGATATGTGAAATGTGACTATGTGTGCTTTGTGATGCATCAAAATAATAAGCCTTTGGTCTCATAAATATAAGCCTTTGGTCTCATAAATATATGCGCTGATGATTGTACTAATAAGCATAAGCCCACTTTAGAAAAACTATGTTTTGGAATCTTCAAATCAAGCCCTACCTAAATATGAAAAGAGGGGGGGGGGGGGGTTGATACATACGACATGAACAATGAAAACATGGTACGGAGTATTGAGAATCAAGTCATAGTCCAGTGGTTAGGGCTTCAAAATTTCAGGCACGAGGTCTGGGTTCGATTCTCACTGCACGCATTTGCGAAGATTCCTTATTATCCCCCTTACAGATGTGTGTGTTGGCTAAAATTGGGCCGGGTGACCTGCAGTAGGGCTCGATGCCAATATGTATAATGTTGTTTGGATGACAATATGTATGAAGTAGAAATTTCATGGGAAATTTTATTAACCTAGGGCCCCATAGGTAAATAATTTCCTCAATTTTGAGGGAAATGGAATTTCCTAAGAATTCCTAATTCCTATGTTTTGATATACCAAACAACAATGGATGTTTAAAATTCATGAAAATGTCTATTTTACGTAATTTTAAAGTGAATTAAACAATACCTTAGACTCTTCAATCTAAATGGAAATTAATCTTCAAAGTTCAATTGCAATAATACTTTAATTTATAGTATTTCTTGATTTCTCTCGGAATAATAGATAAGATCTTTAAATTACGAATAAACTAATAAAGTACAGTGAATACTAATTGAACCCTCCAACAAACAATGTGGCCATGTGGCAGTGGGTCCAATGAAGTTGATCAGACCAAACTCACCAATAAAATGGTACGTAGAACAGTAGAAGTGTAGAACCACTAAAACACATCATATTTTTTTATTATTTTTTTTTTTTTTTATTTTTTTTTTACACATGTTGATGTTCGGTTTACAACTTATACGTGCATAAACATAATAATAATAATAATAATAATAATAATACAGTAAATTATTTTGCCGGAAAATTTCTAGTAGTGTGGCAAAATGCAAAAGGTTTGCTAATTAGCATGGCTCTGTTCTTTAGGACCTGGTCTGATCTGATCTGATTTGTTTTGAGTTTTTCTGATCTGATCTGATCTGATTTGAGTTTTTCTGATTTGATTTTATTTTTATTTTTATTTTTATTAGGGACAAAAATTTAATGAGCCCAAAGCCTCAAGCCCATTTCATTTCACCTCTTCAGTATTTTAATTTTCATTCTTTTCAAACCCTTCATTCAATGTGATTCCAAAACCGTCACCGAAAAAGTGGGCCAAATAATCACCGCCGGAAAAGTCATTCCGAAAACCGTCGTCGGACAAGTTGTCCCGAAAAACGTCGCCGAAAAACGCGGCCTGAAAATCGTCGCCGGAAAAGTCGGCCAAATAATCACCGCCGGAAAAGTCAGTCCGAAAACCGTCGTTGGAAAAGTCGTCCTGAAAATCGTCGCCGAAAAACTCGGCTTGAAAATTGTCGCCGGAAAAGTTGGTCGAATAATCACCGCCGGAAAAGTCGACCGAATAATCATCGCCGGAAAAATCATTCCGAAAATCGTCATCGGAAAAGTCGTCCCGAAAATCGTCGCCGAAAAAGTCGGTCGAATAATCACCGCCGGAAAAGTCGACCAAATAATCATCGACGGAAAAGTCATTCCGAAAACCGTCATCGGAAAAGTCGTCCTGAAAATCGTCGCCGGAAAAGTCGGCCGAATAATCAACGCTGAAAAAGTCAGTCCGAAAACCGTCGTCGGAAAATGTCGAGCGGAAAAACAATGCTCGAAATAATAATAATAATAATAATAATAATAATAATAATAATAATAATAATAATAATAATAATAATAATAATAATAATAATAATAATGTCTGATCTGATCTGATCTGATTTAATCTGATCTAATTTGACTAAATTTGATCTGATCTGATCTGATTACTGAAACTTTTAAGTCCAAAAGAATATGGCCTAATTAACCGTAATACAAGACAAACGCACGATTATGTCGTCGAATTCAGGCATAATACGACATCCCACGTTCTACACTTCGATCTACATGTAGTGTTTTCGGTTTAAGAGTAGATAACTTTGTTTATCACTTTGTGGGCCCTTGTTTTTCCTCAATTTTGTCTAAATAAATAAATTAATCATGATTGTTGGATGTTTATTCAATGGTTGTCGAAAAAACGGACACTGAAATCAAGCAGATCTAAACCGTCGATTTTTGTAATTAAATTTGATTTTTATTTTAAATAAAAATAAATATTTTAAAATTATTTTTTATTTCATTTTTAATATTTTGGGATCTATCTAAATTAATTTCTGATTTTGTTCATTTAGAAATTAAATTAAAAGTTAAAAAACAAAATTAGAAATTACATTTTGCATAACATCATGTGATTCATCAGTCTTAAAAAAAATCATATTCATTATCTAGCCAATTAATCTCCACATAATTAGAAGAATATGCATCATCCTCAACCCACCTTCTACCCCAACTCTATTGAAGCTTCAACCCAACCTTTATCCCCTAACCCACATTCATCCTCAACCCCCATTGAAGCTTCAATGGAACGGATTAATCTGGCCCCAACTTGATTAAAACAATATGATCTGACCTCAACCTTCATCCCCGGCCAACGGCCAACACCCATTGTAGATCCAAACGTCCATTGAAGCCTTCACCCTCCATTGAAGGAGTAAGTATGAAAAATTCAAAAAATCGAATAAATAACTAATCTCCATTTGTTAATTGTGGTAGAGAATTGGTCAAAGCAAATAAGTCCCCGATTCACGCCACTAATTGTTTCTGTGAGTTTTTTGTTATAAATTCTATGGCTAATTAAAGCTAGATGACGAAGGAAGATGATGATGTTAATTGTGTTGTGTTTTAATTAATTGTTGGTTTTATTTGGCAATGTCCACAGTGTAATTTGACATTACAGGATTAAATCATACACATATTGTTAAAGCAGTCTAACATTTTAATAGAAGCAGGGTTAATCTTGTGTAGTGTCCATAACAAGATTTGGATATGTCCATAGAAATTCGAATACTAATTTAATTTGAATTTTGAAAATGTTATGTCTAACTTAACAAACATATTTAGATTGCTTTTCTCAAGGAAAAAAAAAAAAAAAAACAGGGTTTGATTGCTAATATGCACCACATACAATTTTAGTCATATCCACATTTTTAATATGACATTACCCATGGGTCACCACATCCTTTTTTGAGAAAAACTTAACAAACATTACTTATATAAAACATCAAAATATATTCAAATATTTTAACACTATATTACTTAATAATATTATTTAAGACTTTGGATATGCCATTATTAGTTTAAAGCATTGCCACCAATGGGGAAAACAAAAACTCCTCACCACTCTCTCTACTACTTTCTCTCTCTTCCCATGCCATTTTTCCTCATGTACAATTTTTTCATCACACCAATAGTAAACAAAAAAAATTCTTCAACACTCTCTCTCCTACTATTTCCTATACCCCACCATATTACACATCATCATTGGTTTTTTGTTTTCTGATTTTTTGATTTTTTGGGTGGGGCCCACTGCGTCAACACACCATAAAAAATTGTTTTCTGATTTTTTGGGTGGGGCCCACTGCGTCAATACCCCACTATTTCCTCAACACACCATAAAAAAATTGTTTTCTGATTTTTTGGGTGGGGCCCACTGCGTCACTGTTCATTCCCATTTCTCCTCAAGTTTTGAGGAAAATCAGATTTCCTCATGGGCAAAAATTAAGTTGTTCATTGGTGTGGTACAATAATTTTCATTTTCCACTTGATTTTTTCCCCATGAGAAAATTTTAGACCATTGGTGGCAATGCTCTTACAGGCCATTATTTATGACTTTGAAATTTGGAAAGTTTACTTGCTTGCATTGTATTGTGGTAATTAAATACTTCCTCCATTTTGAAAAAAACGCAACAATTTCTATTTGAGGAAGTTTCAAAATAAATGCAACAATTTTAATCTTTCCATTTTTGTAAGTATTTTCTTCCTATCTCTCACATCATCACATACCCCACTTTCTCTCTCTATTCTTTTTACTCTCACAACAAAAAATGAACTAGGAGTCCGTGCCATCCAATTTGTTGCGTTTTTTTTTTCGAAACGGATGAAGTATTAAAAACTTGGAAAGTTTACAAATATACAATGAACAATCAATAAGTTGGACATAACATTTTCAAAATTCAAAATCATGTTATAAACATTATATAAGATTAACTCTACTTCTATTAAAATGTTAGACTACTTTCAAAATATGTGTACAATTTCTACCCGATAATATCCAATTACACTGTGGACATTGCCAAATGAAACCAGCGCTGAATTAAAACGCAACGCAATTAATTAGCATCATCTCCTTCCTTTGTCATCTAGGTTTTAGTAGCCATGGAAGTTATAACAAAAAAATCACAGAATAAATTAATGGTTTGAATCGAGGACTTATTCGTTTTGACCAATTCGCTACCACAATTAACGAAAGAAGTTTAGTTATTTATTCGATTTCTGGAATTTTTTGCACTTAATCCTTCAATAGAGGTTCGATCTACAATGGGTGTTGGGGATGAAAGTTGAGGTCATATTGTTTTAATCATGTTGGAGATCAATATCTTGAAGCTTCGATGGAGGTTGAAGTTCAATAGGGTTTGGGGACCCTACTGCAAGTCATTCAACTCAGTATAAAGAATCATTGCAAATAAGTGAGGTAAAAATCGAACCTAGAACCTTATGCCTGGAACTTTAAAGCCCATTAGGCTAAGACCTCATACTTGTCGACTAAGACTACTTGACAAGGCGTAACGACTACAATCCTGAAATATGTTGGAAAAATACCTATTTTATTTGTCTAACTTTTAACCATCTTGTAGCTCCTCTAGTAAGATATGAGGCGACTTCTATGAAATTACACTGGACATCAATCCACATTACTATTGGTCATTTTTTTGAAAAAAAAAGGTCTAATAATAAGTTTAGATTGACGAAAATAAATAAAAGAAGTTAGATATATAATAGCTATCAGATTAGCTACTAAGAGCAATCATAATGGTGGGCTACAAGCCTACAACCCTTGTAGTTTTGATTAACACATCATATTTTCTAAGCTACAACATTTTCAAGCTACAAGTAACTACAAATCTAAATGGTAATTTGCAACACTTAATTATAGCTTGAAATTTAATGCAATAGTGAAATAAAAAAAAGACAAATAAATAAATAAAGTGTAGCCCAAAACCTTATAGCTTTGTTGAGCTACTAGGATTGTGCAAGCTGCTACAAGCTCATTTTCTCCACATTGTTTGAGCTTGTAATCTGCAATGTTTCATATTTGCAAGCTAGTCCTGGAGTAAAACCATTGTGGATGCTTTAAGGTGTAATTTAACCCCGAGAACATGGGATATGTTGGATATTTGTATGTGATTAATGTTATTACTAAAAAAAATCCGCGTATTCATCCTTGCATGCTGCGTCGTTTGATATTGTTATTTACATTTTTTATTTCTAATAATGTGGGTGGTATCTAGTCTTGAATCGGACTCTAATACATGTCATTAATTCGACTTAATTTGTCTAACATGCATATTAAAGGACACGATAAGAAAATTCTCACGAAAACATGCGATGAGGTTTAAATCTACGACTTTATGCTTGACGTTCACATGACTTGAATCAGTATGTGCTAAGACTCACAACCCGTTTGATAGCATCGTAGACCCTTAGTGGTACAAATCATGTGGTATATTTTAAAATTTAATAAGTTTTTTTGTATATCATAAGAATTTTATATAGGAATATTAATGTTTTATATATAGGGATATTAATGTTTTAGAAAAATTCGGAAGATTGCACCAAAATGGTAAACCAATGAATAAAAAAAGAGAGTAATATTGTGATCTGAACAACCTAGTGACACATGCACAACTTATGCTATATTGTAGTAAAGTTTAATATTAAGCCATTAGATTGTAACATGTGTATCATACTATCATATATGACTTATATTATGCCACATGACAAAGTAACTATATGAATACCGGGTCATTCATTCACATCCGTTACAATTGAAGTCATTACACAGTGTGATGTTTATTTTGTAAAGACCGATCATACACATGTATTACTATACACAAGTATATCATTTAGTATCATAATATATAATCTATTCATTTTTTAATTTATAGTTTGTAGTGAATGTACCTATAGTTTGTAGTCAATGTACCTATAGATCATAATTAATGTATCTATATTTTTCTCACCTTTTCACGAGTCACGATAAAAAATTTCTCACCAGAACCCAACTCTATGTATAAGTACATTGACTTTATATATATATACTTCCTACGTTCCAAAAAAATGCAACAGACAACATTTCACGCATGCCGAGACACTACTTTGACCCTTAATAACTGTAATTATGAATATTTAAAAATTATAAAAAGTTGATATTAAGATAGTATTTTACAAGACGAATCTAACAAGATCTCACTTGACTATATTTTTTATTATGTATAAAGCTCAAAACTTGGTCAAAGTATATAATGTGAATAGTGCAAAATGTTGACTGTTGCGTTTTTTTTGGAACGGAGGAAGTATAAAGTTTGTACAATATTTTTACTATAAGGCAACTAAAAATAGTATAAACTTTAAAATAATAATTAGTAACACATACAATGACAATCATCGATCGGACCATATTGTATACCTTTTTCTTCAAATTTTAAAAAAAAAAAAAAAATCGATCTGACCATATATATGCAATAAAGTTGTTAAAAAATCATTACAACCAAAAGCTTAAAAAGACCATAACATGTTATATACCCTATTAGATCAGAAGTGTCGTAATCCATCCAATTCACAAAATAATTTGGTTATACAGATGAATTAATTAGGAGTTAGTTTAATATTAGGACAACATAAACTAATTTAAGTGAATTGATAAGAACCTGGAGAAGCAACAAAGGGGAGCCCAGGATAGTAGCAGAAGCAGGATCATCGAAAAGAAGTTGATCAAAACAAGGAAAAAGAGGCTGAAGTGGGTGTCCAAAGTCAGCAAGAGTGACGTCCGCATCAGCTTCAATGAAGAGCACACCCTCTCCAGTACACTCCACCACCACCTTCCACAATGGTTTTTGATTTGTCTTTTTATTCCACTCTTTGCTTTGTAGTTTGTAGTAGTTTTTTTTTCCCTTAATTTATTATTTTAGGTTTTTGGTTTGATTGCTTATCTGATTGTTGGGTAACAATTGAAATTTGATTGTGTTTTTTGGGATTGTTTTGGGGAAATTTGTGTTTAGGTGTATGTGTGATAGTGAGCTTCATTTGAAGCTTTGGGGTTTTTTGGGTTGATATTTGAAGTTTGATAAACTGATTGAAATCTGGGTTTGAACCAAAAATGGGTGATACAGAAAGGGGTAATATTGATATGATGCATAGACTTCAAAACCCTTTTGGTTCTATATCTAGAACAAGCAATCATCTTGATGTATCTCAGTTAAATATATCCCAAATCAGGCCTCCTTTACCTCAAAATTCCCAAAACCCTCATAATTTTGGGTCTGAAAATGGTAAAAAGCCTGCTATTCCACCATCTCATCCTCCTATACCACCCCACTCACCCTATTCACATTCACATATTCAAGTGGCTAGACCTGGGTCTCAGCAGCAGTCTGGTTCTCAGAATTACAGTTGTGGACCGACCCATTCACGGTCATTGTCTCAACCCGCGTTTTTCTCCAATGATTCATTGCCCCCCTTGAGCCCTTCACCTTACCAAAACACTGTAAATGGTCATGAGGGTGCTAATTCCTCCAATGGCTCGGTGGAGAATCGTGATGGTGGTGGGCATTCGTTGTTGCCACCGTCCCCTTTTGGTAGGAACCATTCGTTGAATGTTAGTGAGGGTCGCCCCCCTCGGAAATTGCATAGGCGGTCTATTAGTGATATTCCCTTTGGGTTTGATGGTGTATTACAATCGTCTCTGCCACCAGCGCCGTCGTCTCCTAGCCCCAGAGGTTCCGGTAGGCTGGAGCGGTCTTTATCTGGTGGGGAGTTTGTGGGTTCGGTCAAGCCAGCACAGCTGATTAAGAAGGAGTCGAGTTGGGATAAGACTCAAGATCGTGGTAGTGTAGAAGGTGAAGTTGTGGATGACTTCCTTTCAGCGTATATGAATCTGGACAGCTTTGATGCCATGAATTCTTCTGGAACTGATGAGAAGTATGGGAATGAAAACCGAGATGATAGGGACAGTCGCGCTAGTGGGTCCAAGACAAATGGTTGTGAAAGTAGTGATAATGAAGCTGAAAGTAGTGTCAATGAGAGTGGAAGCAGTGGGCAGAGACCGATGGTTGGGGAACGCAAGAGGGGTTCAGTAGCCGAAGGTGCACCAAATATCAGGCACTACAGAAGTATTTCCATGGACAGTTTCATAGGGGATATGAATTTTGGTGATGAATCTCCAAAGCTACCTCCTTCTCCAAGTACTGGTGTTGCCCAGCTTTCCCTCAAGGATCCCGTTGATGATGGAAATTCAAATGCCTTCAGTTTAGAATTTGGTAATGGAGAATTTACCGGTGCGGAGCTGAAGAAGATCATGGCAAATGAGAAATTAGCTGAGATTGCTTTAACTGATCCTAAACGTGCAAAAAGGTTTTCCATTCTACCATCCATGATTTCAATTCTGATTAGTGATGATTTTAACTTAATGCTTATTCAATGTATGTGCTTTTTTTGTGCTTCTTCAGGATTTTGGCAAACCGTCAGTCAGCTGCTCGTTCAAAGGAGCGGAAAATGAGATACATATCAGAATTGGAACACAAGGTTCAGACATTACAAAATGAAGCCACTACTTTATCGGCACAGCTTACATTGTTGCAGGTGTGTGATCATTGGTGTAGAAGTGTGCCTTTTTGTTGCATAGTTGCATTTGGTTGAGCTGTGCTAAAATTAAATTGTACTTCGTATTTTTTTTTTTGGTGTACTGTGTACAGAGAGATTCAACTGGACTATCTAGCCAAAATAATGAGCTGAAGTTTCGTCTTCAGGCCATGGAGCAACAAGCTCAGCTTCGTGAAGGTAAGATTTCATTTTTTCAAGATATTAGCAATAAGAATTCTTAAGATTTGGCTGAAATCAGTTGTTCTAAAATGCTGTCATTTGTTGGTGTTTCTTTGTTGCCTTTTGAAATCAATCAATCACTGTTGCTTTATGACACAGAATTGCTGCCTGATGTTTATTATGTTCTCAGTCCGTTTAACTTGGCATATGTGGAAAATTATATCCTCGCTACAATATTTTTTATATAAGTTAATCTGATGGAGCTTTCTTTAATATATATGGCAGCTCTAAACGAAGCATTAACAGCAGAAATACATCGGTTAAAGATAGCCGCGGGAGAGCTGAACGCCGAGTCCATGTCCAACTGTTTTGGACAGCAGCTCTATGTCAATCCTCAAATGTATCAGCAGCAGCAGAGTAGCCAAAACAACACCAATAAGTTGCAACAGCCTGTTTCACTGCAGGAGCAGCCGAAAGCAGACTCAAACAAAGGTACTAGCACAAAGACTGAATCGAATCAATCATCCCAGTAAACTGTTCTTTAGCTTTAAGTAAGTTCGAGTTCAGTGTCTCGCTAGCTCTTGTTATGCCGATACAAATTGGCACTAGTATTGAGTTGTAGTTTGCTCTTCATGCATTGTTTTGTTAATTTCACATCCACACAATCAAAAGAGGAAAAAAAAGGGGGGAAAACTTCCAAGTAAAATTAGATGTAGATTCGTTTTGCATAGAGTTACTGAATCATACATTCTATTACTCTGTTTAGGAACATGTATGGCAAAGCAAAGAATATTTTTTAGCATATGTAGGTACACAACTATTTGTTCAATAGAAAGTTCTGGATAATGTTCTAGTGTTGTAACTTGTATTCTCAATTTGTTGCCCGGATTTTGCAACCCGATTTTGCGCTATATCTTGCCCGCCTGCCGCTTCTAATACGGGTTTAGGAACGATGTTTGTAGTTGTTCATTTTGCAACATATTTAGTAGAATTAACAAAGAAGTATATATACGGCCTTCGTAACTTTTTATTTGCAACGGTTTGACATAAAATAAAGAATAAATATGCTTGATCGTTACAAATAAAAAGTTATGATCTAATATACAAATGGAAAAAAAGCATGAATATAATATAATTGGGGGATTGTGTTGGTTGCATTAGGTTGGTTTAAATTGTGGTAGTAGGTGGCAAGATATGTCGTTCATGCTCATTGATGGGAGTTTTAAAAGTCTATATAGATGATGAAGATCTTTAGTGAAGATTTGATGTGTGTGGGTCCCGATTTTGGAGATGGAGAGGCCGGAGTTAATGAGTGATGGGAATGGGATGGGATGTATGAATAAATAAGATGATCCATTATTATGAGACTTTGGACGATATCAAACTAATCAAGTCACTCATTTGGCCCACACCTTTTAAACAATAGTTCTACTACTAATACTTACCCAAAAAAAAAAATAGTTCTACTACTAATAATCTTGTTTTGCAAACATTAAAGGCTCGTTTACTTTAGCTGAATACAACTGAAAGTAATATTTTATAAGAAAAAAAAATTGAGAGCTGAACTGAACTGAGCTGAACTGAATTTAAGCTGAAGTAAACAAGCCCTAAGCCTGCTTTCGAACTTCACTGCATAGATTTGTGAATATTTCTTATCCTTTCCTTTGGATGCATGTCTTGGCCATATGATCTGTAATAGGAACCGATTTAGTATCACCGTCATTATTTTATTAAATTTTTAAAAAAAATGAAAAATTGTAATAAATGAATTATGCTACATCTGCAACCAAGTTGACATTTAAATATTTAATAAAGTGTCAGTAATAGTATGTTGTAGTGAAATGTTTTGTGGTGTGGTGTCTACTTGTGCGTTGTGCCCTCTATTATTAGTAGTGAATTAGTGAGTGAGTGAGTAGTTTCTTGTAAGTTGTCTTTTTTATTCCTTAATTAGCGTCACGAGATCCATGAGATTATTTTGCTACCCTTTTCTTTATTAACGGAGCTAACTAACGTCTTGTAATCTTATCCCCTTTTAGACTTCTAATTATTCGAGTGAACATTTCAATATTTCATTATCTTTATCTGAATATTCACAATCTTCTTTTTGGTGGAATATTAATTTTGTTTCAACTCGGTATTCATTTTTTGATACTAGCTAGAATCTTTATTTTTTAAAAATCTTCTTTTTTTGAAAAAACTATAACATCCATTATTTAAACTAGATTTTTCATTTTTTTAATTAAACAAGAATCTTCATTTTTTAATTTTTTTTTTAATAATTTTTATTTCTTAACATGCAATATTCATTTTTGTAAATAGAATATGGAGTCATCATTTTTTAACAAAAAACATTAATATTCATTTTTAAAAAACTAAATATTCATTTTTATAATATTGAATATTCATTTTATAATATTGAATATTCATTTTATTTTATAAGTATCAACTTTTGATTATTCACCAGTAGCACGAACTATTACATAAAGTTGCAATTATAGGTATGACCTAAATATTGTTGCAACTTATAGGTCATCCAAAACTATTTATAGGTCATCCATACTTATCGTTGCAATTTTATATAATAGTTCGTGCTGCTGGTGAATAATCAAAAGTTGGTACCTATAAAATAAAAAGTGCAATAGTTGGTACCTATTAATGTAATTATTCCTATTATATATCTTCTCTAATTTTCAGCCGTTTTTTATGTTTGTTGTTGTAAAATTCTGTATATTCCAATGTTGTCTTGCGATTTTGGTTAAGAATATCACAATGAGATAAATTTGACATTTATGCCTCTTGAAATAGGAATATCACAATGAGATAAATCCTGACATTATGATAGTCAATTTACACTCCTAAATTCATATTTAGCATTCATTATACTCATGTTCAATGCACTTAACTTATGCAAATAAAATACCAACGTTGTCTTGGTCTAGTGGTGTCAGGGGTTAGACTTGGTAGGGAGAACCACGGTTCGATCCCTCACAAGCACGTTGGGAGGAGTTTAAAACCTTAACCCCGGGACACGCTCCGAATCTGGATTAGCCCAAAAAGGTGAATCGGGTGGATACACCAAAAAAAAACTTATGCAAATAAAATTGAGAGTTTTTTTGTCGAAAACTACTTTAATTACACCATTTTTTGCAAAAAACTACCTTACTTACAAACGCTTGCCCAAAACTACCTTTATTAGTAAATTCCTTGTTGACCACTACCTTGTTCGTTGTTCCGGCGTTGACTTTGCTTTATTCTCGAAAATAATTAGCTCAATCAATATTTTGGGGTCATTTTTGTCTAAAAGGGTTAAATATGAGGCCGGAATCTACAAAAATGGTCGCATAACCTTCTATTTGCATTACAAAATTTGTCTCGATATGCACTTATTGGTTTGCGTGCCACAAAATTTGTCTCGATATGCACTTATTGGTTTGGTCGCATAATTAGGAGTTAGTTTAATAATAGGACAACATAAACTAATTTAAGTGAATTGATAAGAACATGGAGAAGCAACAAAGGGGAGCCCAGGATGTTAAATTACAGCACAGTAATTAAAGAAGAAGAAGAAGAACACAATATTTGTACCTTCACAGCTCTCTAATCCGAGCTCAGGTCTCAACCTATAACTAGTTTATTAGAATGAAGAAGACAGCAATGTTCAGAGTACAGAGAGTATGTTCGAGTATAGCAGAGAAGGAAAAAGAAAATAAAAGTGAGTGCAAACTAGCCTAATACAAGAATATATATACTACAGCCTAAACTAATAAAAACTAAAAGAATTAGTTAGAAAACAGTTAGAAATAACTAAATTATAACTAACCAAACTAACTAGGTGAGGTATGCTCAACACCCCCCCTCAAGCTTGCATGTGGTAACATGCCAAGCTTGGAAAGTAAAGTATTAAATTGAGTTGAGGGGAGAACTTTGGTGAGGACATCAGCTAACCGGGAAGAAGTTGGCAAATAGGTTAGCTGAATAAGACCTTCAAGCAGCTTTTCTCGAGTGAAATGGCAATCTATGGCTATGTGCTTGGTTCTCTCGTGGAACACTGGATTCTTTGCAATGTGGATGGCTGATTGATTATCACAATGCAAAGTAACAGGTTGCAAATTGTGAACACCCAAATCTGCAAGCAACCTGACCATCCAAGTGACTTCTGCTGCTGCTGAGGCCATGGCCCTGTATTCAGACTCAGAAGAACTTCTGGAAACAGTAGGCTGCTTCTTTGATTTCCAGCTGATTGGAGAGTTACCCAACTTAAGAATGTAGCCTGTAATAGACCTCCTAGAATCAAGGCATGCTGCCCAATTTGAATCAGAAAAAGCTTGAAGAGATAGAGTTGTATCACCACTCAAAAGAATGCCTTGTCCAACAGTCCCAGCAACATAATGCAATGTATGATGTAGAGCAGCAAGATGAGTAGTCTTGGGTTTCTGCATATATTGACTAAGATGTTGAACAGTGTAAGCCAAATCAGGTCTTGTATTAGTAAGAAAATTTAATTTTCCTACTAGACTTCTATACTGCTCAGGTTCAGAGATTAATTCTCCATCAATAGTATTCAATTTAAGATTCAAGGGAAGAGGAGTAACTACTGTTTTAAAAGAATTAATCCCTGAAGCTTGCAACAATTCTTGAGTATATTTATGTTGAGTAAGAGCAATACCTTGAGACATGTAATTGACCTCAAGACCCAAAAAATAATGCAACTTACCCAAGTCTTTTATTCCAAAAAAATGCCATGAAGATGAGCTTTAATATGAATAATGGCATCTAAATCATCACCTGTTAGAATAATGTCATCTACATACACAGCAATAATAGTGGACTTTCCATCCTTATTTTTAGTAAAGAGAGAATAGTCATTCTTGGATTGCTTAAACCAAGAGAAAGTAATTCAGAAAGTAATTTAGCAAACCACTGTCTCGAAGCTTGCTTTAAGCCATATAATGACTTCTTTAACCTGCAAACCTTACCAGAAACAACATTAACACCAGGAGGCACCTTCATGTAAACCTCTTCATGAAGGTCACCATGCAAGAAAGCATTGTTCACATCTAATTGGAACAAATCCCACTTCCTATGTGCTGCTACAGTAAGAACAGCTCTTATAGTAGTAATCTTAACAACAGGAGAAAAAGTCTCCTCAAAGTCTACCCCATGTCTCTGAGTATAACCTTGAGCAACTAAACGAGCCTTGTACCTCTCTATAGACCCATCAGCCTTAAGTTTGTAAACCCACTTACTGTAACGACCCGACTCGCTTAAATCGGCGCGGAAGAAACCGACGAGTCGAATAGTTATAAACTACAACTCAAATACTTAAAAAATTAAAACTAATTCCTCGAGAATATTATTAATCAACCAAAAACGTACAAATACCCACAAGTTTGTACATACTAGTCCAAAAGTCAAATTAGGAATACTAAAATACGAGTAACTCCAACCACACGTCAGAGTCTAAAACAACGTATAAAGAGTCCAACAATATCGTATAAAGTCTATACAATATACCAATACTATCTATAAACGACAGAAAATAGAAAATACATCAAATAACAGAACCATCAAATGTCGCTCGCCCAACCCAAAGCTAAGCAAGAGTATCGTCATCAGAAATACCTAAAAAACATACAACAGTCCACCATCAGTGGCGAGTAACATAACTGACTCACCCTAATGGGAATACACATGCACATAGCATAAATCAAAATAAACAACATCAAATCAATAATCCAGAGTACAAGATCAACCCAAACGTGAACTCGACTCAAACCAACTTAATCAACTATCTTTGGCGCAATCATTCATATTCTAGACCGGACTGTGCTCGTACGAACGCATCTTACGCGATCGAACTTTCTACTATGTTCGGATTTGAGAATCTTACTCCCAAACCCCATGAAACCAATCTTACTGGAAATCCATGTCCCGTGAAACCAATCTTACTGGAAATTCAAAGGATAACATAGTAAGACTTCAACTATCCCAATACCGCGGATGGAATAGGGGCAACGTCTTAACCCAAAAACAAAGAATCTTACTCTAAGTTTTAGGCGTCTAGAAATGAAATCAAGCTAACTTTATTAATCAATTATTTAATCATCTTATTATCTCAACATAACTAAATTAAATTCAAGAATTGCCTCTATGCCTTGATTCTTGAAAATAACTAGTTAAAACATCGAAGTTATACTCAAGATTGCCTTTACGCCTTGATCTTGAGCCTAACCAACCATAATCCATCATTCATTAACCATTCTTTAATCAATTTAGACTCAATCTTTAACTTTTAAACCATTTTCTTTAACTTCCAAGATTCAACCAAGAACTCATAAAGACTCATCAAGAACTCATAAAGAACTCAAAGAACTCATAAAGCAATCATTTAAGAATCAAGATCTTCAATCAAGAACTCAATCAAGATTCAAGAACTCGATCAAGAACTCATCCAAACTAATTACACCACACGCATAACATCATCATCAAAATCATTCGAAAATTACCATCAAACTTATCCAAAATTCATTTAAACTTTAACACAATAATCATGATCATATAACAACATATAATCAAACATAAAATCATGAAAACCATCATCAAAACATCATCTAAACCATATAAAAATCAGAATATAAACAATACATAAAATCATGGATATTCATCATCAAACAACCCAAACAAGCATTTAATCTATACTATAAACATAGTATACCAACAAGGTTGAGAAAGTATGTTACCTTGATCACGATTAACCCCAAAAACGTACCAAGAACTTGCTGCCCGGAATGAGTCTTGCACGGTCATCCAAACACGCACGACACGGCACAATACACGGCTGCCCAGCAGCACCTACACGGCTGCTTGCACCACCTTTTGCACGTCCCTACTGCTGCATACACGGCCTCTCACAGCAGCACACACACGGCCTCCCACAGCAGCACACACACAGCCTCCCACAGCAGCACACACGGCCTCCCACAGCCTCTTGCACGGCCACACCACCAGCCACGAGGACCACCACTTGAAGCACGAACCCAAAACCACCCCAAACTAGTGACCTTGAAGGAAATTGTTGGGGTTTAAATTATATTTTAATACTTAAAGATCAATGGATGGAGGATCTTTAAGTATGGGTTTAGAAAAGATGATGAACCAAGTTGGGTTTACCTAAGCCAAAATGGCGTGAGGCAAGGGCAATTGGAGGGAGTGTTTGTCTTTTAAAAGAGATGGCAAGAGATGAGCAAATGGCAAAAGAATCATCATGCCTTACTAATACTTCTATTTATAGAAGTTAGTTAAGGTGTGAATGCAAAGCAAGTGGCACAATTAGGCCACCTAATCATATGGGCCGGTTATGGCTAAGAAGAATGGGCTTCTAAGTTAAATTGGGCCATTTGCAATAATTCATGACTAATCATGATTAATTTCGCACTTGGCCCAAACTAATTAATTAATTAGAAAATTAAATAATAAAATTCTAATTAATTAAAAAAAAAAAACTAAGAAATAATAAACCATTAAATAATAATGGTTACACTCAAGCATTAAAAATAGTCTAAAATAAATTTAGACCATGCACCGCAACAACAATAATTACAAACTAACAATACGAAAATAGCCCAAAATCTGGGGCGTTACACTTACAGCCTATGGGCTTCTTCTTAAAAGGTAAATCAACAATATCCCAAGTATGATTTAATTCTAGAGCTTGAATTTCTTTACTCATGGCTTCCACCCACTTAGGATCCTTAGAAGCAATGCTAAAAGAATTGGGCTCTATAGGCAAAGAAACTGTACCACCCAAACCTTTATGAGAGTCAACAACATCTTGATATGACACAAGATTACACCAATGATTTTTAGAAAAATTAGCTGTTGAGGACTTAGTGTTAGGCAATTTGTAAACATAATCTTGCAAATAATTTGGAATCCTAGAAACTCTAGTTGAAACTCTAGGAACACTTTCAGGAGCATTAACAGAATCCTGGGGCAACTCAGGCTGCAAAACTAACTCTGAGCAGTCAACTAACTCAGAGCCTGTAGTTTCAACCAAGACAGACTGATCCTGTGGCACAACACTATCAGAACTAACATCTGAATTCTGAGGCATATCAGAATGGACATCAAAAGAAATTTCAGAATGCACATTATCATCAATACCATTATTAGGAACCTGAGTCACAACATCTAAATCCTCAAAAAACTGCTCATGATTAGAAGAAGGCAAGAAAAATTGAAAAACTGTACTAGAAGGCTTATTAAACTCATAATGATAGGGAAAAAATTTTTCATGAAAAATAACATTTCTAGAAACAATAACACTTTTAGTTTTTAAATTGAGAACCTTATACCCTTTTTGAGTAGGAGGATAACCCAAAAAAACACAAGCTTCAGCCCTAGAATCCAACTTAGACCTGTTTATAAGAGAAGTTGACACATAACACAAACACCCAAAAGCCCTCATATGGCTTAAATCAGGTTTAACTTGATACAACTTTTCATAAGGAGACATAAAACCCAAAACCTGCAAAGGCATCCTATTAATAAGGTAGGCAGCTGTCAAAACACAGTCACCCCAATAATACAATGGTAAATTGGCCTGAAATAACAAAGCCCTGGTGGTCTCCAAAAGATGCTTATGTTTTCTCTCCACAACACCATTTTGTTGTGGAGTATGACTACAACTAGTTTGATAAGAAATACCTTTCCTTCTATACCAACCTAAAATAGACCTTTCACACAACTCTTTAGCATTGTCACTTCTAATAACATGAACCACAGTAGCAAATTGAGTTTCCACAAATTTAACAAAATTTTCTAAAACAGACACACAATCAGACTTGTATTTCAACAAATGTACCCAAGTAGCTCTACTGAAATCATCCACTATAGTAAGAAAGAACTTACAATTATTTGCAGTCACATGTCTATAAGGTCCCCATATATCAACATGTAACAACTGAAAAGATCTAACACTCTTTATTACACTTTTAGAAAAAGATAGCCTAACTTGCTTAGCCTATATGAGAAATAGAATCCAAACAAGAATTCTTGACACTAACAGAAGGAACTATATGAGAAAGCTTACTAAATGGTAAATGTCCTAATCTTAGATGCCATAATTTGGCCTCATTCACTTCTTTAGTAGTGGCTACACTTGCTACCCTTTTATTCAAAGTAGAGGCTGCTGGTACTGCAGCAAAATACAAGCCTGAGTGGAAGTTACCAAGAACAATTTCCCTTATTAAGGAAGGCCCCTGTAAGATACAGTTCTTGTCAGAAAACATAACTGAACATTGCATATCCTTGCAAAGTTTAGTTACTGAAATCAAGTTAAAATGAAAATCAGGAACATATAACACATTTTGCAAAATAATCTCATCTGTAAGATGAATTGTACCAAAATGAGTAATCAAAACTTTAGTTCCATTAGGAATAGTAATAGTGCTATTAGCATTTTTCATGGGATAATAAGAACTAAACAAATTTAAATCATGACATACATGATCTGTTGCTCCACTATCAACAATCCATTGAGTAGTAAAATGAGAAAATAAACATACAGTACCTGCAAAACATGTTGAGCTAGCATTAGGATCAGAAATACCAGAACCTTGTCCTGCTTCCAATGAAGACTGCTTATCCAACATTTTCATGATTTGTGAGTATTGATCCTTTGTAAAAGAAGCTTGTACAAACTCACTGTCTACCCCTGAATCCTGACCAACTTCATCAGTAGGAACACAATTTGCATACCTTTTCTGACCATAATCTCTAGAATCAGAACCATATCCCCTAGAATCAATAGGGTCTCCATGAAGCTTATAGCATCTGTCCTTTGTATGACCTTGCATCTTGCAATGATCACAAACCAAATGAGCATTCCTCTTTACATAAGGCTTCCTGCCTTCAAAACCAGACCTATCATTCACATTAGAACCTCTGAACTTAGCAGGCCTAAAAGACCTACTGTCAAAACTCTGCCTCCTATCAGCAGCCAACACCACTGCATCAAACTGAGTGTGCACTTGCTGATCTGACAACTCCTTGTGCTTCTTGATCTTCTTGTAGCAACATACTATAGACCTCAGCTATAGGAGGCAAAGGCTTAATCATCAAAATACTACTTCTGACTTGCTTAAACTTATCCTTAAGTTTCATCAAGAACTGCATAAGCCTGTTGTCTTCTTGAATCTTGAGGAATTTTGCTCCCAAATTACAAGTACAATTACCTCCACACTCACAAGAAGGCATGGGATACAAATCATCCAGCTCATCCCAAAGAACCTTAATCTTAGCAAAGAATTCAGGTATAGAATCATTCCCTTGATGCAATGATGCAATCTCTTCTTGTAATGAATACAACTGAGTAGAAGTTGTCTGTCCATACCTAGTCACTAGATCTTTCCACATAGCACTAGCCGTCTTGAAAAAGAAAACACTCTTAGCTGGTATAGGTCCTAAAGCCTTAAGAATCCAACCAATCACCATATCATTACAACGCACCCAAGCATTGTATCGAGGATCTGTAGGCAGAGGTTTAGGTAGAGTACCATCAATAAATCCCATCTTATTCTTGGTTGAGAAACCAATCAGCATTGAACGTTTCCAAGAACGAAAACCCTCTCCATCAAATTTATCTGTCACAAACGATTGAAGACTACTATTAGAGGGATGAATATAATAGACACTGCTCGTATCTTGAGTAGAATCTTGTGTTGCTGCCATAATTCTCAAAAAAAAACTTCGTAACAATTAAAAAGGAAAAGGAACTCCTGAGGAATCAAGAAAATTCGAAAAACAACCCAAAACTTCAGCAACAAGAATTGAAGAAATTAATGCACTCTAAGTGTTTGATCAAATAGCTGAATGAATATACTCAGGAAAAAAATGATATCAAACTATCTTAGACTTCCTGCTCTGATACCATGTCAAATTGCAGCAGAGTAATTAAAGAAGAAGAAGAAGAACACAATATTTGTACCTTCACAGCTCTCTAATCCGAGCTCAGGTCTCAACCTATAACTAGTTTATTAGAATGAAGAAGAAAGCAATGTTCAGAGTACAGAGAGTATGTTCGAGTATAGCAGAGAAGGAAAAAGAAAATAAAAGTGAGTGCAAACTAGCCTAATACAAGAATATATATACTACAACCTAAACTAATAAAAACTAAAAGAATTAGTTAGAAAACAGTTAGAAATAACTAAATTATAACTAACCAAACTAACTAGGTGAGGTATGCTCAACACAGGATAGTAGCAGAAGCAGGATCATCGAAAAACTCGTATGGGGTTTGCCCCGCCGGAAGGATCAACTCTGGGCATGTTTCGCTACCTTAAACGTCGCCAAGCTAGTGTTTGAATCGCCTAGTTGTTGTTGAGCCATTATTTTTTTATTTTTACAAGTAAGGTGAACCGGAGGGTGTCGATAATTGAGCTGACAACACCTGGGGGTTGGAGTGTGTCGATCCTTGGTCTCCGTGGAAACCAGAGGACTTCGTTACCAACAGTTTCAAGCTTACTCGACTTGTTGTGCCATTACTAATATTAAATATATAGAGATATATAATTAAGAATTAAGAATAATGAATAGAAAGATTTATTATATTGATAGATGCTTGCATGCGTTGCTTGCTTTGTGAAGGAAATATCAAAGATGTCATCGATTGTATATAAAGATATATGCATTATGAAGGAAAACTCAAAGAATGTATTTGCTCTGTAATATAAAGATTACAACATTTGTTTTTTTCATGTATTTTGAGGAAGCGGTTTAAGGGTGTAAACGAATAAATTAATCAAAATGGTTTTAATACAAGCAAGAATGTGATTATAAGTTACTAATATCAAAATTATTTTGCTTAATTTGGTCGTTGACACCCTCAAATCGATTCCTCAAATTGTGTGAAAAAATATTTGTTGAAATCTTTATGTTATAAAGGGAGTACTTTGTATATAAACAGTCCCTGCCAACTCCAACGCCAACGAATTGAACGTTACATAAATGTATTGGGGAAACTGAATGCAACCTACCAACTATTACTCCCTATGTCTACATTTAATTGTTCCATTTGTTTTTTCACATTTTCCGGGGAATAAATTTAAATATTAATATCTCTAATTATACATAAGAAAAAATTACAAAAACTATATATTTAGAAAGTACGCCCTGAGACGAATCAAACGAGATACCACATTACTATATTTTTAATTAACTATATCAAATTAAACAAGATCAAACTAATAATGTGAATAGTGTCAAAGTCAATTTGGAGCAATTAAATGTGAACGACTGGAGTATTTGTTATAATAAATCTAGTGGGAAACTAAATGCAACCCACCAACTAACTATTATTTGTTAATAATATAACCATTATAACGTGGATGTCCATAATACCTTGTACTCTCCCCATTTTTTTTATTTACTCACTTTACTTGTACTTTTCACATTTGTCGAGACAAAAATTTTTAAGATTAATATTTTTAATTGTATGTTTGTAAAAATTATAAAAACTAGATATTAAAAAACTACACGTTGAAACGAATTCAACAAGACCGTACACGACTATGTTTTTTCTTGTGTATAAATCACAAACAATAGTCAAAGTATACTTTGTAAACACTGCAAAAGTCAAACTCAGTAAACTTAGTATCCTTATTTTTCTTTCATGTTCTTTATTTTGATAATAACATGCGATCATCATGATTGCTCTTCTCATTGGGTGGATTCAAACTCAAGAATATCAAAGATTTCCAGGACCACAAAAAACTATGTGGTCATGGGTGCACCATATAACAATTGAAGAAAGAACCATTAACCATTTTATTTTAAACGCACCATCTTCTAATCGTGTGGCACGCGTGTAATATACACTGCGAAAAATTCAAATTTATAAAAACATTAAGTAAAACTCGTACAAACGCTTGGTAACCCCAACAAAATAATTTTATAACCCCCACAATAAGCTTATAATCCCCTCATAGAATAACTTTATAACCCCTTATCATAAAAAAAACCTTGTAATCCATAAAAACACTTGGTAACCTCATATAAAAAACACTTTGTAACCCCCTGCCCACAAGAACCATGTAATCCCAACAAGCTAAGAACCTTGTAGTTCCCCACATATAAACTTTGTAACCCCTCACAAATACTTAGTACAATAACTTGGTAACCCTAAATAAATACTTGATAACCCCATACTTATTACTTAGCTTGCACTTCGTAATCTCGTAGAAATTATTAATAACACCACATAAAGTAACCCCAAAGTAGAGCTGATCAACATTGGCTCGACCCGTTGGCCCGGCCCGATCGGCCCGAAAATTTTGTGGGCTTTGGCACACTTAAAATAGTAGTTTTTAGTTTAAAAGTCCGGTCCGGCCCGAAAAGCACTCACAAGGCCCGCCTTAAAAATCCAGTCTTTGGGCATAGTTATTTAGTTAAGTTCCGGCTCGACTTTTGATGACCTCTACCCCAAACAAGAACCTTGTAGGCCCAAAAGTAAACGATGTAAAATAGAAAAACTATTTTTAAAAAAAAAACATTTTTCGCTGTAATAAACGAAGCCTAAATACCAGCCGGAGAAAAAAACAATTAATTGTCAGAAGTGGGATTTGAACCCACGCCCTCTTTCGAAGACCAGAACTTGAGTCTGGCGCCTTAGACCACTCGGCCATCCTGACTTGATAGTTGTCATTTTCTTTCGCTTAAGTACTTATTAGTATAAGTATTTATTAATGCAATGCATATATATATATATATATATATATATATATTTTTTTTTTTGAGAGAGCAATGCATAGTTTTTGGAATTTGGAAAAAAAATAATAAATAAATAAAGAACCTAGCTAATCATTGGAGTAGTGCTCGTATTATACTGTTAGCTATGTTAAAGAGAATTAGCTCCCAAAAGCTATTATATCTTTGCCATTTTAAAATAATGTAATTATAAATTATTATAAGTGTAAATTAAATACTACTACTAGATTAATTATATAAAACCTTTTTTTTAAAAAAATTACCTATTTGACTTAGGCCCTGTTTTGTTTGTTTGTTTGTTTTTTTCCCCCCTTAGTTCAATTGATATATATCATTATTATTATAAATAATAAGTAATAAAATAAAATAAAAATGAATTTTTGTTCTTTGTTCAGTTCAATACTATTTAGTTTTGCTCAGTTTATATTTTCTCAGATCAAAAGAATTGGTCTTAGTTAAGTTAATGCCATGAAATATATCTATTTCATTTATGTTTCGTCTATAACAAAAAAAAAACAACAATTATACTTTTGGAACTATTCATATTTTTTTTATCGCAGTTTGTGATTTATATATAAAGAAAAATATAGTTATATGGGATATCATTGAGCTCGCTTGATTATGTAGTTTTTTAATATTTTGCTTGTATGATTTTAAAAAATTCATAATTACACATATTAATCATTAAAGTTTTGTTTGAAATGTGTGAGAAGTGCCATTATTGCAATCTTTTGGTTACGAAGGAAGACCATTTTCGTAGTTTTCCACGTGGCACGTCTTGTGGGAGGGATTTAAGTTAATTATTAATTTTTAATCTATCTCTGAATGAGTTTCTAAAAAAAAATAGGGAAATTCCTAGTGGTATACCCGAGCTTTTTCGAAATCTCACTGGTATACCCGAGTTTATTTTAATCCCAGTGGTATACCTGAAATTATGTCTAATTTTCATCCGTTACATTTAAAAAGTATATTCCGTTAAATGTAATGGAATATACCTATTTTAAGGTTAGATTTAACTTTGGTTAACAATTTTTTTTAATTTTCTTTAAAAAAAAAAAATTTTTAAACTAGTAATATATTAAGTTAATGGGTTTTTGTAAAAAATGATCTGATTGCCCCCAATTCGCGTTTCTGATTCGCATCGATTTGCGCGTATTGATCTACGTGAAAAAATAATCCGCTCTTGGTTTTACGGGTCATTTTTATCCTTACGAAATCCGATTTGAGGTCGGATTTTGCAAAAAATGATCCGATTGCCCCCAATTTGCGTTCCCAATTCGCCTCGTTTTGTGCGCATTGATCTATGTGAAAAATTAGTTCGTTGAAGGTTTTACGAGTCATTTTTACCCTTATAGGGTCCGATTTGAGGTCGGATTTTGCAAAAAATGATTCGATTGCCCCCAATTTGCGTTCCCGATTCGCCTCGTTTTGCGTGCATTGATTTATGTGGAAAAAAAATAGTCCACTCTAGGTTTTACGGGTCATTTTTATCCTTAAGGTTCGATTTGAGGTTGGATTTTACAAAAAATGATCCGATTGCCCCAATTTGTGGTTGTTTTTCCTTTATTTTAATTTTTTGTTTTTTTTTCAATTTATTAACCATGGTTAGTGTTTTTTACAATTTGTAAGCAAAAAGATTACTTTTGGGAATTATGTTTAACATTAGGTACACCTCTGGGATTAAAAAAACTCGAGTATACCAGTGGGATTTCCAAAAAGTTCGGGTACACCACTAGGAATTTCCCAAAAAAATATAAAATATTAATGATAGAATAAAAATGATTTATATTGTGTAAGGGTGATTTAAGTTAATTATTAATTTTTAATCTATCTCTGAATGAGTTTCTATAAAAAAAATATAAAATATTAATGATAGAATAAAAATGATTTATATTGTGTAAGTGTGATTTAAGTTAATTATTAATTTTATTTAATCAATAATTTTAAAAGACTTAAACTTGATTAAAATTTATTAGACCTAATTAAAACTTATTAGACCTGATTAAAATTTATTAGTTCTGATTAAAACTTATTAAACCTAATTGAAATGCCGTGCCTATCCGTCACTCATAAAATACGTTTCACCAAAAACCCTAACGCGGAAAAGATAAACCACCCGCATTCTCCCGAATTGACTCAACTCTGGTAGCCATGGACGACTCTTTAACCGAGCCTTCAAACAGTGCAAACTCGGAAACATCATCTCCATTGCAAGCCTCAAACGTAAGTCCCGAGTCAACTCAAGCAACTGATACTGAAAACACAGAGCAACCACCATCGACGGAGGAGCTTGTGGCAAAGGCTATTGCACCTGTGAAGAAGGAGTTTCTACGTTCACCTCCTACTAAAAGGTCCACAAATTCAGATAATTATCAAAATGATAACAAGGGTGGTGATAATGGTAAATCCGATTCTTCTAAAGTTAGTAATGGTATTGTCAAGGAGAAGAAGTCCAAACGTCAGCTCAAGCGAGAGCGCCGTGAGGTTTTTTTTCTTCACTTCGCTCTATTTAACTTGAGCTTCATTGCATTAATACGAGTAATGTAAATTGCCTCCTTTATTTGTAAATTGTTTGCTTTTCTTTTATTTGTCTGGCGCTTTGTTGAATATACCATTCAGTAATGTATTTTGTGTTCGTTGCCCAAAAAAAAATTGTGTGCTCATCAATCATAATGAATTACATTGTAAAATTGTGTATTACCTCAATTTTGTTGTGATTTAATGAGTATGGTTCTCAGTGAAGTTAGTTTGTAGAATTTGCTGGATTGCGTTACATTTGAATGCGAACTGTCTCGAAGCAGAATTGAGTTGATTTTTAGTACTGCTTCTGCAATTACATTGTTTCAGGCTTCCATTATTTTGTAAATTATGCTGTTTCGAACAATTTTTTTCTGTAGGATAAAATTCATAATGAAGAAAAAAAAAATCAGAACAAAAAAGTTACCTCTAAATTAAGAGATTCTATTAATAACTACCAATCCTTCATGAGAGATCCCCCCAACCCCACTCCCCCCCAAAACAATTTTTCTGAACTTTTTAGATTAACAAAGGCTATGAAAGCAGGGGAAAGGATATCCATATTTTTCACAACAGTATAATGCTATATGAAGTAATATCTTTCAGGACTTTCACAACATCTTTTTCCAACAACAAAAAAAAAAAAAACCTTTCACAACATTACTGATGCTTCTAGAATTGCCAAAAAAAATCTAATACTGCCTCCATTTTTTTTTATGTGCAACAAACTTGCATGCACGGACTCGTAGACAAATTTTAATTGTGAGTGAGAAAAAAAGGTTGAGAGAAAGCGATGTATGTGATAAAAGGGAGGTAGAAAGAAATGAAATGAGCAGAAGGGAAATAAACATTTGTTGCCAAAATTTAAAAAAAAAATCATTTTTAGTAAATGTTGGCATGTTGCACATTAAAAAAAAAAAGATTTAAGAAAGTTGTAGAATTAAACATAAGCGAAAAGTGATGCTACTATTGTTTAAGATAAGGGAAGTGTAAAATAGTATGATAGAAGAAGAGAACAAAAGGGTTTTATGGAAAATGGAGGTAACACAAAATGAAAATGTTAAAAAATATCGCAGAATGCTCTTAAATCCAGGTCCGGACCCCCAATGTATGTAACAAGTATAACAACACAACACTGCTGCAGCAAATTTATTTCACTGTAATTATTTTGCAGAATTTTGGTTATAAACTATTTCAAGATTTTTTTTTTGGTGTGGTGTAGCACGTGTATCACCGTGCTACAACACTGGTCTACCCATGGGAGTGATTGGACCTGTTTAGCATCACTATCAGTATTAAGTCTTTGGTTTTATGTATTTTAAGAACATATGATAAAAATTATACAATGAGTTTAATTAGTCATTTATTTTAAGCATGTACTTTTTAAGCAGGCAACAGAAATACAGAATACTTCAAATCACTTTTTGTGGTTTGCACTTTTTTGCTTATTGTTTTTAAATAAGTGAAACACCCAAAACAGAAAATGTTTATGAGCAAGCCCTAGTGTTGGCTGTTGTCTTTGTTACCTTGATTTTACAAAGTTTGCAGTCCCCACCCCCAACACACAAACCCTTCTTTTTTTTTTTTCAATGACATTCTGTGCAATGTAAGTTTTAACTGTGAATGATTAACTTATAGGATTAGAGCATGTGTGACCATGGTTGGCGTTGCATTTTGCTAATTGTACATAGTAGGTAGTCAGAATTCAAAAGGTTGATTACTTGATTACTCATCTTTTAGAAGGTTAATGTCTTGCTTGCATAGCCAACACTATCATGTTGATTTCTTCACAGGAACGCATGTCTGCATTGAATCTTTGCCCAGCGGTTGGAAAGACTGGAGATGTTAGTTCATGTAATTATGGAGATAGTTGTCGTTTTAACCATGATTTGGAAGCTTACAAGTCTCAGGTTTTGCAAATTATGATTTTATTTTTACATTTCTTGTGATCATCTTCTATTTCGATGTGTATGCTTCTTTGTTTGTAGAAACATTGCTTTATGCTAACAATGACTTCTTTCTTTTTGCGCACAGAGACCAGCTGATCTGGAGGGAGAATGCCCCTTCGTTATTGCTCAGAAACCATGTCCCTATGGGTTGACCTGCAGATTTTATGGCACCCATAAAGATGTGCCTGATGTCTTGGATGCTTTTAAGGAATGCTCTGAAGTAAACGTGTTGAAGAAAGATGTCCAGAGGCTTCTTTGGAAAAATAAAATGAAATTCCCAAAGTCAAATTTGGCTCTCAAACAGCTTGGAATTGAGGTATGAGATGATTATCTAGTAATTCTTTTTGACTTGTTTTCTATGTTGGTGATTTAGAATTGAGTGCATGCTTCTGCCAGGAGTTTCTTCTAGCTCAATAGCTTTTATACAAATGTATCTTGGAAGGGAGAAAGTTAATTCAGTGTTTTGTTTAGTGGCTTGGAAGTTGGAAGTCAAGTTTACCACATTACATGTTTACTTAACCCGTGGGAACTACCAATTTGAGCTCGCTACTGAAGTGATTTGTGACCATTGGTTTTGTCCGAGGATACTGATTTACATTTCATATTTGCTCTAAAAGATATCATCTGTAATTTTGTATACTCTTACTTCCTTCCTAGTGTCATCCGATCAGGCTTGTGAGGAGCCTATATGTTTGGTGTTTGGATAGGTGTGTCTTCTGTGCTTGCTCACAGAGTCACAGGCGTGCAAGCTCACATGGCAATGAAGCTTCAGCTATTAAAGCTGACATTTTTCTTTGTTTTAGGCTGAATCTGATGATATACGAACTCTAGTTTGGTGCTAAAGTAATGGCTTGATATACAATGTATGTACTTTTTTCTTAAAGTTCATTGATGTTCTTGTTACAGGGGAAGGGCCACACTAGAGTTAAGGATTCAGACGATGAAGATCTTGTTCCCAGTATCTCAGATAGTTCTCATTGCTTGTTGGATAATGATTGCGAGAAGTATGACCCTTCTGATAAACAGGATGATCCATCAGTTCTGCTTCATGAAGAACCATCAGCAGATGTCATAGTGGTCACCTATGAAACAAGACCCTTGAAGAAAACAAAATCTAATGATGATAATATATATTCTTCCAATGGTGTGGATGGTGGTTGTTACTCTAGATTGTTGCTGGTTGTTTCTGACATTATAAATTTGCTTATCTAAATTTTCAACGTTGGTACTTCTTTGCTAATGACAGGGACTAATCTCTCAGCCTCAAGTGAAGATTGTGTGAAGGACTCAACAGAAGATAAGTTACAAGGTACAAATGAATACATGCCTTCTGAAACCAATGCTGACTTGAAGTTACACCAACGTGAACGGAAACTTATTGATTTTAGTGGGAAGCTTTATCTTGCACCCCTTACCACAGTCGGGAATCTTCCTTTCCGAAGAGTTTGCAAGCTTTTAGGAGCAGATGTGACATGTGGTGAAATGGCTATGTGCACCAATCTTCTTCAGGTCTGTGCCCGGTATTCCCTGTAGTCAGGTTTCAATAAACATAGTGACGATGATCTATAGCGATGAAAATGACAATCATTGTTATCACTTAATCTATCTCTTGCAATAACTTCACTTGGTCTATTATATAGTGTTGGTTCACTCTTTTATTCCTTAATGCCTTAATTGTACCGTTATAGTATACTGTAATTTCCATTTGAAGGGCCAATCGTCAGAATGGGCATTGCTCAGGCGCCATGAATCCGAGGATTTATTTGGTGTACAAATTTGTGGGGCTTATCCTGATACGGTTGCACGTGCTGTCGAGCTTATTGACCAAGAATGCTCTGTTGATTTTATTGATATTAACATGGGGTGTCCAATTGATATCGTCGTCAATAAAGGAGCTGGTTCTGCACTTCTTACAAAACCATTGCGGATGAAAAATGTCATACAAGCGGCTTGTGCTTCTGCAGAGAAACCTATAACGGTTAAGGTACTCTCCGGCTGTCTATTCTTCAGTCCTGCATGCAGATGACTCTTGATGGATGCTGTTGTTTTCTGCTTCCTGTTTATTTTATTTTTCATCATTTCAGGTTAGAACAGGGTACATTGAGGGTAGGAATCGTGCTGACTCATTGATATCTAGTATCTATGAGTGGGGAGCTTCTGCTCTAACAATACATGGTCGTTCCCGCCAGCAACGGTATAGCAAACTTGCTGATTGGGAGTATATCAATACCTGTGTTAGTAAAGCTCCCAGCTCATTCCAAGTGCTAGGAAATGGAGATGTTTTTTCATATTTAGACTGGAACAAACACTTTTCTGACTGTCCTGAGTTGTCCTCATGCATGATTGCTCGAGGAGCTATCATTAAGGTTTGTGTAGTCATGTACGCTGTTTCTCCCATGCAACTGAGACATGGTATCTGTTTATAGTTCTGTGAATATTAACTGTTTTTCTTTTTCCTTTTTTTTTTTTACATTGCAGCCGTGGTTATTCACTGAAATTAAGGAACAAAGACATTGGGATATCAGTTCCAGTGAACGACTAGATATACTAAAAGATTATGCACGTTTTGGCCTTCAGCATTGGGGTTCTGACTCTAAAGGTTGGTATGAACTGTTGTGAAAATCAACAATTCTATCAGGATATATTTATAGAATTTAGTAGTATAGAGAGACAGCAGAGATTCTAAAACACGCTGAGACAAGAGTGGGCTCTTTTAAAACCCCAAGTCATATATGCCATTCTCCTTGTGCTGGAAATAAAAGCTTCCCTTAAGCTCAAAATTGTATCAGTGTAAACTATTTTGTCTATCTTGTGTGAGCCCCTATTGAATAAAAAAGTGTTTATTGTAAAATTGGCATGTGGATTTTATCACAAAGTGTAAGGCAAAGAAACAAAGATGCCTTGAGCATATCATATATCACTTGCCAAGCACACCTTTAAAATTGCTTGTATTGTTGTATTGATTGTCTGGAAAAAAAGATAAAGAAACTTCCTTGTTTACTAGCTTTTGCTCCGATTTTGATCACCTGATAATTAAATAATAGTAAGTTTTGCGGTGTAGGGGTTGAGACTACAAGGCACTTCTTGTTGGAATGGCTTAGTTACACGTGTAGATATATTCCTGTTGGTTTACTAGACGTTGTCCCACAACGACTTAACTGGAGGCCGCCTTCATATTACGGTCGCAATGACCTGGAAACACTGATGGCCTCTGAATCGGCAGCTGACTGGGTTAGTGTTTTTTTTTTTGTAATTTCTGAGATTCTGAGAAGTTGAAAGTGACAGGTAAAAGTGATGATAAATGTTTTCTAAATTGTTTGCTGTCTCTGTACACTGCAGATTCGAATCTCTGAAATGCTGCTTGGCAATGTTCCTCCTGGCTTCACATTTGCACCAAAACACAAATCAAACGCCTATGATAGCGCAGAAAACGGCTAATGCTATGTTTATCCAAGCATCATAGCAGGTTGCCAGGTTATGCCCAATTTCTTATACGTTAATATATTAACCCATGTTGCAAAATTTTAAAACAGCAAATGGGGAAAGTTATATTTTATATTGATACTACAGTATTATCCTGTCATCTATTGTATTACTACACTCGGAATAAGAAAAGGGCTCTGCAATTGTTTTCTACTTCCATTGTAATGTACATTTTCCTTTGAACCACTCGGTTGCTTGGTTTAGTGGTTCTAAGTCAAGATCTTCTATTTTGGGTTAGATTGCAAGAGTGAATACATTAGAATTGTTAGTTACTAACTTGCTATAGAAACTAATGAGAAAGCAGCTTGTTATAGTGTAGTGTCAGTTTGTCATGATTTGAGTGCTTTGTTTATAGTAAGATTTGTAGGGAAACTTAATATGGTACCATCAACCAGGATGGTATTCTCCAATTTTCAAATGATGATAATCGCTGAGTCGGTGACCAAGGGATTATCGAAGTCCAAGATATTATCTTGTACGGATGGTTTGTTGATGGCAGCAGATCTAACATGGTTTTCCCTAAGAACACATTTTAGGATATACGATACGAAGAGTAGTGGTTTGTGAAAAAAAAAAACTATTTAGCGTCTGAAGTCTGGAGCAATAGCATGCCTTCTTGGCTACCGGTTCCAACACAGAACAGAACTGCTTCTGACTGCACCTGAGTTAAGCAAGCACCCTGTAAGCTTTAGGGCTTATATGGACAATATGGTTATACCTCTATCTCTTAGAAATGCAAGTTTGTCCTGTGCGTCATTCACTGTTGACAGTATTTTAATGCTCAGTCCGTGCTTTGCTTTCCATTTCATTTTATATTTTTTTTATTTAACTCCTTATCATATTAGGGGTACATTGTACAGTTTTCATCTCCCATGTTTACATTTCCAGCTGATAGTGTTGAAGGATAAATTTTTGCAAGAGCATGAGCTTTTTGAATGAATAATGAAGTTTAATTGATAGAAGAAGATCAATAGACACGGTTAGGGTTAGTGTAGGGCAGTGTTTGAAAAGGCGCGCCAAGGTGCTAAGGCGCTAGGGGGTAGGCGCCTAACTTGGCCAAGACGAGGTGTTTGTGGCTAGGCGCACACCCTAAGGTGCATTGAGGTGCACTTTAACTTTTTTTCCAATTTTTTTTTCTTCAGATTTTCCCCATACCATTTTAGATGCGCCTCACTTCAATGAGGCGCACTAAGGCACGCCTAAGGCTCTAGGAATTTCAATCGCCTTAGTGCGCCTTGAGTCTTTTTATACATTACTGCAGGGCTCTAATTTGGCACAAATTGAGCTACAAAAGAATTATTCTATTATCAACATTGGGGTATGGTGTTTTGGAAACCCATGTTGTGATAATGCGATGAGAGAAATAAAGAGAACCATGTAATAAGGGAGAATGATACAACCATGTAAGCCCAACAATTTGTATTGCAACAATTTTAAGATTTTCATTTTAAGTGTAAAGTACTCGTCAATCTGTCATGTTTGTTATGATTGTAATTTTGGATACTAGGATAGATAAATTTTAATTATGATTTTTTTTTTTTTTTTTATGAAGGAAATCATGATTTTTATTTTTTTTTATATATATATCATGAAAAATCTATATTATACGGAGTATGTAAGAAAACTTGTATCCATACGAGATTTTGTTAAATTCGTCTAGATGTATAGTTTTTTAAATATAAACGTTTATAATTTTTGTTTCAAGTGTAGTGAAAGATATAGATATAGAATTATAGATGTTGGTTATTATTTTTTTTGTGTTGGTTCATGTAAAAAGAAGATTAAAGACGAATAAAAATGAAAATGGAGTAAATGTGTTGGATGAGGGGAAAAGAAGATGTGAAAGCGTATGGTAAAAATAATATGTTTTCAGAATTTTTCATTCCTTGAATCTCTAAAATAAAATTAAAAATGTTTTTGGATTTTTTTCCATAAGTCAAAGGGAGTCTTGGGGCAAATATAACACTCTATCCGCTTTGTAAATAAGTTATGTTTTTTGTTTTACACAGTTTTCAATGCATAACTTTGATCATTAATGTAGAATTTTACATTACTACAAAACTATCAAGATTTCAATTGATAATATTTTATTTTGTTTATGAATGATGATATATGGTCAAAATTTATAAATTTGACCACATAAATAATAATGTGCATCTTCTTTATGGAACAGAAAGAATATCTAGAATAAATTTTGTACACAAATGTCTTTTATAATAGAAAATTTTGTGAGTTAGTTTTAGTCAACTTTAATTTATCATTGCTTCACGGTACTATTTTCTGTATTACTTTTTACATTAACTGATGTCTTTTATTTATTTTATTAATTTAGTCATTACTTAAACTACATAATGAAATATTAATGTAGTTAATTACATAAATTACAAAAAAAAAATTAAAAAAAAAAATAAAATTGTAACATACCAAAAATTACAACTACAATTTGACCATAATTTTTGAGGTCTTGGGTTCGATTCTCCCTTACAAATGTGTGTGTTAATTGGATCAAATGACCTGTAGTCAAGCACAATTTAAGGCTTAGTACCCCCCCCCCCACCCCACATTATCATTTAAAAAAATTACTCCGTAACATATTAATGACAACAATTTATCTTGCACGCATTTTAAGAAAACGATTTAAGAGTGTAAACGAACAAATTAATCAAAATGGTTTTAATACATAGAATATTGAGATCATACATTACTAATCTTAAAATTATTTTTGAATTTACCAAAAAGAAAATTTTATTTTTGATCAATTTGTTAGTTTACATCCTTAAATTTTCTTTTTAAAATACGTGCAGAATAAAATGTTGTAATTAATATTCCTGAGTATTTCTTTATTTTGAAATTAATATTATATAGAAAATTGAAATATGTATTTAATATATGAAAATAATAATGGGTTTTGCTATTCATTGCCCTAAGGGCAATGCATAAGAATTAGCAAATACATTAATTAATGTGAAAAACACATTGAAACTTGTTTTACACAATGATTATATGAAAATTTTCCATTGAAATGTGAAATTATTTTCATATATTAAATACATATTTCAATTTTCTATATAATATTTTCATATAATAAATAAATAAAATACATTTATTTCACTTTTCAATAAATTTTTTACACATTAAATGTAAATTTTAACTTTTAATATATTTGTTAATTCATATGTATTGCCCTTAGGGCAATGAATAGCAAAACCCTTATTTTATTCTTACTCCTTTGAGCAAATATCTCATAAGTCATAATGAAGCATTTTGGAATAGAAAAAAAATTGAAAAAATTGGGCAAAGTTATTGAAGTGACAGACTAAAGGCGAGCCCAAAAGAAGCAAGGCCCAATAGAGTGGGCACTGACGAAAGCAAGCAGCGAAACTTCTCTTTCATCCACCTCTCGTTTCTCTTCATTCTTCGTCTACCAAGAAATTATTTAGGGTTTTACCTGCAAATCTTTCTCTCATCGATTTGTGATTTTCTTCTTTCATTTAATTTTATTATTCTAGATCATAAGAAGATCAATGGCGCCAGCACTTCCTCAGTTTTACAGTGGAACTAGCACTCTCGCATTGGTATACTTTCCTAGTCTTTGCTGAATCACCTCATTCTTCTACTTGAGAGAAATTTATGAAATTATGGAATTTAAATTTTTTGGACGTAATTTTGGGGTGATGTAGGTAGCTCGTGTATCGGCCTTCACTGCTGGAATGGTCTACGGCAACATGAAGCTCAAAGTTCTCAAGGTTCTTTTCTGTTTGTTGGTTAATTTTTCTGCAAAAATCATTTGTTTCCTAATTATCTCTGACTGTTAAAGTATGTGCTTTGCTGATTTAATTTGTTTTTGAATGAGTGTATGTGGGCTCATTAAAATGCGGAAATAGGAGATCTGATATATGATTGAGGATATTGGATGGCTTAGTTTTTAGAAGACTGATCTGGGAACAATGTGTTCAGATTTCATTTTACTTGAATTGTGTTAATCCTATTGATTGATGTATTTGATTATCAGAAATTTTCAAATCCTTACATGTCATTTTGGGAATGAAGGCAGGTGTTAAGGTTATGTTCAATACGTTCTGGGAAGTCCAGCCCTTCAATTGGTTTTGTGATCCGTACTGTGTTAGTTATTTTTTCTATATAATGTTGAAGTAATTATGTTGTGATGTTGTATGAACTTTATTTTTAACTGAAATTGAAGACTATATCATGGTTCTGGTCTTGTTAAGTATAGATTATTAGCCTCTGATTGCTGCATATTGGCTGTAGACATGGCCTTAAATTATTGTTGGGAATATTTAGCTTGATTACTGGTGTCTTCCAGTTTTATTAGTCCAGACTCTTTGGGGATGACCTAAAAATGGTCATTGAGTTCTACTGTATCATTTCCTTGGGTTATCTACCTTGCTTTTATGTTATGAGATACTTCGAGGCATGTATCTAAGTCAGAGAAGGCTATATTGGTTTTGATTGAAACTATGGGCCATTTTCCTTGTACATTGCAAACCATCTTGTGGAATGAGGAGCTACATGGCACATTCTCTCCACATTATATTCTAATTTACAGGCTGTTCTTTTGGATTTAATTCCTGAAATTTTAGTTTGGCTCAACTCCAGATGAATTTTGGATTTGAGTCCTCACTTGTCGAGTATGAGTGTAATTCTTTTTCATCTGTTTTTGGAGTGTTTTTCTGTCACCAATATTCAGATTATGCCAAATATTTCTTACCTAGATACAACATTTGCAAGAAACTAAAGCAATTGTCTTTCATCCATCAGATGAAGGCCAATTCTCAGAAGAAAGCTGAAGCCAAGGCGCAACATTGATACTTAGGGGTTAAAAGGTGAGGGCCTGAGGGGGAGGATGCATAAACAAGCGTGTTGATTTTTCAGTTCATTGAAATGCATTTATAGACCCTAATACTTGTAGCTGTGCATGTTCTTATTTACGAATTTTTGTGGCTCAATAGCCATCAACATAATGACTACTACAATGACAACAAATTGAATTTAGTTGTTCAAAGGAAAAAACTTCATCTCGAGATGATTTTGTCTTGAATTTTGAATAATAATTATTTGCATTGAGCTCTGAGATATTTTACTGTTAGCTCTTGTTTGGTATGAGCTTTGTGTTGTACCGTGTGGTTTTATTATGGTGATTGATAATCACGGGCTTTGAGATATTTGTTTCGAAGGTTTCTTCATGGTTTAAAGGACTTGTTAACTGAATTATGTGTATGATCCATTTGCCTTATTGGAATTTATAAAAATCCTGTGTAAAATTTAAATCTGCTAGGTAATCTGCTCGCTGAATCTCTGTAATGCTCGGTTACGTTAAATATAAATAAAATGTATCCGTAATTCATCACACAACTCTTAAGATAGCTGTATCAACTTTTCGCTTTCATTTCACACATTTGACACAAGAAATTTGTTAAATATAAATAAAATGTATCCTAAATTCATCTCACAACTCTTAAGATATCTGTATCAACTTTTCGCTTTCATTTTACACATTTGATAATGCACTTTTATAATTTTAATATCTTTAACTATACATTATTAAAATTTGATATTCTTAGTGCTCATTAAAAACGGATCTAAAGACACCGCATATCATTATATACATATTATATATGAAGTACATATATTATCATAAATTAGAAAATTCCCTCTTATTATAGATGGTGTCAATATTCTAAACGGTCATAATTGTCATAAATAATGATGAGGGGAAAAAAAATAACATCATTGTTACTAAGGGACATTGACATGGTGAAGCATGCTTTAGTGGTAGTGGCATGCTTCCTTAGAAGTCCTGGGTTTGATCCCCCACCCGACATGAAGGTCTAACAGCTAAAATAATTGCCAATATATTGTGCACCACAGAGAAATACAGTACTCCTTCCGTAACATAAAAATGGCAACGATTGTTTTTGCATGCATTTTAAGGAACCGGTTTGAGGGTGTAAACGATTAAATTAATCAAAATAATTTTGATATTAGTAACTTATATTCACATTCTTACTTGTGCTAAAACCATTTTGATTAATTCATTCGTTTACACCCCTAAATCGTTTTCTCAAATACATGAAAAAATAATTGTTGCCATTTTTATGTTACGGAGGGAGTACATTATTTACAAAGTGCTGTAACAATGAGACCATGAGATCGATGTATGAAAGAACCACCTGGTCTCTTAAAGAGTTGATGAGACTTGCAAAGTTACGGACTTACGGAGTACTGAAGAGAATATTTAGTTCTAAATACCGACACGGTTTCCGCTTTCTTTGTTGTGTAAGTTTGCTACTCTGCCTTGAGTTATTTTTCTCTTGGAACAACATAATGAATAAAAGTTAGCAACTTAGCACATGCTTGAACATAATACATAGCATCACATCGCATCATAAATAGTTACATTTTCAGCAAACTCACAGAATACAAGCTTGAACAGAATACATGGCTCTATTTATTTACAGTAACATTTTCATTTGCTGATGTCAAAATATCAGTCATAAATTAGCCTAGGGAATTACATATACTTCATGAACTAAGGCTGCCTCTATGCCGATTTATGGTTAACTTCACTGCCTCTGCTTCAAGCATGAATGAATTTGTGCACGAAACCTTTAAGCCATGAGGCATGATAAGAGCACCTGAGACTGGAGCTATTCATTGTGACCCTGCAACACATGGCACAGGAAGTTTCAATGAAAGGTGAAGAAGAGATGGGATAAACATAGGTAATGTTTATAAGGGAAAACAATTGACATTGATGTACAAGATGTCCACAGAAAATGAAGTGTTTCAGTGCAACATATTTGTACCTCAAGAAAAAAAGATGTCCTTGAAAATAGCTTGTCAACTAATCTCAATTGCTTTTTTTTAATACCTCTGTCGCTAAAAATTCCTTCTAAAATGGGCATACAGAGAGAAAACCCCAAATAGAAGGTAAACCATTTAGCAACAAATGACGGAGCTCCTTATCCACCACCAAGAAAAAATCTTGAGAACATGATTGCAAACAGGACAGTCAACTGAGTCCAAAAACATCGTGACTCAAAGCTAGTAACAAACCTTGGATGCTGGACAAAGAATGTGGATTGAGGCAAAAGCAAATGAGCCTTGAAAATTTAGCTTCAATATTTGAATCTGACTTTCATAATTAAGGGCTTAAAATGTGACTAAATGGAAAACTCAAAAAAAAATATATATATATATATAAATATAAAACAGGGCTTGAGTTTTTTGAAGATTGGGACGTGTCTAGAGTACCCATACCAACATGTGATTATTTTTCCCTCATTACCCCAAGAATGCAGGACTGCAGGGAGAGATGATGAACTTGGGAGCTGACCAAATGATAATTCAAGAGGCGAACTTGGATTTCTTCCTTGGACATTGTCATTTTTACTGAAAATTGAAAGAGGAAAGCAGCAAGATTGCGAAAGTTGGCAACTATAAAAATCAGAGCAACTACAGAAAGCGATGAAGGGTAGATAATTCTGAGTAATTTTAAAAATTGGACTTAACCAAATCTAGTTTGCTCTTCATTATCCGGCTGAGGATGAGAAATTTAGGATAAGAAATTGGCATAAATAATTAAATAGCCATTAAAATTTAAAATGGCTAGATCTAAGAGGAAAAGGAGGATGGCAGCTCTACTGTGGCCTTTTCTTTTTGGGTGGAATCTAAGGTTTTTAAAGAGAATGGTTCTGAGAAGGGAGAACCCTTCTCTCTCAATTTTTCTTTGGCCCTACTTACCACATTGTGCTGAGTTTCTAAAATAAACAAAAGACCTCTATAATTATGAGATATTACATGGGTTGCTGGAGTGTAAGACTTAAAGCCACCCCTCAAGAAGGATCTCTCCAGATGAACTCAGCTTTGTTTGTTGTTTCGCATTGAATCTGATTTCAAGTTATTGAATCATATGCTTATACACCCTCAACATAGTAACTTCTAACTAATTCTACCAGCTAAGCAGAATTTTGTGAGACTTGTTCCAGATCATATGCTGTCATAACTCTGTTATTCTGTAAATGCATGTTTGTTGTTAACGATGCGTGCATTTGCTTAAGGCTGTTTTGGAATAAGACCTCTATTGATATGACTTTAATATAGAGCTTGAGTTTTTACGCTTGTGTACTTACAAACTACATCAAGAAAATGATCCTATTTTTTTTCTCTCCATCTGAGGAGGAATTCACAATCTATCTTTTAATTCTACCAAGAACTCTTTGTCTCTTTCTATCCCGCTCCCTGCCCCTTACACCAAGAGCTGGGGCCATTTAATGGTAACCACAAGGCCCTTGGACCAAGGAAACTACGAATACAGGTCTAGATCATTGCCCTCTGAGGACAAGCAAAAGTATATATACCCGGCAGGGAGAGAGCCGTAACAAATAAAATCCCCAGGGAAGGGACTGGTTAACTGATTGTGATATTCTCGTACGTTATTCTAAAGTACAAGAGCCGGAAACCAAGGAAACTACAATCCTCTCCCCCCCCCGGCACGCACGCACACACCACACAAAAACTATTGAATTGCTGGGGCAAGTAATGAAGAAGGGAAGGAAATTGAAGGAAAAGGGAGGGGATGGGAGGGTTTGGGTTTTTCCTTTCAAAAAAAATTCAATTGTGAACAGTTCGGTTTATCAAAAAGAAAGGAAACTTAACTTCTCCAAGACCCTTCCCTTTCCTATCACCACTTGTGCATTCCATTAAAACAGAGATAGAGTAAATACTAAATAGACCCCTCGTGCTCTAACCCTTTCTATTTTTCCAAGTTCCTTCATATAAAGCCAAATTCAATTGTCAGTCACATGAAAATGCTAGATGCAAATATGCAATCAGCATGGTAGTGTTTTTTTAGTTTTCTAGATGTTATGCTGGAAATAACAAAAGCCTTTCTCAGTTCGGCTGAAACAACAGTGTGATAGGGCATTATGAGAGCTTTAACCTGAGATGGCAACTGACGCAAAGTTGAAAGATCACCACATTTCAAGAAATTCTATCTGACATAGATAATGTCTTCATCATTGTCATCCTCCTCCCACTTTTCATCATCAGCAGCCAGGTTGGATGAATCTTCATCTTCTTCAGGATTTTTGGCATCCTTTTCACTCTTAATCTTATCCAATATTGCAATAACCTGAAAGTTCAAATTCAACAATTATAACTTTTCATCTGCAGTTGGTGCAAAAAGCTGGTGTTCAGTAGATGGACACTAGGGTTCATTTACACCATTTACTTTGATAATAACATAAGCTCAGTCAAAGGGAAAAGGCATGAAGATACATGTTGAGGAAGACGTTATAATGTGATACTATCCTGTGGGCGACCTCACAGGGTCAGTAGATGGACACTAGGGTTTATTTACACCATTTATTGAGTCGGTATTTTTCTTCTTTTTTTTTACAAATTCAAGATAATGAATGGAGTAACCTGTAAAGACTCATAAAACAACCAATCTTAGCATGGTCACCAATTTGATATATCTCAGGTTCACAGATAGTTCTTATATTTTCTGAAACTTGTGACTTGTCCATCTAAATTTCAAGTCGCAAGAGCCAAATATAGCACATCAATTACATATATTCCACAAGTAGTACATAAATGGAGATACAGCTCATGATCAGGCTTCTAAAGGGTAGTACAAAGCTAATCAGAAATGAAAAAAGATAATAAGTGATAAGTGAAGGTATTGGAGAAATCATAATGGGTAAACTTAATCAATATCTGAATCCAACAACCCCAGCCTAAATAAAAACATAGAAGAGCAACAAACAACAATAAAAAAAAAATATATCAAAGCCCTTTTCCCAAAAGACTGAGAACAACAGAATACACAAAAACATAATAATATCATTTGAGCTCTTACCCTGCTTCCTCGTTCTAAAGATTCATCTTCTAAAAACCGAATTTCAGGAGTTAGCCTCAACTTCATGCGTTTTCCAAGTTTACCGCGTACATATTTCGCCTTAGCTTTTAGGCCAGAGAGGGCTACTTCTCGTCCTCTCTCATCGCCAAAAATCGATACGTAAACTTTGACAACCTAGTAAAGAGATTAGATCAATTCACATCAAACATTATTCAAATAGCTGAAAGACGAACCAAAAGTCTGAACACTACACCACATAAGAAAGGGAAAATGATTTTTTTTATAAAAAAAAAAATTCCTAATTTGTATAGAAAGACCACGGAAGATCACCCATTCTGCTGATCAGCATGAGAGTGATGAGACACAAACTATTCACTAAATCTTGTGATGACGCTCAATGCCTCAAACATCTATGATTTTGAAAATTTTGGCCCATTGGATCATCCCAACAATAAAGGTAAAACTCATGGACCTGCAAAGATTCTTATTTACAAGTTACAATTGATGAAGTATCCTATTCATAATATGCAACCAACATAGTACACAGTATCTCTTATGCAATGTGTATGGAAGGACATACAGAAGTTTAGCAACCAGGAAATGTGTGTTCCTTGAAGAACAAGCTCTTGTAGCATACAGAAGTTTTATAGAGAAAATAAAGTCTATGCAGGAAAAATGTCTCATCATGTCCTTTATTTTCATAATCTGGAAGCAGGATTATATAGGGGACACTTCAGAACGAAAAACAGTTCCTGAAAATTACAGTTGGCTGTGCGGAGTGACAAAGCAGTATATGATAAGCTGTCTATTCAGAGATGGAGCATAATTCTGTCAGCAAGAGGTTGTAGAACAGAAATAAGCAAATAACACACAAGATCAGAACTAATTTGATATTGGTGTTAATCTATCATGGAGTATTAGATGTTGAAAGCAATATGTTCATGTTCAAATATCGCTTAGACTAATATGGAATAGGAACGACACAGTTTCTATATAAACACAAGAAGAAATTTTCTAGCATCAACTTGGTTGAATCCAAATATCAGACCTTCATTACACACATTCAACAGAAATCTTGTTATATGAAGGAAGCTATAGCTAAAAGATTGCATACAGCATTTGAAGAAGGTTTTTCTGTTTAATGCTGATTGATTCAGGAGGATGGCAGCAGCAGAAAGTTATGGTTGAAGGTAGGCCAGGAAGCCACATATAGTGAAGGTAAAAAGGTTAAGGCTAAGAACAGTATCATAATAGCCACCAGCCCCAGTGCAAGTGAGAAATTAACAACTTTGTCTCTTCATTTTAACTCATTGCCCATGCTCTTTGCTCAAAAATCTAACATAAATATTAATTTTTTTATAAAGGAAGGTTTACATTAGTTGCAACAAATTTTTTACACCACACTTGGTAATCATTTATCCCTATCTCTCCTTACCACATGCATTTTCTCTCTCTTTATCAATTTCACGGTCACAACAAAAAATATTTGTACGGAAATGTGCAACACCATTTGTTGTAACCAACATGAAGCGGAGGTACTACTTTTGTTTCAGACCCAAAAAAATGCAAAAGTTTCTTATCAAGGTCAAGCTCATTCTTGACAAGCACCAGGGCCGGCGGAGGGGCGGCGCAACCAGCGCGACCGCTCAGGGCCTCCGCCGGTAAGGGGCCTTAAATTTCTATACTCTATATAATAATAACTTGGTCTTATAATAATTAGTCATACATCTTTGGTACAGTGGTTTTATTTCTTTTCCTTTTTCTTGCTTATTTATATTTTTTACCCTTTTCTTCCCCTTTATTATTTAAAGTATTGATTAATCAAATCCTTTTGTTTATTCATGTTTAGGATCATTTTCTCTTAATAAATAGCCTCATTATATATATTAATTTTTTTTATATATATAATCATTTTTGAAAAAAAAAATTACTTAAAAGGGCCTCATTTTATGAATTCGAACAGGGCCCTTAAAATCCTAGCGCCGGCCCTGACAAGCACCCATGTTCGATACGAATTTGAGCAACCGAATTTACCCTATAAACCTCAAAAACCTTCTCCAACACTAAGGTAGACGCTTGAATGTTTGCAAACCCTCCAACACAAATAGGGGAAGGTTGAAAGTGTGTGTAAATGGATAAGGTAACTATCATTCCTCTCAAAAAGTAGCCACATGATGCAGAAGCTTCAATTCAAACCACTGTTAACAAACATAATTCACACAATTAAAATACTTCTATTAAGTAGTAAAAATTAACACCTTCAAACAAATCCATCAATTGCCAACCACTGTTTACTAAATTATAAACTTCTCTCACTTAATTAACAAACATAATTCACACAATTACACAAAACACCAACCACTGTTTACTAAATTATAAACTTCTCTCACTGAATTAACAAACATAATTCACACAATTACATAAAACACCAACCACTTTTACTAAATTATAAACTTCTCTCACTTAATTAACAAACATAAATTCACACAATCACACAAAACAAAAGCAAAAACCGCAAAAAAAATTCAAACAGAATAATTTAGCTGAAGTACAAAAATAGGGGAAAGAAGTAAATAAGAAGAAGAAAGAAAAAAGACCTGCAAATCAGAGGAGACTTCAACATCGCTGATAGTAGTAACAGAAGAAAGATAACGGTCAGCACCAAGGGCAGCTTCGGGCAATATAGCATACTGTAAATTGGTATCGGTCAGCAACATGTCAGAAAGTTCCCTTCGTATCTGCTTGGCCACCATTGCTACTCTCCTTGGATTCGCCATACACTTTATGGTTTTGATTCTATGTGGCTGTGCTACACCGAAGGTGTTCCTGTGGGTGCACATTCCAACCGTTGATCTTACCATGGGCAACAACTTTGTCTGTGATGATGACGATTGCAAGTAAGGAAGATGGTGAGGGATAAGAAGTTGAGTCATTCTTTATTTCAATTGTTTCTTCTTCTTTCCTTTGCTGCTACGATTGCTTGTGTTCTTCATCATTATGCCTTTTCTCTTCTTGGAAGTTAAGAAGATAGAAAGTTTTTGGGCCTATTTTAGACGGTTTCTCTAAATAAGCCCATATACTGCTTTACTTTACCAAAGCATGGCCCATCAGCCCTCTATCACAAGATTATGAGTTAGCATTGTCCATGGGTCCATCCACTCTTCCTCTTTGGTTAGTTGGTGTTTTCGTACCGAGTTAGGGCTTGTTTACTTCAGTTCAGTTCAGTTCATTTCTATTCAGCTAATGTAAACGAGCCCTTAGCATTGTCCATGGGTCCATCCGCTCTTCCTCTTTTACCAGCCTAGTGCCAATGACATCTCTACATATTCGTTAAAACTTTTTTGGGGGCAAAGGCGAAAAGTACAAGAAATAATTTACTGTGAATTTGCTAACTCAGTTGTTGTTGTTCTTTTTGTTGAAGCTATATGTTGTGGTAAATTACTTAAAGAGATAATAAAAATATAGAAATACATATTAAAATCACGTGTTATTTGGTGAAATAAATGATTGAAAATAAATATTTTCACTTTGAACCCCTATATACCATGAATAGAGTTAAATTTATCATTTTTTGTTATTTCATTGTAAAATATTTCTTATTTTATGACTTTCTATTCCTTTCACATAGACTTGTCACATGAACTAGATTCCTCCTAGAAAATTTTTGTATGTTTACATAAAAAAAGATATGAATACTAGTATTTGTTGAATCTTAGAAGGCGAGAAACACCTAGTTCATACCCGATATAAAATATATCGAGAGACCAATTTGTAAAAAAGAAAAAGAAAAAAGAAACTGAAGGGCATACATGCAGTTTTTAAAAATATAAAATATATTGATGAAAGTGATATAAAACATCATACAGTTGAATATTATATTCATGAAGGTGAATATCAATGTAGTTATTTGATATACAACTTTAACTTTAATATAGAACTGCATAACATATTTATTCAACTTTTCATTCATTTAATTTAATGTTTTTAAATTCCTTATTTTTTGTTATTTATTTTTTGCAAATTAGTCCCTTATATGCTATATATTTGGTATGACTTAGATGGGGCAATTGTATAGAATAAGACAATGACATTAGGTAGTGTTTGGATATGTGGAATTCATTTCAAATTAATAAATTCAATTTTTTAAATTGAAATGTTATAATTCAAATGACAATTATTTGTTTGAGTTGATTTTAGAATTTGAAATGATATTGTTTTGTTAACTATTTGAAATACACAACATTTGCTTGTTAAACATTTAGGTTAGGAATTGGGCTAAATCCAATTCCAATTTTTTTTGACTTGCCAAACATGTAATTTGGTCCAAATCCATCATTTCAAATGAAATACTTGTATCCAAACATAGCATTACATGATTTGTGGTGAATTATTGTTGCTTACATAGCTAAAGGCGTGCACAATTCAATTTAACATACTCGCTTCTTTTTTGAAAGACAATTTAACATAGTCTTAGCCATTGAGAAAAGAATGAGTGAGATGCCCCTTCAAATGATAGAAATGAGGATGAAGTCATAGCTCAGTGGTTAGGGCTTCAGAATTCCAGGTACGAGGTCCTGGGTTTGATTCTCACTGCACGTATTTGCGATGATTCCTTATTATCCTCCTTACAGATGCGTGTGTTGACTAAAATTGGGCCGGATGACCTGCAGTAGGGCCTATCCACACATTATCTTTTATATATATATATATATCTTCAAATGATAGAAATCAAATTTGTAATGTTAAAGTCAGCAAAATGAAGCTTCCAATTCGTAAATAATTGGTCATGATGTAATATGTTTGGAATATACGGTTAACACTCTCAGGCTCTCAGCCACTTGGAAAAGTAGTCTATCTAGAAGAGCTAAAGTGTTGAACTCTAGTCTAACTTGTTGAGAAATTCCCACTTCATTACTAGTACTCTACTACTCTACAATGGGGTTAGTATAGCTTAAACCATTTTTAGGCCAAACACAATAAAAGGTAACATTAGACATGAACACTCCTAAATAGGTAAGGTATTTAGGATTTGTTCTCTTCAATTTATTTGAACTAATTTGTTTACTTAATTTATACTTTGTGATACTTATTTGAACTTGTCTGAACTTATAAGTATTGAAACAAGCTGAAGAGAACAGGAAAATTGTGTTAGTTTGTGCCTTGAATATGTTTTATGTCCCCTTTGTATAACCTATGACACGAGGGGATTATTTTTTATCATTTTCAGTTTCTTTATTAGGAATACTATAAATACTCATAATCTTTGTAATCTAAACTACTAATGTATTCAGAAATTTCTCAAGATCAATAAAACCTCTCATCTCCTCTTTTTGTGGACGTATTCCTTATCGACACATTGTCTCGAACGTACCACGTAAATTATATGTTTGTTCTTATTAATTAATCTTTATCATATTTAATTTCTCGTATTCGTTATAAGAAAATGAATATACAACCATACGTTCAGGAGCATTTACATAGCATTTGATACATATCTTAGTTATTTTTTAGAGGAAGTATGCCAATAGTAAATTAGTTATTTACATAGCATTTGATACCTATCTTAGTTATTTTTTAGAGGAAGTTTTGCTACATCAATTTGGGTGTACCTTCATCATTTTCCCAAAATTAGTGTCTATGATTTACAAAAATGAAATCTATATATACTTTTTCCCTTGTAAAAAAAAAGTATATATAATAATATTGTTTAGGGGTGATGTTTTGCATGCGACAGTGACGAGGGGTGCAAGCTACCTCTAGAGGAGCCTCCTGGAGGGGAGAGATGTAATCCTAAAAGGTGTGAGGTGAACCATTGGGAATGGGGAGCAGGTTAAAATCTAGGGGGATCCTTGGCTCCCTAGACTCGTACCTTCAAAGTTATTACCCCGCCTCCAAGAAACAATGAGGGTGAGACAGTGGATAGTTTGATTGACAAATCTGAGGGGAAATGAGAGAAGATCAAGTCAAAAGAACACTTCTACCGATAGATGCGGAGTTAGTTCTACAACAACCCTTGTGTTCATGGTGGCCGGAAGACAATCTGGTATGGCACTACACTACCAACAGGGAGTATTCGGTTAAATCGGGGTACCACTTGCTAAGTGACGAAGAGGAGATGGAGAATGGGAAAGGGTCAGAGGAGAGACACTCGGCTCTGTGGCGGGCTATTTGGGGAGCTCAATTACCGCCTAGGATGAAAATTGTGGGATGAAAAGCTGTCAAGGGGGCGCTAGCTACGAAGGAAAATATTTCCAAAAGGGTGAAGGATGCTAATAATATTTGCTCTATATGTGGGCAGGGGGTTGACAGTATAATTCATGCTATAATTGTATGTCCTTTTGCCAAACGGATATGGGAGAATAGCTGGGTGAATGCAGAGTGGTGGGGTAAACATTGGCCTTCCATCAAGGAAGGACTGCATGAAGCGTTGGAAACCGGTGGGAAAGAAGCCATGGAAGGCATTATAATAGTCCTTTGGGCAGTATGGTCGGCTAGAAATAAACTTATTTTTGAAGGGAGGTGTGATTGGCTTCAGAAGACAGCAAAGAAGGCTTGGGATTTCGCCTCAAGCTTTAAAGCCAATAGGGAAGTTAGCCACCTACAACATCACAATGATAGGGAAGGGAACAGTTGGAAACCACCACCGATGGGGACGTGGAAGTTGAATACAGATGCGGGTTCAGTAGGTGGACTGGGTATTGGCCTGGGGTACGTGGTGAGGGATGGGGAAGGAGAGATTGTTCTGGCGGGGGTGGAGCAGATGGAGGGGACTATACACCCAATGTTGCACGAAGGTGCAGCGCTACTCCTCGGGTTACGTCGTGCTTGGGAAGCTGGGTACAGGAGACTAGTTGCTGAGTCAGACTGTAAAGAGCTCATTCTAAAACTGCAGAAAGAAGCTGAGTGTCGAACCACTTTAGGATACTACCTCCAGGAAATAATCTCTTGGTCAAAAAAATTCAGTTTTTGTGCTTGGAGTTTTGTAAAAAGGGAGTTGAATGGAGCTGCTCATCAGGTAGCAAATTTCATTCCATTTAGCATTTGTGAGAGAATTTGGTTAGAAGATTTTCCTAGACCAATTATTGTAGCTGCTGAGTTGAATATTTGCAACTTTAATGATCATGAATAAATTGCCTTTTTTTCTTTCAAAAAAAAATTGTTTAATGTAAACATCATTTTGAAGACCGTCTCATCAAAGATTTTGTATTGGTTTTTTTTTTTTACGATATTGTATTTGCTTTTGGGATAGTATTAATAGTTTACCATACATCATGTAGATATATATTTTATAAATAACTCAATTTAAAAACTACGAGAGAATCACTCTCACTTAGCTTCCCCCTACTCTCATTTCACTCTCACCCCCTATTTGACACGTGGCATGAGAAAATTAAAACTTATGGGGTGTTTGGGAGTTAGCAGTTTGAGGCAAAAAGAGAGGTTTGAGAGGAAAGAGAGGTTTTGACCAACTAAAAAAGCTATTTTTGGGTGTTTGGTAGTTAGAGGTTTGGAAGAGAGTTTTGGAGTGAAAAAGCTCTGTTTCAAAAAGCTCATATGAGGAGCTTTTTGGAAAAGCTTATAGCTTATTAGTTCTTTTTACTCTTAAACATCTAACAACTATCCACTATTTACCAAACACTTTTATACAAACAGCTAATGTAATTAGTTAGTCAAATCAGCTAATTAACCTCTAACAGCTATCAGTTAACTCCCAAACAGGGCCTTATTTCCTCTGTCCCAATTTAGTTGCCCCATTTTGACTTAGGGTACTATTCACATGTGAATTTTGACTTTTTAAATTTAATATACATAAGGAAAAACATTGTCATAATGGATCTAGTTTAATTCGTCTCAACATGTATTTTCAAATATATACTTTTTTATAATTTTTTTATGCGTAGTTAAATATATTTTTATTTAAAGTTATGTCTGGTGAGATGTTAAAAAATGTAGCAAGTAAAATCGGGCAGAGGGAGTATTATATTTTTTCTAAATTTAACTTCTATGTCATATGTCAAATAGGGTGAGAGTAAATCTACCAAGGCTAATCGTAACTTGCTAAATGTATTATATGAAGTTTTGCATAGAGATTATATATGTAATGATATAGTAAGACTTGCTTTAATTTCCATCTATATTATCGATAACATTGTATAAAATTTACATTATTACGTAGTTTAAAAAATTAGTATTATTCTCAGATACTAAGTAAATTATGTAAATCTTTATATTTTTACAAAATTAATATTGATAAATCTAAATCGTGCATCGCGCGGGCGCTATACTAGTTTGAAAATGAAGAGAAAATCAAGAAAAGTGATTTTTAATATGAAATAAATTATATAATATTGGAGATTCTCATATTTGTATTTAACTGGCACACTTATCAAATAAATAAAATAAGATGTACAATGTAATTAATTAATTTGGTTTGGAACCACCGAAATCATCAATATATATATTATAAGAGAAGCAACTGAAACTATGGATGACACATGTCGTCCTGTGGTTAAAATTTTTCCCGCTATTTTCCATAATCTTTAATTTTTGGCAATAAAATCTTTTGTGTAATTTTTATTTATTGCAAAATTACTTTTTATCTTTCCTAAAAAATCACATCAATTATAGGGCAAGTTAGCATAAAAATAAAAAAAAAATCTAATACACAATGTCTCAAAGATTCGATGATATTTTAACATATATTTTGTAATCATATTGTAATACCCCGAAAATTTGGGATATTTTAAAATTTTTTTATTTATTGATTAAATATATGATCAATTGACTATTTAATTGATTATTATTTAATTAATTATTATTTGTGTAACAATTTAATACTTTTTGAGCCTCTTTTTATTTTGTTAACCAAAACCCGAGCCCAATTGTTTCCTTTGATCCATTTGTTACGCAGTCCGTCCTTTTATTTATTTTCTTTTCTCCTAAATGTTTTATTTTAATTCTAAGTCCGAAAGGCCATATTAATTGGACTGTTTTTATTTATAACCCAATCCTTTCTTCCAAATTGGGCCAAAGACCCAATTCTCTCCTTTTAGTAATCTTGGCCGGTTCTTGCTTTGTTTATGGGCCAACCTTGTTTTTTTTTATTTAATTAATTATTATTTTGTGGATAATAAAATTAATTTAATTAATTTAAATATTCTAACCTATACAAACTAGCTAAGTCCTCCCCTTTTTGCTCCTCCCATGTACACGGCTAACCCTAAGTACATAATAGGGTTTGCCCTCTTTGTTGCTTGTTTTCTTATAAATAGGACCTAATCACCTCTTTTGTGTCCTAATTGTTAAGTTATCAAAAACCCTAAAATACATATTTTCTCCTCTCCTCTTCCTTTCTCTCAAAAGCCAAACCCTTGAGAAAAATTCACCAAGAGTGAATTTTTCGTGCCTTGGAATTATTAAGCGAATCCAGGTAACTATGCTCTCCTCTTTAATCTATGGGTAGAAAAACACATAGTTAATTAGGAATCATATCATGAAAATTGTAGGAAATTTAATATTGTTTTACTTGGATATGTCGAGCATGAAGCATGAATTTCTTGATTGATTTTTATATATTTTCTTGATTTTATGTATGATCTTGTATGAATTTATTTACCAATCAAATCTTGTTATTTCTTGATGAATTTTTCATGGTATCTGGTTTACTGTTTTATTATTAACCATGATTTATTTCGTGGCAAAATTCGTCCGTTTATTATTTATAAAAATTTAATCTTTCAAACCGGTAAAACTGTCCAGAATAGGTTTACGAATTTATTAGTGTACTTAATCAATTCGGAATGCTACGAAATTTTATATCGAAGTCAGTGATAATGTTTTACAGCTTGTGTTAAATTTTCGTAATTTTTAAAGATCGTTTGATATGGCATAAAATTCTGAAACCGAATTCAGCCTAATCTGACTGGTTAGTTATAAAATCACTTAAAAATAGTAAAAGATGTTATTTTTAGACGAAATTTATGCACGTAAATCCTTGAACCCATATTTAGCTCCCATAAAAATTTCCAGATTTTTAGAGATCTTTAGACGGTCGTTTTTAATTTAATTCTTTAAAAATCAGATTGTATAAAATAAGGCAATTGAATTGTTAAAATATGCTATTATTAATTATTGAATTTTCGAGTGACCTAAGTATTAAAAGGGAACTAAAAATATGATTTTTATGATGAATCTTGATAGTATTGAATTATATTGATAAATCTTGAATTAAAAATTAAATCTTGTTATTATCTTCTAATTGTCGAGTGTATAGGAATTAAAAGAAGAGTTAAAAATATTATTTTTATGTTCATCTTGATGAATGTTGTTGAAAAATATGATTTTTATCTTATTTTGGTAATTTTTGTAATTATATTGATTAATTAAATTAATTCAAGAAAATAGTTAATTATTGTTGTTATTTTAATGTTGCCGTGTGGGATATATGAAATAGTCAAATTTTGGTTAATTTTTGGATTATTATTAATTTAGGGAATAGTTAATAATAAAAGTTACGGATAAAATAATTATTAGGGATAAGTTGTAAAGTGTAAGGATTAAAAGGAACATTATACTATTATTAACTTAAAAGGGGCCGAATGGTATTAGAATAACAATATAAATATATTTTGGATAATGATATGAAATTATTATAATTTTAAGGTTAGTACCCGAAAGGATAGGATTATAGGTATATGATAGTATATTATAAGATTTAAAGTTGCATAAGATACTACTAGGGATAAGAAAGGAAACAGAGTAATAGCTATACATGTTATGTTTCGGTCTCTGGCTAGGAAAGACTTGGTATTTAAGGTGGCCAATATACGTGCCGCACCTCTCTTTCCTGGGACTCCGAACATTTCATTTCCTATTACGGTCACCTAGTATTATCCTAATATATGATATGATTAAATTAATTGAAGATATAAGATACAATATGGACACCCACCTGTATGATACACGAGTCATTAGTGGGTTAAGTCAGAACCACTACTCAATGGGACGAACACATGAGTTCCCCCGAGTAGTTTGACCTTAGAACATGTAGTCGTCTGGTAACCGTATCTGCGAGTCGCTACCAGGAAGTTATGGCCATAGCTTAGACTTAGCGGTGAAACACGGGATCCGCTATGGGATTGAGTACACGAGCTCCTCCCGGCATGTTCTAGGGAGTTATGGTGAAACACGAGATCCATAACGAGTTATTAGTGACCGGTCCAACAAAGATATTATATTACGATCATACGATTTGATAAGATGAAATCATAAGATGAAGTATAAGATGATTTCAAAAGATGATAAGATATGTTATGATCTAATGTGATAAGAAAGACATGATATGATATGATTAAGATATGATTTATGATGATATGATATGATATGATAAGAATATGATAAGTCATGATGATAAGAATATGATAAGTTATGATGATAAGATATAATTATGATTTATTAATGATATAACTTAAGAAGGGTTAAGTATAAGTTAAGGATTGAAGATGTATAGTATAAAGTATAAGTTAGTGTATTGTAAGTCTTCCGCTGTGTATTTCCTGAATTTGTACGAATATGTAACGTGTGTGTATATTATACGGATGGTGTATGTATTTGGTATGCATTCTAACCGTATTTGCAGGGTTGATTATACGTATTTTATACGTAATTATACGTATTCTAACTGTATTTCTGCAGGGGTATTTATACGTATTTTTATACGTATCTGTATACGTATTTTATACGTACTTCTATACGTATTCATATACGTACGTTTATACGGAACTTGTGTATTTATATGTAAAGCATGTATTGAATTCTTTACAGTTTTTATGATATTTTTCTATGCTATTATGTGTTTGGTGGTCCCTCGATTAAATGGGACAGCCTAGTTACTCGCCACTGACGGTGGACCCCCCCTCAGTTTCAGGTGAAGACGCTGCTGAATAACGGGCTATCGTGGATGGGTTTGAGTAGCTGAGAAACTTAGTTAAACGGTTTAATTAGATGATTTATGATTTATGACATTTATTTAGTTTATTTTATGGTCCCAGCATGTTGGGACAGTATTTTAAGACCTTATATGTAATTATGGCTATTGGATTGTTATGGATAGTTGGTAGGTTATTTAATAAAAGTTAATTCATCTACTCAATTAATCTGATTTATTGTTATTTAAGTTGGTAATGATCCGATTGTCGATTTCCCTTTGTCAATCGACATGCCTCAAAAAGTCGGGTCGTTACACATATACAATATATACTAAAAGAGAAAAAACTAAAACCACATCTTGCCACATGTCAATCTTACGTTAAAAAATTTCCCGTCTTTTTTCTTGAACTTAAAAAAAAATTATTCTATCTTATATATTTTTTACCGTAATAAACATTGATATTGATTATATAATATATTTTATCTTTTATCAACACTATACTTTAAAAATTAATGACTAACATATAATGTCGGTCATTATATTGCGTGTTAAAGTTTTTCTAAAATTGTTTAAAGTTACCCTAAAATTTATTCATGTTACTTTAATTTTTACCATTTTATATTAAATTTAATGTACCACCTTACACAATGTTTTTTTTGTTGATTTCATTGACTTCTAACACAATTTTTTTATTCATATCCATATATTACAATAATTTGAAGAAAAAAAATTAATAATCTTTTATTTTTTATTTAACATTGATCTTGATTTCTTAAATTATATTAACATTACGCATAACTATTATTGAATTGAATTTCAATCAAAATATTACTAAACATATATCATTAATCTTTTAAAAATCTACGATCATCGTTTTGTAAGAATTGTATACTATATCATTACACGAGCATTTATATTAGATTATAACTATGAATTCCAATATTCTTAGAAGTTTATATGTGATTGAAAATGTGAATTAGCAAATTATGAATTAAATAACCATTTATAAAATTGGGGCATATTATGTTTTTAATGGGAAATTGGCAAAGATGAATATTAAAAAGTTAGACCCTTAAAAAATAGGGTGAATTAAGATAAAATATTTACTTTATAATAATTATATGTCGAAAGTCACGAAGAATTTATACAAAAATAGGGTGAAGGGTGGAAAACTACTAGAGAAGCAGGACAGTGTAGCCTGGGTAGGTAGGGGATAATATTTTTTTAAAAATTTAAACTTTTTACAAAAATATGTAATTGTGGGTGTTATTTAAAACAATTTATCTTATATAATAACGGGTATAAACAAACTTCTGTCGACTTTTTTCATTTAAAAAACTAATATTTTGTTCATATATTATTGATAGTATCGTATTGTCTAAGATTTTTATTATGTATTTTTTTTTACAAAATTAAAATATTTTACATAATTATTGAATTAACTATGTAAATCTTTACATTACTATTTATAAAGTAACATTAAGATTTTTAAGCCGTGCATCGCACGGGTGCTATGCTAGTATTTGTTATTTGTAATTAATTATGTCAAAGGACGACTTTGGTAAGTTTTTACCTATTTTTCTCTCATACTCTTACTAATCTACCAATAAAATACCAATTTTTATTAAAGGTACCGCTTCATCTTATTTCTCTTTCATATTTTTACTACGTACAAAATTATTTTTTGAGTCCACTCAAATCAACTATTAAAATAGAAAGTCAAGCGTAAAACTAGCAAATTGAAATCCCTATAAAAATTACTAATATTCATTTTGATTTTGTTCCCTCATATCACATGTATTTAACGAAAGAAGTCAAAGAACTTACCCATATTAATAGTATTATACCATAAACAAAAAAGATTACGATTTACAAATACAAGTAAAAAAAATAAAAAATCGCCGAAATCCCGTAAATATCTACAATTTCAAGGGCATTTCTGTAGTCCACCATCCTTTATAAACCCTTAAAAACCGTTAACCCTACAAAAATTCTTCAACTCCCAAACTACTTCGTCGTCTACTTCTCTCCTCTCTTCTTATTGATTTTTTTTTATTTAATAATACGGAGTATGTGGAAGAGTAACCGTATACGGCGCATTGTACGACTGAGCCAAATGCTGAAACGGTGGCGCAAAAAAGCCTCGATTTCACAAGTACCGTCCGATGTACCGCCGGGACACGTGGCAGTCTGTGTGGGGGTCAATGGTAGGAGGTATATCGTGCGCGCAACACACCTAAACCACCCCATTCTCCAGAATCTTCTTCAGAAATATGAGGAAGAGTTTGGTTTCGATAATAATGGGGGGCCCATTTTTTTCCCTTGCGATGAGTCGTCCTTTGAAGACGCTCTACGACTCGTCAATCGTTCCCAAAATCTCCCGGGTCATTGCCGAGTCAATGAGTCTCTGAATCTTCCTTTGCTTCGTGCTGTTCCCGAAAAGCTCCTTTGCTGATTGAGTTCACTAGATCAACGGAAACTCGCTAGGTTAATTATTTTTTTAAACGGAGATTAAGCTTTGATTTTATTTTTTTAGGCAAGGCAGCTAGATATTTTACTTTTAATTTTAATTTAAACACGCCAAATGTGAATGTGTGGCGTTTTTTGTAACTCGGTGAACAACCTTACTTTTAGTAACAGGTGACTGAGTTATTGAGTTTTTATTTAAACGAGTTAGTGAGCGGCGATGGCAAAAACCAGTCATCCCAACTATAATTCTCTTGTAATTCCCTTTTTTTTCATGAAACGATTAATGACAATTATAAAGTTTCATAAGAAAACATTTTACACTTTCCGGTGAGCAAAGTTACCCGGATTACAAATCCGACACGAAATTGATCGGCCATCAAAGGGTTTGAATTGAATAGTCTAATCTGTTTAATTATATGAGTTGACATGATATAATGTAAATATTAAATAGACTTGTTAAACGTCGTCTATAAATTACACCAAGGGGGACGGAGGGAGTACTTAAAATCGCCCATAATTTAAAGTAAAAAGGCAATACTGTCCTTGACTAAAAATATTTTTTTTAACAAAATAAGGGTAGGGACGTTCAGACCAGACGCCCCAATTATGGTAGGGGCGTACGGTCTGGAAGTCCCTACCATGGTTGGGGCGTCTGATCTGGAAGTTCCTACCTATATTTTTTTTTAAAAATAAATTTAAAAACAAAAAATAAGGCTAGGGGCGTCCATGGTTGGGGCGTCTGATCTGGACGCCCCTACCCTTATTTTAAGAAAAAAAAATTAACCATCACCACCACCATGGTTGGTGGCAGTGGTGGTCGAGGTCATGGGGCGGTGTCCGACGTCGTTGTATATTTAATCTAAGTTGTTGTGGTATAATTTTAAAATCAAGGGCAATTTTGTCTTTTACTTTATATTGTGGGTGATTTTAAGTAATCTGCGGGCGATGTTTAGCAACCCACATATTAAGGGGGCGTTTGGTTTAGAAAGGTAGAATGGAATGGTATGAGAATGGTAATCCTCTAAGAACGAAATGGTATGGGGATGAGAAACTTATGAGGGGAGGTGAGTATGAAATTCATGGGGTTGAAAAACCATTGTCTATGAGGTATCACATCCATTCCATTCCAACCTAAAAACTTGCAACCAAACATGCCCTAAATGGGTTGGATTTGAGTTTGGTTTAACCATAAAGTGGTTGACATGACAGAATTACATTCTATTGACAAATTTATAAAACTAGTAAGACCCACTATAACTCGGCACGAAACGGAAAGAATATTGAAGAGATATATTCTTAACAAAAATATATATATATATATTTATTTGGTTCTTAGGAATATTAAATGTCTACCAGAAGTAAAAATATGGAAATTATTTAGTTAAGTTTAGGGTGCTTTCTCTTCAATTTTTTTTATCAGATCTCATATCCTATCATGTTTATTGTTTAATCAGGTCAAAATTAATAACTTATAATCAACTCAACTTTAATAAGTTTAATCAAATCAGGTCGAATAAGTTGAAGAGAACGCACTTTTAGTCCTATTGAGTTAGGGGATTGTATCTTGGTCAATGGATGAAATTGTATTGTGTATGCAGTAGTTTTTAATGTATGTGAAATATTTTGTATGGAATATTATTTAATACGGAGTAAATCACTTATTTTTCTTTTAAAAAATAGGTAAACTTGTTTAGTTAGCACTTAGCAAAGATGTAAGAAATACATCGTAAACTTAGAACTTTTTTTTTTTTTTGAAATTAACTTAGACCTTGTTTGATTACCTTATTTCACATCTTTATTACGTATTTTTATTTAATATTACATAAGATACTTTAAGTTGATGTTTTAAAATTTTAAATATTTTTAATTTCATAACAAAAAATATTTTTAAAATTACAAAATAAAATAATATCTCAATTGATATATATTTTTTAAATGGATTAGCATATATATGTAGTTAAAGTTTAGCCAAATAAGATAATAAGTTCAGATCATATCAAATTCGAAAAAATAAGTTCATATTAAATCAAATTAGCAAATAATATAGCTTTAGTAGTAAAATTAATTTTCTAAATAATGGCTGACATGAGTTACCACGTCCTCCTTAATAATTTGAACTTCCATTTTCCACGGCTTATCCAACAACATTATGAATTTCCTATGAAATAGAAATTGATTGGAAAACAAAATTATCTTGGAAATTCTATTTACAAGTTTATAACCAAACAAGTAAAGAGAAACAAGTTGTGGTCTACTAGATGGAAGGTCTTCCTTTTATTCCAACAACCAAGATTGCTTATATTCTCTATAGATGTGTGTTGGTTAAATTGAATTGGATGACCTACAGTATTGTTTGATTAAAAGTTTATTACCTCACAAGTTTTTTTTAAAGCAATGTAGCAAAATGTTGTACAACCGTATTGAAGTCTGGTATGCGGTGTCCTTAAAGGTGGGCATGACCACGTGCCAAGCTCGCCTGCCTTGTGCCACAATGTGTCGTGTCTATAACGGGCCAAGAAAAGTTCGTGTCGTGCTGGGCCCGTGTCAAGTTTTAAAAAATAAGGCCCATGCACTGCCCAACCCACGTGCCTTGCCGGGCCGACTCGTGCCGTGCCATCGTGCCTTATACTAATTTTTATATATTATGAATTTTTAACCAAAATGAGCATGCCACCGTGCGGGACGGCCCGTCATGCTCGTGTCGGGTTCGTGCCAATCTTTTAAAATGTTGTTCATGGGTGGCCCACGGCCCACTAATCGTGCCTTTATGCCGGGCCATGCTCATAGTGGGCTCGTGCAGTGCCGGGTCCAAATTGTGTCTTGCCTAGTTAACCCACTTGCCGACCCAGCCCATGCCCAGCTCTAGGTGTCCGTGTTACCAAGCGCTAGAAACGGCTGCATTGGTTTTGAGGGAAAACAAAAAAAAACAACTTCTAGTAATAAATGTTTCACTTTTTCACTCCATAGCATTGTGTGGCTACTTTTAGGAGTAATTTGACTAATTGTATTTATCTTGACCACGTTCATAGGTTCAGTAGTACAATCAAAGTACACAAGTGTGAAACTTTGAATATGTAGAGAATCGGACTATGAAGGTCAGTCAAGCTTCTTCGGTGCACAATCGAGAATTTCATCTTCTATCCACGGGCCATGTCACTGTTTTATTGCTGTGAAAAAGACCAATTGAGTAAGGAATTGTTTAGAAATTAGAAATCACAAAATTGCTAAAAATCAAACAAAAGTATTGGAAAATACTTCAGCAACCTTGAGGGTTGACAACCCTCCTACACACATAACATTAAAAATATTAATATATTAAAATTTAATTAGAGAGAGAAGTGATTAAAATTAAACTTTATTGATGTTTTGTTTAAATGTGCACATCTCATGATAAAAAGGTACATGTGTTCTTCTAATTAAAGATGTCATATTTATAAAAATATCTTCCTAAAAAATAAATTTATAAACATACCATTAATGATTAAATGTGTATCTCTTTAAGCATTTAATGTACACTTATTACTTGGTTATTATGCTGAAAATAGTTTTAATTTGATCATATTAATATTTTATTGGGATACTCAACTTGATTCGATTCGTGATACACAAGAACACAACTGATCAACAACTTCTAATATTTGTTCCTTTCTTATTTTGGCTATTTTGGACGAGATGTTATACCGTTTTCAAAAGTTTCCAAAAGATAGGAATATATTTTATCCTCTACAAACTTTTGAATAAAAAATATCATTCCCTATTTTTAAGGAATGGTTTTTGAGCTAATTTTTTCTTCCTTTATGACGATTTTTTTATTTGGCTTTTTCAAATTTATATATAAATATATAGCATTCACAACAAAAAGGTTAACATCTATCTGCAAAAATCCAGTACAAGCACCATTGAGTTTATCGAGTCAAACACAAAGGAATTGTAATTCGTATCAAACAAAGAGGTTGAAGATTGGGGTTTGTTTGTGAGGTCAAACACAAGGGAACATATTTATACTTAGTGTGGGGGACTAGTTCCTGGAATAAGGAACAATTAAGTGTGTATTCATGTTATTCTGAATTGAATTAATAAGATACATAGGGTAGGAGACGTATGCTTTAGTTCATTGGTCAGTCCTCATAAAATTTGGTGTATCTTATTGTTCCTGTTCTGGAACTTCTTTATGAAAAGTCAATGCTCTTTGTTATGTTGATGTTTACTCCGTGTGCTCCTTGGTTGGGTTGAGCCCTGCAAAACAGTCAAATGTTGCTAACCCGGGGGTGGAACCCGGGAACGCCCCTCCGATTCTTAAGTCAGAAATCGGGAGTAATGAGTCAGAATATTGTGAGCTTGTGAACTATGAATTGCGTGTTCTTATTGCCTACTTGAAAAGTGATTGGACTGATCCTTATATAGGCGTAGATTACCCGGTTAGGGTTTTGCTGAGTCAACTGTGTTGACGTGTGGGCCTGGCCCATGACACGTGGCGTCATATTATTCGTCCTAGAATATCGGATGTATCCATAACCCTGGCAGAACTGGGCCTAGGGTTCAGGTCCGTTTATCTTGGGCTAACCACCGTGGTGGGCCCGGAACACTTATCTTTATTTATGTTTAAGTTTATTCTGCAGCAAGAACTAGCCTAACTAGTTCATTCCTTAAAAGAAAGAATTTTGATCGAATTGACAACCAATATACCAAATACTCAATTTATCCCCTCTTGGGTATATTAAACCCTTCATGGATATTCAATTATTCACAAAATCTCAATTTTTTACAACTCACTTAAAACAAGATTAGGCGTTGTTATTTTCTATGGTATTAATTTGAATAAATTAAAAAAAAGAGGAATATATCTATAATTGTTAGGACTTGTAATGAAACAAATTGATGTGAAAATGTAAGAAATTACAGGGTTGCGCGCTGGTTCGGTATCATTTTTTGTTTTCAATTTTTAAATACAGAAAACAAAAACAAGTGATTTTTTCTTTTTAGGGACCGTTTGATATCGCTGTTGTTTTCAAAACTATATAATATATATCATGTTCTGAATCAAAAATTGGTTAATCATATTAAAGGCATAATTTTTTTTTGAAAACTAACAACAAAAAAAACACCTTTTTCTAGTTTCCTATTTTTGTTTTTAAAAAAGCAGAAAACAAAAAACAAAAATTGATGCTAAACAAGCCCTTAATTATCTGTTTCCATTTTGAATACGTTTTCAATAAGTTAATTAATTTTTACATAATTATATGACTAATATCATACTCTCCCTTCCCAAAAAAAATGCTTCATGCCTTCATCTCGGGAAAAACTCGGTATACCCACCGGGTTGACTACCCACAAGTAGTAAATTGTTGTGGTTAATGTTGGTAGTGGAATCCAACTTATAAGTTTTTAATAATATTTTAATACCCCTATTAATAGTGGGTAGACTACCACCGGTAGGTGTAGCAATGTCCCTTCATCTCCCTTTTTCATCTATTCCAATATTTGCTCCATTTCTTTTTCAAGTATCACGACTACAATAAATTTTAGATTTATATGCATACTACTTTCGTAACATATTAACTTTAACAATTTGACATTTTTTCTCTATTTATTTTATGTCAAATCGTTACAATTAATATGTTAAGAAGGTTAGAACGGTATAAAATTACTCCCTCCGTCCCAATTTACTTGCTACATTATCTTTTTCACACCTCCCGAGATACAACTTTAAATAAAAATATCTTTAACTATATATAATAAAAAATTATATATTTAAAAAGTACATGTTGAGACGAATTAAACTAGATCAATCAAGACTATATTTTTTCTTATGTATATTAAATTAAATAAAGTCAAAGTTCACATGTGAACAGTGCCAAAGTAAACTTAGAGCAAGTAAATAGGGACAGAGGAGTACAAATTAAGGCAAAATATTAAAGGAGCACTCTTTATGGGATGGGGACTGGGGAGTTTGATTTTGGAAAAAAAAATCCCCAAAAAACCACAAAAACCGCGAACGGGAATTGATTTCACCGTTCTTTTGTTTTGGTCATTATTCACCTCCAAATTGTAGGGTTCCTGACTTCTTGTATTCTCGTTGTCTGTATTCTCTACGAGCCACTGCACTGCTGGAGTTCGGACTGTAGCAGGTAAATCCTTGATTTATGTGTTTTATAAATCTGTAGATTGGAATTTCTGTTGTTGATAATCTGAACTGATAAATGCTTAGTGAATATCCCAAAAAAAAATAAAATCTGAATTGATAAATGTTTTAATAGTTTTTTTTGGTATCTTCAGAATTGTAAATTGGCATACTTGTATTGCTTTCAGACTATCATACTTAGGATTTAAGTTTAGTCAACGAGAAGCTTGTGATACTGATGGCTTTAAACTTGTTCAAAACTATCTTTGACATTATTACTACGTATTTAAGTTACATTGTAATTAGGGCTCAAATAAGTTTTGTAAATTTGTAATTAGGTCTCAAATAAGTATTGTAATTAGGGCTTTATACTGTTAGGCAGTTTGTGTTGATTATTCTTGGGAATCGACTGAACAGTTGACTCATTGGCTTTGTGAAACTGTAGTGGTAAATCCAAAAGCGAAAGAAAATTAAGATATAAAGTGTAAGTAAAACTTATACAATTGAATATACATGTACATTGTTATTTAATTATTTTGTGACCGAGGTTTTTTGGTCGTGAAAATGAATATAATGTCGTGCTATTCTTTCCTCATAATCTTCGATCTGCGACTGCTTCTTAGTATCAATGCAGTCAATGGCGGATCCAGGATTTTGGAGATGGTTGGTCACCATAAATGATTGATCATATGCTAAAATTAAAAAAATTATGGTCTGGTTCATAATTGAGTTCAATCAAAATAATATTAAAAAAATTCATATTACAACCAAATAGTACTTAAAAAAATTCATCTTATAAGCCGAAAGTCGTGCGAATCTCCAAATTAAATATTACAAACAAATAGTACTATAAAACTATTATTGCTAGGAAAGATACGATTTCCAACGAGAATTCCCGATGTGAAAATTTGACCCCATCCTAAAAAAGAGGGTTGTAAATGATTTTTTCTGTTATAAAAATGTGACTCCGTCATAGAAATGGGGGTCGTAAATGATTTTTTGTGTCACGATCCCATCATAAATGAGTCAATTTCAATAGAGTTTGGGTTTGGTATTGGAGATATTTTAAAATTTTAATGACAGTCCCAAAAATTGTTATAAAACATCTACTTTTTTGACATAATTTAAGCCCGTCATTAATGGGGCAATTTTTAGTGTATTACAATTGTTCATGACGAATTTTTATGTTTTAATATCTATTTATGATATCATTCATCTTAACATCGATAAATAAATCACTCTTAAAAAAGTAAATAAGTAATCAAACAATCATTCAACATTGGATCTCCCATGCTCTTACGTAATTTATCTTTCACGATTGTCATACTAGAAAATACTATATCGACACTAGTCGTAGCAACGGGGAGAATTAACAGCAATTTCAAAAGCAAGTATACCCTATTATAAAAAATTCCGAAAAGGTCCCTGGTGAGTTACTGGACCAACCAGGACCACCACTGCATCCGCCACTGAATGCAGTATGATTTCATCAAAACTTGTCAACTTGAACATTCAATTTGTTTTTTTTGCTCATATTGTTAAAATTGATTGGTTACAGGAACATAAGACAAATATTTGGGAGCTTGATGAATAAAATTATTCTTGAATTTTGGAAAGCTAAAAAATGGTAAACTTTGATTTACAGGAAAATGACAGTTTCATTTGTCTAGCCAAGTACTAGTAAATAAACCAATTATTTTGGTGCCTGGAAGGGATATGAGATGTGGAAAGTTGATTGTTTTATTTCAAATTGGGGTTTAGCTTAGATTTTGGTGCAGTTTCCTTCTTTCTGAACCCATTCAGATTAATTTTGTTTTTAGAAAGATTTGGTATTGAGACAAATTTAGTCTTATGCGGTCTCTGTTGTCCTTGAAAAATCAATGTATGTTGTTGTACAAGTTGCATCAGAAGTTCTTTGTTGTTTTGGCTCTGGATCTTATTAATCATTTTAACTGTGCTACTTGATAGGAGATGGATTATCTAGAGAATTACTGGTAGATCAGTAGAAGCCCAACTCTGGAAATGGTTTTGAAGAAAGAATCTAAGTAAATAGCAGTGCTGCCTTTTGGTCGTGTTAAATCTTTGTTAATTACTTCAGGTACCTGAAAGATCCATCTGAAAACATTTAAATTTGTTCTCCAAACTCTTGTTTTGAAGGAAGTGTATGAGTACTTACCCAAGAAATTTTTGCTGTGTTTTAAGAGATGAAGATTGAATGGAACTATGAATTAAGATTTATATATGTTTTTTAAAAAATCTTTTTTTATAAAAAAGACGCTTACACTACGCTTCTTTTGCTGAAGTCTAAATAGACTACCAAGCTTGGAATCACCGGTTTTGGTTAACTTCTTATGAGATAAGCGGACAGGTGCAATTCTGGATTGGAATTGGGAATGACATGTATGTGCATTTATATCATCTTTCTATTAGACTTGGTATTAATTTTTGGAAAATGCTAGACACATGACATCCCTTAGGATTGTATATAGGAAGGAAGAAATGGAAATATATTAACTAACAACAAGCATCAATTATACCAAACGCAACTTGATTTTGGCATGCATTTCAAAGTTTTTACTCTGTTAAGAAATATATTAAATACTTATATACAACGCTAAGAGGTGTATATAGTACTGCCCATACATTTTTTTATTACTCATAAGTCATAATGGAAATTAGTCTAGGTTTATCGGAGCTAATTTTCTGTATTTGAGTTCAAATATTTGTTTTCATTGCTACATACAATTTTGAATTATGCCAGAATTATTGTTTATTTTCAAATAAGGTTCCTGTCTGAGCTAATTTTGGAAATGACTTTTTGATATGTTAGCTCTAGTAGCAATGTAATTGATCTAACAAGCTACTGTATGACATTAGTTTCAACTTTAAAGTAAGATATCAAAACAAAAAAAATAGCAATCCCATGTGGAGATATGCAGACAAACATAGAGTTGTTTAAAAAAGAGCAGCAATTTAATGAGTTGATATTATTTGGAAGATCTTAAAGGAAATTTTAATCTAATAAATCAATAGAATATAACCTATACTTCGGATCTCTTGAGTCTTAGTTTGAGGCTCTTATTTGCAAAGACTGCGAGACTTATATTACATCCATATTCCGTTGTTTTTAATTTCTTTTTTAAGATGCCATACACTCACATTTCTCTATGTCTCTCCTCATCACATGCATCTATATTTCTCTCTCGGTTTAGTGCTCAAAATTTACAAAGGAGTGTAGGATTTACACTTTTGAAGTAAAATTCACAATGATATCAAATGTCTCTGATGTTTGGATATGAAGTTCAGGTTTTTGATGCTATGGATGCTATCTATGTCAGGAGGGTCGATTCTATGCAAACTAACAACTAAAACTCCCCCCATTCCACGATATTCATCATTAATACCTTTCTCTCTAATCTCTTCCATATATGGAGCAACTTATTTTACTTCCCGTTTCCCTAACTAAAGAGGTGGCTTCTTATACAAAACAAACTCTCTGCTTACTATCAGTTGGTTACAGCAATCTGATATATTGATTGTTTAATTGTATCAATATGGTAATATATACATTACGAATTTGTTTTGGTTGGTTTAGTAGGGTCACTATAGTTGTTATTAGTAATACTAGATTTACCATCATTGAGCTTGTTGTGGCTTGTGTTTTTTTTTTTTTAATTGTTCAGTATTCCTTGAAGGTGTGACATACAGTAATAGATCTTATCTTTGTGAAGACTGAAGACCGAGGACTGGACAAATTCGACATTTTATTGGGCAAGAGGTATAATTTCTCATCTGATTGCCTCACATTCTAGCTGTACGCTTCATGAATCGTATTTGTATACTCGGTTTACCCCTTATTGGTTAGACTATTTGTCATTTCTTAGCTCTGCTTGAAAGCAACTCAATTGAATAATCGATTGAGTTGCTTATATTCAAGATTAAAACAAGTTTTTGAAATGATGCTGTATCACATGCATGCTATCTTGGTCTTTTCTACTTGAAAAATGAAAATGATAGTGTTAAATTTATGGACTTGTTGTTTCTTATTGATACTTCTCAGTCGCGGTAACTAGCGTGAATTATTCATCTGTTTCAAATGCAAATTGTGATCTCAAGGTTCTCCTGTTGCTTCTAACGCTTCTGGGAATTCTCTCTCCTACTACCAGTCTCATCGATCAGTCTCAATCAGAAGCTTGGAGCTGATGATCTGAGGGCATTGATAAACAAATATGTGATTGTTTGCTGTGTGACTAGTGGTTCTTTGCAGGAGCCATTGAATTTTCATCGAATACAGATTGGCAAACTATCACCTTGACGTCCCGTTTGGTTATTGGTTGGTAATAATTTGTGGTAGTGACTAGTGAGAATGCATTTAAAGTAAAATTCGTTAAAGAAAGAAACTTTGTAACCGGTAACACCTATGCAAAACAAATTCTCATTTTCAAGCTTTAATTTTCATAACATTTTCTATTCTATTACTTTCTACTATGAAGTATCAATTACCTATGGGATTGTGGGAAATGGTTCTAATAGATGAGAATGAATATTAAGATAACTCCACTATGGGAATGAAGGTGGATTTTCTTTCCAAATTTATACATAATTTCATTCACATTATTGAAATTTGTGATCGAACATCACATGAGTTGTAAATGCATAAAGTTTGATATGATGTAGACAAATTTATCAGAAAGGAAAGAAAAGTAGATAACAATACGATTTGGTGGTGTTAATAAAGGAACTCGAAGTTGAGGGGTACAGTAGTAATTTTTTAGGGGAACAATAGTTGCTGTTGTATTCTTATTCCAATTTTAATCCTCTAATGCCTTATTATAATAAGACACAAGGTTACAAGCAGGGCTTGTCTTTGGTTGAAAGAATAAAGATTATATTTTGTATTACCACCCTAATATCACTTTTCTTGGAATGAAAATGTTAATTCTCTTCACCCCCACCTCCTTTTCCTTTTTTTACACAAGATATTCTAAAAGTGAAAGCCAGTAAGGAAAGGGATGAGTTACGTGTTAGAAACACTGTCGAAGAAGGAAGACATTGACGCCATTATCAGAGACACTCTCGACAAAGTTCTCGTCCTTCGCTTTGGCCGATCTTCCGATTCCACTTGCCTCCAATTCGACGACGTTGTAATTTCTCTTTCCCCTTCTCTCTTACATCTTTTTTTACTTTTAATCTGCATTGCCGTTATCGTTTCATTGTTGTGATTTTCAAAGTTTTGAATCATGCTCGTAATGTGATTCTTTCATCTCACTTCTCACACTCTTCATGATACTTCTACCGTCATTTAATTAATTTGTTAAGGTCTTTTTCGTTTGCATCTCTATGAGCGATATCATGTTTCTCACAAAAAGTTAAGCCAACCTTTTTTTTTTTTTGTGTGTTTGTTCATTCTTGCATTTAGCTATCTTTGGCAGCTGCGCAATGTAATATGTCTTTAAATATAGTACAGTGGCATAATCCTCTGTTCCTCTTTCTTTTTGTGGGCAGTTTTCAAAAAGAGTGATTGAGCAAATAATAACAAATTTAATTTTGGATAATTAATGTTGTTTGATTAGCTTAATTCTTACATCATCTGACTTGTGCTGCCTCAAATTGGCTGGACATTTGGAACTGTATTGTTGGTATTATGATCCTTTGTCTTCATTTCCTATCCTAGGATCATGGCACCAATTTAAGATTAAAGCAAAAGTAAAACTCCTCGTATTGTTTGGTTATATCCCAAGTTTCTCCAAGCTGACAATGGTATTCTTTAGTCTATACCCATCTGCACAAAAATTCTGAATTGTTGTGCTTATTGCTTAATAGTTTGGGTGGAATTTATTTTTCACTCATTTTTAACTGAAAAACGATTTTATATTGAAGACATTCTGTGTGGGGAGGGGGGGATTCATTTGGAAATTAGTTTTTCTTAGTTCGGTTCCATGCAAGAAAATCTAGGGAGAAAAGATGTGATTGTGAGGAAATCGGGTGAAAAATGTACATTATATACCTACCTCTACAATGGAACTGTTTTCTACCCTTTGGAGGACCATTTTACACTTGAGAGATAATTATTTTCAATCACTCCCAAATTGAATTAAATATCTAGGAAATTCTTTTGCGTACAAACAATTAGAATCTAAAGGTTCGAAATAAAGGAAAATAACTAGCATTACGACCCAAAGTAGGTACTATAATGCATGGCACTGTAAGTTTGCGACTCAAACTTTACTTCACTTTTAATATATTATAAGCTCTATTTGATTTGATAGAAGAATTTTTTAGTTTACTGTTGTTTGGTTCCTTGTAAGAAAATGTAGAGAAATAGAGAAAAGTAGAAATGATTAGGGAAGATGGATGAGAGGAGAAAAAGAGGGAGATAAGGAATTGTTAGGAAATAGGATAGTCATTTTCTCTTATTTAAGGAAAATATTTTCTATCCTTTGTACATCGTTTTTTCATCCACTATTAATAAAACAAGGAAAATAAGGATATTAATTATTAGGAAAATGCTTTCCTCTCAACCAAACCAAACACTCTCTTAAGGTGCTTAAAATCTCTTGGATAGACATTTGGACAATAGTTTTTTTTTTTTCCGCTTGTACCCCCCCTCTCACACACCACACCCTGCACAAACCCACCACACACACACATACAATGTCATTGGCTTTTTGTGAGAATTAAGTCCAATATTATTAGTAGGGTAATGCATCGTCATTTTTCCTTTAAGTTTGGTTTGTACACTCATGTTATTCTTAAATTAAAAGTTTACAACCCAAGTCATTGTTAGGTTTTTAAGACCCACTTGTGAGGTCTTTCCCACAATAAACGGTGTGATTCAAGTTCTCTTTGTTGTATTTTTCTTGCCATATATCAGTTTTTTCTTTAGTTATTAGGTTTTTACTAGTGATTTTATTTTATTGATGACCATATAGTTGGATATGATATGATTTCTTTTTCTTTAAACTTTCTTGAGGCAGTTGGCTAAATCAGCTCGAGACGTCTCAAAATTTGCTAGTATAGCGTTGGTCGATGTTGATTCAGAGGATGTGCAGGTGTATGTCAAGTATTTTGACATCACACTCATACCTTCAACAATCTTCTTCTTTAATGCCCATCATATGAAGATGGATTCGGGGTATATTTTCTTTCTCCATAACACCAAAATTCATGCTCTTGTGCTCTTCCATTTAGTTGTCAGCATTTATTGGCATATCATGTTTAAGTTTAACTTACATTTATTTTGTTATTGGGCGCTGGGGGTGGGGTGGGGGGGATATTGCTTTTTGGTGGTTGATTGCATTTTGCAATACTATTTGTGTTATGAAGGATGTCTTAAATGACTAATTTGGTCCCTTATCTTTTTTTGGATGTAGTGGTGAAAGTTGGTAGGATGTTGTATAGTTGATTAATATGAAATTTGGAAATTTATCAGGACTTTTCATGATGTGGAAATGAGTAATTACCCTATTGTTTGAGAAAAATGTAGTACAAGAGTTGCAATTTGTAGTTTTATGATGTGGGGATGAGTTATTATTTATTAATGTATCATTCCATTGTTCTAGAGAATGAGTCAACAGCCATGCCAATTACTCTAATGCAAAGCTGAAATTTTTATCCAACCTGTTTTTTCATTTGCTCACTTTATGTGAACAGATGCATGCTTATGTTTATCAGATGACATGTGTGTTAAGAACAGTGACTTTAAGCCTATATGTATTTTCATTAGTCTTAGTGATCAAATTGGCCAGAATGACTGTTAGAGGTTGGTCTTATACTTCTGACTTATTTCGAATTCTGGAGGCTAAAGTTAGACTTTAGAGACTTAGAGATTTAATCACAAGTCACGTCACAAGAATTAGTCTTTACTTTGTAAACTTCCTTATAACTTGATCTGTTAACCTACCTGAAGTGGGTTTAGCGGATCCCTTAGTTTTTATCTTTATCAACTGCTGCATCTTATGTTATGCAATCTGCCTTCATGTTCTTTTCCAACCTTTTGGTTCTGTAGCTGGAGGACATGGGGAACTGAGTTTGGCTAAAGATGATCTCATAGTTGTATTGTTTAGCAAAACAAATTGAATTAGGCATCTGGTAGCTAGTTGATTTGTAAAGCAGAGCAGTGTTTGAACAGGCATACGCAGGCGCTGAGGATCAACAATAATATCTGGCCAAAGGCTTGATTCTCAGATCTTTTCAAAAGTGGATATCCCATACCCTTTTAAAAAAATGAAAGTCTCCTTACTTTGCATTGTGAACAGTAAAAATCCTAGGGCTGTGAATGTAGGGTAGAAATGCATAAATGTATATATACTAAACTAATAAGTTGAAGAGAAAAAAAAAATCATTTGTATATTTTTATGGCCTGGTTACCTGAAACAACCCTTGTGGGGCACTAACAGCAACAACAGCCAGTTAAGGCAGAAAATCAATAAGACAATGTAATGTTAGAAATGTGGAAAATAAGATACTCAAGATGGGAAAGGTTGATGTGATATTTCTAATAACCAAAGGTGATTACAACTACAGATCAGTTGTCACTCCCAAAACAGATTACACTCACTATTTTCTGAATGAATCCCTAAAAAGCATTCCTCTCCTATTTATATTTCCATCCATCCTTATTTCCTCTCCTTTGATTGGCTAAGTACAAAAGTGCAACAAAACAAAAGCAAATAACTAAAAAACACAAATACAATTAAAACAGAGAAGATCAAGGCATTGAACTTCACACATTTCCCATATTATCCTTCTTTCTTCTTGCATAAGTATAGTGGATGGTGGGTATGTTGTACTCCATGACATATATGTACTTTTACAGTTTTACTATAGCACCAATAATGAAGTATCTTTTCTAGTGAGAATAATATTGATGTTAGATAAAATATGGGGGAATTAATTAGAATTTTGTGTCAGTTGCTCAAACAATATTGATGACCTGTTAACCTTTTCTAGCTAAGCATCATGAATGCTTCCTATATCTTTAAATCATTCTTATCAAATTGAGCGCTTGACATCTTTTAGGGTACTTGGTTCATATTTCAGAAGATTTTACAAGCAAATAATATGCATGTAGATGATATTTACTTGACAAAGAAGCCTTGTCTTGTTATTCTGATTGTCATCATTCATTTCAGACATACTTTTGTTGCCAAAATATTGTTGCACTACACAGTATTTTGTTTTAGAGCTTCAAGGTTGAGATTTATTTATTAAGCTATTGATACAGGACTGCAGATCATACTAAATGGATAGGAACATTTTACAAAAAACAAGATTTCATTGATGTTGTCGAGGTTAGTTCTTTTGGTTCATCATCAAGCTATTTGGATCTTGCAATTCCACACATACTTTCACGTAGTTGGACAGTTATGTGTATTTTGCTTTTTCATCAGTTGCAGTGGCCAAATCTCTCTCTTTTTTTTTGGTTAGTGAAAAGATGTATACCACTATTCTCCAAATTTACACACTAATGCTTTTCCGCGTAGTGACAACCCTACTAGGTAGGCTCCCCACAAGGAAAGCAAAACTACTAGGCAAAGCCTAACTGGTAGCAACTTCTCCAGATGCAGTTTGCTAATGCAGAGGATATTTCCACCGGTCTCTTCCTTTAAATACACATTATGGACCCAACAAACCCAGTAAGTACAGCTACATGCCACACTATTCTCCCCATAACCATAGGGTAATATCCCTAACACTCGTGATGTCAGTGGATTTTGGGAAGTGATGGTACAGGAAGTTTGGGAAGTGTTAGACCATGTTTTTTTTTTTTTGTTTCAGCCAACAAGATTACTGAGTAATCTTCCACAAAGAATAAGGCTTTAAACTCAATTGTTTGATTTAGTTCATCTACTTCCCATTGGAAAGTCCCAATCTTGAACCCTCTTCAAAGGTGTAAAATCTTAGGAAGGACCTCTCTGTTGATAAAATTGAAGTTAGGGAATTATATATTGTAGAGTGGCAGAAAATTGTTGAAAAAGCTGCAAAACTGAATGTGATCTAGGGAAAGAAGAGTGATGGAATTGAGATTTCACTTTCCATGGGTTGGACCAAGGCAGTGGATTCAGCAACTTGTGATAGTGTTGATAATAGGACTATAGGAGTTCAAGTTAATATCCCCCAAAGAATTAGATTATATAGGAACCATTCTCCCACATCCAATCCTGTGGCCTCCACTCTCCAGAACTTAAGACTCATTAGGCCATGCTGTTACCCATAATTCTTTTCAGAAGCCAATCCCCATATACATATATCCAGAACTCTGTGTGTGACAAAGGGAATAATGAAGATATAGGGGATGTAATATTCTTATCATGGTCAATGTTTGGACACCATGTCTACTTTTGGCTATACGACTCCGATGAAAATAAGTTTGAAGAAGGAATTGTTATAGCAACTTCCTCATCAGGATTAATTACCATTTATTTTAGGCTTGCTTACTAATTCCTTTGAACTACATAGTAAATTATAGCTATAGTTGATTTCTCTCATCTTCATCAATAGTGGTATAATTGACGAGGTTTTTACTAGGCCGTTGGAAACTAGCAAAAGATCTTGTGCAAACAATATTTGTAATCCTAACGTACTCTAGACAAGTCTAGTGTTAAGTTCGGAGTCAAACCACAAGGACTAAGGGACACGATTTATGTTGAAAAGGGGCGATAAGCTAGGCTGGAAACACTTGACTAGAGACTGAACTATTCTAGCAAGACAACTAAAAGCTTGAAGAAATCCTTCTAGAAATTAGCAAGACAACTAAGAAATCCTTCAACAAATCAAAGCAAAGGAGATCAACTATCTATGACTCTTGAGAAATTAACAACAACCGATTAGACCCTAGCTTTGGATGTCCTTTGGATCATCTTCCAGTACCAAAGGTTCTCTCAAAAGTCCACGATCCTAGCTTCCGCTACAAACATAGACTAATGAGGTCCAAATGAAAGTTTTACTCTATAACAATCAAATGAGCATCCCAAGAGAAAGCCATAAGTAGGAATTTAATAAGGCCTTAAAAGCCATTTTTCCAACAAAGAGCGATCAGAAAAATAATCTCCAAAGATGGATGCGTGAAAAACTTTTGATTAATTTGTTTTGGACTGTTATAATGACCCATCCATTACAGGCTATATATCGAGGAGCTATGAAAGGCAAACTGATTGTGACCTGTCCATTACCTCCTGAACGAATACCAAAGTTCCAATTGTTATACAAGGATGTATAATGGTAAAATAGTGATGGTGATGTGATGATGTCGGTCAACTTGCTGAAGGAAGAAGTTTTAGAAGATTCAAGGCTTAAATTCTCTTGCATTGGTTGGATTTTCTTCTAGGGGAGGTATGTTCTGTTGCTCCAGAAGCAGGTTATCAAATGGGTGCCTCCTGAAATAGATCAAGGAATCTTCTAGATCTAAGATTTCTTCTTGTCTAATGTTTAGTGATTTTGGCAAAGCCTGCGCAACTTGTACAGTGAGATTGCTCAATGCTGTTTTAGGTAGCTTGTATCTATTGGTGCCTTGAACCATAAACCCACAAAATTTGATATATGTCTGCTTTCATATTAATGATATCATGATATTTGCTCATTTGATTAGTATGCCATGCTGCTGACCTGACCATCTCCAGTAATGATTCAAAATGTCTTCAATGGGGTTGTTTTATTCTGAATTCTCTTATGACCCTGTCTGGGTTCCTGCATTTGAATTGTCTTCAACAGACCATTGGAAATGCTAGAATTGACCCAATTTATATATCTGGTTGACGAATTGGGTTTGGGTAATTTGGTTTGTTTTCTTACCCAAATTCAAAATAACCCATCTGATATTCATGTATGATTTTAAATACAAAGTAGGAAGTCCTTTAAAATTGAAAAAAAAGCCCAATCCTCAACAGCACTCAACACAACAATTCATTGGACATCTCTTATGGTTTGAGCTCTACTCTCTCAAACCCATTTTCTGAAATCCTGGAGGTAAACTGGAAGAAATTTATTCTATCCTTATCCCATCTACTCCATGAATTTTTCTCAAAACTCTTTTGATATCAATTGCATTCAATTCCTACCTTTACCTAAGTCTTTTATTCTTTCTTTGATATTTGACCTTACTTTCCTTGATGCATTTGATTAATTAAATTTCTAAAATTTTATATTCGCTATCTGCCTATATTTTCTTTGATATTTGTCATTATTTTTATATTTTTGATAAGTTTTTTCTTGAATGATGTTGCTATTTGCCTGGATTATGTAATCAGATGATATTTTAAATGTGTCTTTTACTTTACTTTGTCTAAACAAACAAAAAAAGAAGGTTATTTGTTTGAAAAATTGAAATATGTTTCAAATTCACACTCATTCACATAATTGTAAACAAACTTTTTATTTTTATCCGACCATCTCACAACAATGAACAAAAGGAAAAGTTTATTTACTATATTTTATCAGCTATTAATTTTATACGATAATCGAAAGGTAAAATTTTTATGTGACAAAGTATATCAATATGGATGTCTATTTATTGAGAATTTTAAAGTATACATTTTGGTGTTTTTTGAGTTATATATTTTTAATGTTTTCGTTTTAAAAGTTTAAAAATTGTAATAATTTTCCTTAATAGATAGATTTGTATTAATTAAAATTTTCTAAACTTTTGGAGGGTAATATGGTTTTTTCAGGGGTAAATAATTGCTCCCCATAATAGAGATAATCAATTTATGTGATTAAGTTACAACAGAACAAATCTAATCATAAACTTAGCAGTTACGGAACTGAAGTGAAAGAAAATCTTAGAAATTGACAATGGTAAGAAAACATGGCCTGAATATCACTTATTCGTATCCATGCTAAAAAATAATTTATCAACCCTCTCTCTACCACTTTTTCTCTTTGTATCTTATTTTTATGTTGAATAAAAAAAATGCACCCACCCCACTCACACCAACAAAAAAAATATAATCCCTCTCTATATACCACTTTTTCTCTTTTGTATCTTATTTTTATGTTGAAAATACTCCCACTCCACTCATGACTCAACAAAAAATATCATCTCTCTCTCATATATACATTTTATTTTATATTTTACCAAACTTGCTCTATCTTACTCCTAAACATTTTATTTTTTTTTGTAATAAGGTATATTCATATGCCTAGATCTCAAAAAAAAAAGTTGTTGGTGATGTTTTTATTTATTTTTATAATATGTTTTTTGAGAAATAACAATTGGAAAAATTAGAGCATTTTTAGTGGGTCATACACTCACACTCCATGACCAAACTCATTTATCAAATTTAGTTGTGCCAATATCAATTCCTCAAACTCATGACTTAAATCATCTTATGACTAAAACAACATCATATCACTTCATGACTAAAATTAAAACATGAAAAAAAATGAGTGGAATGCCATATCCAAAACATATCATGTCATCTTTAAAAAAGTGAATTAACAATAAATAACTTCCAGCGAACTATTACTTTATCTTCGGTAGGAGACTTAGGATCCGTTTACTAGAGCGAAAAATGTTTTCCCT